>JAYESD010000002.1:182125327-183329026 GCA_036927565.1 Tuctoria greenei
CATAATTATATTGATTGTATATGGGTCTCCAATAACATGTTTATTTCATTTGATTGAGTGATTATGGGGACCTTGCATTCACAAATTCATTAGTAAAATCCAATGGTTGTCATTAATCACCAAAACCATACCTCGTGGGGGCCTAGATGCTTTCAATCTCCCCCTTTTTGGTGATTGATGACAACACAACAATTTAAAGTGCAATAGTAATGAATTTGATAGAATGAAACTTAAGGGAATGAAACTTAAAGGATATGCAATGAATGCAAGATATCACACTTATTATTTGAAATCTCAAAATAAATCAATAACTCAAGTGTGAATGGGTGAGTAACACCAAATAAGCTCAATTGATCAATTAAAATAAGAGTACTCAATGAACACCAAATGCATCGAATTACACAAAGATAATGTAGATAAACTCCAAATACAAAAGATAACTCATAAGAAGGACTCCCCCTGAGACTAAGACACTCCCCCTGACTCCTCTACTCCCCCTGACTCCTCTAACTCTTCTCCCCCTTTGGCATCAAGACACCAAAAAGGGATCCGAGTGCCTAAGGATCCTGAGTACTAGGCGCGATGACAAACTGGTCACCGTCGGGAGTGCTGTCGCCGGAGCTACTGCCTGGAGTAGCGGTGGAAGGAGCTGCCGGAGCCGTAGGAGCCACCATCGGTGCCTGCTGTGTAGGAGCTACTGGAACAGGGGCACTGACGACGGAGGCCGGCGTCTGCTGGAACAAGGTCGTAGCCGGCAGCGGGGAGTGAATCGGAGCACCAGGAGCCAGAAGTGGAGACATGCTGAAGGAGGGAATCGGCGTAGATAGCACCGGAGCGGCAGCTGGAGTCAGGACTGGTGGTGGTGGAGCGACTCCTGGCAGCTGCGACGGGAGGGCAATCTCGGTCTGGGTGTAGAGGTTGGTGATCAACCCTAGGATGCCCATCGTCGCCTGCTGCGTCTGCTGCTGCTGGTCGAGGGTGCGCTGGTGCATCTGGTCGATGAGTCCAGTCACCCAGTCAGTGTCCTCACGCCTCTCACGGGCGATCTGACGCTGCATCTCCTGCTGCTACTGCTGGAGCTCAAGGAGACGGGCAGCCTGCTCCGCTCGAGCCTACTCAGCTGCCAGCCTGTCCAGACGTTGCTGCTCAACCATCTGCTGGAGGAGCAAAGTCAGCTCTGACGGCTGATTGGCCTGTGCCTCAGTGACGGGAGGTGGAGTAGGTGGTGGCACTGTAGAGCCTCCAGCCTCCGCATTGTGCTGCCTGGGTGAGGGAGGAGGAGGGAAGTACTCCTCGACACTGTCGTCGGTGTCGCTCTCGGACCATATGTGCTGCAGGTCCTCACCCTGTGCCTCTGCCTCAGCAAGCCTCTCATCCTCCTTCTCCAAGTCCGACCAGTCCTCCTTAGAAAGACGAGCCCTAACCTGACGCTCGACTGGACGGCCAAGGCGGCGGTCTCCAGGATCCGGGGCACGGTAGTGACCGAACCGTGTGACGCCCTCTTCAGTGAGGCGGTCATGCACGGCGGACCCTTCAGGAACCATCATGGTGAGCAGGTAGTTGATCCAGTGTCCATATACGAGCTGCCTCATCATGCCCACTCCGTCTGTGATCACATCCTCCATCTCGCATATGAGGACGTCCACAATGTCGAACTCCATCCCATTCATGATGTAGAACAGGAGAGTCTGCTGTAAACTGGTGAACCCCTCCAAATAGACAGACCTCGGCAGGAGCGTGCGGCGCAAGGCAAGGTGCACTGTGCGCGCAGCTGGAGTCAACAAGGCCGGTACTCTCGGCTGGTCAGGATAGAAAGTGGGACCAAACAGGGAACGAATCTCCTCCAGTAGTGGTGCCACTCCTCCAGTGAGCGGCCTCCTCGGTGGATCTGCCTGACCATAGACCCTCTCATGCAAGCAGGTGTCGTGCAAGTCCACTCCCAGCAGCTGTGCCAGCGTCTGCCTCATCAGGTGATAGTGCTGTCCCATGAACATGAAATCAATTGACCTTCTGCCCTCAGAGACGTAGAGGGTGGCGTAGAATACACGGACCCAATCCTCCACGTAGGCACTCCTCTCATAGGACACTAGCTGCACCAGACCTCTGTACCTCCCGAAATAAGGTCGAATCTCTGTCTCGACAGCCAGAGCGAGCTGAACCCAGTCCAGGTAGTTGTGCTGGAACAACTTGTGGCCTCGGCGTTTGTAAGTCTCGTAGAGAGACGCCTGCGTCACAGTCCAGAAACGACTGTCCACCAGGGCCTCTCTGGGCTGTGGGTACCACTCCTCAAGCAGCACACTCCACCTGAGTCTGCGAAGCTGCTTGACCTTCATCTTCTGGTAGTCAGTCAACCGGACTCCTTTAGCAACATGGACAGTGGTGTCCATCTCGTAGATAGCACGCTGGGCCTCCCTATCCTCACGATGATCGGCAGCCGTCGGTCTCGGATGTGGAGCTACTGCGGGATGACCCCCACGGGTCCGGGCTGAGCGCCGGCGGACGAGAGGCTCTACCGGCTCTTCTTCGGCCTCGGAGTCATCGATCACAGGAGGCTGCCTCGGACGAGCCTCGCGGATCCTCAGCGATCCTCCTCGGCCACGCTCATGCTCCTCGGCGGCGCGAGCGGCCATCAATGCCTTCTTCTCCTCCTTTGACAATTTTTGCTTCTTCGCGGCCAGCTCCGCGATGGCCTTGCCCTTGTTCTTCTTGTCACGAGCCATTGTGATCGGGCGCGTGAACGGAGTTGGAACGGCGACGCGGAGAACGAGGCACCCGGAAACCCTAGCGACGACGATCGTGGAGGCACCACGACGGCGAGGATGTGCGCGTGGGGCGACTGGTGGCGGGAGGAAGCGGTGGCGGCGCTGTGGTGATGAGGCGGCGCTTGGTGGCGAGGGAGAGCGGCAGCGGCGCTTGGAGGAGCAGCGGCAGCGGCTGCTGCGGCGGAGGTGAGGCGGCGGCTGCGGTGGTGCTTGGAGGCGGTGGGCAGCGGAGGCCGGAGGGCGGCGGCGGCCGGAGGGCGGCGGCGGCGTCCGGCGGTTGTGGTGGCGGCGCTTGAGATTTGGCGGCGGAGGGAAGCTATGGCCGGGCGACGGGATCGGGAGAGGGAAGAGGAAAGGCATACGGCCAGTTTAAATAGTGGGTCCCAAACCCTAGCTGATTTTTTTAACACCGGATGGACCGATGATGAACATGAGAAGCATCGGTCGAATGCCACAGTAAGGATATTCAAAAAGGTACTGTTTTCACCGGATGGACCGATGTTGAAGGATGGGATGATCGGTCGAATGTTACAGTAAGAGTGTTCAAAAATGGAATGTTGACACCGGATGGTCCGACGATGGAGGAGGTAGCATCGATGGAATTGACCAGAGTTCCAGAATTGTACACATCGGATGGACCGATGTTTTTCAGGATGAACTCGTCGGATCATTTGAGATTCTGACTGAACTAGCCCTTGGAGATTGAACACCAATTGATCCGATGAGGGATTGACCTAGGCATCGGATAATCCGATGACTACAGAACAATAACATCCCATATAAGTCCTTTGACCAAACAAACAAGTCATGAGAAACACATGTCTTAGGACTTTTTTGGCAACCCCTTACCCCTCAAATATACTAATATGCCAATAACTTGGCTAGGCCTTAAAGCAAATGGAGCATCGAGAAAAATAGGAGGAAAATGTCCAAATAAAATGTAAGGCCCATGCTTTGTGAGCTAGAGTATGAAGACTTCTATCTCTTTAAAGCATGTTCCTCTAGGCATTAACGCACCTAACATTTTATTCTTTCCACCTTATATGAGTTGAGATATTGCATTTCAAACAAGTCTCTTTCTCATGAGGTGGGTTCCCCTTTGTGACAATCTACCGTATGCAATGCCAAACATTTTATAATGCAAGAAATTGTATGTCTATATGGCAGGCATCATGCAAGGCATAAAATAAATCTATCTTGCCAAGTTTGAACTTTTCAAAGGCTTCTCCGGGGTGAACCACTCTCCAAACCTTGGGAAACCCAAAGGAACCTCTATCCCAAGCTAACCCTTGCTCACCCCTATCCTTTGAGAGTTAGGCAAGACCTATATGAAGTGCATTCTTACATGACGTTCGTTGCATCTAGCACATTTAATTCACTTCTTAGCCTAGAAAAAGTTTTCTCATCAAGTGGTTTAGTGAAGATATCCACCAATTGTTCTTCGGACCTAACACCTCTCAAGGAGATGTCTCCCTTAGCTTCATGGTCCCTTAAGAAATGATGGCGAATATCTATGTGCTTAGTGCGGGAGTGTTGAACGGGGTTTTTAGCTATCTTAACCGCACTTTCATTGTCACAAAGGAGAGGCACACAACCAAGTTTAATACCAAAGTCCAAAAGGGTTTGTTTCATATAAAGAATTTGAGAACAACATGCACCGGCCGCAAATTCCGCTTCTGCCGTGGACAAGGCGACGAAATTTTGCTTCTTGCTAGACCAAGATACTAGGGAACGCCCAAGCAAGTGGCACCCACCGGAGGTACTCTTGCGATCCACGCGGCATCCGGCAAAGTCCGAATCCGAGTATCCCACAAGATGGAATTTTGCACCTTTAGGGTACCACAAGCCCACACTAGGGGTATGCTTAAGATACCTAAGAATCCTAAAGACCGCCTTCCTATGCGATTCTTTAGGTGCCGCTTGAAAGCGAGCACACAAGCATACACTAAACATGATATCGGGCCTAGATGCGGTAAGGTAAAGCAATGAACCAATCATAGAACGGTAGTTAGATTGATCAATAGGTTTACCGTCCTTATTCGCGTCGAGATGACAATTGGTTACCATTGGAGTGCTTCTTGAGCTACAATCTACCATCTCAAATTTCTTCAAGAGGTCCTTGGTATACTTCTCTTGATAGACGAAGGTCCCCTCTTGAAGTTGCTTGATTTGAATTCCAAGGAAGAAGTTGAGCTCTCCAATCATTGACATCTCGAATTCCCTAGACATCATTTTGCCAAACTCATGGCTAAAAGCTTCGTTAGTTGAACCAAAAATAATATCATCAACATAAATTTGACAAATGAACAAATCTCCGTTGATGTCCTTGGTGAAGAGTGTAGTGTCCACCCTCCCGATCTTGAATCCTTGCATGATGAGGAAGTCCCGTAGTCGTTCGTACCACGCCCTAGGTGCTTGCTTGAGCCCGTAGAGCGCCTTGTGCAACCTATACACGTGATTAGGATTCCTCGGATCTTCAAACCCGGGAGGTTGTTCAACATAAACAAGCTAGTTAATGTAACCATTAAGAAATGCACTTTTCACATCCATTTGATAAAGCCTAATGCTATGATGTGATGCAAAGGCAAGAAGTATACGGATGGCTTCTAGCCGGGCGACCGGGGCAAATGTCTCCCCAAAATCTAGTCCTTCAACTTGCGAGAACCCTTTGGCCACAAGTCTTGCCTTGTTGCGGACCACAACGCCATTCTCGTCTTGTTTGTTGCGGTACACCCACTTTGTTCCAATGACGTTCTTGTCCTTGGGTCGCTCCTCCAACACCCAAACTTCATTGCGGATGAAGTTGTTGAGTTCTTCTTGCATGGCCATCACCCAATTTGGGTCTTGGAGCGCTTCCTCAATGTGAGTGGGTTCTACACACGAAACAAACGAGTAGTGCTCACAAAATGAAGCAAAGTGGCAAGAACGTGTACTTACACCCCTTGATGGAATTCCAATGATTTGGTCCATTGGATGCGCCTTGGAGATGCGTCCATGCCTCATAAGTGGTTGTGAAGCACTTGGCGAAGGTGATGCGTGTTGCTCCTCTTGTGGTTGGACTTGATCATGGACTACTTCTTCCTCTTGATGTTGTTGTGCTTGTGAGTCTTGAGTTGGCAATGGACCATCCTTCTCTTGTTCGTCAACTTGAGGCGCCATAGAGGTGTTGTTGTTGGAACTTGAGGCTCCCCCTTGATCATGGCTCTCCTCAACTTCGGGCTTGATGTCTCCAATGGTCATGTTCTTCATGGCTTCTCGTAGAGGCTCATCATCTATTTCATCATGACCAAAACTCTCCTCTTGGGAGCCATTAGATTCATCAAACTCAACATCACAACTTTCCTCAACTAAACCGGAGGTTTGGTTGAATACTCGATATGCTTTTGAGTTTGATGCATAACCAAGAAATATTCCAACATCACATCTTCTTTCAAACTTACCAAGCCTTTTCTTGCGGTAGATGTAGCACTTGCATCCAAAGACTCGAAAGTAGGAGATGTTGGGCTTTCACCCAATGAGAAGCTCGTACGGGGTCTTTTGAAGTAGTTGATGTAGGTAGACCCTATTTGCGGCATGGCACGCCGTATTGATCGCTTCGGCCCAAAACTTCTCCGACGTGCCGTAGTCATCAAGCATTGCTCTTGCAAGAGTGATGAGTGTCTTGTTCTTCCTTTCAACGATACCATTTTGTTGAGGAGTGTATATGGCCGAAAACTCTTGTTTCACGCCTTCGCGGTCACACCACTCCCCAATGTTGTAGTTCTTGAATTCGGTGCCATTGTCACTCCGGACCTTGATGATGGGAAGTTGAAATTCCCTTTGAGCGCGGTTGGCGAAGGTCTTGAACACTTCCGGAGTTTCACTCTTGTCACCTAGAAATAAAGTCCAAGCATAGCGAGAATAGTCATCAACAATAATGAGACAATAGAGGTTACCGCCAAGGCTTTGATATGTGGACGGTCCGAAGAGGTCCATGTGGAGTAGTTCAAGTGGCTTGAAGGTTGACACCATTGTCTTCATTGGATGGTGTGAAGCAACTTGCTTCCCATCTTGACAAGCGCTACAAAGCTTGTTCTTCTCAAATGTGACAACCTTCACGCCGGTCACCATCCCAAGCTTGAATGACTTCTTGAGTTTGCTCATTCCAATGTGCGCTATGCGTTGGTGCCATAGCCATCCCAAGCTTGTCTTAGTGAAAAGACAAGTGGTCAAGCTAGCATTCTTGTTGGCGAAGTCCACTAGGTAGAGATGTCCATGCCGGAATCCTTTGAAGACTATGTCTTGGCTAGTTTCACTACTCACAACAACATCATTTTTGCTAAATGTGCACGTTAGTCCAAGATCACATAGTTGTGCAATAGAAAGTAAATTAAAGCTAAGTGACTTAACGTACAAAACATTAGAAATGGACAAATCATTTGAAATAGCAATTTTACCTAACCCAATTACCTTTCTCTTAGAGTTATCACCAAAGGTGACTTGTTCATGATTGCCGGGGTTTTCTATGGTGGTGAACATACAATCATTGCCGGTCATATGTTGGTTACACCCGCTATCGAGTACCCAATGCTTTCCTCCGGCTTTGTATTTCACCTACACACATGAATTCAATTTTTAACTTTAGGCACCCAAGCCAACATATGTCCTTGTATGTGTGATACAAGTGTCTTTGGGACCCAAAGTTGCTTGGGGAGCTTCCCCTTCATGTCCTTCATGTCCTTGCCAATGAACCTAGCCTTCACCTTGCCATCTACTTTACTTAAGAGATAATAGCGATCATTGAAAGTAGATTTGTAGTTAGTAGGAAGCTTGGGAGAGGGTCGGTTAGGAAGAGGACACTCCCTTGTGTGGTGACCGGTGACCTCACAATGTTGGCAGTAAGAACCAACTTCTTTGATGAAGCTTGTTCTTAGCTCCGGTGAGGGCACCTTTCCTTTTTTGGGCACCGGGAAGGATCCAAGTCCTCTTTTGTTGAAGGCCTTTGCTTGTTGGAAGAGGATTTCCTTGTGTTTGACCTCCCCTTTTGAAAGTCTAGCCACACTAGTGCAGAGACTCTCAATTTCTTCCAACAAGTCCTTCTCCCTAGCATTAGCTTTCAAAGGCAAAGACTTGTGCAAAGCATTAGTGGCATGAGAAGTAATGGATATCTTATCATTAAGAGTTTGCTTCTTCATATTTTTCAACTCTTGATCAAGCATGTCATGAGTAAGGTTAAGTGTTTGATGCTCTTGTATTAACTTGTTGTGCTCTTCCAAGAGTGTTTGGTGTGCTAAGTTAAGTTCATGATTATCTATCTTGATATTAGCCTTTTCTTCCTCAATTTGCTTGACATGGGATTTGAGCGTGTCATGCTCTTTGAGTATGCTTTCATACTTGTCAAGAAAATCAAGGTTAGCACTCTCAAGTCTAGCAGGAGTTTCTTCAAGCACTTTAACCTTTTCTTTTCCCTCTTAATGATAGCATGATATTCATTTATCAAAGAAGTTAAATCATCGGGGGAAAGCTCATCATCGCTAGAGTCATCACATACCTTGGTGTTACCTTTCGCCATGAGGCACATGGGTGGTGGAGGAAGAGGTGCATCATCATTGTTGGCAATGGCGAGGCCGGCCAAGCTTTCTTCTTCCTCTTCACTCTCTTCATCACTTGTTTCTTCGTCGGTGACCCATTCATTTGCCTCACACATGAACACCTTTTGTGGGCCATTTCTCTTCTTTGGGAAGAGCCTTGCCTTCTTGCCTTTGTCATGTTTCTTCTTCCCAAAGGATCTTGGCTTTGGTTTGGCTTCTTCTTCATCATCATCACTTCCTTCAAGCTTGCGATGCTTGCTCTTGTGGTTCTCTCTTCGTTTGTCCGGTCTTGGACAATCATAGGAGATGTGGCCTTGATCACCACAATTGTAGCAAGTCTTGTGATCATCTCTCCTTGGCAGAAATGCTCTCTTCTTGGGATCAAATGTGTATCCCTTCTTAGTGATCTTGGAGTTCAAGCGTGAGAACTTCCTCATCATTAATGCAAGCTCATCATCTTCATCTTCGCTTGATGCTTGTTCTTCTTCACTTGAACTAGGCTCAACCACCTTCTTCTTCTTGTGGTTTGTTTTCTTGGTGGAGGCCTTTAGAGCAATTGTCTTTGAAGATGATTGCTCCATCATCCCAAGTACACTCATCTCATGAGCGTGTATTTCTTCAATGAGCTCCGAAACTTCAATGTGGTCGAGTGACTCTTTTTGGAGCATGGAGTTGATGATGTTGTACTTTGGCTTGGGGAGGAGCATGAGGATCTTGTGGTTGATGAGTCCCTTGCCAAGAGAAGCAATGTCAAGAGCATTTATTTCTTCAATAAGCACATTTAAGCGAGAGAACATCTCATTGACATTTTCATGAGGTAGCATCTTAAATTCATCATATTTTGCTTTAAGCATGTGATATTTAAGTTCCTTGACCCTTGAAGAACCCTCATGAATCTCTATTAAGCAAGCCCAAATTTCACAAGCCTTTTCCTTGCTAGCAATCCTAGAAAACACATCTTGACTAATGCATTCATAAATAGCATTCCTAGCTTTAGCATCCCACTTAATTTGATCACCAACATAATTGTGTTCTCCAAACCCCGCGTGGGTCGCTTCCCATACTTCGGGAGCAATAGCCTCAAGGTAAGCGCGCATGCGTGCTTTCCAATAGGTAAAGTTCTTGCCCTCGAAGATAGGAACCGAACCCCCAACCTTGGCCATTTTAGCTCTCTAGCGGGTGAAGCTAGAATGATCCTATGAGTAACCTCACTCTGATACCAATTGTAAGGACCGAATGCCCAAGAGGGGGGTGAATTGGGCTTTCTTCAAAAAATTCTAAGCAATAAAACTTAATTTCTAAAGCCCAATTCCCTACGCAAACTATCTATGCATTCTAGTAGATAGAAACTTCGCTAGATAGAAACTTCGCGGAATATAAAATGCATAAAAGTAAGGGAAGGAGAAGGATGCAAACTCCCGAGGAGACAAGGATTTATCCCGTGGTTCGGCAAGATCGTCAAGATCTTCCTACATCCACGTTGTGGCACCCACCAAAGGGTTTTGCCACACCCAAGTCACCGAGATGAGGGGTCTTCACTATTCCTCTCCGTTTGCCTCCTTTGGCAAGGTGGAGCTCAAGCCTTGTACAACTTCGACCTTCCGGGCTTCCACACACGCCTTGGCAAGCTCCGGAAGTCTCCTCACGATTACAAACACTAAGGGCACTCCCTTGAGGCTCTCGCACTATCCTAGAGAGTCCACTCACCCAGAATGGTGGCACACAAGCTCTCTCTCTAGCTAGTTCTAGTCTAAACCTTGGTGTATAGACGACCGAAATGGTGTGGAAGTGATTGCTCTTGGTCTTGAACACTTGTGGATGTGTTGATGGTGTCTGGTGATCAAGACTTGACGAAATGACAGGATTAGGGGGTATTTATAGCCAGCCTCCCCGAAATAGTTGTTGGAAAAGTAGGCTGACAGAACTTTACTGTGAACATCGAATGATCCGATGTCTCCGCTTTAGTTATCGTCGATCAAGTTACTTTGGCTAACGTCATTGTGTCAGATATGACCGTTGTTAGACCGATGTTGATCCTGTCTTCTCATCGGATGATCCGGTGGCTCTTCCTCCAGAATTTTCTTAATCTTAATGCTTACTGGAGTAATCAACCGATGTGTGCTTCTCTGTACATCGAATGATCCGGTGCTAGACTTGGTCCAATGTTCTTGCAAACTGTACTTATGCACCGATGTTACTGAGCCATTCACATCCGATGATCCGGTGAGTACTTTGTTCTGAGGTCTTCTTCTTCAGCTGAACCAACTCGACCGATGTGTTGTTCTGAGGTATCATCGGTTGATCCGGTGGTTGATTTTGTTTGCTTTGAGTTATTTTCTAAGAGAATTTTTGTGTCTTGCTCAAATGACCTCTTAGACTTTGTTGAACATGTATCTCTGATGATTGCCAATCATTAAGTGTCTTCAATTTTGATTGAATGACTTGACATAAGAGCTTTCTCTTCTTGTCTTCACATAATTATATTGATTGTATATGGGTCTCCAATAACATGTTTATTTCATTTGATTGAGTGATTATGGGGACCTTGCATTCACAAATTCATTAGTAAAATCCAATGGTTGTCATTAATCACCGAAACCATACCTTGTGGGGGCCTAGATGCTTTCAGTGATTAATCACATTCAAGTCTCATGTGGCATTGGACCCATCGAGTCACCAACCATTATCTATGACGATAATGCAGCTTGCATTGCTCAGATGCAGTTAGGTTATGTAAAAACTAATGTTACTAAACACTTTGCTCCTAAACTATTCTACCCACATGAACATGAAGTAAATAGAGAAATTGATCTCCTACAAACTAAGTAATGTGATAATTTGGTAGATTTGTTCGCTAAGTCCCTACAATACTCCACATATTCTAAATGTGTCATTGGTATTTGTATGCGTAGACTTAGAGATTTACAAGGTTTAGGGGGAGCTTCTTCTAAAGCCACCTGACAATTAAGTATCAAATTGTACTATTTTCTCGTGTGAGTTTTACTCTCAAGTTTTCTCATATTAAGTTTTAACGAGGCAATGACAATGTATGAGAATGTCAGTTTTCATATTTTCCCCACAGGGATTTTTAATTAAAAACAATTATGACATTTTTATGCTGTGATTTTCTCCTGTTTTACAAAAGTTTCAAGAGTTTTTACACATGCAGTTAATTATATTTTCAGATTTTCCCCATGGGTTTTTCGAAGATAATACTAAAGCAACACGGAGGTCAAGTGCTCAAGGGAAGTGTTATAATACATATATGTAAACATGTGTGATCACTTGCCAATGGCGGTTGCCACCGCCGATGGTGGTTCCACTGCCGCGCCTCCTCTGGACGGTCGCGTCCCCCCATCGTGGTGCCTCCTCGTCATGTATAAAAGCAAAAGCAACGAATGAGTAAAGTGTGGTTGAATAAATCTTTTCAGTGTAACATCCAAAAATTTGTAAATAAAATGAATTGAATATAGTGCATTTGTTTGTGGATAATTGTGTGAAATTTGAACTCAAATGAGTAGAATTCATTGAAATTTGAAATTTAAGTCAAATCAAAATAAAAGACAAGGGAAAAAGAAAAAGAATAAAACCCCCTATTGGGCCAAAACCCCACTTTTGGCCCACCTCCCTTCTTCCCACCCGCAGCCCATCCCTCTCCTTCTCTCTCTGACGCGTAGGGCCCGCTAGTCATCCCTCACCGTCAGCAATCGTCGCCCTCTCCCTCTCTATCCTACGTCACGCCGCGCCCCACCTCCTCAAACAGCCATTCCGCGCGTGGAATCAAGCCGAGGAACCGCCAATCGCGGGCGCCGCCAACCGCCGCCCCTTTCCCCTCTACAAAATCGCCGCCCACCCCTCTCTTTTTCCCTCTTCGCGCCTAACCCTAGCCATGTCGTTGCCAAGGTTCGTCGCGTTCGTTCCCGACGGTCCGACTGTTGCCTCTCTCCCCCATCTTCTCTAATCACTTCATTGTGGCTCTAGGAACTCGCCGGGCAAGGTTTCGCGGAGAGATTGCCGGAGTTTTGCCGGAATCGACAGGTGCCGACGTCGTTTACCGCCGCCCCTCATCCCCGACTTGTCTCCAACCGATTTCAGACACTGAAAGCACCCGAGGTGTGCTCTCCCCCCCCCCCCCCCTCTTCCGTTTCGCATAGAAGGCGCATAGAATAGGCGGTGTTTTGGCCGATTTGGCCAATGCTGGCGAGAATCGTCGCCGCGGGTGCCGAGCACCGCCTCGCAAGTGTGGCCAGCGTCGCCGGGGCAACGTAGCCGCATCTCGGCCCTCAGTTTTAACCGGACGGCCGAGATTAGATCTTGTGTACCGGATCGTTTTATTTAAATCCCGCGCGTTCATCTCAGATCTGACGACCCATGTTCAAATTTCATTTCCCGCCGTTGTTTGTACACCGAGACCCTTGGAAACTTACGAGCTACCCCCTGGACTTTATTGAAATCCTGTTTTAATCCCTGAATTTATCAACCTAGCCCCTGGACTCTCTGGAACTAGATTAAATCAAATAATTAAGAGATCTAACCCCTAGAAATTGACTGAATTATGTTTTTAGCCCCTGTACAGTACAGAAAAATTACCAGCTAGCCCCCTGAGGATTTATTTAATTGCTAAATATTGTTTAGAGGTGTATTTAATGTGTAGAAAATTGATAAAAATGGTAAAATAAATGAAAACAGTAGGAAAATTTGTATAAATTCTTTTTATGCTGTAATAAAATTGTAGAGTGCACATAAAATATATTTTGACCATAGGAAATTCATTAAAAATGTTTTAAAATATATTTCGGCCATAGAAAATTCAATAAAAATGATTTTAACCCAAAAATAAGTACTAAATTGTAAAATAAAGGTTAGATGCATATTTTGTCTATGAAAAATAATAAATAATTAATTAGGTTTCTCCAAATGAAATGCTAGTAGTTGGATGGTGCGGAGAATGATGCAGGGGTACTGCTTTGTGATCTGCAAGGCTCAAGAGCGGGCTCTGAGGCGGAGGGTTACTTCGGAAATGCCTCAGTGGTGGAAACCTTAGATGCCTAGCTCTAGTCAGGAGTACCTTTGTAAAGACCATGTAGTGATCTCCTGGCCTCACACCAAAGGAAGTGTGTAATGTGGTTAGCTAGCACAGGCATTCAGAGAGGTTTACTCAGTCCACCTGGCAACAGGGGATGAAATCACTGATTGTGGGTAAAGGGTACACTCTCTGCATAGAATTGTGAAACTGTCATGACAGTCGTGCTCACAGACAAGAGCGGCTTGGGGCCAGTTCATAATTAGTCTAGGGTTGGGAAATGGTGGTTATTTATGATTCATGTTATATTCATCATCATTATTATGTGTTGGAATATTTATCTGTTATGATATTGATAACTGAAAGCTAAGGTTAGGTTCTAAGCATAGTGCTTAAGCCATAATTGGCCTATCCTTGTTATAGCCATTCATGTCATGCTCTTCCCATCCTTGTTGAGTACTCTATGTACTCAAGCATTTACTTCCCCTTCAGAATATGAAGAAGAAGCGGCACCGGAAGATTTCTTCGACAATCCGGAGGACATGGTCTAGGCTGGCGACCCTTCGCGCGACTGCCTATGAATATAGAGCCCTGTCTATCTATCTATTCTTCCACTGTAGTTTGAACTTTGTAAATAGTTTAGATGATGTAAATAGGATAGTGGTGTGTATTTGTAGACCTTCGGGTCATATTGTAAGACTTATTATGTAATCGAACATGGCTATGTAATGGTATTTCACTTTCGTCACCGCATGTACGATTCAACTGATCCTGGTGTACGTGTGGTTAGAATTTGTTCATCCTTTCGATGATCAGGAGTGACAAAGTGGTATCAGAACTGTGTTGCCCGTAGAACGCAAGCCTAGTTAGAAATGGTCAAAATAAGGACTATACTATTTTTAATAAAATAGTATTTCCAAAACTTTGTGTTTCCTACCTCAATCCTTGTGCTTCTTACCTTACTGTACTTGTTGTTTTTATTCTAACATGATTTATTGATTATTGATCTCACTCTCTCCTTTTAAAATATTTGTAGATGACGCACATCAAGTAGACGACACGCAAGATGACTGGTGGTCGTGTTCTTCGACACGCTCTAGCCAGCCGCTCCGCAACTCACGCACCCAGCAGGGAGATAGTGCTGATCTCTTCTAGACGTGCTGCAGTGGGGATGCGTAGCCGCTTTCACTCCCTCCTTCGTGCAGCGGGGTACCGTGAGTACCGTGTTCACTTCGTCTACCACACTAATAGGGCCTCAGTGTCGTCTACTGGTGGACTAGAGTGGACTAGCCAGCTGTCGATCTATTACGACTCGGAGCTGCTGCACGTGCACTACTCTCTAGCTTGGAGGAGCTCTCAGCGTGCTGTGGAGGAGGACGCTACATGGGAGGCGACCACATATTGGAGTCATGCCCACAGGTTCCGTCTGGAGCGCACGGAGCACGCGTTCACCCCTCAGCGCCCTAGTGGCATAGCCGACTTCACTGGAAATGACGTTGAGGGGCCTTTGTACATCACTCAGAGCGAGAGGCTTGTTGACGACATTGTGGAGTTGTCCTCACGACTCCAGCGTTGTCAGTAGGAGCTTCAGGACTGCAGGGAGTTCACTGACCGTTACGAGCAGCTTCTCTGGCGCTACCAGAGGATCACTGCGACTGACCCTGACTCCCCACAGTACGTGTTAGATGGTGAGTGTTGGGACCTAGACTCGCCAGATCGCTGCGAGCGCTCACCGGAGGACTCGAAGGAGGACTAGGAGGAGGACCCCGAGGAGGACACCAAGGAGGACTTCGACGAGGACCAAGATGAGTAGGAGTAGACTCCCTACCCTGTTGGACGACTCAGGACACCTACCCGTAGTATGTAGGAGCATGTAGTTGCGCCCTCTCTAGTCTTGAGTCATGTTATCTATTGTATTGTATTAGTGGTTTGCTTCATCGTGTGTGTGTGCGACGTGAGTTGTGGAATGCTTAGGCATCCTGTCCACATCCACGTCATTTGTATATATATAGGCTTGCTTGTGTGTTGTGCGAGTTGTAGAATGCCTTGGCATCCTGTCCACATCCGCACTAGTTGATTAATGGATTTGCTGTCTATATATATGTTTCCCTTGATGCATGTAGTTGGGACCGTTTTACCATAGTGTATTCTTCTATACCTCGCCTATTGTTCTAAAGTTTCAGTTATTCCATACAAATGGCTAGTAGAGGTAGAGGTCGGGGTTGGGTGTTCCACCTCAAGAGGATGCACTTGGAGGTTTACCAGGATGGATGGGTAGGGTGCTCGAAGAGCCCCAGTAGCACAGAAGATGCAACAAATGATGGCCATTCAGACCCAGCTACTCAACAATCTCACCCAGATAGTGACCAATATGTAGCAAGCACCACCACCACCACCACACAACCCTCCACCACCACCACCCTTTCAGCCTAGGTCATTCCTAATAGACTTTCTTAACACCCATCCACCCACCTTTGCCACAGTTAGTGAGCCAATGGATGCTGATGACTGGCTTAGAGAAGTTGAGAGCAAGTTGAGAATTACTCAGTGTGAAGGAAGGGAGAATGTACTGCTAGCTTCTCACCAACTCCAAGGAGCTGCAGCCGACTAGTGGACTGCTTTCACTAAAGCCCATCAGAACCTAGATAACATTACTTGGGAGGAATTCAGAACTAACTTCCGCAACCACTTCGCGCCCGAAGGAGAGGTCCATGCAAGACGTGAGGAACTTCTCACGCTGAAATAGTGTCGTATGACTGTGCGATCATACTTGAACACATTCACACAGTTGTCTCGCTACGCACCTGCAGATGTGGAAACTGATTCTAAGAAACAGTTCCGCTTCAAGAATGGACTTGACAAGGAGTTGAAGTTCATCATGTCTTTCAGTGACTACAGCAGCTTTCAGAAGTTGGTTGACAAGGCTTTTGAAGTAGAGAGGACCAAGAAAGAGTTAGATGATGATTACAGGAAGAGGAAGTTGGCTCAAGGACATGCTTCTGGTAGCAATGTACGCTCTCGCTTCACCCCTCAACCTGCAGCACCCATGACTCGTCCTATGAACTCCTACTCAGGACAGAGGTTTCCAAACCCCACATACAGGCCACCCACACTATACAACCAGCAGATGCGCCAGCAACAACAGCCTCCACGCCAACCAATGCAACCCCCTAGCCAGCAGATGCAACCACCTCCCCAGCAGCACCAGCTAACCATCCCAATGGGCAGCCACAGCGAAACCAATCAAGAGGTAACAAGGGTCAGAACAATGCTGCAGGAGTTCAGTGCTACAACTGTGGAGAAATGGGACACTACTCCAACAATTGTCCAAAGAACCAGCAAAACCCACCGGGACGTGTCAATCATGTGACATTGGAGTAGGCTCAAGAATCATCTGATGTGGTGATCGGTATGTTTCCTGCTAATTCACACCTCGCCACAGTATTGTTTGATTTGGGTGCTACACATTATTTCATATCCAAATATTTTGTAAAGAAACATGGCATGATAGTTACATTCTTGAATCAGGCAATGGTAATTAACTCTCCTGGAGGAGAGATGGTAGCAAGGCATGTATGCCCTAATGTGGGTTTAAATATAAGGGGGGTAGTCTTTGTGGACAATCTAATAGTACTGGACTCACAAGGACAAGACATCATTCTCGGAATGGACTGGCCGACAAAGAATCAAGGAGTAATTCATTGTCCAACTAGGACAGTTTGTTTAACGCATCCAGATGGCACTACAGTGGAGTTTAGGCCAGATCATACGCAAGAGGCAGTTGTTCAACTCAACCATCTCGAGAGTACAGAAGGCATCAGGGTTGTGAGTGAGTTTCCAGATGTATTTCCAGATGACTTACCAGGTATGCCCCCTGATCGAGAGATTGAGTTTATTATTGAGTTAGTGCCTAGGACGACCCCAATATATAAGAGGCCATATAGAATGGATTCTAAAAATCTAGCTGAACTAAAGGACCATATTGAGGAGTTACTGGGAAAAGGATATATTCGCCCTAGCTCATCGCCTTGGGGAGCACCAGTTATATTTGTACCTAAGAAGGATGGCATTCATAAATTGTGTGTGGAGTATCGTGCCTTGAATGCAGTAACAATCAAAAATAAGTATCCACTACCAAGGATTGAAGATTCGTTTGATCAGTTGCGAGGAGCATGTGTGTCCTCTAAAATTGATCTTCGCTCGGGTTATCACCAATTGAAGATTTGACCCTCAGACATCCCCAAGACTGCATTTGTCTCTCGATACGGTCTTTATGAATATACTGTTATGTCATTTGGGTTGACTAATGCTCTTGCCTATTTTATGTACCTGATGAACAAGGTATTCATGGAGTATTTGGATAGTTTGCAGTGGTGTTCATCGATGATATACTTATCTATTCCAAAACTGAAGAAGAGCATGAGGAGCACATTAGGATGGCTCTACAAAAGCTTTGCCAACATCAGCTATATGCCAAACATAGTAAGTGTGAGTTTTGGCTAAAGGAGGTATCATTTTTGGGTCATATCATATCATAAGGAGGTATAGCAGTGGATCCGGGTGAAGTGGCAGATGTTCTCAAATGGGAAACACTCGAGAGTGTACATGATGTACGAAGATTCTTAGGCATGGCTGGTTATTATCGTCCATCGAGGGATTTTCAAATATCTCTTGGCCGCTAACCAAGCTACTTGAGAAAGGAGTGGCTTTCAAGTGCACCCCCAAATGTGAAGTGAGCTTCACTGAATTGAAGAAGAGGTTAACCAGTGCGCCAGTTCTGGTGATGCCTGGTATGCAGAAGGAGTTTGTTGTTTGTTGTGATGCATCCGATCATAGTTTAGAATGTGTCTTAATGCAAGAAGGACATGTTGTAGCTTATGCTTCAAGACAGCTTCAGAAGCATGAGAGGAATGATCCAACCCATGATTTAGAGTTGGCAGCTGTTGTTCATGCATTGATGATATGGAGACACTATCTAATGGGAAAAAGAACCGAGATCTACACTGATCACAAGAGCTTGAAGTACATATTTACCCAGCCAGATCTCGACCTTAGACAACTTCGTTGGTTAGAATTAATAAATGATTTTGACATAGGAATCAACTACCATACAGGAAAAGCTAATGTGGTCGTTGATGCTCTAAGTACAAAAGGACAATGTAACAATTTGTCAGTACAAACTAAGCGTTGCCGGGGTGACGTGGCCGTCTCTTGGCCCTCAGTTTTAACCGGACGACCGAGATTAGATTTTGTGTACCGGTTTGTTTTATTTAAATCCCGCGCGTTCATCTTAGATCCAACGGCCCATGTTCAAATTTCATTTTCCGCCGTCATTTTTACACCGAGACCCTCAAAAACTTGCGAGCTACCCCCTAGACTTTATTGAAATCCTGTTTTAATCCCTGAATTTGTCAATCTAGCCCCTGGACTCTCTAGAATTAGATTAAATCGAATAATTAAGAGATCTAACCCCTGGAAATTTACTGAATTATGTTTTTAGCCCCTGTACAGTACAGAAAAATTACCAGCTAACCCCTGAGGATTTATTTAATTGCTAAATATCGTTTAGAGGTGTATTTAATGTGCAGAAAATTGATAAAAATGGTAAAATAAATATAAAAACAGTAGAGAATTTTGTATAAATTCTTTTTATGATGTAACAAAATAGTAGAGTCACTACAGGAATATCTATCAATTACGTCGACCAAAGTCGACGTAAGTAAGGCCTAAACCGATGAAAGTAACTTAATTACGTCAATTTTCCCTTAATTACGTCAGTGGTTGGTCGACATAGCGGTTTGGACGTAATTAAGCCAACTTACGTTGGCCACCGACGAATGTTATCTTAATTACGTCGTTCTATAGCAGCTGACGTAAGTCACGTACCGGGATGGGCCGTGGGCTGGGCCGGAGTACTTACGTCGGTTGCTGCAGACCGACGTAAGTTAAGTGCTCTAACTTATGTCGGTTGTTCCAAACCGAAGCAGTTAAGTGGTTTAACTTACGTCGGTATGGTCTGACCGACGTAAGTTAAACTGGGCTAACTTACGTCGGCAATTCCATAGCCGACGTAAGTTAAGTTTTTGAATTTTTTTTAAAAACAAAAACTGACTACCTCGCTCGATGGCGAGAACACAGAACAAACAGGTAACATATACACAACATAACAGTTACAAAATATAGTACAAAACATCGACAACAACACAATTTGCAAAATAAGTTCCACCGGGCTACACACTAGCCCCTCCACTACCTCCGTGATCTTCTCGGCGTGTTCCCGAACCCTGCAGAAGAAACATAGTCACTAGTAAGCATCAATGTTAACTCAGTGATAACATAAGAGGCCGAGAACATCAGTGACAAAAGAAGGAAGCATGCTGTAGTTTCAAATGATGTAATGTTGCGTATATAAAGAAAACTAGCAGGTATCAGAGTTGGAGACTTTAGGTAACAGGTCAAGCTAATGAACCACTAGCCCTTTGTTAAATGGAAGAACTAACAACTTATTAACTATATACTAATCATTTCTACCATGGTCAAAAACTACTAAAGCTTGATTGGATACACTTAACTTCTTCGCCACTATAGGAATCAATATCTGACAAGTCATCAAGATCTACCTCTATGTTTTACCTCCTTATCTCTCTATGTAAAATACTAAAATGGACACAACAATATTAAAGAGAGAGTTTATCACCTGCTCCGGTGTTTGCTGCGGTGGAAGCGTAGGAATCTCGAAATCCTGACCGCTGTGTCGAGCAAGAGCCTGCCATTGCAAAATATTAGAAGTATATGTTATTGAAGTGCTGTGAAATTTAACTACATTACTTTAAATTACTTACCGCCACCGCTGCTTGCATCTGGGCCATCATTAAGGTCGTCCTCTACTGCTCCTCCCTTTCCTCCGCTCTCGTCCTCTCCAGCTCTGCCTGGGTTTGCGTCAACGTCTCCCTCATGGACTGGAGCTCCAGCTGGGTCTGCGAGAGACGACCACTGGTCCCAATGGTCGAAGCCTGCGACGATGAAGCGCCTCTCAAAGGTCGCGTCGACCTCGAGTCGACAACTCCATCAAAAATGACAAACCTGCAAAAGAATTAAAACACTAAGTAGAAGAAGATTAATTGAAAAAGAAATGAAACACACGAAGAACACACCGTCCGTGGGCCTTCCCGCCTCCGCTTGCGTACGCGGCTTAGGGGTTGATCGGCACGCTTTCCCAATCATAATCCACACCGTGTATCTTCACGACCTCCTGCGCGTACTTTGTCTACAAACCAAATAAATCTTGTAAGCATGTCAATAATAGTATTAGTTATAATAAAATTGATGAATTTTGAAAACTTACCAGTCGGTCAGCTGCGACCTAACTACACTGCCCTGGCTGAGAAGGGTCACTTCCCTTGTGACCTCTCTTCCAAACCTGGGTCAGGGTCGGCTCATGAGCCATCTCTCGCTCCTGTACAGCTTGTTAGTGAGATAAATTATATATTAGTAACACATAAATAAAATGAAAAGGTACTTACCATGCGTTTAGCCAAACGCAAGTAGCCGTCACCACCATAGTTGTGCTTGCCCTCAGACCCCATGCGGCACTGTCTAGCCTTTGTGGACTTATTGATGAAAGCGTCGCTAGCCCAGTACCGACAGAGAGCTAAGTACGCCTCGATGTTACCCTGTAACCAGGAAATACTAACCTGCACATATTTCATTTTTCATCAACGCAGTTAACATACGTAGATATTGTAAATATTTAACAATATTAAAAACTTACCTCCGCGTACTACTCCTTTGTCAAGTACGAGTCGGAGTCCTTCCTAAATACACCCCTTTGCTGCTCCTGCTCTTGCTCTCGGGGTGTCGCTTGTAGTACGCGTTGACGGCCTGAATCCGGGCGTACGACAACGCTGCCGTTGTGAGCTTCCGAGCGTTGTAATGGAACACGTGTCTCACGTGGTCCTCCATGCCCGGTTCCTCTACTTGGTACCTCAGCTTTAAGCAAACAAATATTTAAGTGATATGCATTAACAATTCAAACGAGTTGAAAAAATGAAACAGTTAAACTTACCATAAAATCTTGCCACACGGCTCCCTGAACCGTGTCGTGCACCGGGTGAGAGACACGAGCGTAGTCATCCCATGACAAGGCAGGAAAACCGTCAATTACATCGGGGTAGTGCTGATGAGTAGGTTTAGGCCCGATCTTCCGAAAGGTATGTCGATTGGGATGGAGAACTCGACGTTGATGATCCGCGGCACTCGAGTGGTTCGAGTACCC
This sequence comes from Tuctoria greenei, assembly GCA_036927565.1. NCBI lineage: Eukaryota > Viridiplantae > Streptophyta > Magnoliopsida > Poales > Poaceae > Tuctoria > Tuctoria greenei. The sequence goes on from JAYESD010000002.1 coordinate 182,146,958, forward strand.
CTGCAATCACTACACCACGGCTCCGTTGGTTATCAACCGTGCTGCACACGCTTGACCTCGCCAAGAAGGCTAATCCCTGCAAGTGCAATCGAGAACACGAGCAAGAACGTAGAAGACACGATCGGAAATCGCGAAATTGGGGTCTCACAAACCGTAGAACGGCGATTTTATTGATCTAAGCAAAACCCACCGAATATGACCGGCGGCTGCAGTATTTATAGGCTAGGGTTCGACCAAAACATGATTAGATGCGTCCCTAATGGACTCTTACAGGATACAAGGCCCAAAGGCCCGATTCGGTGGCGCAGCACCGGACAGAAATCTGGACTCGACTTGTTTCGACGATTCCCAGTGACTCCGGAGGTATTTTGAGGTGGGACCAGAACCATTGGAAAGTTTATCTTCTCCTCTTTCCGTGCATATGTAGAACGTCGAAAACGGAGTCTGTATGCCTCCTGGGCGTCTGTTTTAAGGTGGACTGCTCCTGGACTCTGAGTTGAACTCGAGTCCGAGTTGTAAACTGTTTTCATCTACTTGTGGACGTCCCAGGTGGTTCTCCACGCTCCCAAGGCCTCCTTCCTTCACTTGTTGATCTTTTCCATTATTCCTAATAACAATTAAATCATCACATAGCAATCTATTCTCAAACTCACATGCAAAAGAAGTTAAGAACGAATTCACCTGCTGATTTAATAACCGTGCCCGTGCTCTTGTGATTGGTCCTTGCAGTTCAATGCGCGTCTTTGCTGTTGTGATGTCCTCATCAAGTGCAACTTCACGATAGCACCCAGGACACTGTTAACCTGCCTATGGTGCTTCTCGGCCCCCATGAACGAAAAGTCGTACCAACATCTACAAAATATATTAAATCATTAACTAAAGGAAAACAACATCTAATATTTAATATACTATATACAGTATTTATATCTGTCTCCAACAGGACAGATTGTGGTCCGCTGAGTAGTAACCGGAGGAGGAGCCGCAAAGTGGGTCCTCCTCGTCCGTCGCCTCTGCTGCGACGCTGTCGCGTCCTGTGACCCTGAAGGCTCTGCGGAACCACCGGAGCCTCCAGGAAGGCTAGTGGTAGCCGGCTGCACAGGGAGGCTAGCGCTAGCCGGCTCCAAAGGGAGGCTAGCGCTAGAGGGCTCCTGTAGTGGCCCCCCAGCCTTTGAGTCGGGCTCCTGTAGCGGCCCCCTAGCGTCTGACTCTGACTCAGAAGTCTCTGAGTCAGACTGCACAAAAGGAAAAGATTGACAATTAATAATTAATAACAATTGCAATTTCAAAAATAACTTTATTATAACTAAAATTTACCTCCGTTCACTGAAAGCACACGACAGCTGAGGGTGGAGTGTGTGCCAGAAAGAGGGAACGTCAGCTAGAAAGGAATGAGCTCCCTGAGCAAGGGTCTCCTGGCGGCTCAAACCCTCTCACTGGCTTCCCCTTCCCCTTCCCCTTCCCCTTTGATGACATCCTGTTGCAAGGAATAAATGATTAATATGCAAAGATAATATACAAAATTAATGTTAAATTAGTGAATAAAACGTTACTTCAAAATTCATCAACATCACGATCATGCACCCTACTCCTTAAACCAGCCCCAATCAGGAGTATGGTGCAGCGTTTGTGCTGAATGGCGTGAACCCATCTGTCGCCAACCCGATGCGAACATTTCTCGCTTCACGAGCGAATTCTGGGTTGAACCGGTCCAGCGCCTTCCATGCCTCACCATCAGACGGGTGCTTCATGACTCCATTGTTCTCACGCTCACCTTCTTTGTGCCATCTCATGTGTCTGGCCGTTTTTTTGAAAGGAACAACCGCTTCAACCTCGGTGTCATAGGTAAGTAACGAAGCTGCTTACGTGCGACTTCCGTCGTCACAGTATTACCATCGTTATTAACAACTTCGACAAACCTCGGTTGACCACATTTCAAAAATTTGTTCTCATTGGCATGCTCTCTCCAGAAAAGTATGCAGATGTCCAGACACACATCAATCTTTTCGTGCTTTATCCCGAGACCGGAAAGAATTTTCTTCGAGTTGTACATATCCTTAGGCACTTTGTTGGGTTGTGGAAGGGCATCTTTGAACAAATGGATGAACATGTTGTAACAATTCTTAGAAAAGAAGAAATTAGACTTAATTGCCACAAGTCTAGTCACAAAATTGAGGATTGACATTTTAGTGTGTTCATGCAGAGCCTCTTCTGAATCTTTGAGACGTTTGAAGAACTCTTTAACCTCTGCTGTTTGAGTATCTTCTGTAAGCTCTGGTCGTATAGCTTCCAGCATCTCATCCATCATATCAACCTCTTGAGCATCATCATTGTTCGCTTCCACTTCTTGTACAGCTTAAGAAGTTGTCTCGCTGTGGAAGGTCCACAACTCATAATGTGACACGTAACCGTTTCGACACAAGTGCAACGTAAGTTCCACTTTGTCCAAAAACGTTCCGTTTCGGCATTTCGTACATGGGCACCGCGCCTTATCGCTATTTGACAACAAAAAAGCTCGTTCCACAAAAGCTTCTGTCTTGGCGTACCACTCATCTGAGTGACCACCAGTTCTGCTCTTCCAACCAGTGTACATCCAACTACGATCTTCGCCCATGTTTGACCCTGCAGTTTAACGCAAAAGAAATTGTCTTTAATGTATTTTTATGTTATGTGTCACGGCCCTAAAACCTAGGCAGATAGATCCTAAACCCACCCAAGAGTGACCGAGCGGAGCGTGCTCATGACGAGACGCGTGATTCGGATTCGAACGAAATTTCGGCAGCATAACCCCGCTTTTCTCCACTGCACGCCCAAAAATGGTGCAGCAGAGAACAACAGGGTTACGCCACAGAAATCTCGTCCAAATTTGTACCCGCATCTCGTCACAAGCCACGCCCCCTCGGTCACTCCGAGGCTGTCCAAAAAGGGACAATTCTGAACATGCACGTCTCACATGCCAATGGCATGTGAGACGTGCCGATCCGAAACGGATAATACATTGCTATAGTTTACGTTGATCATTTTCATTTTGAGGTCATTTAAGAGAGAGGAAAGAACTAGAGAAAGACTGAGAGGAAAGTTGGTCTTAGATGACAATTCCACATCCATTTCCACCGTCCACGCAATCGCGGGTCATTGATGTTCTTAAGGTGGTAAGGCGACTTAATGCGACGGATCCCCCTGCTCTCGCGGCGCCATCTTTCCCCGCCGCCGCCGGCTTCCCCGTCCGCCGACACCTTACCCTAGAAAGCAAGGCGACAGGGACGCCTTACGGTGCCAAAGCACCTTACCGCTTTAGCGTCGCTTTACCGACGCTAAAGTGATGCCTTAATAACTATGTTCAATGACAAAATATACTGCATTTCTCAGTTCACAGCCGGCGCGAGCTTCTTTTGCATGCCACCCACCGCCTCGAGCTCCTCCGCCGGCGCGAGCTCCTGTCAGCGCGAACTCCTCCACATGCTGCATGACGCACCAAGCTACGCCGCCGCCCCGATCTCCTTTGCTCACCCCTACACACGACCCACCTCCTCTCTCTCTCTCTCTATTGGAGCTACCGGCGACGCCGTGGCACCCGACAGTCGGCCACCCCCGACGCTGCCCTCCTCATGGTGCAATTAACCACTTAAGAATAAATAGATAAACCACTTGAGCATAATTAAACGCATAAGCAAATTAACAACTTAAATAAACCACTTAAGCATAATTAAACAAATTTAAGCAATTTAAGCATAATTAAACATAATTAAATACACCACCTAAGCATAATTAAGCAAATTAAGCAAAAATAAGCAAATTAAGCATAATTATGCATAATTAAGCAAATTAATCATAATAAAATAAACCACTTAAGTATATTTAAGAAAACTAACCACTTAACCATAATTAAATAAACAATTAAGCAATTTCAGCAAAATTTAAAAAATTTCAAATTCAAAATTGAATTTGATTTCAATTCAAATTGAAATTTGACTTTCAATTGTGGGGGGGGGCTCGGGGAGCAGGGTGAGGGTGGGGGGGAGGTGGGGAGCAGGGTGAGGGTGGGGGAGGGGGGGGAGGAGGGGGAGAGGGGGGGCTCGAGAGGGGAGGGGAAGGGGGGGCGGCGCTCGGCCGTGGAGGGGAGGGGGAGGGGAGGTGGAGGGGGAGGGGATGGGGAGGCGGACGACGGCGGTCGGCCTAGTAGGGCGGCGGTCGGGGAGGGGGCGGGGGGGGGGGGGGGGGGGGGGGGGGGTCGAGGAGGGGAGGGGAGGAGAGGAGGGGAGGGAAGGAGTACCTTGTGGCGGTGGCGTCGGACAGCGGCGGGTGCGGCGGCTGGGAGGGACAGAACAAAGCGGCGCGTGGCGGGTAAGGAAGAAAAGAGAAGTCGCGTGCGGGGGTAGGTTAAAATACGTAACTTACGTCGGCTAAATAGTAAACTTACGTCGGCCGACTAAACATACGTCGACCAACCCCCCCAGCCCGGAGGTTAAGCCTAACTTACATTGGTCTTTTATTTACGTCGGCTAGTTGCTCAGACCGACGTATGCTCACATTTACTGCTGTCGGTCTGCTGACTTACGTCGGCCGCCGACGTAAGTTAGTTTAACTTACGTCAGTTTTTTTGACCGACGTAAGTTAGTTTATTTACGTCGGCTGGCCGATGTAAATTAGGCTGGCCAACGTAAGTGTTAGCGTTTCCTGTAGTGAGTGCATATAAAATATATTTTGACCATAGGAAATTCATTAAAAATGTTATAAAATATATTTTGGCCATAGAAAATTCAATAAAAATGATTTTAACCCAAAAATAAATCCTAAAAATGTAAAATAAAGGTTAGATGCATATTTTGGCGATGAAAAATAATAAATACTTCGTAGGGACGTATTAGTGTAGGATTTTATGCTTATGTGAATGTTGTGATGACATGCTTTGTGTGCTATATACTTATTTAGCTTTTATTTCTTTTTGCCATGTTTTGGCAATATATTTAGAGTCGTACTTCGACCCAACTCTTAACCTTCAAGACCAAAACATCAACTACAACCAGGTCTTTGAAGAAGGCAAGTGCCCTTGACCATCTTGTACTAATTCTAGGATGTTAGTTAGTTGCATGCTAAATAAAATGATGTCCTATTTAATGTTATATGCCTTGTTCCATATAATTCCTTGCCACCTTGATTGGGTTGGGAAGTAGATAGGTTTTGATTATGCTTAGCCAGGCTTAGACTTTGGGAATGGAATATCATACACATGAGCTATACTATATTATATGGTTACTATAATCATGATGGACACACAATAGTAGTTGATAGGAATTTGGTGGTTGGATGGATTTGGTATGGTGCAGTTTGCACGAGACTTGGGATTGGGTTTAGCACCACCGTATTCTAAGGACTGGTTTATGGAGGAAGTCACTAAGCTTTATAGTACCACCACGAGAGTGAGATGGAGTAGCTTGGTCAATTAATTAGATTTCTCCCGAAGAAATGCTAGTAGATGCGAGGAATGATGCAGGGGTACTGCTTTATGATCTGCAAGGCTCAAGAGGGTGCCTTGAGGCGGAGGGTTACTCCAGAAATGCCTCTGTGGTGGAAACCTTAGAGGCCTAGTACTAGTCGGGAGTAACTTTGTAAAGACCATGTAGTGATCTCCTGGCCTCACACCAAAGGAAGTGTGTAATGTGGTTAGCTACCACGGACATTCAGGGAGGTTTACTCAGTCCACCTGGCAACAGGGGATGAAATCACTGCTTGTGAGTAAAGGGTACACTCTCTGCAGAGAATTGTGAAACTGTCATGACAGTCGTGCTCACGGACAAGAGCGGCTTGGGGCTAGTTCATAATTAGTCTAGGGTTGAGAAATGGTGGTTATTTATGATTCAAGTTATATTTATCATCATTTATGTGTTGGAATATTTATCTGTTATAATATTGATAATTGAAAGCTAAGGTTATGTTCTAAGCATAGTGCTTAAGACATAATTGGTCTATCCTTGTTCTAGCCATTCATGTCATCCTCTACCCACACTTGCTGAGTACTCTATGTACTCATGCGTTTACTTCCCTTTCAGAATCTGAAGAAGAAGCGACACCAGAAGATTTCTTCATCAATCCAGAGGACATGGTCTAGGTTGACGACCCTTCGCGCGACTGTCTGTGAAGATGGAGCCCTGTCTATCTATCTATTCTTTCGTTGCAGCTTGAACTTTGTAAATAGTTTAGATGATGTAAATAGGTTAGTGGTGTGTAGTTGTAGACCTTCGGGTCAAATTGTAAGACTTATTATGTAACCGAACATGGGCTATATAATGATATTTCACTTTCGTCAACGCATGTACGATTCAACTGATCCTGACGTACATATGTTTAGTGTCTGTTCATCCTTTCGATGACCGGGCGTGACAGTCTGTCTCTCTCAAATTTCGTTTACAACATATATACTACCCAAACGTCACTGCGTATATGTACTGTTTTGCAGGGCGAAGCTAGGTTGAAGCTTCCCAGCCGGATGCACCGGCACCAGGGGCCGAAAAAGAGAGATATTTCAGTTATTAGCACCTCATTTTCACTAAATGCACCACGCAAACCTTGTCATGTCACTACAGGAAAAGCGATCATTTGCGACGGCCGAATTTATTTGCGACGGCCAGCCGTCGCAAATAACTTAAATTGCGACGGCCGGCCTCTGGCCGTCGCGAATAAGAGCTTATTTGCGACGGCTTTGGGACCGGCCGTCGCAAATAAGCGGTTATTTGCGACGGCCAACCCTAGAGCCGTCGCAAATAAATGAGCCGTCGCAAATAAATCCTTATTTGCGACGGCCGGTCCCAAAGCCGTCGCAAAAAGGCTTTAATTGCGACGGCCGCAAGTTGAGGCCGTCGCAATTAAAGAAGCCGTCGCAAATAAGGGCTTATATCGGGTCGCTCCGGCCCCGACTCTTCATTCACCTCAAAACAGCCTACCGCCGCCGCGCAGCGCCCCCGCCGCCGCGCCCCCCGCCGCCGCGCCCCCCGCCACCGCGCAGCGCCCCCGCCGCCGCGCCCCCCGCCGCCGCGCAGCGCCCCCCGCCGCCGCGCCCACCGCCGCCGCGCAGCCCCCCCGCCGCCGCGCCCCCGCCGCCGCGCAGCGCCCCCGCCGCCGCGCAGCGCCCCCGCCGCCGCGCCCCCGGCTCCGCCGCCCTCGGCCCCGCCTCCGCGCCCGCCGCCCTCGGCCCCCCACCGGCGGCCCCCGCCGCCTGCGCCTCCGGTCCGCCGCCCTCGGCCCCCCACCGGCGGCCCCGCCTCCGCGCCCCAACCGCCGCCTGCGCCTCCGGCCCGCCGCGCCACCGGCGTCGCCGCCCCCGACCGGACCGCCCCCCGCCCCCGGGACAGCAGGTGCTACTCCCCCCTGTTTTAGTAGTTTTTTTCGGATTTAGTTAGCAATTTTGTTAAGAGTAGCAGCAATTAGCTATAGTAGTTTAGAATTGCTTGTATAGTAGCTTCGCCTCGCCTGGAGGAGGTCGCGTGCGGCGCTGGGAGCTTGGGAGGAGATCAGGCAGACGGTGGGAGGTTGGGAGAAGGTCGAGGACGCCGCTGGGAGGGTGGCAGAAGCTCGGGGTTGACGTTGGGAGCCGAAGGAGGTCGGTGGTGGCGACGGGAGTCCGAAGGACGTTGGGGGCGGCGGGCGGCGGAGGAGACGCGCACTGGAGAAAAGGCGGCGGCTGGGTTGGGAAAAAAGGGTAGGGTTTGAGGAGGAGACCCGTTTCTTTGCCCAATAAGGCGGCTGGGTGGCCAACATTGGCCAATAACTTGGCCCAGCCCAATAAGTCTGTCCGTGACCTTCCAACTCCCAGCTGATACGGAGCCACATGCGACTAGATCCTGGCGGCGCATCCACGATTCAGCGGCGCCCTCCACGATCCTGGCGTCGCACCACCGTTGGCGATTGTCCGGCGTCCCCCCCCCCCCCCCCCCCCCCCCCCGCTCCCACCTTCCTCGACTCGCCGCCCCGCCTCCCCTCCTCTATCAGCCGTTGCACCGCCTCTTCAGCTCGCCGCCGTCCCTCCCACTCAACCGGCTGCCACCCCTCGCCTGGCTGGTCGCCTAGGCGGGCGCCTGGGCGTCTAGGCGCTCGGCCCGCGTTGACCCCGCTGCCACGAACGCAGCCGCTACTGTACCATAGTTCGTTATTAGGCTTTGCGACTCGGACGAGGAGAAGGAAACAACAATTAACACCGGCCTGCACTGCACGGCCAGAGTCCAAGCCGAACGCTACCTTTCCATTTTTCTCCTCTCTTCCTTTTCAGAACCTAATGACCTAACGACCAGTTTGGCCATAGCTGTTTATGACATAAATTACAGAGGGGGAGGAGATACCTACTGTACCATAGTATGTCGAAGTTGTACTAGTAGTAGTACTAGTAGTATTATACTCCCTCCATTCTTAAAGCCTCGTCAAAGGCATCTATACACTGACAACAACTGTTTCTACGAGTTCAACAAACAATATCCAAATCAATGTAGTAGTACGGTATTACGGTACACCTCTGGAAACTCTACCTTAGACAGACACACTGAGAGAGCGACACAGGCAAGTACACAACCAAGAACGGACGCATCGAAGCAGGCAACAACCTCAGATGTCTTTAGGGTTGATTAGTCGGCCTAATCGACGACTAATCGTCCTAGTCGACCTTATCGCCCCTTAGGCGACTAGAGTCGATTAGGCGATTTGAAAACATTGGCCTCGTCGGGGAACTCGGCACAAAAGGCCTAACTTGCGTCTGAGCGATTCCGTGTGGGCTCAATGCTGAGCGCGTCAGTGCGTGCATGCCAAGCTCGTGAGTGTGTGTGACGTCAGCGCCTTCTTGTACTTGAATGCGGGCCGACGTCAGCGCCAGCCCGCCACGCCCCTGCCGCCCCCAACCCCCCGCCGCCCTCGACCCCTGCGCCCCCGGCCCCTGCGCCCCCGCCGTCCGTCCGAAGCCGTCGGCCCGTTGCTCCACGCCGCACAAGTAAAGTAGGCATTAGTTGTTAATTTCTAGATAATTAGTTGTTAGTTGATGATTAGTTGTTATGCTATTTATTTGTTAATTGTTATGCGAATTAATTGTTAGGTTGTTGTTAATTAGTTGTTAATTCTCATTAATTGTTAGCAGTTGCTAATTAGGTTTGAATTACAATTAATTGTTAGTTAGTTGTTAATAGTTGACCATTCTAATTAATTATTAGTTAGTTGTTAATTAGTTGTTAATTGGATCTTAATGTTACTATATATGCTTAGGTTTAATTTAATAATGTTTAAGATTTGTATTATTGATCTCATTTGAATTATGGTTATGTTGAATTGCTTAATTTTGATTGCTTGAGTGTTCAAGTACTATATATACATAAATGGGCTTCATACCAGCTTGACAAGGCCCGACAAGGCCCATTTAGTGGTAAGGTAAAGTATGCATGTAGACGGGCACGAAGGCGAACGACGACGGTGAGGATGGCAAGCACCTGCGCGTGGATGGCGTACTCCGACGAAGTGGTCGTGGAATTGTCATCTGAGACCAACTTTCCTCTCACTCTTTCTCTAGTTCTTTCCTCTCTCTTAAATGACCTGAAAATGAAAATGAGCAACGTAACCTATAGCAATGTATTACCCGTTTCGGATCGGCACGTCTCACATGCCATTGGCATGTGAGACGTGCAGGTTCGGAATTGTCCCTTTTTTGGACAGCCTCGGAGTGACCGAGGGGGCGTGGCTTGTGACGAGACGCGGGTCCGGATTTGGACGAGATTTCGGTGGCGTAACCCTGTTGTTCTCTGCTGCACCATTTTCGGGCGTGCAGTGGAGAACAGCGGGGTTATGCTGCCGAAATTTCGTTCGAATCCGGATCACGCGTCTCGTCATGAGCACGCTCCGCTCGGTCACTCTTGGGTGGGTTTAGGATCTATCTGCCTAGGTTGTAGGGCCGTGACATAACACAACAATACATTAACGACAATTTCTTTCGCATTAAACTGCAGAGTCAAAAATGGGTGAAGACCGCAGTTGGATGTATACTGGCTGGAAGAGCAGAAATGGTGGTCACTCCGATGAGTGGTTTATCAAGTTAGATCAATTTTTGGATCGAGCATTTTCGTTGTCAACGGAAGATATGGTGCGGTGCCCATGTACAAAATGCCGAAACACTAAGTTTTTGAGAAGATTGGAGCTTTCGTTTCACTTATGTCGAAACGGTTTCACTCCACAATATGAAGTGTGGACCTTCCACGGCGAGACTAATTCTCGAGTCATAGCCGAAGTGGATGAGGATGATGATATAACAGAGGTTGATAGGATGGATGAGATGTTAGAAGCTCTTGAAGTGGAGGATCCTCTTACAAATGAGGCAGAGAAGTTCTTCGAGGAGCTGAAGAAATCACAAGAGCCGTTGCATGAACACACGGATGTGACCGTACTTGCTTTCTTGACCAGATTTATGGCAATTAAGTCCAAGTACTTTTTTTCCATCAACTGCTACAATGATCTCATGAAATTGATCTGCGATATCCTTCCACGACCTCACAAAGCGCCACCAGATATGTATCAGTCAAAGATCAAGATATCTGGTCTCGGTATGAAGTATGAGAAAATTGATGTGTGCCCAGACAACTGCATGCTATTCTGGAAAGAGCACGCCAATGAGAAGATGTGCTTGAAATGTGGTAAATCGAGGTATGTCGAAGTTGTTAATGACGATGGCGATAATGTGATGACAGATGTCGCACATAAGCAACTTCGTTACTTGCCTGTGACACCTCGGTTGAAGCGGATGTTTCTTTCAAAAAGAACCGCAAGACACATGAGATGGCACAAAGAAGGTAAACGTGAGAACAAAGAATTCTTGACGCATCCGTCCGACGGTGATGCATGGAAGGCGCTAGACCGTTTCTTTGTCATTCCGTACAACCTGCCACCTGCTTTGTGTACGAGGAACGAGTTCATGTTTCTCAGCCTCATTGTACCTGGACCTGATCATCCCGGGTCACGTCTCAACGTGATGTTAAAACCGCTGATCGAAGAATTGAAAGTCTTGTGGACAGGAGTCGAAGCGTACGACAGTTACAAGAAGCAGAAATTCAACCTTCGAGCTGCTTATTTGTGGTCCGTCCATGATTTGCCGGCATACGGCATGTTTTCCGGATGGAGCACTCACGGTCGTCTGACGTGTCCGATATGTGCTTCAGACACGGATTGCTGTCGACTAACTCATGGAGGCAAAATATCTTATTTCGATTGTCACAGACGTTGGCTGCCCTCGAATCATATATTTAGGCAGCAGAGGCATGTCTTTCGAAAGAACACTGTTGTCACTAAAGGACCACCGAAGCGTCTCAACGGGTCAGAAATTTCTGATATGTTGGACAAACTGGTGCCTGATGAAGGTCGTCCTGGATATTTCGTAGGTTATGGAGAGGAACACAATTGGACTCACATATGTGGACTTTGGGAGCTACCATATGTGAAGTCGTTGATTCTAATGCACAACATTGATGTCATGCATCAGGAGCGTAATATGAGCGAAAGTATCATAAGCACTTGCATGGATATGCCTGGCAAAACGAAAGACAATTATAAAGCTAGACTAGATTTGGCAGACATTTGTCACCGTCCAACTCTTGAAATCTCTGAAAGTGGTGGAAAGCCACGTGCTTCTTTCTGTCTTCGATCGAAAGAAAAGAAAGAAGTTATGAAATGGATGAAAACTTTGAAATTCCCAGATGGTTACGCAGCTAGCCTGAAACGAGCCGTAAATGTTAACACAGGAAACCTCACTGGGTTGAAGAGTCATGATTATCACATTATAATGGAAAGACTCCTACCTGTTATGTTCCGAGGCTATCTAGATGATGCGGTGTGGAAGGTTTTAGCCGAGCTCAGCTATTTCTATAGACAGCTTTGTGCTAAAGAAATCAAGATCGGGATGATGGATAAGTTAGAGAAGGAGATACCCATACTTTTATGTAAGATGGAAAAAATTTTTCCACCGGGTTTCTTCAATCCAATGCAACATCTGCTTATCCATCTTCCATTCGAAGCTAAAGTTGGCGGTCCTGTGCAATATAGGTGGATGTATCACATTGAAAGAGCGCTACGATATCTGAAACCAATGGTTGGCAACAGGGCAAGGGTGGAAGGGTGCATCGCTGAAGCATATGCTCTTAAAGAAGTTGGATACTTTTCAAGTGTCTACTTTGCGGAAGAAAACAATATAAATACTTCGGCTATGCGGTACAATGTGGACGAAACACCCCCTCTAAGCGACCTTTCCATTTTTCAAACGAGAGGCACCACCGTTGGTAGCTACACGACCTACGTGCTATCCGAACAGGAAAGGACTGTTGCTTTACTCTACATGTACGCAAATATAGAAGGCATGCAGGAATACTTCGAGTAAGTGTTTCTCCTATGTTTATGCTAATCTACATATTTTGCTACACATGTACTCTAAAAGATGTTTTTTCATGTTCAGCGAGTTCCACAGACAATATTGGCCACATAGGCATCAACCTACGGCCAAACAAGTAGAAGCGATGCGAAAGGAAGGAATAAATGGGGGACAGAGTTTTCTATCTTGGTTTCGAGAATATGTAATATTCTCTCGTCTTCTATGTATTATAAATTACTATTATTAAAGAAGTATTATATAATATTCTCTCGTCTTTTATAACAGTGTCGGACTCACAGTGTCCATGAAGATTTGCGGCAGCTATCTTATGGATTGGTGAATGTTAGAAGCTATGGTCGATATGACGTAAATGGCTTCCGATTCCGTACAACTCATTTTGAAGCTCATCGTCCTCTTGCGGCAACATCAAATTCCGGTGTTGTGACGAGAGCAATGGACACTCAAGGGAATTTAACCGATTATTATGGTATCATTAATAAAATCCTTGAATTTACTTTTACCGGAAATAAGACCCTTCGAGTTGTCTTCTTTGACTGTGACTGGTTTGATCGTACTCATGGAACTCGAGAAAACCAATTTGGAATGGTGGAAGTGAAACATAAGGACCGACTACGGGGTTACGATACATTTGTTCTTGCGCATCAAGTTGAACAAGTGTATTATCTACCTTATCCATGCACGAAGCTCAGTGCTTGGTGGGTGGTATATAAGGTGAATCCTCGTGAGCGGCTATATACTCCTGGGGATGATGGTTACCATGATAGCGAAGACGTTGAAGAAGTGTACCAAGAAGAAGAGTTGCCAGACACTTTTATCGTCGAGCTTGGTGCAGGACTCGATCAATTAGTTGGAGATGTTGAAGACGTTGAAGATGTAGAGGCAGATGATACACGAAAACGAAAATTAGAACAGGCCACGATGGAAGATCGTTGGGCTGGTTTAAGGAGTAGGGCACAGACACATGACAATGATGTTGATGAATTTTGAAAGTGACTACAAGTAATGTTTTCTTGAAGATAGTAACATGAATTTTATATATTTTATTTGCATATTTACTAATTATCTAATTACAATAGGATGGCGTCAAAGAAGGGTAAGAAGGTGCCGCCGACGAGGGGGTTCTACCCCTCTAGACCTGAGGACGCTTTCGTTGGTGCCTCGTCGACTGGCAGCAGACGCTCTCAGCTGCTGGGGCACGTTCAGACCAGCTCTAGAGCTTCGTCACAGGTAAATGTCACTCGTTTTTGACAAATTCTTTAAATTCAAATTCACATTAAACTTACTTATGAATCATTTGAATGTTGTAGTCCTCACCGGCTGACTCAGAGGCTGCGGCGCCTTCGGTGAGCCAGCCTTCGGCGAGGCAGCCCTCGGCCAGCCAGCACTCGGCGAGGCAGCCCTCGGCGAGTCAGCCCTCGGCCAGCCAGCTCCCGGCTGGCGATGACTTTGTTCCTGAGGCCTTTGACTCGGCTGGTGAGGAGCCGTCTGGGTCACCTGACGTGGCGCCCCAGCAGACGCGGAGGACGAGGAGGACTCACTTTGTCAGTCCTCCCGCGGTCCCTTCACAGAGGATCGTGATTCGTCCAGTCGGAGACAGGTAATAAAAATTATAGTTTTCAATTTTAGTTTCTTTTGATTACTTAAGTAATGAATGAATGAATAAATATCTTACAGGAGTTGGGACGACTTGTCTTTCACCGGTGAGAAACACCAGAGACCGGTGAACGGTGTCCTCGGGTCCATAGTGCGTTTGCACTATCCCGGGGTCATCGACGGAGTGCCTGCTCTTTCGTGGGAGGACTACGCACGTGTCCATCACCAGGAGCACGGCAACCTTCAGGAGGCCGTATGGGCCGATTTTATGGTAAGTATGTAAAAAAGTTTCTAAGTTACAATTATTAAACTCTTTTAGTGCACATCTCTTCAATATATTCTTTATCGCAGGCAAGATATATTTTAGAGGACCCGGACGACCATCGCATGTTTGAGGATGCGAGGCGAGTGTTTCACTTCAACGCTGCCAAGGCGCTTCGACAAGCTTTGTCGAACGCCCGTGTTCAAATTATTAATGAGCACTTGAAGGCGAACCAGCAGCACGTGTTACACTTCCGGCAGGAGAGCGAGAGGCACCTGACGGAGGAGGAGTACGCGCAGGTACGTGGAGTGTAGTAAGTATTTTTTTCTGATAATGTCCTCGATGGTACTTTTAACGACTTTCAACTATGTGCAGGGCCACGTGAGCTGGTTGCAGGGTCGGAACGATGCATTTCGGGCCCTTTGTCGCTACTGGGCTAGCGACGAGTTTAAAGCTAAGTCCGGGAAGGCTCGAGACTGCAGAGGGGTGGAGGGGAAGAGCAGACACGGGCAAGATAACCACTTGCGTTTAGCTAAACGCATGGTAAGTGTGTGTAACTTATGTTTATATATTAATAATATATTGTTCGTACTAACATGTATTGACAGGAGCGCGAGACGGGGGTGCCGCCCACCCCTGCTGAGGTTTGGAAGAGAGGTCACAGGGACCCTTCTCAGCCGACGGGGTGCAGTCAGGCTGCAGCCGAGCGGTTGGTAAGTTTAGAAACCATTCATATTACATATAACTATATAGATTGTTGAACTTACACGATTTTATTGTTTTGCAGGCTAAGTACGGGGAGGAGGCTAGGAAGATACACGGCCAGGATTTCGATTGGGAACGTCAACCGATCGATCCTCAAGCCGCGTATGCAACCGGTGGTGGAAAAGCACACGGAAGGTGAGTTTGCAAGTCATTTTATCGTTTTCAATTCAAAGTATTCAAGATATTTTAATTTCATATTACTGACTCTCTTTTTTATAGGCTCGCCATATTCGACGGAGTTGTCGACTCGAGGGCGGGTAGACCTGCGAGAGGCAGCTCCACGCAGGCTTCGGGTACGGGAGGTCGCCGCTCGCAGAGGGACATTGAGATGCAGTCCCTCCGAGAAACTGTAGAAGAAAATGAAAGGCGACATGAGGAGGAAAGGAGGGCGATGGAGGCCACGATCCAAACCCAGGCAGCAGCGTTGGCGCAGATGCGGGAAGCAATGGAGGTAACAATCTAAAAATTAAAATTCTTATTAATTCAGCTTAAATGACTTACTAATAGGTAGCATTTAATGTTTGCAATGACAAGCCATCGCTCGGGCGCAGGGTCTGGGAATCCAGCTACCGGTACTACCACCGGTCCTCCCAGGCGATCCTTCTTCAGTGGGTCAGGTAAGTCTCTATGTAATCCTTCTTCTCCAGCGTAATAAGATTGAGATAGATGAAAGAGAGAGATAGTTAGATAGAAGAAAATGATTGAGATAGAAGAAAGAAAGAGATAGAAGAAAGGGAGACAGAAGAAAGAGTGAAAGATAGATAGAGTAGGATGGGAATGAAGAGAGAGTAAGATGTAGATGGAGATAGAGAGAGGGGAAGATAGAGGGAGGGAGATGTAGATGGAGATAGAGGGAGGAAGATAGAGGGAAAAGGATAGCAATAGAGAGATAGAGTGAGCAAGAAAGATAGAGTGAGAGACAAATAGAGAAATGAAAAGAGAGAGGAAGAGAGGGTGATCTAGATGAAGATAGAGGGAGAGGGAGGGAGAGAGATGTTGATGCATATATTCTAACTCTAAGTTTTATTAATTGCAGGGATCCGCGACGGCTGCACAAACGCCGTCGCCTTCGCTACCGCCGCCTGGATTGAGGCGCGACGACGACGACTTCGACTTCGGAGGTGGCTTCGGAGGTTAGATGGGCGAGTGAGCCCTTTTATTTACTTTGTTGATGACGATGTGAGATGTATCGGAATTTGAGTTTGTGATTGTGATGATCTTTGTGTATATATTGTGTATGCTGTGTATGCTGTGTATATTGTGTTGTGAATCTGGCCATCGAGCCGGTTAGAGTTTTCTGTTTTTAAAAAAAAATAAAAAACCTTATTTGCGACGGCTTTTTATACAGTACCGTCGCAAATAAGGTACCTAGCCGTCGCAATTAAGCCACTGCTATTTGCGACGGCCTGGCCGTCGCAAGTAAGTTTTAATTGCGACGGCCAGACCGTCGCAAATAGAGTCGTGGGCCCGGAAGAGGACACGTGGGCCCTGCCCTCTAAACTTATTTGCGACGGCCTAGCCGTCGCAAATAGCAGATATTAATTGCGACGGCCGGGCCGTCGCAATTAAAGCTTATTTGCGACGGCCAGACCATCGCAAATAAGGCGGCGGGTCCCACCAGCCCGCAGCAACAACTTGCGACGGCCTCCCCTAGCCGTCGCAAATAAGCTTATTTGCGACGGTGGCCGTCGCAAATAAGCTTATTTGCGACGACATATTTGCGACGGCCGGAGGCCGTCGCAAATAAAGAAAGCCGTCGCAAATAGCTTATTTGCGACGGCATCTGGCTTATTTGCGACGGCTTCGGCCGTCGCAAATCGTCGGGATTCCTGTAGTGTGTGCACTGGGATGGTTGCAACGCTAGCTTCGCCATGGCTGTTTGTCACTCTGTGTGTGTACATGCAGATGCGTGGGGTTTTATTTGGAACGATTGCTAAAAATGGGAGATGCCAGATGCGGTGGTGGATGGATGGCAACGCGGAAGGGGCGCATGATGTCTTCTTCCCTCATCCTCCATCACCCCAATCCGCTCTCGATCAACCCCTTTCTCCTTCTTCCTCGTCACTTGACACCCCGGGAAAAGGAAAAGGTACCTTCAATTTATCTTTCATATCCGATACATCTGAGTCGCAATGAATCCATGTTCCCGTTTCTCGATTTCTATCTACCTATTATCTTGCAATTTTATTGGAGTTTCAAACTAGTGGCCAAGCTTTGACCTGTCCTCTGTTTTAATCCTTGAATATTGACTCTCGGCAGCTTGATTTTCGTGCCCTTGATTTTTCATTTTTATTTAATAATTTATTCATGTGCTAACACATCATACTTTGTATGTATGGTTGTAACTCCCATTCACGATGTAATGCGGTGTTTCGCAGACGTACGTCGTGATTATTCCTACTGTGTTCATGTTTGTTTTCCGTACATCCACTATCAAGTTGATGTCTGAAATATGTTGCACTGATCCGCGAATGCACTAGTAGTTGTTTTCTTTTGTATCCTTGCATCAATTCTTTTCACCTGCAGCAGTTTGAGGTGGTACAACTTGTTTGTGTTAGCTCCTTAATTAATAATATTTTCACCCATTTCATCGTGTAGGGGTTCGCAGCACAACCAAGAGCTAAAACTCATGACCGTTGAATTAGAATAACATAATATAGCTCTATTAAGGTAAAGGGGGGGTGGAGCTCCATTCCATCCTCTCTCTCTCTATATATATAGAGGAACAAAATAAATGGCCTCTGCCCCAGAGTCGTCACCGTCGTCCGCTAACTCCACGCAGTCACCACCGTCCTCAGCCAATGCATCACCCCCGTCGCCTCCATCCTCAACACAGCCTCCACAGACATCGAACTCACCACCAAAATCATCAACCAGCTCCTCACCTTCACCACCAAAGGGTGAATCATCTGCATCTTCAGCATCGAGGTCGTCACCGCCGCCAAGAAAAAGCAGTGGGTCTGGAAATAGCGGGAGCACCAACTCCAAAGATGGCAAGAAGTCCTCGTCACCCTCCGACCATATGGCACCTGTGATCGCTGGCGTGGTGATTGGTGTGGTGGCGTTCGCTGCCCTGTTAGCCTTCATAGCGTGCATATGTTGCTGCAGGAAGAAGAAGAAGCGGACAGCCCCCATGAACATGCCCTTCTACACCGATGAGAAAGGTAATTAAGGTTTACATGTACCACCATATGAGTTCATCAATTCCTTTTGTATCCGCCCTATCAAATTGTTGGTGCACTACTGCACGCAACACGCAGGCAACGTGTACTACCCCAATGCCGGTCTGCCGCCCAAGTGGCAGCCGTACGGAAGCAATGGCAGCATCGCTCCTCCACCAGGATGGCACCAGCACGGCGGCGGGAACCCACTGTCCCCTCCACCGGGCTCAACAGCGGCACCCCTGAGCGGCGAGATGGGTGGCCCGTACTCATCCGGCCCCTACGGCCCTCCCCTGCCGCCGCCGTCACCTAACGTGGCGCTGGGCTTCTCCAAGAGTTCATTCACGTACGAGGAGCTCGCGGCGGCGACATCGGGGTTCTCGTCAGCGAACATGCTGGGGCAGGGCGGGTTCGGGTACGTGTACAAGGGGGTGCTCGCCGGCAGCGGGAAGGAGGTGGCGGTAAAGCAGCTCAAGTCCGGCAGCGGGCAGGGGGAGCGGGAATTCCAGGCCGAGGTAGAGATCATCAGCCGCGTACACCACCGCCACCTTGTGTCCCTCGTCGGCTACTGCATCGCCGGCAACCAGCGCATGCTCGTCTATGAGTTCGTGCCCAACAACACGCTGGAGCATCATTTGTATAGCAAGGACGTGCCAGTCATGGACTGGCCAACCCGCATGAAGATAGCACTGGGATCTGCCAAGGGCCTTGCATACCTTCACGAAGACTGTGAGTGCCGTCATACGTTTTGAGTTATCCAGACATTAAGAAATTTGTAACTATATGTGATCATGTACTGCGTGGATTTGTTGCAGGCCATCCTCGGATCATCCACCGCGACATCAAGGCGGCGAACATCTTGCTGGACAACAACTTTGAGGCCATGGTGGCCGACTTCGGGCTGGCGAAGCTAACGACGGACACGAACACTCACGTGTCTACGCGCGTGATGGGCACATTCGGGTACCTGGCTCCAGAGTACGCGTCGAGCGGGAAGCTGACGGACCGGTCGGACGTCTTCTCCTTCGGCGTGATGCTGCTGGAGCTCATCACGGGGCGCCGTCCTATCGACACAACCAACTTCATGGAGGACAGCCTCGTGGACTGGGCGCGCCCGCTGCTGAGCGCCGCGCTGGCCGGCGAGACGGGGTTCGCGGAGCTCGTCGACGAGAGGCTCGGCGGCGAGTACTCGGCCGTGGAGGTGGAGCGCATGGCAGCCTGCGCCGCAGCTAGCATCCGGCACTCGGCCAGGCGGCGACCCAAGATGAGCCAGATCGTGCGCGCGCTGGAGGGCGACGCATCCCTGGACGACCTGCACCAAGACGGCGTCAAGCCGGGGCAGAGCGTCCTCTTCTCCGGCGGCGGCTCAGATAACATCTCCCGGCTCCGGCAGGTCGCCTTCGACAGTGGCGACGACGACGAGTACACAACAGACTACAGCACCGACTCCACCACCGGCCGGCCACCGCGCAGGCCATAATTAACCGACCAAACTCATTACTGCATTCTTACTTGCCCATGTTGTGTGTGTATTTATACATATATATAAAGTACATGTAAGATCGAGATGTATAATACATCGTATGAGGTTGTTGGGTTTGCATGGATTAAATCGACTGGCTGGACGGGGGTTATATATATAAAGAAGTAATTACGACTCTCACCCTTTTTCATTTCCATTGGTAATATAACTAATAAACTAGCTAATCACCGAGTTATGGTAGACCAAATGACGTGTGGTGCAGTGTTTATTACTGGGTAAATTTGTAACAAGTTTGTTTTATCTCCTGACATGACACTACTACAAAAAGCATTTTTACAGGCGCCTCAATTTTTCAAACACAGGCGGTCCTTAAAAATATGCGACTGTGATGACGAATGATATAATAACCGTCTGTGATGAAAGAACAACACAGGCGGATTTTAAAGAACAACCGCCTGGGTAAATACATGATCTTCAGAATCGGTTCTTAATTAAGAACCGCCTGTAATGCAACGAACTTCACGGACGGATTTTAAGAAACAACCGTCTGGGTAAATACATGATCTTCACAGACGGTTATTAATTATTAACCGCCTGCAATGCCATGATCTTCACAGACGGATTTTAAGAAACAACCGTCTGGGTAAATACATGATCTTCGTTGGCGGTTCTTGATTAATAACCGTCTGTAATGCAATGAACTTCACAGATGGATTTTAAGGAACAACCGTCTGAGTAAATACATGATCTTCGTTGGCGGTTCTTAATTAATAACCGTCTGTAATGCAATGAACTTCATAGCCGGTTCTTGATTAACAACGGCCTAAGAAGATCATGTATTTTCAGTGGCGGTCATTGTTTAATTATCATAAGCGGTTTTCATTGAAATTACAGGGATGTAGTTGCAAATATATCACAGCCGCATGTAGTCGTGCAGGCAAAATTGTATCAGGAAAAAAACACAGATGAGCTAGCGGATACTAGTACAGTAATGCATTATAGGAAATGCTCGATCACCAGTGAGGCTGGCTTAATTGTGATAATACACCATTAGAGGTTTTACAATTGTTCAAAGATAATTTCTTTACACACTGAACAAAAATCATGCTACATTCATTGTAGATCGACGATGAAGCTCCCATCGATCAATCTAAATTGTACCGTCCTGCTTGCTCCCGAACACGTCTCTTATATTCCGCTGGATCCTGAAAATATTGACATTATTTATATTAACAAATGTCGAAGAAGGAATGAATAACCTACATTGGTCACTAAGTCAAAGTGTCATCTAACCTTGATAAGTAGATTATAGCAATCATTTTCAACATCAGGCACATTTGGCTGATGCAGCAAACGCTGAACTTCAAGTAGTATAGTTTTGATTGTAAAAGCACTGCACCACCCCTACGAAATATAATTTAAGCAATATAAGAAACCAGTTCAAATAAGTTCGAAAAAAATTATAAGTAATAATTACATGAACAAAATAGGTCTATCTTACAGTCTCTTGATCAAGAATCCCGATGCAGAGTGCTCCCGAACGATGAACATTTGGGTGGAAGAACCCAATTGGAAAGGAGCATCTTGGAGGCACCAAGGGATAGTCCTCAGAGAAGGAGATTGTCAGGGGGTAGTAACCATCTTCCCATTCAGTCTGCAAAAGAAATTTATTAATAGGAGGACGATAGTTAAACTCATATTGTGCTTGTTCTTCATGACTTACCCCTTCTTTACCGGGGACGATGCACTGCCACTTCAATAAATCTCCCGATTCAGGCTTCGCAGAGAAACCCTACGCGGAGAAATTGAAAATACCAAAAACAAACAACACGGAAAAACAAACTACAGTTAAGTTCATCAGTCCATTACAGATACATATGTATATACAACCATGTGACCGGTGTGCCATATGTACATACATGGGGATGGTTCTTGCGCCACGCCAAGCGCTCCTCCTTCAATCGGCTACACGCCCGAGACATCATTATCTGAAGAAAGACCAAACTTCCAAACTTCCAAATCATTGAGTCCAAACGCATATGTACACAAATGCAAAAGGACACAATCCATATACCAACATTGTTCTAAGTTGATTTCAGAAGATACAAATATATACAATATATATCATCTCGCATTGCTATATACATTTTTTCCAGCATTGACATCTTCTCGCATATAGGGTTTCAAATTCTTTTTAATGCTTCTCTCTACGCGCTTGATGTTTTCTGGTTCGGTGAAAAGGTACATCTCTTCATACTGATTATATTCCTCTTCATTATCTCCCACATTGTCAACCCCAACAATATTTTGCTTTCCAGAAACAACTACGTGCAACTTCTCAGTTTCTGGATCTTGAACATAAAAAACTTGTGCAACATTATCGGCGAGAACCCACGGGTCATCTTTGTAACCCACTTTATTCAAGTCTACCAGTGTCAGTCCGTAATTGTCCACTTTCAAACCATCAGGATGTTTGACCCATTGGCACTTAAATACGGGCATTACCATTCTTTCGCCATAATCGAGTTCCCATATTTCCTCTATGAACCCGAAGTATGTGGTCTTCTGCCCTTGTGAATCATAAGCCTCAATACGAACACCACTATTTTGTGCAACACTCTTACCGTCTTTTTCTTTAGTGTAAAATGTGTAACCATTGATGTCATATGCTTGCCATGATGTTACCAAAGCAGATGGGCCACAAGCTAACTTTTTCATTGTTGCCTCTTCTATAGTGTTTCCGTATGATATATTTTTGTCCATTAACCATTCAGTGAAACATCTTCTGTGCTCTTTCATGATCCAGTCCTCTTTGCGGTCTTGGTTTTTATCACGAAGCTCAATTTGGTGTTCCTCGATGTACGGCTCAGCTATTGCGAGCTGTTGTAGTACACCAAAATGTGCATGGTGTACATTCTTGTAATCTTGAACAATAAAAGTTTTCTTACCCACTTTGCCTCTCCCACGTAGTCTACCCTCATGTACCGGTATAGGCACACCTATCGATTTTCCATCTTTGATGTAATCAGCGCAACCCTCAATCACTTCTTCAGTGGTGTATCCTTCCATAATTGAACCCTATGGGTGAGCACGGTTCCGCACATAACCTTTTAATACTCCTAAATATCTCTCCAACGAAAACATATGATGTAAATATAGTGGCCCCAATGCTTTTATCTGATCAACAAGATGTATGATTAGGTGTACTTGCATATCAAAAAAGGATGGTGGGAAACACATCTCAAGCTTGCACATTGTCTCGACGATGTATGTTTTCAGATAGTCTAAATCTTCACGTGCTATCACCTTTTGCGATACTGCATTGAAGAAGTAACACAAACGTGTGATGACAACTTTTATATGCTCAGGTTTGATTACTCTTATTGCAATGGCAAGGAAAACTGTCATCATCATGTGACAGTCGTGAGAATTATAACCGAATAAAGACAAGTCTTTCATCGAGACTAGTTTGCGGATATTGGATGAGAAACTTGTGGGCACTTTGATCCCACGCAAGCATTCGCAAATTGCTTTTTTCTCTTCTAGCGTCAAGTTGTAGCTGGCTGGGGGAAGGTAATGCTTCCCGTTCGCCTTTTCTACTGGATGAAGCTCTGGTCTCAAATCAAGATTTACTAGGTCCATACGTGAATTTAATCCATCCTTTGTCTTCCTCGGCATGTCCAGCAAGGTCCCAATGATGCTGTCAAATACATTCTTTGTAACGTGCATCAAATCAATACTATGGCAACATTCCAGATTCTTCCAATACGGAAGATACTTGAAAAAAATTGATTGTTTCTTGAAAGCCATGTCAGTTGTATCATCCGAAGATGTACTTTTCTTTCTCTTAATTCCTTTACTCTTTTTTCCCTTACCGAAAGCAATATGAATGTTCTTGACCATTTCAAACACAAGTTTTCCACTGTAAGGTTTCGATGCAGTATCTTTTTCGATTTTGTTATCAAATTGTTCTTTCATCTTCCTATACTTGTGTGTATCTGTCAAGAACCGTCGATGTCTCATGTACACCGTCTTTCTGGATGAAGTGAGGTATAGATATCCAGTTCTATCCACGCACCTAACGCAACCTTTCTTCCCTTTCATTTGTCCCGATAATGTAAACAGTCCGGGATAATCATGCACGGTAACGAATATCATTGCTCTTAGCGTGAAATACTCCCGCTTGTACTCATCCCATGTACGTACCCCTTCATTCCACAATTTCGCCATATCTTCCATTAAAGGTTCCAAGAACACATCAATTTCGATGCCGGGTTGTTTCGGACCTTGGATAAGAACAGATAATAAGATATATTTCCTTTTGTGACACAACCACGTCGGTAGGTTGTACATAGTTAAGACCACGGGCCATGTGCTGTGTATGCTCCTTTTTTCACCAAACGGATTCATTCCATCTGTACCCAAGGCAAACCTCACATTTCTGATTTCCTTCGCAAATTCTGGATACTGAATATCAAAATTTTTCCACTGCGTTGCATCACCAGGGTGTCGTATATGTTTTTCATTCTTCTTGCGTTCCTCGGAATGCCAACGCATAAGTTCAGCCTCCCTAGGGTTTGAGAACAAACGCTTCAAGCGATCAATTACCGGAAGGTACCACATCACCAATGCAGGAATTTTTCTCTTATTCTTTCCGTCTGCATCGCCAGAAGTATCGTCATCGTCACCTTCAGGACCAATAATAAACTTATTATTCTTCTGAGTCTTTTTCATGTTGGTAACATACTGGTGATTGTAGTCCTTCTTATATCTACTGACACCGCAAATGGGGCATCTAGTTGCGAGCTCATGCTCTTTGCGATACAGAATACAATGGTTCACACAAGCGTGTATTTTTGTCACACCTAGTGCCATCGGGCAAAGAAGTTTCTTCGCTTTATAAGTGCTTCTAGGCAGTTTATTTGGATTTGGAAGAATTTCTGCCAGAAGATTCAAAAGATCAGAGAAACTACAATCGGACCATCCGTGCGTAGCTTTCAACTTTAGTAGTTCTAAGACTGCACGCAAAGTAGTAAACTCTTTATCACAACCGTTTGATTCATCATATAAAAGCTCTGTGGCCGCATTCTGCAATGTCTCCATTTTACTTAAACCTTTGCTTGCTCTCATAGAAGTCAGTACATATGGTTCAATGTGACGCAACATCTCCTCACAATCGAACTCATCATCATCATCACCAGCTTGATTGTCACTACCATCATCGATATGAACATTATCATCATCTGAGCCTCTCTCATCATCTTTATCCACATCATGTGTATCTAACTCACCATGCTCTGTCCATATTGTGTAGTTATTTTTGAAACCTCTTTTCACCAAATGAGATTGGATTACTATAGTATCCGTCCAAGCAATCTTATTTTCGCAGTCGATACATGGACATAATATGTCATCTATCTTTTGCAACTTCGCATGTCTCTTGGATGCTTCAATAAAATTTGCAACATTACGAATGTACATAGGATCGGGTCTTGGCATGTTATACATCCACGCTCGACGGTCCATGCTTCAATAATATAATTTTTTGTCAGATTTACAAAATTTGGCCACAAATATTCTCTAAAGGTCTTCCATAAAATGAATTTACAGAGACATAACAAGTATGATTAGGGCGACTAATGTAGGAGACGGGCGACGTCTTGAGGCGGACGGAGTCAAAGGGGGAAACAGGCCCAGCAGCATGGGCTAGGTCTGGGTGGGATCCAGTCCGTTATATCGGGAAACAAGGCCCAGATGCATCTTATATATATTACAATAGCATCTGTTAATTAAACATCATATTCATGTCACATAATAGGTACAAAAAGGAAACAATCCATATAGTCCATACATCAATATACCAGAACACAATCCATACAGTCCTTACACATGCAAAAGGACAGAATCCATATACCAGAACACACAAAACTAACAGCTTATCAGCTAATGAAAATATACAAAGAAAAAGTAAGGAAACTACATTTACCTTGCAGAGGCGTCAGCACGGTGGGGAGGCGTCAGCACAGTGGGCCGGCTGGGTGGAGAAGTGGCGGTGCGGGGTTGAGCGGCGGCGCGGCAGTATGGGCTGGGCGGCGGAGCGGCGGCGCGGCGCAGGGGAAATTTCAACAGCCTGGCGGCGTCGATATAAATTCTCCAGGGTTGCGTTTTGACTGCGGTGAGGGGTCCTTATATAGACGTAGGTTTTTCACAGACGGTTTTTAACTTTATCGCAGGCGGGTTTTACTTACCAACCGCCTGAGATGATATTTATTAATTAAGAAGTAAATATCTTCACAGGCTGTTGGTACTTAATAACCGCCAGGGAAGATTTTTATCTCAGGCGGGTATTACTTAACAACCGCCTGAGATAATGCCAACTGAACAAAATATTTTTAAAACTTGTATAGCTGACGTTGAAATGTTTTGGTAAATATCAAATTAATTTCTATTCACATATTATTCACATTTGTGTATCTCATAAAAAAAGATCTTTCACTCAAAATTGTTGGTACGAACATATTTGCATAATTTATACATGTATGAATTTTTTTAATTTTTTTAAAAGCACTCCAACATGTCAAACTTCAAATTATCCACCACCAGTATTCATTGACACTTGATTGAAATATGTACAAAACACAAGAAAAATGTACAAGAACACTTGATTGAAATCCTAAAACTACACTACGGCCCCGCCTCCTCCATCCTCTCCGCCAGCTTCTCAAACCAAGCCAAGCGGTCCTCCTCCGACTCGTCGTCGTCGTCGTCGTAGTCTGCACCATGGTGGTGGTCGCCGTCGTCGTCGTCGCCGTCGTCAGTGGACGACTCGTCGTCGCCGTCGTCGGTGGACGACTCGTCGTCGCCGTCGTCGGAGGACGACTCGTCGTCATCATCGTCATCATCGTCGTCGTCGTCGAAGTCGTCCTCCTCCTCCTCCTCCTCCTCCGGCGACGATGCAGCAGGAGAGAGGGTCGGCTTCTCCGGCTGAGCCGATTGCTCCGGCTGTACCGGTGGCTCCGGCTGCACCGGCGGTGGAACGCGCTGGTCGTCATTCACCCTCTCGGGGGAGCTGCAGCGTATCCGCTTGCAGGGTGGCTGCCTCGGCGGGCTAGGTGGCGGAAGGTTGGCCATGGCTGTGGTGGTTAATCGGCGGCGGGCTAGGAGAAGAAGAAAGGAGTGGAGACGAGCGGGAGGGCTTTTGTGCTTGTCCATAACCGACGACGCGCCTTATATAGGTCTGTGCGGAGTAGACGAGGGAGCGGTTCGTTTCCCGCGCATTGAACTCTTTGCAGACCTCGTGCGGCGCACAATTAAACCACTGTGGAAGACGATCTTGAGAGATCCTTGCACGCGTCCCTGCACCACGGCTTCTCAACTTCTCCGCAGACCTCGTGCGGCGCGTCAGTTAATTAACACTTCTCAGGCCGTTAAATAACATATTGTAGTTTCAAAAATGATTATCTCAGGCGGTTATTACTTATAAACCGCCTGAGAAAAAAGAAGTAAAAATCTTCACAGACGGTTGGTACTTAACAACCGTCTGCAAATACGTTTATCTAAGGCGGTTATAACTTAACAACCGCCTGGGATAATGCCCGATACTCTTCTGCAGTTTCCTTATCCCTTGCTTCTTTTTTATTTAGATTCCAATATAAATACTCAAACATGTTTACATTCTGCAAATTGTGTTCAAATTCGATGATTCTTTCTTCTACATTTGTATTAAATTAACATCTACCAACTGAACAAAATATTTAGTTCATTGCGCATTGAACTCTTTGTAGACCTCGTGCGGCGCACAATTAAACCACTGTGGAAGACGATCTTGAGAGATCCTTGCACGCGTCCCTGCACCACGGCTTCTCAACTTCTCCGCAGACCTCGTGCGGCGTGTCAGTTAATTAACACTTCTCAGGCCGTTAATTAACATATTGTAGTTTAAAAATGATTATCTCAGACGGGTATTACTTATAAACCGCCTGAGAAAAAAGAAGTAAATATCTTCACAGGCGGTTATTGCTTAACAACCGCCTGAGATAATGCCCGATACTGTTCTTCAGTTTCCTTATCCCTTGCTTCTTTTTTATTTAGATTCCAATATAAATACTCAAACATGTTTAGATTCTGCAAATTGTGTCCAAATTCGATGATTCTTTCTTCTACATTTGTATAAAATTAACATCTACCACCTGAACAAAATATTTTTAAAACTTGTATAGCTGACATTGTAATGTTTTGTTAAATATCAAATTAATTTCTACTCACGTATTATTCACATTTGTGTATCTCATAAAAAAAAGGTTCCTTCACTCAAAATTGTTGGTATGAACATATTTGTATAATTTATACATGTATGAATTTTTTTAATTTTTTTAAAAGCATTCCAACATGTCAAACTTCAAATTATCCACCATTCTAACTAAATGCTCATATTCATATGAGGCATTCATCAAATTATGAACACACATTGATTCCAAAAAATTTAAAAAAATATGAAAAAATTCGTAGATGTTGGTATGATGATTAAAAATGTCCACTGAAAAAATAAATGAAAAAAGCATTATATTCATCAAGATAGAAAAATGAAAAATAGCATTTAATGTATGTTTTTTATGTTCTGACCAATTTCAAAGGATTTATGAAGTGAAATTTAATGGTAACCTTTACTTATCAATAATATTACAAGAAAGTGGATTTTTGCCTTTTTAAAGGACCACATTTAATCAAGAATATTAAATAAGAAGAAGTAAATATCTTCACAGGCGGTTATTGCTTAACAACCGCCTGAGATAATGCCCGATACTGTTCTTCAGTTTCCTTATCCCTTGCTTCTTTTTTATTTAGATTCCAATATAAATACTCAAACATGTTTAGATTCTGCAAATTGTGTCCAAATTCGATGATTCTTTCTTCTACATTTGTATAAAATTAACATCTACCACCTGAATAAAATATTTTTAAAACTTGTATAGCTGACATTGTAATGTTTTGGTAAATATCAAATTAATTTCTACTCACATATTATTCACATTTGTGTATCTCATAAAAAAAAGGTTCCTTCACTCAAAATTGTTGGTATGAACATATTTGTATAATTTATACATGTATGAATTTTTTTAATTTTTTTAAAAGCATTCCAACATGTCAAACTTCAAATTATCCACCATTCTAACTAAATGCTCATATTCATATGAGGCATTCATCAAATTATGAACACACATTGATTCCAAAAAACTTAAAAAAAAATGAAAAAATTCGTAGATGTTGGTATGATGATTAAAAATGTCCACTGAAAAAATAAATGAAAAAAGCATTATATTCATCAAGATAGAAAAATGAAAAATAGCATTTAATGTATGTTTTTTATGTTCTGACCAATTTCAAAGGATTTATGAAGTGAAATTTAATGGTAACCTTTACTTATCAATAATATTACAAGAAAGTGGATTTTTGCCTTTTTAAAGGACCACATTTAATCAAGAATATTAAATAAGAAGAAGTAAATATCTTCACAGGCGGTTATTGCTTAACAACCGCCTGAGATAATGCCCGATACTGTTCTTCAGTTTCCTTATCCCTTGCTTCTTTTTTATTTAGATTCCAATATAAATACTCAAACATGTTTAGATTCTGCAAATTGTGTCCAAATTCGATGATTCTTTCTTCTACATTTGTATAAAATTAACATCTACCACCTGAACAAAATATTTTTAAAACTTGTATAGCTGACATTGTAATGTTTTGGTAAATATCAAATTAATTTCTACTCACGTATTATTCACATTTGTGTATCTCATAAAAAAAAGGTTCCTTCACTCAAAATTGTTGGTATGAACATATTTGTATAATTTATACATGTATGAATTTTTTTAATTTTTTTAAAAGCATTCCAACATGTCAAACTTCAAATTATCCACCATTCTAACTAAATGCTCATATTCATATGAGGCATTCATCAAATTATGAACACACATTGATTCCAAAAAATTTAAAAAAATATGAAAAAATTCGTAGATGTTGGTATGATGATTAAAAATGTCCACTGAAAAAATAAATGAAAAAAGCATTATATTCATCAAGATAGAAAAATGAAAAATAGCATTTAATGTATGTTTTTTATGTTCTGACCAATTTCAAAGGATTTATGAAGTGAAATTTAATGGTAACCTTTACTTATCAATAATATTACAAGAAAGTGGATTTTTGCCTTTTTAAAGGACCACATTTAATCAAGAATATTAAATAAGAAGAAGTAAATATCTTCACAGGCGGTTATTGCTTAACAACCGCCTGAGATAATGCCCGATACTGTTCTTCAGTTTCCTTATCCCTTGCTTCTTTTTTATTAAGATTCCAATATAAATACTCAAACATGTTTAGATTCTGCAAATTGTGTCCAAATTCGATGATTCTTTCTTCTACATTTGTATAAAATTAACATCTACCACCTGAACAAAATATTTTTAAAACTTGTATAGCTGACATTGTAATGTTTTGGTAAATATCAAATTAATTTCTTCTCAGACGTGAAATTTTAATTAACGATGAACACACTACATTCATTAACAATATTCAATCATTCACACAGTTGAAGAACACACAAGATACTCATTCATTAACAATATGCACATCTCACAAAAGAACACACAAGATGCACAATATTTACACAAGAACACACAAGAACACAAAAGATACACAAGTAATATTCAATCACATAGATGAAAAAAGATAGATTTCATTCATTAACAATATTTACAAAACAGAAGCAACTAAAAACAACAAAAAGAAAAACTAATTAAATCCTACTCCTACTCCTCTTCCATCTCCTCCTCCTCGTCCTCCGGCGGCGACTCCGGCACCGGTGCAACAGGAGACAGGGCCGGCTGCACCGGCTGCACCGCCTGCACCGGATGCACCGGCGGTGCAACCCCGAGGTTGCTAGCCGTCGCCTCCACCAGCGTTCTACGGCCCTGGGGGCCAAGAACCTGGGCCATCGTCGCGAACAGAATGTCGAGACGATCAGCCACCCCCACGAGGGCGTAGAGGTAGTGGCCCAAGGTACCCATTCCAGTATACTCTGGAAGGGTACCCAGCCCCAAGGCACTCATGGCGCGAGACGTATTGTTGTACGCCTCTCGCGCCATGAGGAGGCGCTGCTCGGCGTTGATCTTCTCGGTGGAGCTGCAACATTGTTTCTTGCAAGGTGGCTCCCTCGGAGGGCTTGGCGGCGGAAGGTCGGCCATAGTGGTGTTGGGTCGTCGGAGCGGAGGAAGACGAAGAAAACAAGAGGAGTTGTGAGCGGAGGGCTTGTGAGCGATAGCGCGTCTTTAAGGCCGCGCGGAGTGGAAAAGAAAGGTCGCACCTCGGGGAAAAGAAAGGTCGCGCACGCGTGACATGGTCACTGACGTGTGGGACCGGGTCCACATGTCAGTGACCGCTGATTAAGTCAGGGGATCCTCATCCCGGTTGGTGAGGGGTCTTTATGTAGGCATTCATCAAATTAAGAAGAAGTAAATATCTTCACAGGCCCATGTTTAACTCAGGCAGGTGTTACTAACCAACCGCCTGAGATAATTGTATCTTCTCAGGCGGGTGTTACTAACCAACCGCCTGAGATAATTGTATCTTCTCAGGCGGTTGGTAAGTAAAATCCGACTGAGATAACAGTCTTCCCTGACGGTCGGTACTTAACATCCGCCTGAGAAAATGTGAGTCTATATATACCCCTCGGCAGCATTGGAAAAACCTAACCCGGGCGAAACACTTAGACACCGTTAGGCTGCCAAAATTTCGTTTGCCGCCAAGTGTTCCCCCTCGTCACTTCCAGGTACGCCGCCGAGCTTCGCCGTCGCCGAGCTTCGCCGTCGTCGCCGAGCTTCGCCGTCGCCGCCGAGCTTCGCCCTCCTCACTTCCAGGTACGCCGAGCGAAGCCATTTCCGTCGCCGCCGAGCTTCAAGGTAAACCCTAAACCCTTCGACCTTCCATCCTCCTTCGCCGTGCCGCCTCCCTCCCCGCCCTCGCTGCCGCCTTGCATATCCTTGGTTAGGGTTCGGGAATTAGATAATGGTAGGCATCCTTGGTTAGGGTTCGGTGGAATTCGTAAAACTGTCAAGTTCGGTGGCATCTTTGGTTAGGGTTCGGTGGGGCAAGATTTATGTGGATGGTTATATCACGATAAATTGGTAGTTGGTTCTGTGTGTCTGAAACTGTTCTGACACATTAGTGGTAAACATGATTCTAGACTCTAGTAACAGCAGTATATTCCCTATTTCTGTCATCGGCCTTGCATATGCCACATAATTCTCTATTAGGGGCAAGATTTAGCTATATTTGGTTAAGTTGACCAAATTTGGCTAATTTTGGCTAAGTTACATTAGATATAGTTATACTTGACTAATTTTGACTAAGTTATGCTATATTTAGCTATATTTGGCTACTTTTGCTTAGAGTTAGCTATGCTAGACTAAGTTTGGCTAAGTTTGCATTTATTTCTCTAAGTTTCATTTGAGCAATTGTAGCTAATCTGTGCTACCAAAGATGTCTGCACTTGTGGCTCCATCAGCTTCATTTGAGCAATTGTACCTAATCTGAGCTACCAAAGTTATGCTATATTTAGCTCTGAAGCCAAACAAAAGTTGCTGGCCAACTCATTTGTGATGCCAGGAGCATCCTCACGCCCATATCTAGGTAACACTAGGTGTGGCGATGGAGTCTGAGCATATGATGCCGATCTCTATGATACAAGAATTTAGTTAGACCTATATAACTTCAAAAATGTGTTTTGGCTAAATTTACTTAATTGAGCCAAAATTGAGAAAATTTGTTTTAAATATGACCAAATTTAGTTATGCCATTTATTAGATTTTTTGTCTTATTAGATCTAGCATGGAAAGCCCTAAGAAGACTGGTCCTGATTGTAACAACAAAGAAGACAATATGGAGTTTACTGACTCCAGCAGTTCAGGCTCCTATCACAGTCCTTCGGATCCTTTTCCGAATATAAAAATTAAAAAGACTTCAGTGGATCTAGACTCGGAATATGATCCTGCCGACGAGGTATGGATCACGAATCTTAACTTCAGCAGTTCAAGTTAATGTTGGTTGTCAAGTATACGAAGTCTTATAATTTTTTTCTACCTAGATTAATCTCGAAGACAATGAGGTGACATCGGCTCCTAAAACCGCAGAAGGTTCACCAATGGATGAATCCTCAGCTTCACTCAAGCGGAAACGAGGGCAACGAGGTCCCAATAAGGGTCTATTGGACCACATCATGTACATAACAAGGGTCGGTCCAAGTGGGCTTCCCCAAGAACCACTGGATTCAGTTACCAAGTACCGTAATGCATGCGGTTTTCTTGTTAGGGAGGTTGTGCCGATCACAACCGAGAATTGAAGGAAATTACCCGAGCAGACCAAGAATGAGTTGTGGGAAAAGATAAAGAAACAATTCAAGTTCCCGAAAGGCACAGAAGAAGCTGTAAAGAAAGCAACATTGGTCTCTTGCGGCAAGAAGTTTCGATGCTGGAAGAGTGAAATGAATGCTTATGTTAAGGCCAATAAGGCCCCTAGTCCGAGGAAGATGGGAAAAATCACACAAGCTCAGTGGCAAGAGTTTGTTCGTCAAAAGAGCACACCTGATGCTAAAGCTCTAAGTGCAACTAGGTCAGAGCTTGCAAAAAAGAACAAATACCATCATCGCTTGGGGTCTGCCGGATATGGACCCAAAGTCCAGAAATGGAATAAGATATTAGACGAAATTCTTAGTAAGGGCAATCCTCACCCATTAGAAGGGTGCGATGAGCGAACTCAACGCTGGGTCTTTGCTCGGTCAGGTTTGACCAGCGAGGGCAAACTTGAAAAGCCCGACTCTCTGAATGAAGTAGAGGATAAAATGAAAGAAGTAATTGAAAAGCAACAGAAGGGTCTCTTCAAGCCGAAGAGGGAGAATGACCAACTTACCGCTATCTTGGGAAACCCTGAACACAGCGGACGGGTTCGAGCGGTCTCTTCTCAAATGTCTTGGCTAGATGGTTTCCCTAAAGATAAAGACACATATAGAAGACGTGAGAAGTTTAAGAAAACACTTGATGAAACAATTGCTCAAAAGGTCAAAGAAAATATGCAAGAAATAATGGAACAACTTAGACAATCAGGACAATTAGTGGCACCGAGTACAATGATGGTTCCGGTGCAAAAGGAGCAATTAGTATCTCCAACTGCCTACCCTAGCAGCGTTGGTTCCGTGCCAGGCTCAGGGTCAGCCCATAAGTTCCCCGTCGATGATATTGCTAACGACAAATCTTGTCGTCTTCTTGTCCCGATAGGCAGAGCAGGGAACAAAACCAAACAGGTTGCCACTGCTATGGCAAAGCCTGATCGTGACTTCAACGGGAGTCCACTTCCGTTGTATTATTCTGTGGTGCAAGTTCTTCAGATCATTGATAATGATTATGAAGATTATGAAATAGACCACGTCACACCTGAGGGGATCGCGACTCTGGGGCAGGCTGTCAACCAATTAATCCTTTGGCACCGACGCAATATCGTGTTGGACGATGAGCCAATTTCTAGCCCCGTCGCATCTCCAAATACTGCAACCCCATCTTCTAAGGCGAAAGTGCATGAAGATCCACTCCCAGTCCGGGAAGATCCACTCCCCCTATGTCTGAGCAAGGATGATGATATCCAAGAGCAACAAGTTGGACAACAACTTCAAGCAGTACCAGAGCAAGCTGTTGCTAGTAAAGAGCAACTAGTTGAGCAACAGCTTGAAGTAGTACTAGAGCCAGCTGCTGGGAGTAAAGAGCAATCAGTTGAACAACAGGTTCAACAACAAGCCAGTGTCCAACTTCCGACGACTACTCCTCGATCATCAGTGCCTGTCAAAGTTAGCTCATACGAAAATAAGAAACCTTCATCAGAAGTGACAAAGTATTTGGAAGCTATGAAGGAAAATATTAGAAAATCGAGTGCATCTCGTTCTTCTCATGAGCCAGCATTAGAAGATATCGAGGAGTGGGAAGAAGACGGTGTCATGTATAATCGGCGGACGGCTTTAGTTAAACCAGGAGTTCCAATATACAAGCTTGAGGATGTTCCTCCTAAATTTGAGAATGGGAAGCCGTTAATGACATCCGTACAACTTAGCAAACAACCCGTCGCGCTCAGAAGAATGCATGAGTGGTACATCACTGCCAGCACAAAATATGATCTTCAGTGCGTCACATTTCGTATTCCAAAAGAAGCATTCTGGAGCACTGGAGTAGATAAACGAGTCATTTTATTTGAAGAGCTGCTTTCCCTTTTCCATCGGGGCATGCTCGAAATCAACCTGCTGCTCGTCTGGTGCTTGTAAGTGCTCTAATATTTTGTATTTGCTTTTCTTACTACACGCATACGCATTTCATGAGATTATAACAATTCTGGACTTCTTCAATAGGATGCAATACATGGATAATGAAAAGTTGGCGCACAAGACAGGTATCCTTGACCCTACTAGGATTGCAAAGTCGCTATTCGACGTCCAGACGAATCGAGAATCAAGCCAGTACAAACACATGAAAAAAAAATATTTTGAAAGAGCAATTGCAAAACTTAAGAAGGATAGAAAGGCAGAAGTTGCAGCTTACATAGGACATGCGATGTTTAACTTTGTCAGAGACGGCCAGGACCTCGTAAAGGCTCCGTACCACTTCGAGTAAGTTCGACACATGGCATTGAAATAGCAATTATTGGTAATTGTTAACACGTGTGTTTGTATGTTTGCAGTAATCACTACATAATGATCTTCATCAAGCCAACGCAGGGAATGGCAACAGTCTTGGACTCGGCCGATTACCCACCAGATCGTTACAAAGATTTCCTTTCCATTTTGAAAAAGTACGTTTATTCAATAATTTTAATTTACGCACATTTAGAATGTGTTGACAAGTTTTATATGACATTTCTTGTATTACAGCGCTTGGCGGTTTTACGCGGAACAGCTTGGCGGTCAGAGACCTCCTAATACGAATGCATTGGACATTAAAACGTATTATGCTTGTCCGAAGCAGCCTGCTGGGAGTGTCTTATGCGGGTATTATGTATGCGAGCATCTTCGGACCGCCGCCGTATATAGAGTCAATCGTGAGGATGTAAGTTATCCTTAATGTCGATACCTTATTTTCTTACTTTTGTGTTTCATTTTCATTGTAACTAGCATAGTTTAATGCTTATATTCTCTGCTGTTCAATATTACCAGAAACATTATTTTCATATTTTGATTCCAACTTCAAAATTCAATTGCTCATAGTACAACTGCTCCAAAAATACCTACTAAATTCTTGTATACTCTCACTTTGATCTATACTTTGAGATTGTTCAAACCAACACATTCTAAACCTTGTTATGTGTTATATTGCAGCACAAGAAGAATCTAAACGAAGAATGGCCGGTTTGTAGAAGTATTCCTGATGGAGGAGCCGACAGGATTGCTTCTGAACTCTGTCAGTTCATTCGTCGCGAAATTTTGCACAAAACGGGGAAGTTCTTTGATAAGAGAGGTTTAGCAGCTGATGTGCCAGAACTTTGCGACTATACCAATCTAAACAGTTTTTAGTGAAAACTTGTAAACTTTGAGATGAAATTGTATCTGTAACTTGTGTGTATGTATATTGTTTTAGTGAAATTGACTTCTGTGATGATAATATTGTTGTCTTTTGTTCTGTGATGATTGTTGTTTTTTGTTCTGTGATTATATTGAATTGACCTGGAAATTAGAAATAACAGCAGTAGTACTGCATGACTGTGAAAAACAATTATCACAGGCGGCTAGATACAAGTAAAGAAACATCTGTGATAACCTAATTTTCACAGGCGGTGTCTGTTATGGTAGAAACCGGCTGCGTTAAAGGGTCTTCACAGACGGCTGATATAGGTAAACTCCGTCTGTGATAACACCATTATCATAGACGGGTTAGTTATGCTTCAATAACCGTCTGTAAAGACACATTATCATTGACGGTTAGTTATGCTTCAAAACCCGCCTGTGAAGACATATTATCATAGGCGGTTAGTTATGCTTCAAAATCCGCCTGTGAATACAAATTATCATAGACGGTTAGTAATGCTTCAATACCCGTCTGTGAAGACTTCTTATCATAGACGGTTAGTTATTCTTCAATAACCGTCTGTGATAAGACGTTTATCACAGACGGTTATATATGCTGCACGACCCGTCTGTGATAAAGTATTTTCACAGACGGCTAGCCTAAGTAAAGAACCGCCTATGATAATCGGTCTTCACAGGTGGCTATCCTTAGTGAAGAACCGCCTATGATAATTAGTCTTCACAGGCGGTTTCACTTCTCCGCCTGTGAAATTGCGGATTATCACAGACTCTTCGTTTCAGGCGGTTTTAAAAGCCGTCTGTGATAATAGGTTTGGAGCCGCCTGTGATGAGGCTTATTGTAGTAGTGTGAAAGACTCCTTGTGGCATGCTACGTTTTGCCTATGTATCGACATTAAGCTTGCCGCTTGGTGGACAGAGGACCGGTTGAGTAGAACGCTAGAATTTGAGGGGGTTTTATCGATTTGGCTTGCAGCAATGTTGGAGGTGTGTATTTTTTCATGGAGTTGCTCATTTTCGGGCGTCTTTCTATCAACTTACACCATGAATCATCATATCTAGATTGAATG
The DNA here is from genome assembly GCA_036927565.1 of Tuctoria greenei. Lineage (NCBI taxonomy): Eukaryota > Viridiplantae > Streptophyta > Magnoliopsida > Poales > Poaceae > Tuctoria > Tuctoria greenei. The sequence goes on from JAYESD010000002.1 coordinate 182,184,298, forward strand.
GCTAAAACTTACAACTTTCTATAGTCAATACATAATCTTACAAAAGTATAAAAACAACATACAACAAAACCACAAGTATTTTATATGTTTGACAACTCAAAATTTGCATTCCTGATTTTTAAGGTAACTTGCCTCTGTGGTTAAACGTAATTAGATTGTTGAGCTGAAATCTTGATGCTTCTGCCTGTAATACTTGATGCTGCTGTTAGTTTTAGTGTAACCTGGTTCTAAGGAAGCATTTACGTTCCATTATTATTCATCATGCATGGTGGGAGATTTGGGGGAGGGGGTCGGTTCGTTCCTGTGCTTGTCTGTTACTCGTCATTTAAAGATTTTTTAAATATTTGTCTTAATTTGTGTATGAACGCTGTTTATTCTACGACATGCTCTACTTCTTTGGAACTGTACTGTTTCTTATTCATCATTTAGTGCACATTTGAGAGAATCTAGCGCTCAATACAGGAAAACCGAGGATAAACGACAACCACAATTATTGGCGATGGTGCTGTAGTTATTATAATTATTGGCGACGGCTAAGTCCAGCCGTCGTTTACAAGTCCTTCATTGGCGACCGTAACCCTAGTGCCATCGAAAATTAGATCTCGGTCTTTTAAGAGCGACGGTCCACCGTCGTCAATAAGGGCCGTCCATATTGACCGAATACCAGGCCCATCCGACCATAATTGGCGACGGTAGACCTAAACCGTGACCAATATAGCCTATTATTGATGACGGTAGACCTAACAATCTTTCATTATTGCATTTTATTACCCAGCCCAACGCGCCTTCCTCCTCATTTCGCGCTGGCACCTCCCTCCTCCACGTTTTCGCCTCCACTGCGCCTCTGCATTTCGCCATCGATATTCCTATCAACCCTTGTGCTATCATCATCCTCATCCACTTCTTCTACGACTTGAGATTTAGTCTCGTCGTGGAAGGTCCACACCTCATAATGTGGCACGCAATGGTTTCGACACAAGTGTATCAAAAATTCCATTCTGTCCAAAAACATGGTGTTTCGGCATTTCGTACATGGGCACCGCACCTTATTATTCGTGGAGAACAAAAATGCTCAATCCATAAATTCATCTGCCTTGACGAACCACTCATCTGAGTGATCACCAGATCTACTCTTCCAACCAGTATCCATCTAACTGCGGTCTTCACCCATGTTTAACTTTGTAGTATAAAGTCAAAAAAATTATCATTATTTTAGATATTGTTTAATGTCACAACCCTACATCTATTGGAAAGGATAGGTCCTAAACCCACTCAAGAGTGACCGAGGGTGTGCTTGTGACGAGACATGTGGTCTGGATCCGTACGAATGTTCGGCAGCATAACCCCGTTGTTCTCCAACTGCACATCCGAAAATGGTGCAGCAAGGAACATCACGGTTATGCCATGAAATCTCGTCCGAATCCAGACCCGCATCTCATCACAAGCCATACCCCTTCATTGATACAGACCATGGAGCATTGCTTGCTTTAGGCAAAATTTAAACTTCTTCTCCTTGTCATTGATATGGAAGTGGATTTCTCCATCTCCCACATCTATGTGAGCCTCCGCGGTACTAATAAATGGGCACCCAAGAATGAGCGGCTCATCCTTCTCGACATCCATGTCGAGCACCACAAAATCCACGGGTATGTAGCAATTCTGGATTTTCGCCGGAACATCTTCAGCAATACCCACTTGATAACGACCTGAAGAATCAACGAGTTGAAGCTGCATTGGTCTCGAAGTGAGCTCCGTGAAGTTCAACTGGTCAAAGACCACCTTGGGCATCACACTCACACTTGCTTCAAGGTCACAAAGTGCCCTGTCAAAGTAGTGAGCTTCAATAGAGCAAGATATTGTAGGACATCCAAGGTCCTTCTTCTTATCCGAAAGCCTATTGATGATAATTGCACTGCAGTCCTCTGTAAGCTTGAAAACCTCAGAGGTGGTCAACAGTCGCTTGTTATTCAGTATGTCCTTGAGATAGCGAGCATAAGTGGGTACTTGCATCACATCAATCAAGGGAACATTGATGTAGATATTCTGGATTGTAGGATCTAAGAGCACGTGTAAAGCTACCAGAGGGGAGTGAATGGTAGATTAAAACTTTTTCAGCGGAAACAATGAAAACCCCTTGATAGAAAATCTATCTGTTAAGAAATCGTGTGTGCAACTGATCTAAACGTGTTTAATCGTGACAAAAATAGTATATATTATAGAGAATCAAGTCATGAAGACACTACAACAAGAATCACAAAAAGAAACTCGTGTAGACCAGAAACCTTCAATCCAATGACTGTGAAATTTTTGCAGATGATAGATAACAAAATTTTGAAGACAACCGAAAAAGAATCACATCAATTGGATCTGTAAAACTCGAGTTATGATAAAAGAACCAAAGCAATGTAGTGCTGTGCAGAAACTCGATGAGAAAAACTTGTCTGAATTAAGTCGGACAAACAAGGCACAAAAGATCTTCTAAACTACGAATTTTATTCAATATAACACAAGAGGAACAACCCAAAGTCGTCTCAATACGAGCTATGGCCTCCCTTGCTTATATAACCAGCCCTAGGACCAACCCAATACTAACTAGGACTCTAATCCTAATCAGTTTCATACGAAACTTTCCATAACTGCTCAAGACTCTTCCATACGCAGATAGAAGCAATCTTAAGACTTCCAAACACCTTATGAACTTATCCCACATTCCTAAAACAACTCAACTTCGTGACCCACACGAAATCTAACCAAAACGAACTCGAAATTTTCCATAAACAAACCATAACCACCTCAGCCGCAACCTGACGTATAATCCAGCCGGTTGGACCTTTCTGACCAATTCTTTACGTCCACTTCTCTTCATCACACTTTGGAACCATGTTGCACCATCCATGCGCTCCTTGCACATGTGCAAACACTTTCCAACAACATCTATGATACCTTCATATGCATTGTTCTTGACCCAAACATGTTGCGTGACCTCCCGATCAACTCAACCACAATTCCTCCCGAACTTGGTTGTTGAACCTCATCTTCTCCTTAAGACTAGTTCAATAGATCCCGTCACCAGCCATGTCTTGACCTCAAGCAATATCTGCACATGAACAAACAACCAATTCTTCCGAGCACAAGTCCTCGACTTAACTCTCGTTAGTTCAAAAACCACAACACCTTACGTGAGCACCTCACATAAGCATGTTGCAAACATAGCTAGATAATATCCACCATGATCAGCCAAAACACATCAAAAACTTAGTAAGACAATACTAAGCAAATCTTCTAAAAATGTAAAGGAAGTTTAAGACATTGCAAGTTAAAAGCAGAACTATTGCGATCTTGCATCGGACCTTGCCAAAGCTAACCGGACCTTGCGCTGGACCTAGCCAAAACCAACCGGACCTTGCGCCGGACCTAGCCAAAGCTAACCGGATCTTGCGCCGGACATAGCCAAAATTTTTCGGACCTCACGTTGTACCTAGCCAGAGCTACTCAAAACATGCCGCACCTATCATCGGACCTTGCCAGAGCTACCCAAAACATGTCAAACTTATTGTCGGACTTGTTGGAGCTAAGACCTAGAGTCGGACCTTGTTGAAAAGTGTGTTTTGACAATATTCAAAACTGTTATCGTAATAGCTAATGTATTCAACACACATAGATCTTACATGGATAACCTCAACAAGGCGATTGAATTGCTTATCCACTGTTGGCTTCCTTTGCTTCTGAGGGAATGGCAATAAGTTGGTGTCTTCAAATTGCTTGGCCATTCTCTCAGTAAGTGGTTCACTTGTGCCAGTTGGGACATCCTCTTTCTCCTTTTCAGTTGTCCTCTTCTCTTGTGTGGGATACAGTGGGTCACGAGTGTTCTTGCCACCTCTCGTAGCCACCACATTCACCTTTTCCACTGGAGGAACAACCGCAGCAAGTTGAGCTAACTGATTTTCCAACATCTTGTTGAAGCTTAGTTGATTCTTCAATACTGAGGATAGTCCTTCCATCTTGGCATTGATACTTTCTAGGGTCTTGTCATTAGCTGACAGCTTTTTTGATAGGGTATCATTGATCTTCAGTTGACTAATGGCAAGTTCTCTCAAGTTGAGTTGATTTCCATTGTTGCCATTGTTATTGTACCCTCTTTGAAAGAAAGGGCGTGTTGGCCCCACCCGTGACCTCCTGGACGATAACCATTGTTGTTTCCATTGTTGGCTACGTATAAAGCATCCTCATGGGTTTCTGGGCAGTCATTGACCAAATGGCTTGTGTAGCCACAAACATCACATGTGATGTGAGAGTCTAGGGCATAGACATTGCCACATACATACCCATTGGCTTGTCCATCTATCTTCTTCATGAAGAGGTACAATTTGGCAGCAATCAGGTCCACCTCCTTCAAGGTGTGCATGTGTTGATGTTTCTTACGTCACAGATAAAAATCCGCAAGCACACGAAAACTGTCATGTAGCACTTCCCCTTGAATAGTATTCCCAAGAGTATCGAATCCATGAAAACTATGTGCTAATCTTATCTTACGAACTAATTCACCCAAGGACACAAAGTTGTTTTGTAGGCAAGGAACAGAGAAGAATTCAATGTATTGATTCTAATTTAAAGCAATTTGTGGTAGCTGCTTGCTTCAGGCACAGGTTTACCCCTAGCAACACTAGGACGACTCCCGCCAAGATCCTATGGCATAGCCAAAAGTGGATGATTACTAACGACAGATACGGCTGTCACCACCTACTGCCTACCTCTTCAATCCATGGGTCTACGATATATTCACTAGTGATTTCTAACCTAAGCACCACGCTTACATCTAAATCACTACTATAGTTGTTTCAAACACAAAGCTACAACTAGAGCCTCTAATAAATTAAAGCAATGAACCCACAAGTAACTACTTGTGCAAACTACCTTGAATTGGGAATCAAACTTAAAATGAATTCACAAAGGTTTACTTGATATTGAATCAAATCTTTGTAGGGGTACAAGTGTAGAAGAGGGACTTGACAAGCCCAAGCCTCCTCCTCCTAGACTCTTCACCACACTCTAGGACTACTGTAAACCTTAGGAGTGGTATTCTATTCTCAACTTTTGGTGTGTGTGTCTGAAGTGAGGTGTGGGGTGATATTTATAGGTGTAAGAGGGTCAGTTTCCGCAACAAAATTCGTGCGATTTAGTCATCTCCCCCATCAGGAAGCCAGGAGGAGTCGACACGCGTCGATTGACCGAGTTTGGCACCAGGTTGGTCGAACAGGTGTTTTGGTCGACCTGGTCTCTACACCGTTTGGCATGTGTCTTCTCCATGTCACTGCCAGGTGGGTCCCAATAACTAATATGGGTGATACACTATTGGATGGCCTCTGATACTTCTGTTTGTGGGCCATTTGATCCATGTGATACCACGTGTCATTGCTTGATTCATCGAAATCCAATTTAAGGGATTACTCCGTGCATGTCTTGGTATTTTTGGGTATAAATTCACCAACATAAAAATAAACATCAACACTTATGGAATTTGTTAGTTTTTACTCCTACCACTACGTTGTGTTTATCTACTGTGCACATTATGAGGTGAATTAACGGTCTAAATATGGCACTTAAAGACCGTCAACAAACTTACCCACACTTAGTCCTTTGATCGTCCTCGAGTGAAGGCAAGGAGAAGAACTAAGGTGTTGTCATAAATTTGCTATAAGTTAGAAAACGAGAGTACTAGATATTGCAACTCATACCTCAATTCATGAATTACTTCTTTGTAATGTGGCTACCACATCAATCTTGGGTGTTTGAAGAGTGGAATGGTTGGAATGTAGTTCCCTTGGATCTTCTCCTGCCAAAATGATTTGACAATTTGCTATTTTCAGAAAGTAAAAGAAACAATTTCCTTTATCTCTCATTTGGAATCTCTCAAATTTCTCAAAGTATTTTGATCCTCACTTTGGCATGTTTTGCCAATTTTTGTCCCTATGCTAAATATGGCTATATCTGGAGCTTGGTAGGGATAAATGTGGCACACATTGCAATTTCATATCTTACTAAGTCAAAAACTTGATCCCATGAGTGACTTATGAAACAAACAATTTGATAAAGAAAATCCTTGTGCACGTGAATGGAATGTATAAATGTGTAGTCCATTGTTTTCACTCTTTAAGGATTGAACATGACTACTTTTTCTTTCTCTTTTTTTTTTGGCATACTTCCACTTTTGAAGAGTAGATGATTTTTTTTCGTAGCCAAGTCTTCTACTCTTTTTTATTTTTCTAGAGAGATTTAGATAATCATAATGTATGGAGTTTCCTTATTGGATGGATGAATGGTGGATGCAAATTCTCAATGTGAGATATTTTGCATGAATAGGGTGTACAAGAATTTCTATGTCCAAATTTCATGCATGTCACTCAATTGGGTAACCATTTTGACAAAGTTCAATGAAAAGAAAAGTGGCATATGCATGGGGTTTTCAATAAGTGTATCATATGGCCTTGGTGGGTATTTCGAATTTCCAATGAGAGAATCATGCAAAGTTCAAGACTCAAAATTTTTGTAAATATCAAACTCAATTTCAAGCAAAGAGATATCTCTTTGAATAACTCATGTACCATATCACACTAGTAAAATACTTAGATGACGTGTTTCTCCAACTTTAATTATGGGAATCACAAACAAGGCAATAAATTAAAATATAAAGTTTTTAAATTTTCAGTTCAAGCAAATTTTGACTACCAAGTTTTAATCTCGAATGTTGAGTTCATTCATTTTAAATATTCAGTTTTAAATATGAAATGAACTTAAACAGTAGGGTAGCACATATATTCGGAGATAAGAGATCCAAACCGGACTTGTGGATCGAAACAGAGTCGTGTGGGGCCCACACTAGGTTGGTCGGCCTTCTGGCCTCTCTCTTTCGACGTGTCGAGTCGTATGTTCGGTTGCAACGTGTTTTGGGATGCAACTCTATTTTTTTGCACGTTGGGATTTTGCGATTTGGGGTGCCTCCCCTACACTTGTTTCCAGGACTCTTTATTCAGCAAAAACAAACTAAAGGGGGTATTTTACCGGGTTAGATGAACCGGTAAGTTCACTTTATTGAATTCAAAAATTGGGGATGCTTACATTATTCAATCTAAATTGAGGAAATAATTTTTTAAATAAACTAAACTAAACCTAGTATGAATCCTATGTTGTCGGGACATCAAAACTATGGTGCGTTGTAGATGGTCGGGCTCCCTAATGGCATTGCATAAGCGCTGCAGATTGGCGCTCATGCCACAGCGAACACCATCAATCTTCTTCTTGAGGGAGATGAGTTCATCCTTGAGCTTTGCCTTCTCGATGCGCCCTTCAGCCACTAAGTCAGATAGCTTATTGTTCTCCAAACGGAGAGAAGCTAATTCCTTAGAAAGTTGTACCACTTAGGTGACTTGTAGTGGTGGCTCATCACGTCACCCTCCTTAGTCTTCAGAGTGTACATAAACTCCTCGCTAGGCTGCAACTTTGGGTGAGAATTGTCTTTTTTAGGAAAAGACGGGTCTTGACTGGATTAAGGCCAACCACAGTCAGATGACGTGTGGGCATCATCGACTTCATGGGCTTCCATCGAGGGAGATCGACCGTGCAACACCACGAGGTGTGGTGCTATGCCCACGTGGAGTCGTCGTTGGTGGCGGGATCATGGCATGAGGTTTAGCATCTAGTGCCATAACGGACTCCAAAGCGAGGGTGGTGTTGTCATTGGTCGGCACGATGTCTCCGCTTAGGTTGAAGGTTGAGCTAGAGGAGGCATGAGGGACAATTTTCTTATTGTCCATGACGTGGATGGAAGGAACAGGAGATGCATATTTTTCTAGGAGGTGCAAGGTTCTCCTATCTGTTCCCATCAATAAATAAGTGGGGAGAATACGATAGCACTGAGAATCTTGTTTGGATACATTGGGAGAGTCCGCACGAGAAAACAGAGCGTTGGAAGCGCAAAGGGGACTTCGGCCAAACCTAGGGTTCGGCTGAACCCTTTCTGGCTTTGCTCGGGCAAAGTTTCCATTGGTTTGCTAAAAGGGCCCCATAGATGATTATTTGGATGGGCCCATTAGTTGGACGCGGAGAATTTAGACAGAATGTGAAGAAACGGAGTGAAAATCAATAAGATTTATCATGTCGATTTCTTTTTTCTGCCTCCTCCTCCTCTGATTCATGAAATAATTTGAGTCGATGCTCATTCACCTTGAATGGTTGACCATCATCAACTTGGAGTGTGATTGCTCTATGAGATGAGGTTTCTATTATAGTGAAGGGTCCTTCCCATTTACTTCTAAGCTTTTCATGTTCGAAGAGTTTAACCCTAGAGTTAAAGAGCAAGACTTTATCTCCAAGTTTGAACTTTTTTGGCGTAATTCTCTTATCATTCCATCTTTTGGTTATTTCCTCGTATATTTTAGCACTATGATAGGCCTTATCTCTCCACTCTTCTAACTCAGAAATTTGTTTCAATCGGTGTTTTCCGGCTTCATGGATGTCCATGTTCCACTGCTTGATGGTCCAATAAGCTCTATGTCCCAATTCTACAGGAAGATGGCAAGTCTTCTCATAGACAAGTTGGAAAGGAGTTATGCCGATAGGTGTTTTGTAAGCAGTACAGTAAGCCCACAATGCGTTGGGTAGCTTATGCTTCCATTCCGTTTCAATTTCCAAGATAGTCTTTTGCAGAATAATCTTAATTTGCTTGTTAGATGTTTCTTCCTGACCACTTGTTTGTGGGTGGTATGGTGTAGCAATATTATGATGGACACCAAGCTCCCTCAAAAAGTTTTGGAAGGTCTTATCTATGAAATGAGACCCTCCATCACCTATGACCATATGGGGAGTGCCAAAGCATGGAAAGATGATCTCATGGAACATTTTCCGATCTTGCTTGGAATCGGCATTTTTCCATGGCAAGGCTTCTACTCATTTTGACACATAATCTATGGCCACCAAGATATACTCGCAATCGTAGGACCTAGGGAAAGGTCCCATGAAATCAATACCCCACACATAAAATAATTCCACTTGGAGATTATATGTTAGGGTCATCGCATTGCGAGCGGAGGTTCCTCCATGATTCTGGCATTTCCAACATCTGCGAATCAATTCTTTTGTGTCTTCATAAATAGAAGGCCAATAGAATCTACCTTGCCAGATCTTTGCCTGGGTACGGTAAACACCGTAATGGCCACCATAGGGGCTAGCATGGCATTTCTCAATAATCTTGGTGCCTTTGATTGATGAGACACACCTTCTAAGAACGCCATCAGCACAAACTCGATAAAAGTATGTGTCATCCCAAAGGTGTCTACGACTGTCATAGATGAGTTTCTTTTTGTTTTCCCTTGGTGGTACGTATCCCGTGACCATGAAGTTCACGATATCTGCATACCAAGAGTGAGAGTCATTCACCTTGAGAAGCATATCATCTCGTAGGGAGTCATTTAGAGGAATGTCCATGGTTTGCGTAACTTCCATACGTGAGAGATGATCTGCGACATAATTGTCTACTCCTTTCTTATCCATAATCTCCAAGTCAAATTCTTGGAGTAGAAGAATCCATCGGATTAACCTAGGTTTAGAATCCTTTTTTGGTGAGCAAATACTTCAAGGCAACATGGTTTGTGTAGACTATGACCTTGGCTCCAACCAAATAGGAGCTAAACATATCGATAGCAAAAACTACACCCAAGAGCTCTTTCCCGGTTGTGGTATAATTGAGTTGAGCCCCTGTCAGAGTTTTTCTAGTGTAGGCTATTGCATGATGCTTTTTATCTTTGGTTTGGCCTAGGACCGCACCATCAGCAAAATTACTACCATCACACATGATTTCGAATGGCAGCGTCCAATCAGGAGGATGGATGTTTGGAGCTGAGATTAGTGCCTTTTTGCGTGTATACAACGATTTAATATGTTCATCATCGAAATAAAAGTGAGCTTCCTTAGCTAGTAGGTTTGTGAGGGGTCTAGTGACTTTTGAGAAATCTCTGATGAATCACCGATAGAACCCCACATGACCTATTAAGCTACAGATTCCCTTAACGTTGATAGGAGGTGGAAGTTTATCAATAACTTCAATCTTTGCTTTATCCACCTCTATCCCTCTCGCAGACACTAAGTGTCCAAGAATGATGCCTTCACGGACCACAAAATGACACTTTTCCCAATTAAGCACTAGGTCCTTCTCTTGGCATATTTGTGAGACCTTGTCTATGTTTTCCAGACAATGATCAAAAGTTTTTCCATAGACAGAGAAATCATCCATGAAAACTTTGATGATCTCCTCAATCATGTCGGAAAAGATAGGCATCATGCATATTTGAAAAGAAGCAGGAGCATTACACAGTCCAAAATACATACGCCGGTAGGCATAAGTCCCGTAAGGGCATGTGAATGCGGTCTTACTTTAATCGTCGGGCTAGATTGGGATTTGATGATAACCCGAATACCCATCAAGGAAACAAAAGTAGGAGTGTTTTGCCAACAGCTCTAACATCTCATCAATGAAGGGCAGTGGAAAATAATCCTTTCTTGTAGCCTTGTTAATTTTTTGATAATCAATGCACATCCTCCATCCGGTGATGGTTTGTTGAAGAATTAACTCATCTTTATCATTTTGAACAATTGTCATACCTCCTTTCTTAGGTACTACTTGAACTGGGCTGACCAAATAGGGTAGATAATCCTGACATGCACAAGTTTCAAAACTTCCTTCCTGACAAATTCCCTCATTGCATTATTCAATTGGCTTTGGGGTTCCCTTTAGGGGATTCTCTCGGGGTCAATAGGAATGCGATTGGTGCATAACGCTGGACTAATCCCTTGGAGATCCTCTAGTGAAGAGCCAAAAAACAGCTCTATGCTTTTCTAGCATGGCTATGAGTTGGAGTGTCTCATCATCTGAAAGCTTGTCACTTATGATGACAGGGGCTTCCAAATCGCCATTTAAAAGGCATAACGTAGGCCTCAAGGTAGGATTTTGAGTTCGATAGGAGGTTTTTAAGAGAACTCTTCTTTTGGCAATTCAATTGCCTCCTGAAATTCATGCTACTCTGGGATGAAATCTTCTTCTCCTTCAATTTCAGGAGGTGCTAAGAATTGAAGAGTCCTAACCTTCTCTATTGTTTCATCTTGGGTGGGAGATTCTGTGGATGTGTTCTTTGAATGCAGAATTGGAATATAAAACTTTCTCCCTCCAAGTTTGACATTGAGGTTTCCTTCGAAAGGAATTTTCATGAGAAATTTCTCAATGGGAATCCCAATCATAATGACAAAATCATGGATTTTGAACACATAGAAGTCTAGGATAGCCTCAATATCTTTGTGTCTTACAGACACCTATTGCAAAACCCCGCATCCTTCAAGGATGTATTTGAAAGAACCTCGGAAGGATTTACATGTTGGTACCAAAGGCACGTCACCTAGAATGGCGAGAGCACAAGAATCGAAAATGAGATTTGCTCCAACAGTGGGGTTTTATAGGACCCTCATTGGTGTTTCTCTAATAAAACAATGGTTTCCAAGAGTGAGGTCATCTGAAGAATTTTGGGTGACTACTCAACTTCCGCAATCTATTCTCTGCTTAAAATAGAGGTTAACTCCTTGACCGCCTGTTGGACAAACACTCCATCAGGTGGGTCAGGTCGAGTTAGTGGCAATGGTTGTTTCCTATGGCAACAGTACTTCGAGGTGTTTCCAAAATCTTCAAATACTTCTTCCTCAAAGTAAAAGGGAAACTTAGAAGGTTGAATTTCTTCTTCCTTTGTAGTTTCTGGTTTGGGAGAGGATTCCTCCAGCATGGTTTGTGATAAGCAAGAAATAGGTTCATCCTTGGCCACGGATTTATCCTCGATTCTTGACACGGATTGCTCTTGAGGAGGCTCATTAAGACCCATAATGAAGGAAGATTTTTTAGAATTCTATCCAAAAGATCCTTGCCTTCTTCAGGCGTCTTATGGAAGAAAGATCCTTCAGCCCTAATGTCAAAATGTAGAGCAAACTCTTTGTTCAATCCCATGTAGAAGTGTTGCAAGAGAAACAAATCAGGGATGGATAAATTTGGACCGGAATTACTCAAAAGAGAAAATCTATCCCAAGCTGCACCTATGGATTCCCTCTCCATCTGTGGGAAGCATAGTACTTCCTTCCGTAAGGAAACAATTCGAGCAACTGGAAAGAAAGCAAGACAAAATCTGTCTCATAATTCATTCCAATTTTTGTTTGTCTTGCCTACATTGTGGTCCTACCATTGTTTGGCTTTTTCTTTGAGGTAAAAAGGAAACAACTTCCGTTTGAGAGTTTCTTGTGTCATACCTTCGATTAGAAGGCATGAACACAGTTGTTCGAACTCTCATAGATGGTGGTAAGAGTTTTCACAATTCGTTCCTAAGAAGGATTGTTCCCGAACCATGTCTATGAAGCCAGGGCGAAGTTCATAGCTAGTAGAACAAGTGGGTTCCGCTGAAGGCTGTGGCTCACAGAACTTGCCTTTTGGGGCAGAATAAGAAAGAATGGTGGGTTGTTCCATATATGTGGTGGTGGTAAGGAAAGGATAAGAAGATAGATACGAGGGTGAACAAGGTTCAAAGGTTAACATCAATCGTTATTCGACAACGGCACCAGAAATGCTAGTTGATGTTTCTTACGTCATGGATAAAAATCCGCAAGTGCACGAAAACTGTTGTGTAGCACTTCCTCTCAAGGAGTATTCCCAAGGATATCGAATCCAAGGAACCTATGTCCTAATCTTACGAACTAATTCACCCAAGGGCACAAAGTTTTTTTGTAGGCAAGGAACAAAGAGGAATTCAAAGTATTGATTCTTAGTCAAAAGGAATTTTTCGGTAGCTGCTTCCTTCGGGCATGGGGTTACCCCTAACAACACTAGGATGACTCCCACAAAAAGCCTATGGCATAGCCAAACGCGAATGATTACTAAGAACAGATAGGGTTGTCACCACCTGCCTACCTCTTAAGTCCGCGGGTCTATGAGATATTCACTACTGATTTCTAACCTAAGCACCACACTTACGTTCTAAATCACTACTCTAGTTGTTTTGAACACAAAGCTACAACTAGAGCCTCTAATAAATCAAAGCAATGAACCCACAAGTAACTACTTGTGCAAACGACCTTGAACTGGGAATCAAACTTGAAATGAATTCACAAAGGCTTACTTGATATTGAATCAAACCATTATAGAGGTACAAGAGTAGAAGAGGGACTTGACAAGCCCAGGCCTCCTCCTCCTCCTAGATTCTTCACCACACTCTCGTTCTACTTGGCAGCCTCTAGAACTACTCTAAACCTTCGAAGTGGTATTCTACTCTCAATATTTGGTGTGTGCATGTGAAGTGAGGTGTGGGGTGCTATTTATAGGTGGAGGAGGGTTAGATCCCACCACCAAATGTGCACGATTCAGTCATCCCCACCACCAGGAAGCCAAGAGGAGTCAACACGCGTCGGCTGATCGAGTTTGGAGCCAGGAACAAGTTGGCCGAACAGGTGGTTCGGCAAACCTTGTCTCTGCAACGTTTGGCGTGTGCTCTCTCAAAGTCACTACCAGGTGGGTCCCAACCACTGAAATGGGTGATACAATGTTGGATAGCCTCAGATACTTCTATTTGTGGGTCATTTGATACATGCGGTGCCATGTGTCATTGCCTGATTTGTTGGAAAACAATTTAATGGATTACTCCCTGCATGTCTTGGTATTATTGGGTATAAATTCACATGCATAAATAAACACCAGCACTTGTGGAATTGTTTAGTTTTTACTCCTACCACTACATTGTTTTTATCTTTTGTGCACATTATGAGGTGAATTAATGGTCTAAATATGGCACTTAAGGACCGTCAACAAACTCCCCCCACACTTAGTCCTTTGCTCGTCCTCGAGTGAAGGCAAGAATAAGAACTAAGGTGTTGTCATAAATTTGCTATAAGTTAGAAAATGAGAGTACTAGATATTTAAACTCATACCTCAATTCATTAATTTCCTCTTTGGAATGTGGATATCATATCAATCTTGGGTCTTTGAAGAGCGGAATGGTTGGAATGTAGTTCGCTCAAATCTTCTCATGCCGAAATGATTTGAAAATTTGCTATATTTAGAAAGTAAAAGAAACAATTGATTTTCTCTCTCACTTGGAATCTCTTAAATCTCTCAAAGTGTTTTGATTCTCACCTTGGCATGTTTTGCCAATTTTTGTCCCTATACTAAATATGGCTATATTTGGAGCTTGGTAGGGATAAATGTGGCACACGTTGTAATTCATATCTTACTAAATCAAAAACTCGTTAATAAGAGAGTCTTACACAACAAACAATTTGACAAAGAAAATCCTTGTGCACATGGATGGAATGGATGAATGTGGACTCCTTGGTTTTCTCTCTTTTTTCTGGCATACATCCTCTTTTGAAGAGTAGATGTTTTTTTTTGTAGCCATGTTTTCTATTCCTTTTTATTTTTCTAGAGAGATTTTGATAATCATAATTGTCGGTACCCGGCATACCAGTTATCCTCGCACACAAGCTAGAGCCAGGGTCCGAGAGCGCCACGTGTTCAAGAGACCCGGACCCATCTGCCTCAGATGGGTGGTCCAAGGTACCCGCAAGAAGCCCCAACGGAGAAGCTCAACACCCTCTTTGGAGACGAGCCCCGCATGTAAGGATCCCTCCTCCCCGTGAGACAGGGCTCTGAAGCTGTCGTGTGGACCAATACATCAGACGGGACCCCTCCCATATGGGCAAGCTCCAGCGCTGCCATGTATCCCGCATGGCGGGAGATAACCCCCTCCGGTAGGGTGGGATCCCGAGCTGCCAAGTGTCCTGCAAGGCGAGAGCTAACCCCCTGCGAGAGGGTGGGCTCCCGAGCTACCACGAAGACTGCAGGATGGGACCTGACCCCCTCCACGGAGGTGAGCGCCCGAGCTGCCACGTGGTCCGCAAGGAGGGACCTGACCTCCTCCGTAGAGGTGAGCTCCCGACGTGTCACATAGTCCAGCCACTTGCATTTGACGGAGAGACGCGGGAGTTAAGAGAGCAGTATGCATTGTCCCTATCAAGGCTTCAAGATACGCAACTTCCCAGACGCATGGCGCGGTGCATGGCTAATGTCAGGTACCGCTATGACCAATCGCATCGCAGTGAAGTCGTTGTAGGCCTGTCCCACTCTGACAAGTGGGTAGCTTACAGCGATAGAGACAGTTGGACGAGACATCTTCTGCAAATGTCTGCAACGGTGTATAGGCAACTGACGACGCAGGTGGAAAGACGGCGAGTCTTCAAGTCTACAAATAGAGCAAGCTTACGAAAGAAGCCTTAGATATTTAGGATAAGATCGCCTAGGGACCAACTATCAGGCCTTGGGACCCCACTTGTAAGGTGTCCGACCTTGTCTATAAAAGGCCTGGACCACTACTGTTACAAGGGATCGAACATCACACACACACATACACACATACTAGAAATACCATCCACCAAGGAGTAGGGTGTTATGCTCCTTGCGGTCCGAACCACGTAAAAATCACCGTCTCATATTCTCATCCATTAGAACACTTGATTGAGGCTTATGCCCTGCCGAACAAAGAACCTCTGCGGGCAGCTCCTTAGTAGATTCGGGGGAAGTGTCGCATTAACACTTCGACATTTGGCGCGCCAGGTAGGGGCTTTTTCCCTCAAAAAGGTGGTAGTGTTTTCACCAAGCATGGTGTTCATCAGGCCCGTGGAAGGCGAATTCCGCGGCCGTCATCTGGTGACCAGATCCATCGCTCGAGCAGCACTCTCTGGTCCATCATGCACCCATGCAGGTACAGCTTGCCAGGACTACACGTCGAGACACATCCCGACTCAGTCGGCCCCGCCGGCACTACCAACAGCAAGCCCAGAGAGGGCTCTAGAAGCGGCCAGAGCTCTTATCCACCACCCACCGTCGCTGAACACTTCTCAAGGAGCGGCTCAGCAGTGGGTCCAAGACATCAACCATTTCATCATCACAACCATCAACTCCCCCAACAAGGGAAGGCTCCTCGTGTCGCTATCACGAACACCATCCATCGACCGCCGCACTGCCAACTCCCACTCCTCCTGGCCTACAATCATTGGCCGGCTCCCCATGAAGGACCTCAGGGCTGAGATTGACCGTTGTCAAGCTCAGTTGGACGGCCGAGTAATCATCGAGTGGCAGCAAGAAAGGCTGCGCAACCTTGACACCGGATATGGCACTCAATGCCCTCTTCACGAGGCATCCTCCGTGCAAGGTGCACCACAGGTAAACCCTCCGCCACCTGACCAGGGGTATTTTGGCTCGACAGCCCCCCCTGCAATACTCAATGCTCAATAAGTTAACTACGCACAACGTGCAAGACCTCTCCGAGCATTTCTCCATCACCGACTGGTGCGCCAGGGTGGCAGAAGGCCGCAACTGGCACGCTCAGCCCACCCCGATGCGGGCAGGGCCAACCAGACCATTGAAGGAGCCTCTACCCCTAGTAGCGGCAAAAGGAGAACAAGAGCTGGGGTGGCGGCCAAAACACCGCTGCATGGGTCCCCCATCGCGGCAGCAATCGCAACCAGAGGTGGAAAACCCCCGCGCCTGGAGAAGCGCCCACGTTAGCCACCTGCCGCTGATGAAGGCGTTGAGCCCTGCCCTTCGCACAAAACTCGCAACCACACTGCGAGCGAGTGCCGGGAAATAAATAGTTGTGCCGAACGCTACCAAGAGCGAGCGCAGCATCATCGAGACTGCGCTCGCTTCCGCCAGCGGGAGGGCAACAAGAAGGTCGACCCCAAGGTCGATGATGACGAGGAGATGGAGTACCCGAAGCAAGAGCGGGCCGTCAAAGTGGTCAAAAAGGATGAGGAGTCCGATGCTAGCAACGACCACGAGCGTCGCAAGACCCTCTACGTCATCTTCGGAGGGTCTTGGGATCCCGTGTCCCGAAACGCGGTCAAGACCCTTCGTCGTGCAGTGGCTTCAATAGCCCCTGTACCCACTCCTGCGCTGCACCACCGCTGGAAAGAGATGCCGATCAACTTCGACGCCTCGGACTGCCCCAAGAACATAGCTGGGGCAGGGGTTATACCTCTCCTAGTCGCCCCCCACCATAGCCAACATCAAGCTCCACTACGTATTGATAGACGGAGGGGCCAATCTCAACCTCCTTAGCCGTGCAGCCTACGAGCAGTTGCAGATCCCGATGTCCAAGGTCACCCCCTCGAGCCCATACTTGAGGGTGGGACCAGGGAGCATCATCCCGTACGACAACATCCATCTCCGGGTGACCTTTGGGACACCCGACAACTACAGGACGGAGAGCATACTCTTCAACATCGCTGATGTCAGCCTCCCCTTCAATGCTATCATCAGCAGGCCCGCCCTGTACTGGTTCATGGCTGTAGCCCACTATGGCTACCTCATCCTGAAGATGCCAACCCCCTCCAGCGTCCTCAGGATCTGCGCAAACCGCACCGCCGCGGTGTTAGCCTCGGAGCAGCTCCAAGCCCTCCCAGCAGACCCGACACCCGTCTTTGGCGGTGCTAGATCAAGTCAGCCTCTGCTGAGCTCACGTTAGCGTGGAGCACCCACTACTCCCTGACTGCAGCCCTTCGGCAGCACTGACACCCCCTCCGTCAAAGCTGCCAAGCTCAGTCTCGGCTCTGTTCAGACCACTCGCAAGATGGACGGTCAAGGCAGGAAGTAGGGATGCTCTCTCATCGCCCCTCTAGTAGCTGTTGACAGCAAGGTTGCCCCGCAACCATCGCAGCTACCTGTGGAGCTTTGGGCACCCCTATTGTAAATATTAAGCTTAGTAGAATAGTGTAAATTTTTTCGTAGGGCTTAGGAGCAACACTAAGGACAACCGAGCGCCAGGAGGGTCAGGTCCAGAGTGTGCACTCAGCTTAGCTTGGTTCCGAACCCTAAGCCTGTACACCCTACCTCCTTCATCATCTGGAGGCAAGCTGTTGCCCTCTTTTGTAAAAGCATGTCTCCCCCTATGAACTCCGATAAAAAAGAATCACTGTTTTACATAAAGACTTCTTAAAACATTGTTCATTTAATTACGCATTAATATTATGAACATGTTATACTAGACTCGTTTATTGTGTATTACCTTTATATGCATGGTTGTGCACTTTGTAACTCACCCATGCAGGAGTCATGCAGTCCTGATACAGGCGGGTCTACTTGAGGTACCTGCAGTGTATGAGGAGTTCTTCCGGCTGCTCTTGTCATTAGGGCCCTGTGATGCCAGCAGGATTCCCAGGAAAGGCCTGTGCCGAGCAGGAGGTCAAGGGGGTGTAAACTGCTTAGCCTGGTCCTGTACCCTAAGCATGAACACCCTGCCTCCTAGCGCTACGACCAAGTACTAAATCCAGAAAGCTCACACCCTAGGGACGGCGGGAGCTGGACCCCGGAGCACCAACGCACCAAATAACCCAAGACCCATGCGTCAGTAAGGACAGTAATGCATAACAGAGGTAAGGGAGAGGAATAGGTAAACCAGCAAGCTGACTAGTCCACCCTCTTTTTAGCATATGTGCAGGACAAACCGCCCCAACACCTCGCAAGGGGCCTGCCGTCGAAGTCCCAACACGTCAACAACAGCAACAAGCACTGACAAATGAGTAAACTCTCCTTCCTTGCTTTTGTTGCTAACACGGTTCTCTTGCAATAGCGTGTACACCAGGGGCCTGCCGTCGATGTCTCCACGATGATGGCAGATGATGCCAGAGCATCCAACTCTGGCACCTTCCAAGGGACCTGCCGTCGATGTCTTCACAACGATGGTGGGCAACGCCGGAGCGTCCACCTCCGACACCTCCCAAGGGGCCTTCCATCAATGTATCTACGAAGATGGTGGACGTTGCCGGAGCATCCAGCTCTGGCACCTTGCAAGGGGTCTGCCTTCGACGTCCCAGCAGGTCAACAACAACAACAAGCGCAAACAAATGAGTAAACTCTCCTGCCTCGCTTTTGTTGCTAACAGGATTGTCTTGCAATAGTCTGTACACCAGGGGCCTACCGTCGATGTCTCCATGATGATGGCAGACGACGCCGGAGCATCCAGCTCTGGCACCTTCCAAAGGACCTCCCATCGACGTCTTCACAACGATGGTGGCGACGCTGGAGCATCCAGCTAGGCACCTCCCAAGGGGCCTGCCGTCAATGTATCTACAAAGATGGCGGACATCACTGAAGCATCTAGCTCCAGAGCCTCGCAAGGAACCTGCCATCAACGTCCCAGCACGTCAACCACAACAACAAGCGCGGACAAATGAGTAAACCCTCCTGCCTTGCTTTTGTTGCTAACAAGGTTCTCTTGCAATACCTATACACCAGGGGCCTGCCGTCGATGTCTCCACGACGATGGCGGATGACGCCGAAGCATCCAGCTCCGGCACCTTCCAAAGGAACTGTCGTCGACGTCTTCACGACGATAGTGGGCGATGCCGGAGCATCCAGCTCTGGCACCTCCCACGGGTCCTTCCGTCAACGTACCTACGAAGATGACGGACGTCGCTGGAGCATCCAGCTTCGGCACCTCGCAAGGGGCCTGTCGTTAACGTCCCAGCACGTCAACAACAGTAACAAGCGCGGATAAATGAGTAAAGTCTCTTGCCTCGCTTTTGTTGCTAACAGGATTCTCTTGCAATAGCATGTACACTAGGGGCCTGACGTCAATGTCTCCACGATGATGGCTGACGACGCTGGAGCATCCAGCTCCGGCACCTTGCAAAGGACCTGCCGTCGACGTCTTCACGACATTGGTGGGTGACGCTGGACCTTCCTGCTCCGGCAGCTCCCAAGGGGCCTGTCGTCAACGTTCCACAAAGATGGCGGACATCACCGGAGCATACAGCTCCGACACCTCGCAAGGGGCCTACCGTCAATGTCCCAACATGTCAATAACAGCAACAAGCACAGACAAATGAGTAAACTCTCCTGCCTTGCTTTTGTTGCTAACAGGGTTCTCTTACAATAGCCTGTACACCAAGGGTTTGCCGTTGATGTCTCCACGACGATGGCGGACGACACCGGAGCATCCAGCTCCAGCACCTTCAAAGGGACTTGCTGTCGACATCTTCACGATGATGGTGGGCGACGCCGGAGCATCCAGCTCCGGCACCTCCCAAGGGGCCTGCCGTCAACGTATCTACGAAGATGGCGGATGTCGCCGGAGCATCCAGCTCCGGCACCTCGCAAGGGGCCTGCCGTCAATGTCCCAACACGTCAACAACAGCAAGATGCGCGGAAAAATGAATAATCTCTCCTGCCTTGCTTTTTTTGCTAATAGGGTTATCTTGCAATAGCCTGTACATTAGGGGCCTATCGTCAATGTCTCCACGACGATGGCGGACAACGCTGGAGCATCCAGCTCTGGAACCTTCCAAGGGACCTGCCATCGATGTCTTCGCGATGATGGTGGGCGTGCAGGAGCATCCAGCTTCGGCACCTCCAAAGGGGCCTTTTGTCAATGTATCTACGAAGATGGCGGATGTCGTTGGAGCATCCAGCTTCGGCACCTCGCAACTGGCCTATCGTCGACATCCCAGCACGTCAACAACAGCAACAAGCGCAAACAAATGAGTAAACTGTACTGCCTCGCATTTGTTGCTAACAGGGTTCTCTTGCAATAGCCTGTATACCAGGGGCCTGCCTTTGATGTCTCCACGATGATGGCAGACGATGCTAGAGCATCCAACTACAACACCTTCCAACAGACCTGCCGTCGACGTCTTCACGACAATGGTGGACTCCGTTGGAGCATCCAGCTCCGGCACCTCCCAAGGGGCCTGCCGTTAGCGTATCTACAAAAATGGCGGACGTCGCCGGAGCATCCAACACCGGCACCTTGCAAGGGGCCTTCCATCGACTTCCCAGCACGTCAACAACAGCAACAAGCACGGACAAATGAGTAAACTCTCCTACCTCGCTTTTGTTGCTAACAGGGTTCTCTTGCAATAGCATGTACACCAGGGGCTTGCCATCGATGTCTCCACGACAATGGCGGACGACACTAGAGCATCCAGCTCCGGCACCTTCCAACGGGCCTACCGTCGACGTATCTACAAAGATGGACGACGTTGCCAGTGCATCCAACTTTGGCACCTCGCAAGAGGCCTGCTGTCGACGTCCCAGCACGCCAACAACAGCAACAAGTGCGGACAAATGAGTAAACTCTCCTACCTTGCTTTTATTGCTAATAGGGTTCTCTTGCAATAGCCTGTACACCAGGGGCCTGCTGTTGATGTCTCCACGATGATGGCGGACGACACCGGAGCATACAGCTCCGACACCTTCCAAGGGGCCTGCCCGATACCATTTGTAAAACCCCAGCCACTATGGGTCTAACAGTCGTTACTTCTGGCAACTTTCTAGGATCACAGACTAGCCTCACGGACCAACACTTGTCTTTTCTGTGAATTTTTGTCCTCACTTTGTGCGCACCCGGGAAAACTTCTCGGTCTGTCACCTATCTATAAATTGCTCCGGCCAAGCACGCTTAACCTGAGTTCCTTGCAGGTGGGCTTCCAGAAAAGAAGGTATACCTTGGTGGTATGAGTTATTCAATCAATCATATTAAGCCTTGAGCCTTGGTGGTATGAGTTATTCAATCAATCATATTAAGCCTTGAGCCAGGATGTGACACTTACACTGTGTCTACCTCAGCTGAGGTCACCGAGCGACGCGCGAACCTTCCCTATTCCTTTCCAACGTGCCCTACCTTATCTTCAGTGTCATTTTTTTCAGCCATGGCATGGTCATTCCTCTGTTCAAAATGGCATCGCCTCTGGGCAAAGTCGTGCCCTGCTCTGCCGCCTCTCGTGTGCACCCTGGCGCCGCCCACCTCTGGAAGAGGAAGAAGGGAGGTTGGTGACCTTCTACGGCCTCTCGATCCCGTGCGCCAATGCCATTCTTTCTCTGTTGCCAGTGTGGTTTCATTACCATTGGTCCAAGACAAAAGCCTCCCCCCTCCCCCAGTCAAATTAAATTGGTGGATCCCATCTGCCAACGTTTAAACCTTTTCTAATTAGTATATAAAAACAGAAACAGGTTGAAACTTTGAAAAATCATAGATCCCTGTGTATAGTTCAAAAAATTCTGAAACAAATTTTGCTAGAACCATCTTGACCTGTTCTACCAAGTAGTACCATTTTATTTGTATGAAAACCTTTGTACTTTTCCCAATAATTCTCTAAAGTAAAAGATTTGGGATGTTGTATCTGGTAATCTACTTCATACTTGTCCAACTTGTTCCTTACATAGTCCATGACTTCCAGTAAAATGTTCAGCATCAGTTGACATTACTAAGTAGGTCAAATTGTGTTGTTTTGCTATATGTCCAGAAAATTACCAAAATACAACAAAAACAATTTCAGAAAATGCTTCCAACTTGTAAAATTGATATCTCACTCTGTAATGCTTAGAAAAATGTCAAAGCTATTTTGGTAGACTCCATATGAACTCCACTATCCAGAAATCCTTGTTTAACTTATGACAAAGCTATTGTTTTACCATGACAATTCGGAGAAACCTTAATTTGATGGGACTTTTGTAGACCATCATCTTCACTTTTTTTTAGCTGAAACTTTTAGGGTTGATCCTCCATGACTCTAGGAACCGACTGCAAAAAGTACAGCACCAGTGGACCTGTTGAACACAAGAATTTGGATGATGCTTTGCCTAAGTCCCATAGAGTGCATACTCCACGTCTTGTCCAAATATCATTTGTCTCACTTGATACTCCCCTGTTTCTGTGCACCACAGTAGCAGGTCCCTGCATTCTTTAGCTGAACGTAGTTCTTATCGAGTTAAACATCTGCTTTGATCTTTTGAACTTCTGAAATTAGAGTGTATTCTTATGTTCATATTATGAAGCATAAGTTGACATTTCCTTAATCTCTATTTCTTTCCATCTCAATTTACCTCTGTTGCTGTGCACCAGAAACAGCAAGTTCCTTCTTACTCATGCATTAGTTACTAAATCTCGATAGTGAACGCTTTTTGGTCAACTGAATTGAATCATTTACTAAATCGCTTTTTGGTTATGTATGCATTTACATCTCGATAGTGAACGCGACGCTAGAGATGGATGAGGAGAACCATATGGTGGAGGAGGCAACAAAGATGGACTTGCTGCAACAAGTTATTATGGAGAAACAGTAGAATTACTTGAAGCCAAGAGTCGATGATAAGATCCATTCAGGAGATCAAGAGCTGACTATACTGACTTTTATGTAGTCGCTACCTAAGACAAGTCCTGGTTTGCATTTAAGTGCCTTTCTAAAGTTTTGCTTTTGTATACACTATATGTATTAGGTATGTATTGTGCATTCGGTCAGGTTTTGATGATAATGCATGATCAAATAATCCTTGGAGTCGTTGGGTAGGATATTACTTCATTGTATTATATTGCTATGCTTAATTGTTGAGTTGACACATCAGTAGAAGTCAAGTAGTTCGAATCTACTCACGAGAATGGTCACATTTTACCGACCACAAGTCAAGTAGTTGAATTATACTCGCGAGAGAAGTCGAGTGAGGGAAACCTACTTGCGAAATGTCACCACAATATTTACTCTTAAAATTGAGATGTGGACGGGGATTTTCTGTAGGATGGGACACACAAGGTGGATCTCAACCCGAAGGGTGGGACAACGCTTGTGACCACATCGTGCCTGGGTCGGTAATGGAGAGGAAAATGTGGAGGTTGGGTTGTAGTCCTGTCTGTGTCTGTTAAGGACCGATCCATGTGTGGTCCTGTTGGGCAAGTTTGAGCTGTACTTGATCCATACTGGTATAGGGGACCCAAAAAACTGATGTAACTCGTAGACCTTGGTGTGGAAACTTCCCAACCATCTGTGAATGGTGTTGAGAAGGCATAAAAGTGTAAATCTTCTCGTGGGCAACTTCGTGGTGTCCGTGTAGAGGACCTTTTGCTCGGGATGGAGAGTTGATTCCATATTAGGACCTCTTGTGAAAAGTGGTTGCGTGCGACGTAGAGAGAAGTGCACTAACGTGGCTTCCTTGCGGGTGTAGGAGTTGTGCATTCTGGGTGTTATTGATTCGAATCACTGTCGCTCGCGGTTATGGACTGAGCATACTTGTTCACCGAGTCGTGACATAGTAATAAAGATTAGTTGCTATATTACGAATATGCTGCAATGATAATTATATTGTATGGCAATCTTGCATGTATTAGAGATAGAGCAAATTAAAGTTATGTTTTATGGAACATTTAACTTGCTTCTAAAAGAAGAAAACTAAGGATGAACATGTAGGTGAGTTTAGTTATGCAACTCAACTTTCCTATGTTTAGAGTTCTTGCATGGAGAGTTCCATGTTAGGTGAGACGGTTATGTCTTACTGAGCCTTCGTGCTCACAGTTGCTATATATGTGGCTTTGCAGGTAATAGTTTAACTGCTGCTTTTGTGGTTGCCCGTGAGACCTCGGACTTCCCGAGGTGTATGGCTTACAAGAGACTTCGCCACTGCTTTATCTTCTTCGTGTTGCTAATGAGAAGCATTTGAGGATACGGACGTCTTCTCTTATGCTTAGATAGGATGAGAGTTTGAGTATATTCTTCCGCTACTTATGTACTCCTTATGTACATTATTTTGTAAACTAGAATATCTTATGAAATAATTTTTTTTGTGTTTCATGAATTCTTTTCATGTCTACTGTTGGGTGTCGCATCGCACGACACCAACCAATGTGGGTCCTGGAGTGTCGGGACCCCCGGTCCTCACAGTTTGGTATCAAAGCTGCTTTAGGAATAGCACACGTGAAAACAGCTTATTTTAAAAATTCCTAAGTAATCGAGTGAGGATTAGTCTATATGCCCACATAAGGTCTATAATATCATTGCTATTAAGGTGGCAATGCTAACATACTAGTTATTATATTCTATAACAATGCTTCGACATCAGGTAAGAGGTAAGGTACACCACCGCAAGTGGGTCAATTGCGGTAAGCTCACCATGCGAGAGGTAGCATGTGATTGTCACCCGTGGCTTGGCACGTGAGTTAATATGAATATCTAAATCTCTTCATGGTTCCAAGAACATATGCAAATGCTGCTCCACCAGCGTGCTTCAGGAAAAGCGTGGATACCCCATCGTGTGGTCAAAAATACGAAGTATGCAACTCTTGCACGTTCGATGTTCAAAGGGCCATATGTAGCGCTGATCCCTAGCGGAAGAGATAAATTATATGGCCACCTATCGTGCGATTGAAAAGCATATAGTGTGCTTTTTTAAGAAACACGCAAAGCGTCTCCTACTGGTGCAGCATTAGGCAAAGACGCGGGAGCCCCGTCGGGCGGTAGAAAACCCAGTCACGTACCTCAAGACGTGGCTCAGCTCGGGGTGGCCCGTATGGAATGATACGCGGCGGATGTTCTTACTTTCATATATATTATTGTGAATTCCTGAAATGATTGCCCGTGCGGGCCGTGCCGTACAACACCATAATGTTCTATAAATTAAGTGTCTTATGCAGGTACACTAATTGTGTTCATCGTATTGCGCTTAGAAAACGTTTGCGAGTGACCATTCTTAGTGCCGCCATTGAGACATATGCCGGAATACCGGTTTAGGATTTTCTTTTGTGAGGAACGTAGTACTTGCATTGCATTCGAGTTTCATCGAACACGTTGACGATGATGTCTGTGCCGGAGATGTGACTCGTAAAACAAGTAAAATGAACCAAGATGATTTAAGAATACATTTATTAACTATCTATATCTGATCTTGATCTAAGTTTCAAAATTGGAATAGGTATGAACTCAAAAGTTTCAAAAAACCAAAGTGCCCTGTTTTCTGTCAGCATTTGACCTGATTTGAAAATACATAACTCCCGGTAGAGAACTCCAATGAAGATGTAACATACATGGTTAGAAATATTAGAGTCCTCTAAAATTATCCTGTTCATTCCTAGATCAGAATCACCCTTTAACCTCTTGAAAATTTCAAATTTCCATACTCTGCCAAATCTAGACAGAAACTGGAACAGTTTCTTTACCTTCTCCCATTGTTGTCGTATCTCTTAGTGGAAATATCTAATAGCTTAATATAATGCATTTATGGAATCCTCAAAAGAAATGTAACAATGTTGTACTTTAAATTTTTTCAATATTTGAATATATCTATGTGTAAAACTGTTCTCAAATTAACAACACACAAAGGAGGTGCTGTCAAAATTTCTACAAAAATCTGGGAACTTTGTCCAACGTTAAAAAATCTATATCCTTGACCAGAAGTGCTATGAAGGCAAATAAATACTTTTTGGAAATATTTGAAAGTTACCTAAAATCTATCTATGTACTCCAAGACCAGAATGCCATTTTAATTGGTTAAAAGTCCAGAACATCAGAATCTGCCCAGAAATGCCAATTCTGGACATGGTTTCTGTACAATTTTAAAATTGCTCATAACATCAAATAAATTAAAATCACTAAGGGTGTATGAAACATTTTTATAAATCTCATAAGTCATACAACAACTTTATAGTTTTGGGTTTTGAGGAATATGGATCAGAAATGCAAGAAACAAATGGATCAAGTGGGTACCTCAAAACGGGATGGTGCTGCAAGTCTACAGAAAATGTCATCTTTGAAAAGCCATACCTACTCAACCACAAAATATCTGGTGGCGCACAAATATTTTATGGAGAGGTATTGAATTAAACTACGGCTTTGTTATTCACCTGCGGAGCTGATTCTACTGCTAGCTAGCTCAAAAGCTCGGTTAAGTGCAAACATGTCAATCTGGACAGTGAGTTAGTCAGCAGAATCAGTTTTAAATTTCCAATTCTTTCAACTTTAGTTTCAATTCCATGAGTTGCACATCACTTTCCCATGGATATTAATTGAAGTAAGTTTCTTGACCTCCTAGCACGAAACTTAAGGGGGAAGGCATGCACCCAAGTTGAGCAGATGTATTCTATCAACCTCTACGTCAAGTTATTTATTCTAAGTGAAGATCTTCAGCTCGTGTTAGCAACAACAAACCTATTGTCACGGGTTCTACAAGAGACATAGACATCCAAAAAAGTACGATATTACATATCCACCATGTCCACTACTATGACTTGAGAAAAGCTTTTAAGGAAATACAACGGAGAAATGGATAAGTCAATTAGAGTGATTTCAAGCTTTACAAAGATTAGGATTCCTTAGTATGCTTCCCGGCCATTGTTGCCAACACTCTTCTCATGGGTTCATGAACTTGGTCAAGTCTTTAAGGTTTCATTCTTCGTTAACACCTTTTCATGACCAAGATATCCGCACCTTAAGTTGAGATATTCCTTAATTGTGTTGAATTGCTTTATGCACTCTTGCTCACAACCTAAAAGATGGTGCATCGTACATATCACAAATTTTTGAAATTCGCACAACTGATCAGGTGCAAAGCCTTGTATGAATCACTACAGGAAATGCTAACACTTACGTTGGCCGGCTTAACTTTCGTCGGCCAGCTGATGTAATTAAGTTAACTTACGTCGGTTGCTGATAATCGATGTAAGTTCACTGACTTACGTCCGCTGTTGTCCCGCAGCCAACGTAAGTTGAGCAGTCGACATCAATAAATCTAAATTGATGTCGGCTGGGACCCACGGCCGATGTAAATTAGGCAGCCGTCGGAAGTTACACTTAAATTACATCGGCCATAAAAGCGGTTGACGTAAGTCTACCTGGCTGACGTAAGTAGTTGAATTTAGCCGACGTAAGTAGTTGAGTGTAATCTATACCCGCGCACCTCTTATTTTTCCTTGCCTGCCGCTTCGTTATTCTTTCCTCGCCGCCACGCCCGATGTCGCCCGACGCCGCCGCCGCGCCCAGCCATGCCCCACCGCGCCTCCACCTCCTGGACAGGTAAGGCCTCCTCTCAACCTTCCTCTCCCTCAACACCGAGTTGCAACCTCCTGGACCCACCCACTCCCCCTCCCTGAGCGCCCCCACCCCGCCACCCTCCCCCTACCCCTCTTCGAGCCCCCCCACCCCACCTCACCCTCCCTGAAGATCCCCCCACCCTCCCCCCCCCTCCCCCACCCCCCCCACCCTCACCCTCCCCTTCAATTCAAGTTTATGAAGTTTCAATCAAATTCAAATTTGAAATTGAATTTAATTGTTTAAATTATGCTTAAATTGCTTAATTTTTTATTTAATTATGATTAAGTATTTAATTTGCTTAGTCTAGATTATGTTTATTTAATTATGCTTAAGTGGTTATTTTGCTTAATTATGCTTAATTTGCTTAGTGTAGATTATGCTTAATTGGTTTAGTGTAGATTATGCTTAATTGGTTTCATTATGTGTCGAGCTCGACTGCTGTGGGGATGGCGGAGATGGGGGCCGCCGGCCGTCGGGGTGCTGTGGCGCCGGGGGTGACCGGCATGAGGGAGGTGCGATTGGGGCACCAAGCTTGGGCACCATGAGGAGGGCGGCGTCGGGGGTGGCCGGTGGCACCAAGAGAGCAAGAGGAGGTGCGAGCAGCATTGTGTGAGGAAGATAAGAGAGGTGGGTCGTGTGGACTAGGGATTGGTTAGTTGGAGACGTGGACTGGCTGGTTAGATGTCCTCAGTGGAGGCGTCCTGGTCAGGTCAACCGCGACATGTGGCGGCCCAAGTTAAGAAGCCAAGGGCCTTGGGTCCAATCCTGCCTGCCTCCGCCATTCTCCGCTCCGAGTCCCAGTCTCTCACCTCCCAAAGGGCCGGGGGCAAAGCACCAAGGAAGGAGATGCATGGTGAAGGCCATCAGAATCCATAAGGTCACTCGGTTATGAAAATCAAACGGGAGGGTGGGAACAACTGCATCCCCTTTGTCTTTCTCACCACTGATAGCTGCCATGCCAATGCCGTGCAGAAGGAGCAGAGGTGCGCGGAAGTCGCCGCCCAACCCAGATGGGCCACTTAGTTTCTGTCCTGACCCATTTAGTGTGAAGTGAAAGTATGTGTCTAAACCACCCGCGCGTGTGTATGGCGGACCCTGATGGACCCTATCAGTACCCTCCATACCGGATACCCTTGGGATCGCAAAGATCACAAGGAAACTCCATCTACCAGATTTGAAGACCTCCGAAGGCCCCACATGTCAGGCGTAGCCGGACCTGCTTCCCTGACATGGTTAGTCCTAGGGCCGCCATGTGTATCACAAGATCGGAGCTATCACCCACATATGGGAAGCTCCGGTCAGAATACCAATATGGCACCCCCGGACCTAACCCCAGACAGAGGGATGCTCCGGTACTGACACGTGTCCAACAGCACCGGACCTACCCGTCCATGACAGTGAGCTCTGGAGCTACCACGTGGCAACTGCTGGACCTTCAACTTCAACTATCAGGCCGATGGACCCCCCAACGGCTCCGGACCTTCAAGGATTAATCAAATACTTCAAGACCCGATTAAGTGTCATTAATGCCATATTAATGACACACGATCGGATGATCCTTAATACTAGTAACAGCACTGTTAAGGCCCATTACTAGGCTATTAAGGGTAATTAACCCCATTTATTGTGTATCAAGCATGTGTAACAGTCGGGGCCACTTGTCGGGCCAGGCTAACGTTGTAACGACCAGTCTTTGTACTATAAAAGTACTGGTCAACGATACACAAGGGACTGTTCCAGACCACGGCTGAACTGCCTGAGCTAGACGAGCTTCTTCTTGTGGAGCTTCTTCTAGACTCACAAGCTTAATACATCACCAACACACCCCATGGAGTAGGGTATTACGCTCACGCGGCCTGAACCACGTAAATCTCTGTGTACACGTGTCTTTCACCTTCTTAAATCTCTGCACGCCCATTACCGAACTACAACTCCTCGATCTACCAAAGGTAGTGTCGGGAGATCTGCCGGATCCTAACACCGACAGTTGGCGCGCCAGGTAGGGGCGCCCGAGATATCGAGTATGGTGAACTCAGCTGCTGGATCATCCAACGACAACCTTGCTATTCAACCCACTGGAGGCAATCCCTCCAACATGCAGCAACCGGCAGATGTCGTGGCTCCAGCAGGAGTCGTGCCTCCACAGCCACTACCTGCACCAGCACGACAAGCTGAGCAGCGTGACGGAGCATCGGCGTCGGTCACCGCATCGGCGAATAACAACAACCCCGAACACGCACTTCATGCAGAGCGTGCTCTCCTCCAACGTCCACCGCCTCCAGGTGCATCCCAGGGTGCAATGGAGCAGTGGAGGGCTGATGTGGAACATCTGGTTGCAGCAGCAGCTGACCGCATCAACATCCAAGGTCCTCCTCCTTTGGGGCAGGCCCTATCGCAGCGCCGGACCGTGTCTGGCAGACTTGGTCTGCATGCTTCCCAGAATAGGAGGCGTGCTGCGTCACAGCAAGCTATGTCGCTACCTTCTGGGGCGCAACATACTCATACGGTAACCAGGCTGTCAACTCATGACCTCCGGGCGGAGCTTGATCGCCGTTACCGTCAACAGGACGGCCGTGTCCATATCGAGCGTGGTCACGAAAGGAAAGAGGCTCGAGACAGCCCTGCTCCCGAGGGAGTAGGAGGAGGCTGTTCTGTGCTGGCCATGCACCTATGCATGGTCAGATGGCCACAAAAGTTTTGGCCACACCCGCTAGAGAAATTTTACGGGACTATTAATCCCGCTGATTTTCTCCAAATTTACACCACCGCAATCCTTGCGGCCGGAGGTAACGAGGCTGCATGCTTGTGTCAAATTGCAAACTGCATGCTTGTGTCAAATTGATGGGAATCCTATGGTAGGAAGTTTACTAGTTTTGTTTGACCACCCTTGTCACCTGGAATATATGTTAGAGAGTCGGGAAGGGCTTTTTACCTTTTTGCTTCGCTTAATTAATTGGGATGGCAAACAACACTACACATTTAATTATGCATCAATGATATTCTGGTTAATGTGAACTGGTCAATACGATGGGTGATCTAAGCAAGCGTGGTTTTGTGGATGGGTTGGATGTTATGGTGGTTTGCTTGCCTTAGATCTAAGGACCGGTTCATGCGAGAATATGCCAGGTCAATAGTGCCACCACAAGGCCAAGTATGGGTGCGGTGTAGCTGAATAATTAGGAGTGCTGCTAGTATTGTATGGACCATTGGATGGCGCGGGGAATGGGAGTCGAGGAGGACTGCCCTGGGATCCGCATGGCACACGAGGGGGCCCGTGGGTGGGAGAATGGAGATTCAAGCCTGTCGGTGAAACCTTAGTGGGCCCGTACATACTAGTAGTCCGTTTTGAAAGGATATTTTGTGATCTCTTGGCCACACACCTACGGAAGTGTGAGATGGCATAATGGAGGTTTCTTAGTCACCGAAAGGTGATGAAATCACGAACATGTGGGTAAAGTGGTACAACCTCTGCAGAGTGTTAAAAACTATCATGATAGCCGTGCTCCCGGTTATGAGCGCCTGGATGACCTACATGATTAGAGTTGGAAATGGGGATATGGTTATGGTTATGGTTGGATTATGGTTATGGGTTGGTAATGGTTATGGATGGTTTTTGGCTTATGGTTACGGATATGAATTTGAGTTACGGTAACTGGACATGGATAATGATGATGTTGGCAATAATTGGATATGGTTTATATTTTGTTAATATGATGGTTATGATGGGATTGTTTCACATAGACATAGTATAATGCTTTTCAAATGTTTTACTGTAGTTTTCAGCACTTAGCCATTATTACATTCATCATTTGAATAAGCCACATGTCATACTTTCCACACTTGCTGAGTACGACATGTACTCACCCTTGCAATCCCCCCCCCCCAACAGCTACTGGAGAAAATTGGGAGTACCCTGAGGATCACGTGGAGTACTAGGTTGTGTACCGCCGTCAATTGCCTGTGGATTGGAGTCGTGCTACTTATTTTATTTTCCGCTGCATTATTTAGAGTTTTATCATTCGTGAACTATTGGATTATTGTAATAAAGTACTTATTTATTAGTTAAGACGAGGTTAAATTATGTATATCATTTGTGATGCAACCGTATATGTGTGATGAACTTCCTGGGCACACATATGAGTTACGCTTGGTTCATATTCGGAACCGGGTGTCACAAATTGGTATCAGAGCTGCGTTGACCGTAGGACGCAGCCTAGATAGAATGGACACTTTAGAGCACATAGGAGCACTCAGGAATCGATGTGTTTTTGCTTGGAGTGCTGTTTGCTATATATATTGGTTGCTTGTGTGCTTAATAGAGGATTTTGGGATGCTTTAGCATTGCCATGTCCACGTAGGCTAGCTAGTTGGTTAATTTCATATCCCTTGATGCATATAGTTGGGGACGTTTTCTAAATTCTTACCTATTGCTTTTCTTCAGATGGTGAGAACTCGTAACCAGAGGGATGCCAACGATGAGGAGGAGCGCAATGAAGTACCTCAGAACAACCAGGGATATGCTCATGGAGCTATCAATATTGAACAACTGTTATCTATGCAGAACCAGCTCATGCAGACCATGATACAGACCATGGGACAGCTGCAAGCTGGCAACAATAATTAGCCTCATATACCGCCACCGCCACCCCCCCGCCAGCCACACCACAACCGATTGGGAGAGTTCATGAGGACCAGACCGCCTACCTTTGCACAAGCCACAGACCCAATGGAAGCTGATGATTGGCTGAAGTCCGTTGAGAAGAAACTTGCTATTGTCCAGTGCACTGATAGGGAGAAGGTTCTCTTTGCATCACATCAACTAGTTGGAGCAGCCGCTGACTGGTGGGAAGCTCTTTGCAACGCTCATGATAATCAGGAGGCAATCACTTGGGCTGAGTTTAAGCAGAGTTTCCATTCCCACTATGTACCTGAAGGAGTTATGATACTGAGAAGACAAGACATTGAAAATCTCAGGCAGGGAAGGATGAGCGTGAGTGAGTACCTCAACAAATTCACTCAATTATCAAGATATGCTCCAGAAGACATCAAAACTGATAGTAGGAAGCAGTATCTGTTTATGAGGGGTCTCAATAATGAAATTCAAGTCCAGTTGCTCAATACTGATTATCCAAACTTCCAAAAGCTGGTTGACAAGGCTATAGTGGTTGAGAACAAGATTCTTTAGATGGAGCAGGACAACAAGAGGAAGATGCCACATCATGGACCGCAGCAAGGAAGCAATGTTCGCCCCCGCTATGCACTACCTACTGCACCACACTACAACCCATCTGCTCCTGCATACCGCGCTGCTTATCCGCCCCGCCCAAATCAGCCACCGCAGCAACGCCCCGCCATGCAAGCGCCTCGCTATCCTGTGCCACCTGCGTCGCGTCCTAACATGGCGGCAAATGCTCAAAACCAGCTATGCCCAAACTTCCCTAATGCTACGGGTGGTAAGACATGCTATGTGTGTGGAGAGCCCGGGCACTGTGCAAGTCAATGCCCCAGGAGAAACTATGGACCTATGAACAATGCACCAAGGCCAAATCACCCGCGACCAAATGGAGGAGCACCACAAGGCAACCATGGACAGCTGAATTTTGCTCGTGGCAATGTGAATCATGTCTCTACTGAGGAAGCCCAGCAAGCTGATGACGTCGTGATTGGTATGTTTCTCGCCAACTCCAACCCCGCGACTATTTAATTTGATTCGGGAGCATCTCATTCATTCATCTCGTCAAAGTATGTTGCCAAGTACAATTTGCCTATATCTCATATGAAGCAAACCATGCTAGTATGTTCTCCTGGCGGAGAGATGAGGACAAATATAGTATGTCTGAAAGTAAGCATTAAAATAAGGGGGGTAGACTTTCTCGCAAACCTCATAGTATTGGACTCCCAAGGAATAGACATAATACTTGGAATGGACTGGCTGAGCAAGTATAATGGAGTCATTCAATGTGCCGAGAGGATTGTGCAGTTGACAAGTGAACATGGTACACGCATCGAAGTTGAGGCAGACCAACCTACAAGAGAGAAGGCAATGCTGAATCACGTGGAAGGAGTGACATTGGAAAGCATTCCGATCGTTCGCGAGTACCCAGATGTGTTTCCAGATGAGTTGCCAGGTATGCCACCTGATCGTGACATAGAATTCGCCATTGAGTTGATACCCGGAACTGCACCTATAGCTAAGAGGTCGTATAGGATGCCTCCTAAGGAATTAGCAGAGCTCAAGAAGCAAATTCAAGAGCAGCTAGAGAAGGGTTTTATACGCCCAAGCTCATCCCCGTGGGGAGCCCCAGTGCTCTTCGTAGATAAGAAGGATGGAACCCAGAGGATGTGTGTGGACTATAGGTCTCTCAGCGAAGTGACAATTAAGAACAAGTACTCACTACCCCGGATAGAGGATTTGTTCGACCAGATGAAGGGCGCCTGTATCTTTTCCAAGATTGACTTGCGGTCAGGATACTTCCAAATGAAGATTAGACCATCGGATATACCCAATACAACATTTCAGACACGATATGGATCTTACGAGTACACCGTCATGTCATTTGGATTGACGAATGCGCCTGCGTACTTTATGTATCTCATGAATAAGGTCTTCATGGAATATCTAGAAAAGTTCGTTGTAGTCTTCATCGATGATATTATGATCTACTCGAAGGATGAGAAGGAACACGGGGAACACTTGAGGCTTACGCTGCAGAAATTGAGGGAGCATCAATTGTATGCCAAGTTCACTAAATGTCAATTCTGGTTACGGGAAGTTTCTTTCTTAGGCCATATTATTTCCGGAGGAGGAGTATCAGTTGACCCAGGGAAGGTGAGAGATGTGCTTAAGTGGGAACCGCCACAGAATGTTAAGGAAATTCGGAGTTTCCTTGGAATGGCTGGATATTACCGTCGGTTTATCAAGGACTTTTCCAAGATAGCCAAACCTATGATGGAGTTGCTAATGAAGGGAAAGGCGTTCCAATGGACTGAAGCTTGTCAGAATAGTTTTGAGGAGTTGAAGAAGAGGTTGAAAACAGCCCCAGTTTTGGTATTGCCGGATGTAAGCAAGAGTTTCGACATCTATTGTGATGCATCAAGACAAGGACTTAGGTGTGTATTGATGCAAGAAGGCCAAGTGGTAGCTTATGCATCGAGGCAACTAAAGAAACATGAGTTGAATTATCCTACACACGATCTTGAACTCGCAACCGTGGTACATGCCTTGAAGATATGGAGACACTATGTTTTTGGTCACCGATGTGAGATTTATACAGATCACAAGAGTCTCAAGTACATATTTACGCAAACGGATCTGAATATGAGGCAACGCCGATGGTTGGAGCTCATCAAGGATTATGACGTGGGAATCAACTATCACCCAGGGAAGGCCAATGTAGTGGCCGATGCTTTGAGTCGAAAAGGAGTAAGTCATCAACTCACATTTCGAGAGCTGCCATCCGAGTTATGCAAGGAGTTTGAACGGTTGAACCTTGGATTTATAAATGAGATGGGAACGATGGAAGTCAACCCAACATTAGATCAGGAAATACGGGAAGGACAGACAAAGGACAAGGAAATACAGGAAATCAAGGAAAGGACCCAAGAAGGAAAAGAATTTAGATTTGATGAGGACAAACAGGGTACCTTATGGCTTGGAAAGAGGATTATGGTACCTAATGTAAGGCATATTCGGGAAACAATATTGAAGGAGGCACATGACTCATCTTACTCAATTCATCTCGGTTGTACGAAGTTGTACAAGGACTTAAAGACATGCTACTGGTGGGCCAGCATGAAAAAGGACATAGCCGAATATGTTGCACTTTGCGATGTGTGCCGACGAGTGAAAGTTGAACATCAAAGGCCAGCCGGATTGCTACAACCATTGAAGATCCCTGAGTGGAAGTGGGAAGAGATTGGTATGGACTTTATAGTTGGATTACCGCGAACTCAGTCTGGCTATGATTCAATATGGGTTATTGTGGATCGGTTGACAAAATCAGCTCACTTCATCCCTGTCAAGACCGCATATACCACCGCGAAGCTAGCAGAATTATATATGGAGCATATTGTGTGTCGACACGGAGTACCGAAGAAGATAGTCTCGGATAGAGGTTCTCAGTTTACCTCCAGATTTTGGCAGAAATTGCATGAAGCAATGGGAACAAGGTTGAACTTCAGTTCGGTGTATCACCCTCAAACAGATGGACAAACCGAGAGGACCAACCAAATTTTGGAAGACATGTTAAGAGCTTGCGCATTAAAGCATGGGAAAAGTTGGAATAAAAGTTTGCCGTACGCTGAATTCTCGTACAACAATAGCTACCAAGCAAGTCTGAAAATGTCACCCTATGAAGCACTATACGGAAGGAAGTGTAGGACTCCCTTGTTTTGGAATGAAACTGGAGAGAATCAAGTGTTTGGTCCCGACGTGTTACAAGAAGCTGAAAGACAAGTCCAGATAATTCGTGAAAACTTGAGGGCTGCCCAATCAAGACAAAAAGGCTATGTGTACAATAGGAGAAGGAAATTAGCCTTTGAAATTGGAGATTTTGTATACCTCAAAGTGTCACCTATCAGAGGTGAACGACGGTTTAACGTCAAAGGAAAACTGGCACCACGTTACATTGGACCGTTCAAGATTTTGGACAAACGAGGAGAAGTGGCATATCGACTTGAGCTGCCGACGTATCTCTCCGATGTACACGACGTATTTCACGTCGCTCAACTCAAGAAGTGTCTCAGGGTACCGGAAGAACAAGTTCCGATGGACGAGTTAGAACTTCAAGAGGATTTGTCCTATGTCGAGCAACCTATCAAAATTTTAGACATGAAGGAAAGGGTCACAAGGAATAAGAGGATCCGTTGGTGCAAAGTGCAATGGAAACACCATACGGAAACCGAAGCTACATGGGAACGTGAAGAAGACCTGAAGGCAGAATTCCCTCATCTTTTCTCCACGCTATCGAATCTCGAGGGCGAGATTCACTTTAAGGGGGATATGTTTGTAACACCATCAATTTTCGCATCATGCATTGCATACATAATCATGCATTAAACATTAGTAGGATAAAAAATAGATAATAAAAGATAAACCATACATATATGGTGTAGCAAAAAAGAAGAAATAGAAAATAATAATTATAGCCTAAAACATGTATTAGGGAATAAATATAAGATAATAATAATAATATATAAAAAGAAATATATATAAATAAATTATATAGTAATAAATATATATATATATATAAAATAATAAATAAATAAAATGAATAAATAAATAAAATATAAATAATAAAATATATTATTATAATAATAATACTAAATAAAAAAAAAAGAAGGAAACCCACCGCTGGACAGGCCGAGCTGGCCCAGCCAGCTCCCTCCCGCGCGCGGCGCGTCCCGCTCAACCGGCCGGCCCTACATGGGCCCCGCCGCCGACCCCAGCCCCACCCGATGCGCGACGCGCGGAGCCGCCCGATTCCCGCGCTGCCGCTCCCGACCCGCGCAGCCGACGCGACGTACCGCAGCGCTCGCCCACGTGCCCTGGGCCCCACCCCGACGCGCCCAGCCTCCCACTCGCGCACGCCCGCGACCGAACCGAATCGACTCGGTTCCCTGGATCGGGAGACTCCCGTACCGTGCCTATAAAAAGGAGACCGACCCGTAGGGTTTTTTCCCCGATACCGCAGAACAACCGCCGCCGCCTTCCAGAGAAGAAAAGCTGCCGGAACCAGAGACCAGAGGGCTGCGCCCAGGGAA
This sequence comes from Tuctoria greenei, assembly GCA_036927565.1. Lineage (NCBI taxonomy): Eukaryota > Viridiplantae > Streptophyta > Magnoliopsida > Poales > Poaceae > Tuctoria > Tuctoria greenei. The sequence continues at coordinate 182,221,978 of JAYESD010000002.1, forward strand.
GAAAAAGAAGAAAAAGGAGTGGAAGAAGAGGAGGAAAAAGAGGAGGGCGCCGCCGTCCGCCGGAGATCGTCGTCGCCATCGTCGTGCCGCCGGATGACCCTGCGCATCTACTTCGTCTACGCATTGTCCCCATCCCGCGATCATCGAAGCCATCGCATCTACGATAGGCCATGTTCCCGATGCGAATTTTAGCGACCATATTGAATCTAATAGACGTAAATTGATCATAGTTGCGTTGTATTTTTATTTTCAGCAGCATTAATCCACTCTAAAACCCCCGTAAACTCATATGAACACGTATGAACTAGTTGCATCTAATTAATAAACAACCGTAGTAAATTAATTATTGAATTGTGCATGCATACATGTCATTGCATGTTGATTATTTTGTGTGCATTATATTGAATTGTATGTATTTTCTTGTATGTATGATCATGCGTAGAGGAATGTGCTCAAGAAGCCACATACGAGGATTTCCAGAACCAAGACTTCGAAGCGCTTGAGCAATCCTATCCGCCGGAACAAGGCAAGTGTCCTTGAAGCATATTGATCCTGTTTCTAAAATAAATGTTTTGTTTGCAAACTGCATGCTTGTGTCAAATTGATGGGAATCCTATGGTAGGAAGTTTACTAGTTTTGTTTGACCACCCTTGTCACCTGGAATATATGGTAGAGAGTCGGGAAGGGCTTTTTACCTTTTTGCTTCGCTTAAGTAATTGGGATGGCAAACAACACTACACATTTAATTATGCATCAATGATATTCTAGTTAATGTGAACTGGTCAATACGATGGGTGATCTAAGCAAGCGTGGTTTTGTGGATGGGTTAGATGTTATGGTGGTTTGCTTGCCTTAGATCTAAGGACCGGTTCATGCGAGAATATGTCAGGTCAACAGTGCCACCACAAGGCCAAGTATGGGTGCGGTGTAGATGAATAATTAGGAGCACTGATAGTATTGTATGGACCATTGGATGGCGCGGGGAATGGGAGTCGAGGAGGACTGCCCTGGGATCCGCATGGCACACGAGGGGGCCCGTGGGTGGGACAATTGAGATTCAAGCCTGCCGGTGAAACCTTAGTGGGCCCGTACATAATAGTAGTCCCTTTTGAAAGGCTATTTTGTGATCTCTTGGCCACACACCTACGGAAGTGTGAGATGGCATAATGGAGGTTTCTTAGTCACCGAAAGGTGATGAAATCACGAACATGTGGGTAAAGTGGTACAACCTCTGCAGAGTGTTAAAAACTATCATGATAGCCGTGCTCCCGGTTATGAGCGCCTGGATGACCTACATGATTAGAGTTGGAAATTGGGATATGGTTATGGTTATGGTTGGATTATGGTTATGGGTTGGTAATGGTTATGGATGGTTTTTGGCTTATGGTTACGGATATGAATTTGAGTTACGGTAACTGGACATGGATAATGATGATGTTGGCAATAATTGGATATGGTTTATATTTTGTTAATATGATGGTTATGATGGGATTGTTTCACATAGACATAGTATAATGCTTTTCAAATGTTTTTCTGTACTTTTCAGCACTTAGCCATTATTACATTCGTCATTTGAATAAGCCACATGTCATACTTTCCACACTTGCTGAGTACGACATGTACTCACCCTTGCAATCCCCCCCCCCAACAGCTACTGGAGAAAATTGGGAGTACCCTGAGGATCACGTGGAGTACTAGGTTGCGTACCGCCGTCAATTGCCTGTGGATTGGAGTCGTGCTGCTTATTTTATTTTCCGCTGCATTATTTAGAGTTTTATCATTCGTGAACTATTGGATTATTGTAATAAAGTACTTATTTATTAGTTAAGACGTGGTTAAATTCTGTATATCGTTTGTGATGCAACCGTATATGTGTGATGAACTTCCTGGGCACACATATGCGTTACGCTTGGCTCATATTCGGAACCGGGTGTCACAACCACCAATTTCGGGAGTTCATACACCCGGTCAGGCACTGAACTGGACCTTTTTGCAGTTGTGCAGAAGGGGGGAGAATCCCTGCGCTCATTCATACAGAGGTTCTCCAGGGTACGAAACACCATTCCTTCTATATCTAGCGCTTCTGTTATCGTGGCATTTAGACAGGGTGTGCGAGATAAAAAGATGCTGGAGAAGCTGGCGGTCAAGGAGATCACAAACATCACAGATCTCTTCAGCTTGGCAGACAAGTGTGCCAAAGCTGCGGAGGGCCGTGAGATGCACTCCAAACCACCACCGGAGGATGGCGAAAAATCCTCCAAAGGCGAAGCCACTACCTCCGGGAGTGGCAAAAAGAAGAAAAAGTCCAACGGCAAGAAGAAGCCGTCGGCCGGCACATCCACTGTTGCAGCTGCAGTAGCTCCGGGTGGCCGGGGGCCACGCCCCGAGAAACGACCTCGGTCGTCCTCTGAAGATGATGGCAACTCCAAAATGTGGTGTCCTATCCACAAGTCGAACGACCACAACTTGAAGGACTGCCGGGAGGTCCAAAACCTTGTCGAGCGCTACAACAAGCGCCGGGAAGAAGTTCCTTTCCGTCAGAGGGAAGGAAAACAGAAGGTCAACGAAGCTCCGGCTGAAGAGGAGATAGGCTTCCAGGACCCTAAAAGGGTCCTGAAGGTTGTTTACACCTCCGTCGACGATGACTCCGACGTCTCCGACAATGAGCATTGGAAGACCATGAACACCATCTTTGATGGTTCGTGGGACACCACCTCCCGCCGTGTCCACAAGACCATGCGGAGGGACATGGCCTCATTAGCTCCTACAGCCAGGGCGGAGCCTCATCGGAAGTGGATGGACACTACCATCACTTTTGATGCTTCGGACTGCCCTCGGAACATGATCGGAGCTGGCCAACTACCTCTAATGGTATCACCTACCATCAACAACATTCAACTCCACTATGTAATGGTGGACGGTGGTTTGGGGCTGAACCTCATAGGCTTCGAAGCTTTTGTCAAGCTTTAGCTCCGACCTTCAGAACTTCGCCCCTCCCGACTTTTCTTCGGAATAGGTCCGGGGGCCATAACACCGCTCGGTGCCATTACTCTCCCTGTGACCTTTGAGACTCGGGAGAATTATCGCATTGAGAAGTTGATCTTTGACGTCGCTCAGATCTACTTGCCTTTCAACGCCATTCTGGGCAGGCCCGCCTTGTACAAATTCATGGCTGCTGCTCATTATGGTTACCTGGTGTTGAAGATGCCAACACAAGCTGGCGTTCTCCGGATCCGCGGAGACCGTACTGCCGGAGTGACTGCTCTGGAGGAACTTCATGCGCTTGCTACAGCGCAAGAGGAAAAATCCAGGCAGGAGAAAGCCCCGAAACCCCTGAGCATTCGTCAACGAGGCTCAACCTCCGCACCTCGCGTGCAACCAAGCGGCGACACCGACATCCCTGTCAAAGTCATCCAAATCGGTACCGATGCCGCTCAGACCACCCGTATATCGGGAGGTCTGAATGACAAATAGGAACTCTCGCTCATCACTTTCCTCCGGGCTAATGTCGACGTGTTTGCCTGACAACCGTCACAAATTCCTGGGATCCCTAGGGAAGTGATCGAGCATAATCTGAAGATCTACCCCGACGCTCGGCCCATACATCAGAAGCCTCAGAAGCAATCCATAGAGCGACAGAACTTCATACGACAAGAAGTGAAGAAGTTGCTCGAAGATGGATTCATCCGAGAAGTCTTCCATCCAAAATGGCTGGCAAACCCAATCGTTGTACCCAAGGCCGGAGGGAAGCTTCGGATGTGTATCGACTACACAACACTAAATAAGGCATGCCCAAAAGATCCATTCCCACTACCTAGAATAGATCAGATAGTGGATTGCACCTCCGAGTGTGAATTACTGTGTTTCCTAGATGCATATTCTGGGTACCATCAAATCAGAATGTCTAGGGTAGATGAAGAACATACTTCTTTTATCACAGTAGATGGATTGTAATGTTATACTGCCATGCCATTTGGTCTCAAGAACGCAGCCTCAACATTTGTACAAGCTATGTACAAAACCTTTGGAGAGCTCATCAGAGACGTAGTGGAAGTGTATGTTGATGACATCATCGTCAAGATCAAGGACAAGGAGTCACTCCTTGAGACCTTGCAAGCTGTCTTCGACAAGGTGCGAGTCACCCGCACGAAGCTGAACCCAGACAAGTGCATCTTCGGGGTTAGCTCCGGAAAGCTTCTTGGTTTCCTGGTAAACCACCGGGGCATATAAGCAAACCTGGCGAAGATTAGAGCCATAGAAGAGATGAGGCCACCAACCCGCATCAAAGATGTCCAGAACTGACTGGATGTCTAGCCGCTCTCAGCCGGTTCATCTCAAGACTGGCGGAACGGACGCTACCCTTCTTCAAGCTACTGAGGAAGTCCGGACCATTTCAATGGACTGAAGAAGCAGAAAAGGCGTTCCAGGAGCTAAAGCAGCTCCTCACCACTCTACCAACCTTGGTAACTCCGAACCCTGGTGAGCCCTTACTGATTTACATTTCAGCAACCGACGAGGTTGTCAGCATGCTCCTGGTCGCGGAGAGACCAGAACCATCAAAAGCTCAGGAATCCAGACCCCTCCGGGAGGGTCTGGAGGTTCCTGAAGGTGAGTCTAGGTCCCAGTCCCCAGACTTGGATCAATAGGGAGTTATTCCAGAAGACTTGGACCCCTCAGGGAGGGTCCAGGTCGCACCAATAGAAGCTCCGGGTTCCTCCAGCAAGGACCCGAAGGTCCCCGAAGCAGGTCCGGACCCCTCCGGGAGAGTTCGAGTCGATGTGGAGGAAGCTCTGGGCCCCTCCGGGAGGGTCTGGACAGTCCAACGCCCAGTGTACTTCATCAGCGAAGTACTACATGATGCCAAGAATCAATACCTAGAGGTGCACAAGCTGCTCTATGCAGTTCTCATCGCCTCTAGGAAGCTTCGCCATTACTTCCAAGCTCACAAGATCTCAGTGGTGACCTCTTACCCACTACGTGCGATCTTGCATAATCCCAACTCTACTGGGAACATTGCAATGTGGGCAGCGGAATTGGCCGAATTCGATCTTGAATTCGTCCCAAGACAAGAGATCAAGAGTCAAGCATTGGCAGACTTCATGGCGGAATGGACCCCCTCTTCATCAAACCTTGGGGGCCCTAGTGAGAAGAAGTCGGAACTCAAGGCTCCGGTCTTCACCGAACCTCACTGGACGCTCTACTTCGACGGCTCCATGAAAGAGCAGGGGGCTGGAACTGGAGTCCTTCTCCTCGCTCCAACCGGGGAGAAGGTAAAATACATGGTCCACCTTGACTTCAAGGCGACCAACAACATGGCAGAGTATGAAGCACTCATTTATGGACTAAAGGTGGCACTATCATACGGTGTCAAGAAGCTGTTGGTCAAGGGAGATTCGCAGCTCATCATTAAACAGGTGAAGGGTGAATGCTCCTGCAACTATCCTCAACTAGCTGCTTATCTCCTTGAAATCCAGAGGCTTCAGAAGGACTTCGAAGTCTTGGATCTCCAACATGTCCAGCGTGTCCATAATGCTGAAGCTGACGAACTCTCGACGAAAGCGTCAACCGGAGCTCCAGCTCCTGACGGAACCTTCATCCGGAGGTTGTCAAAACACACAACTCAGCTTGCCGAACTGAGCGAAGGGGGCGAGACCAGCATCCCGAAGCTGGCGGTCCCAATGGCCCTGTTAGCATGGTAGCCATCAAGGGTCGTAAGTGTTGCCGGAAGCTCCGAGCAACCCAGCAAGCAAGACTCAAATGCTCAAGCAAGCTCCAATGCATGGATATCGGAGATCCGGAGCTACTTGAAATAGAATATCCTTCCTGACGATGATGTATCCGCTGACCGGATAGTCAGATTGGCTAAAAGATACACGCTGGTAGAAGGGGATCTCTACCGGCGCGGTGCCAACGGCGTCCTAATGCGGTGCATCACAAGGGAAGAGGGTTGCGAGCTCCTCGCAGAAATCCATGGAGGTGAGTGTGGGAACCACGCGTCTTCCCGCACGCTGGTCGGTAAAGCCTTCCGGCATGGCTTCTATTGGCCTACAGCGCTCCAGGATGCAACTGAGCTGGTGAAGAAATGCAAAGCATGTCAGTTCCATGCAAAGCAAATTTACACACCGTCTCAGCCTCTACAAATGATACCTCCCACATGGCCCTTTGTTGTGTGGGGGATGGACATCTTGGGACCTTTCCCAAGAGTCGTCGGAGGTTACAAGTTCCTGTATGTTGCCATTGACAAGTTCACCAAATGGCCGGAAGCAACTCCAGTTGTGACAATAAACAAGCAATCAGCTATCAACTTCTTGCAGTCCATTGTATGCAGATTTGGAGTCCCGACAAAAATCATAACAGATAATGGGACCCAGTTCACAAGCTTTGCTTTTTAAGGATATTGCGAAGACCTCGACATCCAAGTCAGCTACACCTCCGTAGCTCACCTGGCATGTAATGGCCAAGCTGAGAGAGCAAATGCAGAAATCTTGAAAGGACTCAAGACGCACACATATGAGCGCTTGAAAAAGCATGGGGCCAACTGGATTGAAGAGCTTCCGCCCACTCTATGGGCCAACAGGACAACTCCAAACCGGTCAACTGGAGAGACACCCTTCTTCCTGGTGTACGGAGCTGAAGCAGTCCTTCCTCCGGAAATCACCTTGGCGTCGCTCCGGGTCCGGATCTTCGACGAAGCCACGCAGTACCAGCTCCGGCGTGAAGACCTTGACCTCCTTGAAGAGGGAAGGTGCCGAGCAGCTGTTCGGAATGCCCTATACCGCCAAGCTCTTCGGCGCTATCACCAATGGCATGTTCACAGCCGAGAGCTCGAGGAAGGCAATCTGGTGCTACGGAAAATACTATCCAAAGAAGGGTTAAACAAACTCTCCCCCAGCTGGGAGGGACCCTTTCGAGTGATCAAAGTATCCCGTCCCGGATGCATTCGCTTGGCAACCGAGGATGGGACACCTCTCCCAAATCCTTGGAACATTGATCACCTCCGTAAGTTCTACGCTTAATATCACGGAGGTGAGTATGTAATTACACGTGGTGTATGTTATAGAGTCATTGTACAGAGTCGGGTAGCTCCTCTGGGAGGGTAGCCGAACCTACCCCGCTAGGTCCGCAATGTCCATGCAACACTTGTCACAGTCTCAGAACTAAAAGCGTAGCTAGCTACATTGGGTCAAACAAGAAACGAAACACACTTAGCTCGATTCCGTACCCTAAGAGTGTACTTGTTTCCCCTATACCCCAGACCTATAATGAAAGACATCATTGTGTGAAAACAGACTCCACGTGCATTTATTTTGTACAGGCTCAATATTTTTTATTTTTCTCTTTCTTGTGTATAACAAAGTTGTGCAATTCTTAAGAAACTTTAGCTCGACCAGTTCATTTACAATTCAACTTGCATTGTCTATCCTTCTGGGTTCAAGCATTGTTGATGGCCTAATTGTCTAAATGCCGCCAAGCCAATCTAGGGCTAGAGTGTGATATCGACTTAGCCTGGTCCTGCACCCTAAGTACGCCACTCTACCTACACCCCCGCAGGCCGAAGTAAGGCAAGTCCAGAAACGATCGGACTTGAAGGAAGCAAGTCGGTGTTCTTGATTGTATTTAGGATTGTGTTCGACCTAAAACTTTCTCGGGAACAGTAAGCCGCAATGAAGTTATAGATAGGAAACGGATTATACTATTTTTCTTGACTTCAATGTGCAGGAAAAATAAATTTTTCATGATGATGGTAAATGAAGCCGGAGCTATCAAAGCTCCGACATCCTCTAGGCGGCTTGTGGTCGATGTTCAAACATTGACATCGAGCATCTCTGGAGCTACTCAGTTCTAGGAAATCTAAGAGGCAAGTCGTCAACATGAAGATGGTGGAAAGACTCTAAAGTGGAGTCTGACGTTGACACAACACGTGTTGGCGGAGGTCACTGCCGGAGCTGCCAAGCTCCGACACCCAAAAGGCTAACTATCGATGCTCTACACGTTGATGGAGACTACTGCCGGAGCTACTAAGCTCCGGCGATGGTCAATGCCGGAGCCACTAAGCTCTGACAGCCTCAGGGGGCCTACACTATCGAAGACTTCGGACCTACAAGTTCGAAGCACGCAAGTCTTCAACAACTGTTACATTCTCTTGGTACATGTTCACAATCAAATTGTGTACATCTACCAGTGGGCCAAGCGAGACAAATGTGTTGAAGACAAAAAATGAAATTCGAATTCTCAAAAATTTGGATTTCATTCATCCGAAGACAAAAGATTACAAAATTGGAGAAGAAGAAGAGAGAATACAAGCGGGAGCTACAGGGAGATAGTCCTAGACCCTATGGAAGAACTGGGCGACCTTCTGGGCCACCTCCGACACGTTGGCTCGGGCGGCTTCACCCTCTCCTTCGATGGGACCTTCAAGCACCAAGTCCAGAGGGAATTGAGGGTTCCGGCTGGTGTAGCACATCAGCACAAACTTTGCGATGTTCTTCGCTAGGGACTGACCCTCCGTTTCCAATTGGTCCGTGATGACATCGCCCACCTTGGAGAGCTTGTTGCCTGCTGAACCCAGCGCCTCCAACGTCTGGTCCAGCTCCGGCTCCAGATCATCTGGACGCACGGGACTGAAGCCCATTGGCATCAGCGCATCGTTGGCCTTGCCCAGGAAGTCCCAAACTTGTTGGGACTCCGCAGCCCTTGCACCACGCATCTCCGCCAAGGATATTTTGCGCGCCGCCAGCTCCGAGCTCTCTCGAGCAAGACGCTCCACCTCTTTGGCATTCTGCTGAATCATTTTAGCAACCTGCCTTTCGAGCTTGCTAAGCTCTTCCTCCCAGAGGTGGATCTCATTCTGGCGGTTGACCAGATCTTTCTCCCAACCCCGCACTTTCTTCTCCTGGGCGGCGATGGCATTCTCCTACTTGTAGAGTTCTTGCCCTCGCTTCGAGGCCTTCTTCTCCTCCTCCTTACAACGCTCCTCCAATTTCTTGGTGCGTTCTTCAAGGCTCTTATCAGCCAGAGCTGTCTTCTGGACAAGATCCTCCTCCCTCTTCACGAGGTCATCTCGCAGCTCTGGGAATTTCTGTTCTTTATCTTCAAGCCGTCTTTCCCGCGCTTCAAGAGCCTTCCGGCGCTTGCCAAGACTATCTTGGATGGCAGAGCCTTTCCTGGCGCTCATCAGTTGTGCTATTTGCAGCCTTGGCCTGATCATAGATGGCCCGAGACTGGTTGTCAAGGGTCCGCATCATGCTTTCCCTCTCATCCAACAACCTACCCCAATACTCCAGGCGGACTTTCTCCCTTTTCACCCACTCCTTGTCGTCAGCCAGCCTCGACTGCGCCAGCTTGGTCTCGAAATGGAGTCGGTTGTGCCACCTCCCAAGGGTTTGGCGCTCCTCCTCGAGGGTCTTGCTGTCGTGGTAGAAGGCCAGCTGCACTTGGCGAAGACTGGAGCAGGCGTTGTCGATAGACAATGATAGGGGGATCGGGTCCGGACCTGCCGGGGTCATCTCCGCTGGCTCAAGCGGATTTTCAGCAACAAAAATTGGGTCCCACTCTACGAGAGTGGTCCACTGAGCTTCAACGGCACTAGGTCCGTCCCCCGGGATAGCCTCGGCCGCCGTCGAGGAAGTACCTGCAGCCGAAGTTCCAACCTCCGGAATTGGTTCCGAAGGCCCACCAGACAGGTCATCAACAACTGGCCCCTCTGGCGGGGTGCCAGCAACTTCATCACGGCACTCTGGCTCAGCAGCGGGCACCTCTGAGATCACCGCTTCCGGAGCGGGTGTTGAAGGTCCGGTCGGAGCAAACGCTACTTCTGGCTCCGGCGCAGGCGCCTCCTCCGTCGCTGGCTCAGGTGCTGGCGCTTCGACCATCATGGGCTCTGGTGTTGGCGCTTCGACCACCATGGGCTCTGGCGCTGGCATCTCGACTGCCATAGGCTCAGGCGCCGATGCCTCCGCAACAACTGTCTCGGACGCTGGAACCTCTTCAATAGCCGGCTCCATAGTCAGAACTTCTGCAGCAACCGGCTCAGCCGCTAGAGCTTCCTCAACAACCGGCACAAGTGTCAGAGCTTCAACAACACCAGGCTCCACTGCCGGGACCTCATCAACCACCGGCTTGACTGTCGGGGCTTCAACAACATCTGGCTCTAGGGCCGGAATCGCAGCTTCCTCCGGCTCTGCGGCCGGAGCGTCCAACATCACAGCATCCAAGCCCGGAGCTTCAACCTCTAACGCTGGCGCTGCTGGTACATCTTCAGTCCCGTGGTTCGGTGCTACCACGGGAGCTTTTGGGGATGAGTCGTCCAAAACCACGACAACCAGCACCGGGGCTGCCGCAGCCTCAACCACCTCTTGGGGCAGCGCTGGAATTGGAGCTGGAGCTCCAGCCTGCACAGCCTCAACCGCTGCTGCAGGGACCGGAGCTTCAGCCCTTTTCTTGGGCACGCTGTGGATGAAGGACGAAGAGACTCAAAATACAGTTAACAATAAAACAAATGACTGAGGTAAAAAATCAAAAATTACCTCGGAAGGCTTCCGCACCAGTTACTGCGGAACCACTTCTCCGGACGCTCTGGACTAGCTATAGCCGCCACTGGCGTGGTAGTCTCGGAGGCAACCCCGGAGCTTGCTGCTGCCGTCGGCATTGCTCTAGTTGAGGCCCCCCTCGACCGGGAAGGACCTCCGGACCTGGAGCCCTCAGCTGGCCCTGGTACCGGAGTCACCTGGCCGGAGCTGGCACCCCGGGAAGAAGCCACTACTGGAGTAGACGCCGCCATCGTAGACCTCCCCCTCCGGGGAGAAGGAGACACCGCGGAAGAAGTATGCCTGGCCCTTCTGTCGGCATGCTTCCTCTTACGGCTCGAGGGCTTGGCCAATTCCTTGCCCTTGCTGATGACTTCAGTTCTTGGCTTAGGGGCGGGAACGGAGCCACCTTCCGGAGCTTTGGAGATCGCCAACGCGGTGGTCGAGCGCCTCTCAACGACACCAAGGTCATCAATCACCGACATCATCCGCCGGAGCTCCCTACTGAATTCTGCCTCCATGTTCAGTGGGTGGAAAGCTGGCGGCGGAGCCAAGTCATCGCCCTCGACGTCGATGCCGTGCTGGAACTTCTTGAGGTGGAACTCCAAATTTGCACCCTCCATGCTGGACTTCAAACAGGTCTCAATCCGGTCGTCGTCCAACACACTATTGAGGGCCCAAGCCAACTTCTCCCTCCTCTTCAGCGGAGCCCACCTGTTGGTCAGGAAGTTGCAAAACACCGCCTGGGAAGTCACCCCTCCCTCCACGCACAAGCGGATCCTAGTCAGAGCAGGGTTGAAGGCATCCGACAGCACCGAAGCTTCACTCCAAACTGCAGTGTCGATGTTGGGGAGGCCTTCTAGCAGCTCCACCTTCTCGTGCTCCTCCACCCTGATAACAATCCAATCCTTCTTCCAGTCGTCCCACTTCCCAGAAGGGAACGACTGCAAGTACTTGTACGGGCACTTCTTGCGCTTCACAAAATAGTAGAAGCCAAGGTACTCGTCGCTCCGACCTGTGGTTTGGACAGTGAAGAAGGTGCGGCAAAGGTCAATGCAGGGGGGAATGCCCACTGACATCTCGCAGAAGTGGACAAAGGTGGACACCAGCAGAATGGAGTGGGGGCCAAGGTGGTACAGTTGCAGACCATAGAGGTCTAGCAACATCAAGAAGAAGGAGGAGAAAGGTGGGATCAATCCCACCATGGAATACGCGGAGAAGTACACCATATCGCCGGCTTGTTCCTTCTCGAATGGAAGCTTGCCGACACGGACCAGGTGGTTGAAGAAGTCAGGGGACCATCCCATGAGGGCCCGGACCTTCTTCAAATTGTCATCGATCTTCAGTCGGCTTGGGCGGAGACCCAACTCCATCGCGGAACAGCGAGGCAAGAGAGGAAAGACAAGAAAATGTTTCGAAGGTTTGAGCGCAAGAGCGATTGAAAGGCGTAAAGAACCCCAAATGATGTGTGCTTTCCTTCTTAAGTAAACCCCACAACGCCTGGATTGAAACCGCAGAGGAGCCGACGACACCAGTCAAAATTTTCACCCCGCCAATGACAAGGGGGACCGGGGCCACCCCGACGATTAAGTCGAGGTTCTTACCCCAAGCGAACAGTTGTCATCATGAAAGGCGGGAAACCCGAAGTCGGCGGCCTGACAGGGCGCGCAGAACTGATATGATTTTCGTATCGGGAACCGGCGACCTTCAATTGCGTGAGATCCGCACGCTGAGATCTCACCTGTCGCCTCCAAGATACCCCACGCGACGGAAGTTTAACTGAGAACTACCGCCAACGGCACAACCAAAGACCCTTGAAGACACGGATCAAAAACCGAAGAATGGACCCACCTCCGGCGAAATGACTTCATCCAAAAGGTCTCTCGCGGAGGTGAGTCCAGGGGGCCACTGTCGGTACCCTCCGTACCGGATACCCCTTGGGATCGCAAAGATCACAAGGAAACTCCATCTACTAGATTTGAAGACCTCTGAAGGCCCCACATGTCAGGCGTAGCCGGACCTGCTTCCCCGACATGGTTAGTCCCAGGGCCGCCACGTGTATCACAAGACCTGAGCTATCACCCACACGTGGGAAGCTCCGGTCAGAATACCAATATAGCACCCCCGGACCTAAACCCAGACAGAGGGAAGCTCTGGTACTGACACGTGTCCAACAGCTCCGGCCCTTCAAGGATTAATCAAAGACTTAAGACCTGATTAAGTCTCATTAATGCCGTATTAATGACACACGATCAGATGATCCTTAATACTGGTAAAAGCATTGTTAAGGCCCGTTACCAGGCTATTAATGGTAATTAACCCCATTTATTATGTATCAAGCATGTGTAACTGCCGGGGCCACCTGTCGGGCCAGGCTAACGTTGTAACGACCAGTCCTTGTACTATAAAAGGACTGGTCGACGATACACAAGGGACGGTTCCAGACCACGGCTGAACTCCCTGAGCTAGATGAGCTTCTTCTTCTGGAACTTCTTCTAGACTCACAAGCTTAATACATCACCAACACACCCCGTGGAGTAGGGTATTACGCTCAGGCGGGCCGAACCATGTAAATCTCTATGTACACGTGTCTTTCACCTTCTTGAATCTATGCGCGCCCATTACCGAACTACAACTCCTCGATCTACCAAAGGTAGTGTCGGGAGATCTGCCGGATCCAAACACTGACAGACCCAATTCGCTGTCTCTCTCATTATTTCCTCTATCGTGCATAAATTAAATAAAAATTGCATGCTTATTTGTTCGGCTTTAAACTGCAGAGTGAAATATGGGCGAAGACCGTAGTTGGATGCATACTGATTGGAAGAGCAGAACTGGTGGTCACTCAGATGAGTGGTACACCAAGATAGAAGCTTTTGTGGAATGAGATTTTTTGTTGTCAAATAGCGATATGGCGCGGTGCCCATGTACGAAATGCCGGAATGGAACATTTTTGGACAAAGTGGAACTTACGATGCACTTGTGTCAAAACGGTTACGTGTCACATTATGAGTTGTGGAACTTCCACGGCGAGACGGCTTCTCAAGCCGTAAAAGAAGTGGAAGCAGACAATGATGATGCCACGGAGGTTGATATGATGGATGAGATGCTGAAAGCTATATGACCAGAGCTTATGGAGGATCCTCAAACAGCAGAGATGAAAGAGTTCTTCAAACTTCTCAAAGATTCAGAACAGCCGCTGCACAGACACACTACAATGACAATCCTCAATTTTGTGACTAGACTTATGACAATTGAGTCTAAATTCTTCTTTCTAATAACTGTTACAACGAGCTCATCAATTTGTTCAACGATGCCCTTCCACATCCCAACAAGTGCCTAAAAATATATATAAGTCAAAGAAAATTCTTTCCGTTCTCGGTATAAACTACGAGAAGATTGATGTGTGTCCGGACAACTGCATGCTTTTCTGGAGAGAGCATGCCAATGAGAATAAATGTTTAAAATTTTGTCAACCGAGGTTTGTTGTAGTTGTTAATAACTATGGTGATACTATGATGACGGAAGTCGCACGTAAGCAGCTTCATTACTTACCCGTGACACCTAGGTTGAAGCAGACGTTCCTTTAAAAAAAATGGCCAGACACATAAGATGCCACAAAGAAGGTGAGCGTCATAACAAAGGAGTCATGACGCACCCGTTCGATGGTGAGGCATGGAAGGCATTGGACCGGTTCGATCCACAATCCGGTCGTGAAGCGAGAAAAGTTCGCATCAGGTTGGCGACAGATGGGTTCACGCCGTTCAGGACAAACGCCACACCATACTCATTTTGGCTTGTCTTTGTCATTCCGTACAATCTTCCACCGGCTTTTTGCATGAAAAATGATTTCATGTTTCTTAGCCTCATTGTACCTGGGTCGGATCATCCTGGCTCACATCTCAACATGATGTTGAAACCGTTGCTCGAAGAGTTGAAAATGTTGTGGACAGGAGTCAAAGCGTATGACTGTTATAAGAAGCAGAAATTCAACCTTCGAGCTGCTTATTTGTTGTCTGTCCATGATTTTTCGGCATACAACATGTTTTCTAGATGGAGCACTCATGGTCGGTTGACATGTCCAATATGTGCTTTGGATACCGATTGCTTTCGACTTCCCCATGGAGCTCGTTGCCTTGAAGGAGACGCTGGCGCGAACTTAGGCGAATCTGGAGAGGTTGAGGGCGGAGGCAAGGGAGGAGCAGCGGAGGACGACCTTAATGATGGCCCAGATGCAAGCAATGGTGGCGGTAAGTAATTTAAACTACCGTAGTTAAATTTCATAGCATTTCTAATATTTTGCAATGGCATCCTCTTGCTCGAAACACCGGCTAGGATATTGAGATTCCTACGCTTCCGCCACAGCAGACCCTGGAGCTGGTAATAAACTATTTCTTTAATACTATGCTTTGTTTCATCTTTCATCATTTATTGTCTATAGTGGCATCTGCAATTTGTTATTGTCATCACATCCCCAGGTGATTCTTGATCTGGATGTCCATTATTGTTCTATATTCATGGGCAAAACCTAACATTTGTAGAGTAATTCTTGTACTTATTTCCCTCACGTTCTGCCTCCTTTGTTATCAATGTTACATATGATATCTGGTGATTTGTTAAAATTTTGGATAAGATGAAAACTAAGTTGAATTTTAGCTTTTGTCATAGGCGCAGTTGTATGACAAAATATTTTAAAAGAAGTATTATATTATCTTGTGAAGTTTGAAGATACAGGAGGTTGAATGCTTGATTGCCAAAATTTTGGTTATTCAGTTGTATTCTGTTGCATTAAAATGCTTCTGGTACCATAGGTGGAGTTATATTCAGGTTCTAGTTTTGATTATTTATGTGGTTGTTTTATGATTCTTTACAGGGTCGTGCAATTCTTTACAGAGCTAATACAAGAAACATATGTTTCTTTTGCACGGTTCGGGAGTGGCGGTGCAAACTCCTTCGCCTCACCTACAGGCACCCGGAGGGACGCACCGAGAAGATCTTGGCTTCGGAGGTAGTGGAGGGGCTAGCGTGTAGTCCGGTGAATGCTATGAAACTGTTTTATGTTGTTGTAGATGTTTTGAATGTTTTGTGGACTATTTTGTAAACAATTTCTATATAAACTGTCTCTGCATCTGTCTGTGGAGCTCGCCATCGTGCGAGGTAGTCAGTTTCTGTTTTTTTTTTAATGAAAACTTACCTTACGTCAGCTATGGTTAAGCCGACGTAAGTTAGCTCACTTTAACTTACGTCGGTCAGACCATACTGATGTAAGTTATACCACTTAACTTACATCGGTTATGTCAAACCGACGTAAGTTAGACTACTTAACTTTTGTCGGTTGGGCAGCCGCCGACGTAAGTTCTCTAGCTTAGCCCGTGACCCACCCCGGTAAATAACTTACGTCGGTTGCGGGATACGGACGTAATTAAGTAACTTACATCGATGGCCGATGTAAGTTATCTTAATCACGTCCAAACTTCTTCGTCGTCTGGCAACCGACGTAATTAAGGGAAAACTGACATAATTAAGTAACTTACGTCGGTTTCGGCCTTAATTACGTCGGCTCCGACCGACATAATTGATCGGGATTCCTGTAGTGCACCATACATATGCATCATTGTGCATTATACATATGCACCATTTGCACCATATCATGTGCATATGCACTGCACCATACAACATGTGAAGCATATGATGCATCATTACTAATGAAATAAGCAAGCTATGATGCATGATTAATACTAAAATATGGACAAGATTTTGTATCTCTATTCAAACTATTAAGTAGTGTCGAGTACCTTGATGTTCTCACAACCTTTGTGTTTTGTCATCCTGTGCTTAAATCTTTCTCATTGAGTAATACCTCGGAAACCAATTACTCAACATCCCTTACAGCTAAGCAAAAGCTTGAACCTTCATCCTTGACTTATTTTGGTTCAAATACCTTGATTGGTGAAACTATAACGTCCTTCATCATGAGATCATTGTTAACCGATTGATCTTGTGAAAATTCTTGTTCTCCTTATTTGCGAGGATTCCATTGAATTGTTAACCTCACGAAGCTCCTTGAACTTGATTAAATTCTTGGTTTGATATATCATGACTTTGACACGTCAAACCCGTTGTAGTGACCATATGTTGGGTTTCTTTGCACTTTGAAGACATAAGAGGAACTGTATATAAAATTCTCTTATGATGCTGCAAAGAGTTTGATCCTGCCTTGACATGTTGAGTTACTGATCCCTTGCGAGTTTAGTGATCCATAGCTATTCTCGTGAAACATGTTCATATTTTATCTCGGAAATTACTACATGAAGTCTATAAGGGTTAGTGTGAAAGAAGGAAAGGAAATAAGGATCGTTGCATGGTTTGTTCAAGGGTATCAGGATGTTCAAAAGATGTGAAGAGTAAAGGCTGATTATTCAAATCAAGACGACTAGGACAGTGGAGTACCAATTTTGAATGCTAGACAAAGTATTGCAAGATGCTAATAGAAGTTTGAGCACCCCGTCAAGTTTATAAATATAGAGACTCGAATCCATACAAATCAAAGACACACGAGCACCCCGCCTTACTCAAATAATGGCATCCTCAAAGACTCTACATGAAGATAAGAAGATTAGCGCTGATCCTAACATTCAAAGTTGTTATCATGGCCGCTCGCTCGACTCTCTTTTACCATCATTCCCTATTCCATTCTTTATTTCCTTCCTGTGAATCTCGAGACAAGATTCCTTTGAGGGGGAAGGGTTGTAACAGCCCCATTTGAAAAGAAAAATAATTCAAAAATGCAAACATAAAATTTTTCAAGTTTAAATAGAATTTCAACTCACATGAGCTAGGTTATGACTCCTAAAAACTTAGTGTAAACCGCAGCTCAAAGATCGTTTTTTGAGGGAGGGAATAATATGAATTTGGAATAAAGTGCTCATGTGGGTATGTCCTTTAAATCCTAAAAGAGGAGATTAAAACTCAAATCAAATTCTTCAAATCAAATCTGTCAAAGCTCCAAATTTGAATTCACCAAGGTCCTTCTCATGTTCCAAACATCATCATGCTAAGTTTGATAAATTTTCAATCACTTTTGCCATTATTTGATTCAATCCTTATGAGAGCATTCTAAGTAAATTTAAATTCAAAATTCCACATTCTATTCTCCAAAAATCCAAATTTGAGTTCTCCAAGGTGTTCCTCATATTTCCAGAAGCAGCATTGCCAAAATTCATGACTTTTATACATCAAATACAATTTTAATCAAAACCCTAAGTGATAGTGTTTGAATTATAATTCTAATTCAAATTTGAATTTCACTGACAACTTTGTGAACATTCAAATATTATTACACCAGTGTACTAACCATAAGCAACTAAGTCAGGATACCAGGTTTGGTGATTTATAGAAATCATTTGCTAATTAAAATGAAGGGAGAAAACGTAGATAAGGGAGAGAAAGAGGTGGGTCCCACCTGTCAGCTGCTAAAACCAGTGAACCGCCTCAATCTTTCTCTCATAGGGCGCCAACACGATGTTGTACGCCGCCACCTCCTTGCTTCTATCCTCCATGGCAACGATGGATATTTTCCTCCTTATCACTGTACTGGGCGTGCTCCTCATCACAGGGAAGCTTGCTGCTCTTCTCCTCGGTTTTGAGCACCAAACCGTGTTCTGTTTCTTCGTATGCCAGCACTGCACCACGGAGCTCGTCAACTCTTCACTTCCTTGTTGTAACAACCCAACCACTACGGGCCTGGCGGTCGTTACTTCTGACAACTCTCTAGGATCATAGACTAGCCCCACGGACCAAGACTTGTCTTTTCTGTGCATTTTCTCCTCACTCATGCGCAACCGAGAGGACATCCCCGTCGGTCACCCATCTGTAAATTGCTCCGGCCAAGCACGCTTCACCTCGGAGTTCCTTGTAGGTCGGCTTCCTGAAAAAAAGGTATACCTTTGTGGTATGAGTTATTCTATCAATCCTATTAATCCTTGAGCTAGGATGAGACAATCCACCCCCCTTAGAAGACCGACGTGCTCATCGGTCAACTCCCAAGCCAGGAACGTCCCCTCTTGGCCACGTACATACGTTCAGTACTAGCATACGCACCATATCGTGTTCCTCCTAGAGCACCCCCACGTCATGTGTACATACCCACGTCCCTAACCCGTACGCACCCATGAAACCGTGAGAGTTGGATCTGATACCATTTTTAAAACCCCAGCCACTACGGGTATGTCAGTCGTTACTTCTGGCAACTTTCTAGGAGCACAGACTAGCCCCACAAACCAACACTAGTCTTTTCTGCGCATTTTTGTACTCACTTGTGCACACCCTCGAAACCTTCCCGGTCGGTCACCCATCTATAAATTGCTCCATCCAAGCACGCTTAACCTCATGGTTCATTGCATGTAGGCTTCCAGAAAAGAAGGTATACCTTGGTGGTATGAGTCATTCTATCAATCCTATTAAGCCTTGAACCAGGATGTGACACTTGTGGTGTGTCTGCCTCAGCAGAGGTCACCGAGCAACGCGCGAGCCTTCCCTATACCTTCCCAACGTGCCCTACCTTATCTTCAGTGTCATTTTTTTCAGCCATGCATGGTCATTCCTCTGTTCAAAATGGCCGTCGCCTCTGGGCAAAGTCGCGCGATGCCTCTGCCGCCTCCCGCACGAAGCCGAGCGCGCCAATGGCTTCGCATACCTCCATTCCACCTCCCTGAAGAGTCTATCGCCGGCAACCTCCTTGAGCTAGCTGGAATTCTAGTTTTTTGTATTACACTACCGCCGGACCATTGTTTGTTCGACCACGAAATTCTATCTACATGGTGAGTTATTGTCGTATTTCTTTTACCTCATGGTTATGAAGATACCAATGCATCTTCCTCAACAGTTCTTCGGATTGTTTTCTCGTTTTGGAGGGCGTAATCGCAGGTCTTGGTGTCGCCTTCTGAAGCACCGTCGTGGCTCACAGTCGCCAGCACTTTGTGGTCGTTCGTGCGGCCATTGAAGGCCTCTCTGATGTAACAAAGGTTGCCACGAATCAGCCGTTTCCATGGAGTTTCCTCCTTCGTGGTGCGTTCTCGACCTCACTGGACTTCAACCGCCGACGTTGCTCGCTGCGCTCCCATTTCCGGTGAGCATTTCCCCCAACCAACCCTCCCTCCGTGTTTAGAATATGTGAAAACCCTTATCTGTCCTATCTCCGCCACGAGAAAGACCTTACTGCAGTCTCTGGCCAGCCGCCGGCCGCCGTGTGCACCCTGGGCGCCGCCCACCTCTGGAATAGGAAGAAGGGAGGCTGGGGATCTTCTACGGCCTCTGGATCCCGTGTGCCAATGCCATTCTTTATCTGTTGCCAGTTTGGTTTCATTGCCATTAGTCAAAGACAAAAGCCGCCCCCCCTGTCAGATTAAATTGTAGGATCCCATCTGCCAACGTTTAAACCTTTTCTATATAGAATATAAAAATAGAAACTGGTTGAAACTTTGAAAAGTCATAGCTCCCTGTGTATAGCTCAAAAAATTCTGAAACAAATTTTGTTATAACCATCTTGACTGGTTCTGCCAAGTGGTACCATTTTATTTGTATGAAAACCTTTGTACTTTTCTCAATAATTATCTAAATTAAAAAATTTGGGATGTTGTATCTGGTAATGCACTTCATATAAAATTCTCGAACTTGTCCAACTTGTTCCTTACGTAGTCCATGACTTCCAGTAAAATGTTCAGCATCGGTTGACATTACTAAGTAGGTCAAATTGTGTTGTTTTGCTCTATGTCCAGAAAATTACCGAAATACAACAAAAACAATTTCAGAAAATGCTTCCAACTTTTAAAATTGATATCTCACTCTGTAATGCTTAGAAAAATGTCAAACCTATTTTGGTAGACTCTATTTGAATTCCACTATCCAGAAATCCTGGTTTAACTTATGACAAAGCTACTATTTTACCATGACAATTCAGAGAAACCTTAATTTGTTGGAACATTGTAGACCATCATCTTCACTTGTTTTAGCTGGACCTTTTAGGGTTGATCCTCCATGACTGTAGGAACCCACTGTAATAAGTACAGCACCATTTGACCTGTCAAACACAAGAACTTTGTTGATGCTTTGCCTAAGTCCAATAGAGTGCATACTCCACTTCTTGTCCAAATATCATTTGTCTCACTTTGATAGTCCCATGTTTCTGTGCACCACAGTAGCAGGTCCTTGCATTCTTTAGCTGAACATAGTTCTTCTCGAGTTAAACATCTGCTTTGATCTTTTGAACTTCTGAAATTAGAGTGTATTCTTATGTCTATATTATGAAGCATAAGTTGACATTTCCTTATCTCTATTTCTCTCTGACTCGAATTTACCTCTGTTGCTGTGCAAACCAGAGACTGCAAGTTCCTTCTTACTCATGCATTAGTCCTTCTTAAGTTATTTACAACTGAATTGAATCATTTACTAAATCGCTTTTTGGTTATGTATGCATTTGTATCTCGATAGTGAATGCGACGCCAGAGATGGACGAGGAGAACCGTATGGAGGAGGAGGCAATCAAGGTGGACTTGCTGCAACAATTATTATGGAGCAGCAGTAGAATAACTTGAAGCCAAGAGTCGATGAGAAGATCCATTCAGGAGATCAAAAGCTGACTATACTGACTTTTATTTAATCGCAACCTAAAGCAAGCCCCGGTTTGCATCTAAGTGCCTTTCTAATGTTTTGCTTTTGTATACGCTATATGTATGAGGTATGTATCGAAGTGTTTCTGCGACACTTCCTTGGACCTGCTTTTAGAGCAGCCCGCAGAGGTTCTTGTTCTGCGAGGCTTAGTCCTCAGGTGAGGCTACGCGTATGAGAGATGGTTGAGACGGTACTTTTACGTGGTTCGAGCCGCCGGAGCGTAATACCCTACTCCATGGTGTGTGCTGTATTGCTTGAGAGTCTAAGTTGTGGATCTGAGAGTTCAAGTGTGTGTCTGTTGTAACGTTAGCTACCCGGTCCTTTTATTGGAAGGTCGGGCACCTTACAAGTGGGGTTTGAGCACCGACAGGTGACCTCGAGATGATCTTATCCTAAAGATCTAAAGCTTCCTGCCTATGCTGCCTCTGTCCACGGCTTGAAGACTCATTGTCTTACCGCATCTAACGCTAGTGGCCCATGCGTAGACGTTGATGAGGGCATGGAATGTCCCATCCAACTGTGCCGCTGTAAGCTACCATCTTGGCAGAGTCGGCTAGGCCTGCGGTGTCTTCACTATGATGCAATTGGGCACAGCGGTACCTGACAGGAGGCATGCGCCGCGTCGTGCACCTGGAGAAGGCGCGTGTCTTCAATGCTTGATTTAGAAAGGGCACACTGCCCCTTAACTCCCACAGCCTACCGTTCAAGGCAAGTTGCAAGATGCGTGGCAACACTAGAGCCAGCCTCAGTGGGGGGTGGCTGATCCTGTATGGCGGGTCACTTGGCAGTCCCGGAGCCCATCTCAAGGGAGAGCTGAGGGTCCGAGACTGCTGGAAACGTGGTGGTTTCGGAGTCTGCCTCTGCGGGGGAGGCCGGTCCGAAGCTTCAGGCCACGTGGCGGCACCAGACCCCAGTCCCATGGAGGAGCGTGGTCCCTCCCCACCAGACACATGGAAGCTCAGGAGCCCATCTATTCGTGGGTGCCAGGTCCCATCTTTGTCGTGAGAACTTGATCTTTGCTTGCCGCAGTATCTTTAACTGCAACAGTTCCCAATGTGGATGCAGCGCTTCCACTTCCGCATTTATAGCAACCGTCGAGTTACCTTCTCATGTGGGTGTATCCTCGAGCTAATCCTTCTGACAGGGGACCTGCACCCTGCTGCCATGGGTGCTACGGGTTGCGTAGCGCATGCTGAGTCTAGGCGATCAGCACGATGTGCCCAAGCATTGTGTGGGTGATCAAAAAGAAACCATTGGAGGCAAAGGCAGTTCCTTCCTTACTCACTCCCAATGCTCATGCCTTCGTCTTCTTCCTTGACGCCTGAGCCTTCACCACCTGCAAAGTTCTTGATCTAGCCTGCTCCAATGGCCTCGACTTTGCCTTTCTCCTGTTCTTTTGTTTGAGCAATCCTTGACTCCATCCTACAGGTCATCGTCAGCTATAGTGATGCCCTTGCCGCTGGGGGTAGTGGTGAGGAGCACTCCCACCTCCAAAGGAGCCACAGTTATGACGGTGGAGGAGGCCCCTAGGTCAGCCTGGGAGACCGTCCCTCCGGCGCCCCCGACTGGCGCGGGCGGCGAAGTACCCTATTCTGTTGTCATGAATGTGGCGCTGGTGACCGCACATCAAGCTTTGGGTGCTCTTATGGCAGATGCAGCTTCAGTTGATGGCGGTGCTGCCACCCCAGGTGGTGCCGCAACTTTTGCTTGGCCACCGTTGGCAAGGTCCTTGGCGCTGGCGGCCTTACCATCGCCGCAGGGGGGGAATAGGAGCCTAAGATGATCATCGGGCAGCCCTCCATAGCATTGGTCGAACCAGAACTCCTCTCTGAGTCATCGTCTATGTGTAGTCCAGTCTTCACCGAGCGCAGCGTGCTCTCATTGAATGTGGCCTAGAGGGAGGGAGGGGGTGAATAGGCCTTTCTGAAATTTAGTCGGAACTTGCAACACTTAACAGGCTTACCAAATACCAAGATAAGGGACTAGTACGGTACAGTGCAGACTAGTCCGGTGCGTGCAGACTAAATTGATCAAGTTCGATCAATGATTTCAATACAAGCACAACATGCAACGGAATATAGTATGTAACTTGCAAGTATCAAGTCAATGAAGCTAAGTATAATGCAAACAAATTCTTGTTTCAAAGTTTTAACGTAGGTTATGCAAGATCAACAAAACTCTAGAATGTAATATGAAAATTACAAACAAGTTTGACACAAGAGTTTATCCCGTGGTTCGGTTCCCGCAGAGGCAACCTACGTCCACGTTGAGGAGCCCTCAAAAGGACTGGGTCTTCACTGACCCTGACCTCATCGAATCGCCACGAAGGTCAATTCCCTTCCACTATCACAAGGGTAAATCACCAAGTTCAAGGGGCCTTCTCACAAGTTGAGGGCTCCCCAAGATTCAAAAGCAAACACCACAAAGAACACACTCTTAAGATCAACAATGAAACAACAGGAGTGTGTTAGAGATCAAACCCTAGAGCTCAAATGTGTGGATCGTGTCTCTCCTTTGATCCAAAGTGAATCCTCAAGGGATTGATCTTTCTTGCGTTGGATTGCATGGAGAGATGTGTTTTCTAAGCTCTTGGAGGGTGTGACGGCGCAGGGGGTTGAGAGAGTTGATAGTTGGGACGTGCACATCTATTTATATGGTGTTTCCAAAATTTACCGTTATGGTTTCGAGGGTCCGGACTACTCCGTGGTGGACTCTGGACTAGTCCGGTGAGCGGCATGTGAGAAACCCTAAGTGTCCAGAAATATCGGACTTGTCCGGCTAGGAGTGGACTTGTCCGATTTTAGTCAGAAAGGTTTTCGAACTTGCCTATGGTGATATCGGATTAGTCCAGTGTGGCGATACCCTTAGTGAATAGAGGACAAGTCCGCACTTGGAGGACTTGTCCAATTTTAGTCAGAGGGTTTTTCAGACTAGTCTGTGGAGAGATCAGACTTGTCCATTTCCGTGCAAATGTGAATAATTGAGGATTAGTCCACACAAGGGAGGACTAGTCCGTTTTTAGTCAAAGGCGTTATCGGACTAGTCCGGTGCGGACAACTGCGCACTGGCAGGACTTGTCCGAACCTATACAGAGAGGATATCGGACTAGTCCGGTGTATATCGGACTAGTCCGTTTTTCCTATGAAATGTGAAGTGTGTGAGGATTTTTTTTGTGCTTGAGCTCTTGGGATGTGTTACAACAACACACTCCAAACACAATGATATATTCTATTCAGCTCTTGAGTTCTTTTCCAAATTGATCCTCATTCTCCTTTCTTTTTGGCGCTTTCTTCATTCTTTCCTAAAAACCTACGCTCATCTCAATAATGTGTTTAGGATCTCATTTGTTTGTCATAAATCAATCAAAACCCACAAGGGATGCTTAGATGCACTTTCAATCTGTGACACCCGGTTCCGAACATGAACCAAGCGTAACGCATATGTGTGCCCAGGATGTTCAACACACATACACGAATGATTCACAAATGATAAACAGAATTTAACCACGTCTTAACTAATAAATAAGTACTTTATTACAATAATCCAATAGTTCACGAATAATATAACTCTAAATAATTGCAGCGGAAAATAAACTAAACAGCACGACTCCAATCCACAGGCAATTGACGGCGGTACGCAACCTAGTACTCCTCGTGATCCTCAGGGTACTCCCAATTGTCTCCAGTAGCTGTTGGGGGGGGATTGCAAGGGTGAGTACATGTCGTACTCAGCAAGTGTGGAAAGTATGACATGTGGCTAATTCAAATGACGACAATAATAATGGCTAAGTGCTGAAAAGTACAGTAAACATTTGAAAAGCATTATACTATGTCTATGTGAAATAAATCCCATCATATTAACAAAGTATAAACAACATCCAATTATTACCAACATTACCATTATCCATGTCCAATTACCATAACTCATAACCATGACCACAACCATCACCAAACCATAACCATCCCAAATCCCAATTCTAATTCTAATCATGTAGGTCATCCAGGCGCTCATAACCGGGAGCACGGCTATCATGATAGTTTTAAACACTCTGCAGAGGTTGTACCACTTTACCCACATGTTTGTGATTTTATCACCTTTCGATGACTAAGAAACCTCCATTGTGCCATCTCACACTTCCGTAGGTGTGTGGCCAAGAGATCACAAAATAGCCTTTCAAAAGGGACTACTAGTATGTACGGCCCCACTAAGGTTTCACCGGCAGGCTTGAATCTCTATTCTCCCACCCACGGGTCCCCTCGTGTGCCATGCGGATCCCAGGGCAGTCCTCCTCGACTCCCATTCCCCGCGCCATCCAATGGTCCATACAATACTAGCAGCGCTCCTAATTATTCAGCTACGCCGCACCCATACTTGGCCTTGTGGTGGCACTGCTGACCTGGCATATTCTCGCATGAACCGGTCCTTAGATCTAAGGCAAGCAAACCACCGTAACATCCAACCCATCCACAAAACCATGCTTGCTTAGATCACCCATCGCATTGACCAGTTCACATTAACCAGAATATCATTGATGCATAATTAAATGTGTAGTGTTGTTTGCCATCCCAATTAATTAAGCTAAGCAAAAAGGTAAAAACCCTTCCCGACTCTCTACCATAATTTCCAGGTGACAAGGGTGGTCAAACAAAACTAGTAAACTTCCTACCATAGGATTCCCATCAATTTGACACAAGCATGCAAGTTCGCAAACAAAACATTTAATTTTAAAACAGGATCAATATGCTTCAAGGACACTTGCCTTGCTCCGGCGGATGGGGTTGCTCAAGCGCTTCGAAGTCTTGGTTTTGGAAATCCTCGTATGCAACCTCTTGAGCACGTTCCTCTACGCGTGATCATACATACAAGAAAACATATACAATTCAACATAATGCACACAAAATAATCAACATGCAATGACATGTATGCATGCACAATTTAATAATTAATTTACTACGGTCATTTATTAATTAGATGCGACTAGTTCATACGTGTTCATAAGGGTTTACGGGGATTTTAGGGCGGATTAATGATGCTGAAATAAAATTTATGGTGCGACTAAAATTAATTTACGCCTATTAGATTCAATGTGATCGCAAAAATTCGCATCGGGAACGAACCCTACCGTAGATCTGACGGCGTGACGGTCGCGGAATAAATGCGACGTGTAGACGAAGTAGATGGTGCAGCAGTCCTTCGGCGGCACGACGACGGCGGCGCGATGTCGGCGACGATCTCCGGCGAACGGTGGTGTCCTCCTCTTTTTCTCCCTCTTCTTCCCCTTCTTTTCCTCCTTTTTTCTTCCCTGGGCGCCTCTGTCTTCTCTGTTCCCGTCGGCTGCTTCCGTCGGCTTTGGCAGCTGCTGGTTCGTGGAGAAAAAAAAGCCTAGGCCTGGGTCCTATTTATAGGGGCGGCACTAGGGTACGTCACCGGTAGAAACGGAGGCGGTTACGGGATGGACTCGTATCCGGGAAAATTTGGGGCGTTACGGCGCGGGAGACCGTGGTGCGGGCGGGAATCGCGCGCGTAGGGAAAATCGCGTCGTGGGGGGGGGGGGGGGAAGACCGAGGCCCGGCTGCGGCCTCGGGCGGTGCGCGCCGCGCGACAGGGGGGGGGGGCGGGGCCCGGCGCAGCCTGCGCGGTCAGGCGGCGCGGTCAGCCGGGGTGGGGGCCACGCGGGCGGCGGTGTCGGGCGGGCGCGCTCGCTCGCGCGTGCGGGCGTGGCCGGCTGCGGCTCGGCCGCTGGCCGGCGGGGGTTTCCTTTTTTTTTTCTTTTTTTTACACATTACTGTTTTTTTTCTTTTTCTTTTTATTTATTTATTTATTATTATTATTTTTACATTATTTATTTATCTTATTTATTTTATTCATTTACCTTTATATATATTATTCATATTGTATATTTATTGTATATTTATTATTTTTATAATATACATTATTAATGTTATATTTTTTTTCTATTATATATATATATTTTTTTTATATTTTGTATTATATATACTATTATATATATATATATATTTATATTATTCTTTTTTTTTATTCTTATCCCCTATTACAAGTTTTGGGCTATTATTATTTTCTATTTCTTCTTTTGCTACACACATTTGTATATGCATATGTTTTATTATTTTTTTTCTACTAGTGTTTAATGCATGACCATGTATGCAATGCATGATGCGAAAATTTGAGGGTGTTACAAACCTACCCCCCTTAAAGTGAATCTCGCCCTCGAGATTCGATAGCGTGGGGAAAAGATGAGGGAATTCTGCCTTCAGGTCTTCTTCACGTTCCCATGTAGCTTCGGCTTCCGTATGGTGTTTCCATTGCACTTTGCACCAACGGATCCTCTTATTTCTCGTGACTCTTTCCTTCATATCCAAAATTTTGATAGGTTGTTCGACATAGGACAAATCCTCCTGAAGTTCTAACTCGTCCATCGGCACTTGTTCTTCCGGTACCCTGAGACACTTCTTGAGTTGAGAGACGTGAAACATGTCGTGTACATCGGAGAGATACGTCGGCAGCTCAAGTCGATAAGCTACCTCTCCTCGCTTGTCCAGAATCTTGAATGGTCCGATGTAACGGGGTGCCAGTTTTCCTTTGACGTTAAACCGTCGTTGACCTCTGATAGGTGACACTTTGAGGTATACAAAATCTCCAACTTCAAAGGTCAAACTCCTTCGCCTATTATCAGCATAACCTTTCTGTCGAGACTGGGCAGCCTTTAAGTTTTCCCGTATTATTTGGACTTGCCTTTCAGCTTCTTGTAACACGTCTGGACCAAACACCTGATTCTCTCCGGTTTCATTCCAAAACAAGGGAGTCCTACATTTCCTTCCGTATAATGCTTCATAGGGTGACATTTTCAAACTTGCTTGGTAACTATTGTTGTACGAGAATTCAGCATACGGCAAACTTTTATCCCAACTTTTCCTATGTTTTAAAGCACATGCTCTCAACATGTCTTCCAAAATTTGGTTGGTCCTCTCGGTTTGTCCATCTGTCTGAGGGTGATACGCCGAACTAAAGTTCAGCCTTGTTCCCATTGCTTCATGCAATTTCTGCCAAAATCTGGAGGTGAATTGAGAACCTCTATCCGAGACTATCTTCTTCGGTACTCCGTGTCGGCACACAATATGTTCCATATACAATTCTGCTAGCTTTGTGGTGGTATATGTGGTCTTGACAGGAATGAAATGAGCTGATTTTGTCAATCGATCCACAATAACCCATATTGAATCATAGCCAGACTGAGTTCGCGGTAATCCAACTATAAAGTCCATACCAATCTCTTCCCACTTCCACTCCGGGATCTTCAATGGTTGTAACAATCCGGCTGGCCTTTGATGTTCAGCTTTAACTCGTTGGCACACATCACAAAGTGCAACATATTCAGCTATGTCCTTTTTCATGCTGGCCCACCAGTAGCATGTCTTTAAGTCCTTGTACATCTTCGTACAGCCAGGATGAATTGAGTAAGGCGAGTCATGTGCCTCCTTCAATATTGTTTCTCGAATATGCCTGACATTAGGTACCACAATCCTCTTTCCAAGCCATAAGGTACCTTGTTCGTCCTCATCAAATCTGAATTCCTTTCCTTCTTGGGTCCTTTCTTTGATTTCTTGTATTTCCTTGTCCTTTGTCTGTCCTTCCCGTATTTCCTGCTCCAATGTTGGGTTGACTTCCATCGTTCCCATCTCATTTATGAATCCGAGGTTCAACCGTTCGAACTCCTTGCATAACTCGGATGGCAGTTCTTGAACTGTAAGTTGATGACTTACTCCTTTACGGCTCAAGGCGTCGGCCACTACGTTGGCCTTCCCTGGGTGATAGTTGATTCCCACATCATAATCCTTGATGAGCTCCAACCATCGGCGTTGCCTCAGATTCAGATCCGTTTGCGTAAATATGTACTTGAGACTCTTGTGATCTGTATAAATCTCACATCTGTGACCAAAAACATAGTGTCTCCATATCTTCAAGGCGTGTACCACGGCTGCGAGTTCAAGGTCGTGTGTAGGATAATTCAACTCATGTTTCTTTAGTTGCCTCGATGCATAAGCTACCACTTGGCCTTCTTGCATGAGCACACATCCTAATCCTTGTCTTGATGCGTCGCAATATATATCAAAACTCTTGCTCACGTCCGGTAATACTAACACTGGGGCGGTCGTCAATCTTTTCTTTAACTCTTCAAAGCTATCCTGACAAGCTTGAGTCCATCGGAATGCCTTTCCCTTCATGAGTAATTCGGTCATAGGCTTGGCTATTTTGGAGAAATCCTTAATGAATCGGCGGTAATATCCAGCCATTCCAAGGAAACTCCGAATTTCCTTGACGTTCTGTGGCGGTTCCCACTTAAGCACATCTCTCACCTTCCCTGGGTCAACTGATACTCCTCCTCCGGAAATAATATGGCCTAAGAAAGAAACTTCTCGTAACCAAAATTGACATTTACTGAACTTGGCATACAATTGATGCTCCCTCAATTTCTGCAGCGTAAGCCTCAAGTGTTCCTCGTGTTCCTTCTCATCCTTCGAGTAGATCATAATATCGTCGATGAACACTACAACGAACTTATCCAGATATTCCATGAAGACCTTATTCATAAGATACATAAAGTACGCAGGCGCGTTCGTTAATCCAAATGACATGACGGTGTACTCATAAGATCCATATCGTGTCCGAAATGCCGTCTTGGGTATGTCTGATGGTCTAATCTTCATTTGGAAGTATCCTGACCGCAAGTCGATCTTGGAGAAGATACAGGCACCCTTCATTTGGTCGAACAATTCCTCAATACGGGGCAGTGAGTACTTGTTCTTAATTGTCACTTCGTTGAGAGCCCTATAGTCCACACACATCCTCTGGGTTCCATCCTTCTTATCTACGAAGAGCACTGGGGCTCCCCACGGGGATGAACTTGGGCGTATAAAACCCTTCTCTAGCTGCTCTTGAATTTGCTTCTTGAGCTCTGCTAATTCCTTAGGAGGCATCCTATACGGCCTCTTAGCTATAGGTGCAGTTCCGGGTATCAACTCAATGGCGAATTCTATGTCACGATCAGGTGGCATACCTGGCAACTCATTTGGAAACACGTCCGGGTACTCGCGAACGATCGGAATGCTTTCCAATGTCACTTCTTCCACGTGATTCAGCATCGCTTTCCCTCTTGCAGGTTGGGCTGCTTCAACTTCAATGCGTGTACCATGTTCACTTGTCAACTGCACAATCCTCTCGGCGCATTGAATGACTCCATTATACTTGCTCAACCAGTCCATTCCAAGTATTATGTCTATTCCTTGGGAGTCCAATACTATGAGGTTTGCGAGAAAGTCTACCCCCCTTATTTTAATGCTTACTTTCGGACATACTATATTTGTCCTCATCTCTCCGCCAGGAGAACTTACTAGCATAGTTTGCTTCATATGAGATATAGGCAAATTGTACTTGGCAACATACTTTGATGAGATGAATGAATGAGATGCTCCTGAGTCAAATAAAACAGTCGCGGGGTTGGAGTTGGCGAGAAACATACCAATCACGACGTCATCAGCTTGCTGGGCTTCCTCAGTAGAGATATGATTCACATTGCCACGAGCAAAATTCTGCTGTCCACGGTTGCCTTGTGGTGCTCCTCCATTTGGTCGCGGGTGATTTGGCCTTGGTGCATTGTTCATAGGTCCATTGTTTCTCTTGGGGCATTGACTTGCAAAATGTCCGGGTTCTCCACACGCATAGCATGTCTTACCACCCATAGCATTGGGGAAGTTTGGGCGCAACTGGTTTTGAGCATTTGCCGCCATGTTAGGACGCGGCGCAGGTGGCACAGGATTGCGAGGCGCTTGCATGGCAGGGCGTTGCTGCGGTGGCTGATTTGGGCGGGGCGGATAAGCAGTGCGGTATGCAGGAGCAGAGGGGTTGTATTGTGGTGCAGTAGGTGGTGCATAGCGGGGGCGAACATTGCTTCCTTGCTGCGGTCCATGATGTGACATCTTCCTCTTGTTGTCCTGCTCCATCTCACGAATCTTGTTCTCAACCACAATAGCCTTGTCAACCAGCTTTTGGAAGTTTGGATAATCAGTATTGAGCAACTGGACTTGAATTTCATTGTTGAGACCTCTCATAAACAGATACTGCTTCCTACTATCCGTTTTGATGTCTTTTGGAGCATATCTTGATAATTGAGTGAATTTATTGAGATACTCACTCACACTCATCCTTCCTTGCCTGAGATTTTCAAAGTCTTGTCTCCTCAGTATCATAACTCCTTCAGGTACATAGTGGGAACGGAAACTCTGTTTAAACTCAGCCCAAGTGATTGTTTCCTGGTTATCATGAGCGTTGCAAAGAGCTTCCCACCAGTCAGCGGCTGCTCCAACTAGTTGATGTGATGCAAAGAGAACCTTCTCCCTGTCAGTGCACTGGACAATAGCAAGTTTCTTCTCAACGGACTTCAGCCAATCATCAGCTTCCATTGGGTCTGTGGCTTGTGCAAAGGTAGGCGGTCTGGTCCTCATGAACTCTCCCAAACGGTTGTGATGTGGCGGGGGTGGTGGTGGAGGCAGGTGAGGCTGATTGTTGTTGCCAGCTTGCAGCTGTCCCATGGTCTGTATCATGGTCTGCATGAGCTGGTTCTGCATAGCTAATAGTTGTTCAATGTTGATAGCTCCATGAGCATGTCCCTGGTTGTTCTGAGGTACTTCATTGCGCTCCTCCTCATCGTTGGCATCCCTCTGGTTACGAGTTCTCACCATCTGTTGGCGAAGGAAAGGTAGGGACAGAAGGATTTAGAATTTGGAAGGAAACGTCCCAACTATATGCATCAAGGTATGTGACACTAAATAATCCTTTATTAATATAGACCTATATTATGAGGATGTGGACAATTGCCGAAGCATCCCACAACTCTCTACTAAGCACACAAGCACTCAAACAAGCACCAAACAGAATTTACAAAGATCCTAAAAGAAGTAATACAACTCAAGGCCACACAAGTATATCTACATCGCTCTTATTTTATTTACTAATGGGTGTGTGCCTATCCTTGAGTCGTGGCATAGGTCGAGGACTAGTCGTCGTCGAGCGGGAACTCATCTGGGTCCTCGTCGTCGTCGTCGTCGTCGGGGTCCTCGGGGTCCTGTGGGTCCTGGGGTGGTGAGGCAGCAGGCGGCGGTGGTGCGCTAGACGCCACACTGGAAGGTTCCTCGTCAGAGGACTCCTCAGAGGATGACTCACGCTGACCGTTGCGACGGTCTGGAGAGTCTGGGGTCCACATCGGGGTGTCGGACGCGTAGTCGTCCGGGTCCTCGTCGGTGATCCGACGATACCTCCTGATTATCGCCTCATGGCGCTGGGCGAGGTCGCGTCCATCCTGGATCTCCTGCTGCGCCCTCTGAAGTCGGGCACTCAACTGGGTCACGTCGCCAACAGTCTGACGAGACTGCGGGAGGTCCAGGGGTCCCTCCACGTGCCTCGAGACAAAGCGCGCAGTGCCACTGGGACGCTGCGGAACGAAGGCGTGAACCGTGTCCTCCAGACGGAAACGGCGGGCGTGGCTCCAGAAAGTGGCTGCTTCCCAGCTAGCATCCTGCTCTGCAGATCGGCGGGAGCTCCTCCAAGCAGGGCTGCTGTGGGTCTTCACCAACTCGTCACCGTAGTAGATATAAATTTTGCAGCTCCACTCCTTCCTGCCGGGGCGCTGCACTCCAGTGGTGTGGTAGGAGAGCGAGAGGCTGTGGTGACGGTAGCCAGCCTCACGGAGTAGGGCACGGAGACGGTGTCGCAACTGTCCTGCGGCTCTGCCGTCAGAACGGATCACCACGGGGTGACGGGGGTCGACGGCCGGAGAGCGACTAGCCAACCTACGCGGGGGCACGAGTCCACCGGTCGACTTACGGGGGGTTGTCTTGGTGCGGGCCATCTACAAGAAACAGAATACATTAGGAAAATAATGAAAAACAAATCTGAAAATTTCAGCAGCTAAACGGCGGACAAAGAGCGGTGCAGCGGTTCCAAAAGAACGAAAAATAAAGAGAAAAATTACAGCAACCAACACAATAATTTTACCCACACATAATGGCAGCAAAACACACCGTTTTCGCGAAAATTTATACAGCAAAACAGCAGCACTTAATATTGCTCACTTCTGAAAATTTTTATCAAAAACGCAGCAGCGATCAATGCTTTTTGCGGCCGAAAATAAAGGAAACAAAACAGCAGCAAAAATTTTCGAAATTAGCATATTAGAAGAGTGTTCCTAAGTGCGCTAGAGTGTCCATTCTACCTAGGCTTGCGTCCTACGGTCAACGAGGCTCTGATACCAATTTGTGACACCCGGTTCCGAACATGAACCAAGCGTAACGCATATGTGTGCCCAGGATGTTCAACACACATACACGAATGATTCACAAATGATAAACAGAATTTAACCACGTCTTAACTAATAAATAAGTACTTTATTACAATAATCCAATAGTTCACGAATAATATAACTCTAAATAATTGCAGCGGAAAATAAACTAAACAGCACGACTCCAATCCACAGGCAATTGACGGCGGTACGCAACCTAGTACTCCTCGTGATCCTCAGGGTACTCCCAATTGTCTCCAGTAGCTGTTGGGGGGGGGGGGATTGCAAGGGTGAGTACATGTCGTACTCAGCAAGTGTGGAAAGTATGACATGTGGCTAATTCAAATGACGACAATAATAATGGCTAAGTGCTGAAAAGTACAGTAAACATTTGAAAAGCATTATACTATGTCTATGTGAAATAAATCCCATCATATTAACAAAGTATAAACAACATCCAATTATTACCAACATTACCATTATCCATGTCCAATTACCATAACTCATAACCATGACCACAACCATCACCAAACCATAACCATCCCAAATCCCAATTCTAATTCTAATCATGTAGGTCATCCAGGCGCTCATAACCGGGAGCACGGCTATCATGATAGTTTTAAACACTCTGCAGAGGTTGTACCACTTTACCC
Source organism: Tuctoria greenei (assembly GCA_036927565.1). NCBI lineage: Eukaryota > Viridiplantae > Streptophyta > Magnoliopsida > Poales > Poaceae > Tuctoria > Tuctoria greenei. The sequence goes on from JAYESD010000002.1 coordinate 182,256,177, forward strand.
ACATGTTTGTGATTTTATCACCTTTCGATGACTAAGAAACCTCCATTGTGCCATCTCACACTTCCGTAGGTGTGTGGCCAAGAGATCACAAAATAGCCTTTCAAAAGGGACTACTAGTATGTACGGCCCCACTAAGGTTTCACCGGCAGGCTTGAATCTCTATTCTCCCACCCACGGGTCCCCTCGTGTGCCATGCGGATCCCAGGGCAGTCCTCCTCGACTCCCATTCCCCGCGCCATCCAATGGTCCATACAATACTAGCAGCGCTCCTAATTATTCAGCTACGCCGCACCCATACTTGGCCTTGTGGTGGCACTGCTGACCTGGCATATTCTCGCATGAACCGGTCCTTAGATCTAAGGCAAGCAAACCACCGTAACATCCAACCCATCCACAAAACCATGCTTGCTTAGATCACCCATCGCATTGACCAGTTCACATTAACCAGAATATCATTGATGCATAATTAAATGTGTAGTGTTGTTTGCCATCCCAATTAATTAAGCTAAGCAAAAAGGTAAAAACCCTTCCCGACTCTCTACCATAATTTCCAGGTGACAAGGGTGGTCAAACAAAACTAGTAAACTTCCTACCATAGGATTCCCATCAATTTGACACAAGCATGCAAGTTCGCAAACAAAACATTTAATTTTAAAACAGGATCAATATGCTTCAAGGACACTTGCCTTGCTCCGGCGGATGGGGTTGCTCAAGCGCTTCGAAGTCTTGGTTTTGGAAATCCTCGTATGCAACCTCTTGAGCACGTTCCTCTACGCGTGATCATACATACAAGAAAACATATACAATTCAACATAATGCACACAAAATAATCAACATGCAATGACATGTATGCATGCACAATTTAATAATTAATTTACTACGGTCATTTATTAATTAGATGCGACTAGTTCATACGTGTTCATAAGGGTTTACGGGGATTTTAGGGCGGATTAATGCTGCTGAAATAAAATTTATGGTGCGACTAAAATTAATTTACGCCTATTAGATTCAATGTGATCGCAAAAATTCGCATCGGGAACGAACCCTACCGTAGATCTGACGGCGTGACGGTCGCGGAATAAATGCGACGTGTAGACGAAGTAGATGGTGCAGCAGTCCTTCGGCGGCACGACGACGGCGGCGCGATGTCGGCGACGATCTCCGGCGAACGGTGGTGTCCTCCTCTTTTTCTCCCTCTTCTTCCCCTTCTTTTCCTCCTTTTTTCTTCCCTGGGCGCCTCTGTCTTCTCTGTTCCCGTCGGCTGCTTCCGTCGGCTTTGGCGGCTGCTGGTTCGTGGGGAAAAAAAAAGCCTAGGCCTGGGTCCTATTTATAGGGGCGGCACTAGGGTACGTCACCGGTAGAAACGGAGGCGGTTACGGGATGGACTCGTATCCGGGAAAATTTGGGGCGTTACGGCGCGGGAGACCGCGGTGCGGGCGGGAATCGCGCGCGTAGGGAAAATCGCGTCGTGGGGGGGGGAAGACCGAGGCCCGGCTGCGGCCTCGGGCGGTGCGCGCCGCGCGACAGGGGGGGGCGGGGCCCGGCGCAGCCTGCGCGGTCAGGCGGCGCGGTCAGCCGGGGTGGGGGCCACGCGGGCGGCGGTGTCGGGCGGGCGCGCTCGCTCGCGCGTGCGGGCGTGGCCGGCTGCGGCTCGGCCGCTGGCCGGCGGGGGTTTCCTTTTTTTTTTCTTTTTTTTACACATTACTGTTTTTTTTCTTTTTCTTTTTATTTATTTATTTATTATTATTATTTTTACATTATTTATTTATCTTATTTATTTTATTCATTTACCTTTATATATATTATTCATATTGTATATTTATTATTTATTTATTATTTTTATAATATACATTATTAATGTTATATTTTTTTTCTATTATATATATATATATTTTTTTTATATTTTGTATTATATATACTATTATATATATATATTTATATTATTCTTTTTTTTTATTCTTATCCCCTATTACAAGTTTTGGGCTATTATTATTTTCTATTTCTTCTTTTGCTACACACATTTGTATATGCATATGTTTTATTATTTTTTTTCTACTAGTGTTTAATGCATGACCATGTATGCAATGCATGATGCGAAAATTTGAGGGTGTTACACAATCTCCCCCTTTTTGGTGATTGATGACAAACCAATTGAGATTTCACAAAGTATGATAAAAATTAAGATTTTCATAATGTGTGCACATATGAGCTTGAAACTCATTTAGCAATGACAAAAAAAGACATGTGCACTCTTTATGGTGGGATGCAAAACTAAGTGAGTGTGAGCAGTAATCATGATGGCAGTGAAAAAATTGACATCAATATATCAGCAACAAGCATATAAGTCAATTTCAGAGCAAAACCACATATTTCATAAATATGAGCATAAATAGTTCATAGCATTGCATCACAAGACCAAAAGTATCAAAAGAGCATAATATGAAGTCTTACAATCCAAAAGAGACAAAAAGATGCATAAATGGAGCTCTCGTCTCTCAACCTACAGCTAAGACCTAGTAGTGACTCCCCCTCAATCTCTCCCCCTTTGGCATCAAGACACCAAAAAGAAGGAGAGGAGGGATCTAAGATCTTCAATCCTCACTGTCGGTCCTCTCAGCATCTTCATCATCATTCTCGGGCTGAAGAGGAGGAGGAGGAACAGATCCACTCGAGGTGCCCCCAACGCCAAAGTAGGCAAGCTCGGAGGGAGTCAAAGGCCCGAGCTCGGTGAAATCCGAGGCTGAGTCGTCAGAGATGACTGGGGATCTAATAGGCTTGATCTCCAACTTCTGGCAAATGTGTTGGACATTTTCTTTGACATACCGCATATCAGCCTTCCTCGCCTTATTCAGCTTGTGAGTGTTCACTTCGGCCTTCTTGCATGAGGCAAAGATTGCTGCCAAGTACTTCAGGATTCCACTAGGAGACCCTATTTTGGGAGGGGCCCTAGTGGAGGGATCAACCCTTGCATCTCCTCTAGCTCTCCTCGGAGCTTCGTCACTGGATGCAGGAGAAGGGGCAGCTTGGATAGAGACTTGGGGAGGCTTCTAGGCCTCAATGGAGTGTGCTCCACATCCTTCACAAACTCGATCCCTGTGACCTTCTCAATCATGAACATTAAGTAAGGTGCGTAGCCAGAGGATCTATTAGGAGTGCAGGAGATGTTGACCATGTCATTCCACACGTAGTCAAAGACATCAAACTTCCTGTCTTTGCTTATCACCTTCATCAGTGTCCTGAGATAGCCTTGGACACTCCTTGCATCCCCATCCTTTGGGGCAATAGTCTTCCTCAGGACCCTATTGAGGACCACAAAGAATGGCTTCATATTCTTTGTGGAAGAAGGGTTAAAAGTCGAGCGGGTGTCATAAAGGAACTTCATTTTGTCCTTCTCAAGGACACCTATGTTGTGAATGATCAAGCTGTCGCTGCTGGAGCTCTCAAAGTGTAGCAGCCTTGCAAACTCGTCATAGGTAATGGTCTACTTGGATCCATGAGTCATCCAAGTCACCCGCTCTCCCTCATCACTTGCAAAGTATCATGTAGCACGGAACTGAGCAATGAATTTATCACTCCAATTGTTCTCGAAGGCAAACAGATTCGTCAATCCATGCTTCTCCACTACCTGAACTACCTCATCAAAGGGTGAGTAGCTCTTCCTTTCAAAGTGCGCCCAATCAATCCATTGGTTGCACACCACCGGAGTCTTCATTGTGATCTACACGGACTTATAGAAGTCCGCATGGAAGTTGCTCCAGGATCTTCCATTGGTTGCTTTCTTGGACCGGCTGTAGCAATCCACATTTTTAAATTTGGAAGTCCGGTCACTTCCCCTGCCATTGAACCTCTCCTCGGAGGGATCCTGGGCCCCTTGCTTTGGAGCTGTCATCTTGAGAGGGCCAATTGGGCATGTGGCAATCCCTTTGCCCTTGCCCTTAGCTTGGTGAACAGCCGCTGAGCTAGGGCCAGCACCTGCTGAAGCCTTGGAGAAAGGCTTCTTGGCAAGAACCTTGCGCTGAGCCTCAGGTGCAGAAGGTGCCGGCTCGGATGGGTGCTCTTGGAGCTTCTTGCCTTGGCCCTTGTATGCATACATTCTTGCCTTGCATACAACAATCGAGCAATGACCATAATTCATCAAGATCAAGTAGTTGAAATAGTTTTTGGAGAAAATTGAGAAAGATGATTTTCACAACTCAAACAATATATTTTGAAGAGTCCATACAGGTATGCAAGTTTTCAAGCCACATTCCGAGCATCAAGGATATTGAGTTCATTTCGGAGCTCGCAAAAGCGTTTTTCATCAAGTGGCTTGGTGAATATGTTGGCTAGTTGTTTTTCGGTGTTGACATGGGAAATGGCTATGTCTCCTTTCATTGAGTGGTCTCTCAAAAAGTGATGTCGGATGTCTATGTGCTTGGTTCTAGAGTGTTCAACTGGATTATGAGCAATTTCAATGGCACTCTCATTATCACAAAGGAGTGGAATACGACTCATATTGTAACTGTAATCCCTTAGAGTTTGTCGCATCCAAAGGAGTTGTAAGGATCCAATCATGGAGCGATATACCTTTTGATCCACGCTTGTTCCATCTTCATTGAGATCCAAGTGTCCATTAGTCACCATGGGAGTCTTGATAGGCTTCGCCTTGTCCATCCCAAAAATCTTGAGTATGTCTTGAGTGTACTTGGTTTGGCTGATGAATGTCCCTTCCTTTTGTTGTTTCACATGGAATCCCAAGAAGTACTTCAGCTCTCCCATCATAGACATCTCAAACCTATCTGTCATAATCTTACTAAATTCTTCACAAAAGGATTTGTTAGTTGAACCAAAGATAATGTCATCAACATAGATTTGACAGATAAAAATATCATTGTCGAAGTGTTTTGTAAATAGTGTATAATCTGCTTTACCAATCTTAAAACCATTTTCAATTAAGAAATCTCTAAGACACTCATACCAAGCTCTAGGAGCTTGTTTGACGCTGTAGAGAGCCTTACGCAGTTTAAAAACGTGGTCGGGGAACTCTTCATCTTCAAATCCGGGGGGTTGCTCCACGCACACCTCCTCCTTGATTGGTCCGTTGAGGAAGGCGCTTTTCACATCCATTTGATAGAGCTTGAAATCATGGTGAGTAGCATATGCAAGTAATATTCTAATAGATTCAAGTCTAGCTATGGGAGCAAAGTTTCATTGAAATCCAAACCTTCGACTTGTGAATACCCTTTGTCCACAAGTCGTGCCTTGTTTCTTGTCACCACCCCGTGTTCATCTTGTTTGATGCGGAAGACCCATCTGGTGCCGACGACGTTCGCGTTGGGTCTTTCAGCGAGTTCCCACACCTCGTTCTGTTTGAAATTGTTCAGTTCTTCTTGCATCGTCACTACCCAGTCCGGATCTTTCAATGCATCCTCAATCCTGTGTGGTTCCAAAAAGGACACAAAAGAGTAATGCTCACAAAAATTAGCTATGCAGGATCTGGTTGTTACTCCTTTTTGGATGTCACCGATGATGTTGTCGATTGGGTGATCCCTTTTGACGAATTGGTGTACTCTCGGGTGTGGCACTTGCGGTCTTGTATCTTCATGATCTTCTTCTTCTCCCTAGATGGTTTCCCTCAATGACTCATTGATCATCTCCGTCGTCTTGAGTTTGATCTTGTGTGGAGGCTCCCCCTTGATCATTGGCCTCCACTTGTGGTTCATCTTCCTCATGCACATGTGGAGGTGGCTCTTGTGGTCGAACATCGCCCAACGCCATTCTTCTCAATGCTCAACAAGGAGCTTCTTCTCTATCTAGCACACATGGATGAACTTGCTCCTTTTGAGAGCCATTAGTTTCATCGAACACTACGTCACTTGCTACTATAACAAGTCCAGAGACTTTGTTGAAGACGCGATAGGTGTAAGTGTTCGAGTCATAGCCAAGCAAGAAACCTTCATCAGACTTTGAAGCGAACTTTGAATTCCTCGGCTTCTTGTTGAAAATATAGCATTTATAACTGAAAACTCGAAAATAAGAAATATTTGGCTTGTTACTGGTGAGTAGCTCATAGGATGTCTTCTTGAGTAGTCGATGAAGATAGACTCGATTTATGGCGTGGCAGGCGGCGTTAACCGCTTCCGCCCAAAACCGATCCAAGGTCTTGTATTCATCGAGCATTGTTCTCGCCATCTCAATGAGGGTTCTGTTCTTCCATTTGGCAACTCCATTTTGTTGAGGGGAATAAGGTGCTGATAACTCACGCTTTATGCCTTATTCATCAAGGTACTCCTCAACTTGAGTGTTCTTGAACTCCGTGCCGTTGTCGCTTCGTATGTTCTTGACCTTCGATGAGAACTCATTTTGGGCAAGCTTGAGAAACTTCTTGAGGGTTCCTTGAGTTTCTGTCTTATCATGCAAAAAGAAAACCCAAGTGAAGCGCAAAAAGTCATCAACAATTACTAAGCCATATTTGTTACCGCCGATGCTTATGTAAGCAATTGGACCGAAAAGGTCCATGTGAAGTAACTCGAGCGGTCTTGTTGTAGTCATGACATTCTTCGCGGGATGAGGTGCTCCAACTTGCTTCCCGACTTGGCATGCATTACAAGGCTTGTCTTTCTCAAAAACAACATCCTTCAAACCTCGAATGTGATCGCCCTTGAGGAGCTTTTGAAGATTTCTCATACCGACATGTGCTAGCCATCTATGCCACAATAAACCCATGTTGGTCTTTGCAATCAAGCATGTGTCAAGTTTGGCTTTACCTTTGTTGAAGTCAACAAGATAAAGATTTCCCTTTAACACCCCCTTGAATGCAACTGAGTCATCACTCCTTCTAGAGACGGTCAGACCCTCATTAGTAAACAAGCAAGTATAACCTTTGTCACATAATTGAAATACAGACAACGGGTTATAATCTAAGGAATCGACATGTAAAAAGTGAGAAAGAGTATGTTGAGATGATATTGCAATTTTACCGATACCGAGCACCCTTCCTTGACTATTGTCTCCAAAATAGATGCCCTTGCTTGGATCCTCATTTTCTTCATACTCAACGAACATCCTTCTTTCTCCGGTCATATGGTTGGTGCAACCACTGTCTAGCACCCATTTCGATCCACCGGAGGAATAGGCCTGCAAAACAAATCATGCCTTGGTTTTAGGTGCCCAAGCTTGCTTGGGTCCTCGGAGGTTAGTTACAAGAGATTTGGGCACCCACACATGTGACTTGGTGTTCCCATGGCGTGGCCCAACATAATGAGCATAAACTTTACCAAAATTACTTCTCATTAGAACATATGATGCATCGAAAGTCCTGACTAATAGTTGTTGTTTATGAATTGAACTAGTCCAGGAAATCGGACTTGTCCGTGTAGGGACCGAACTAGTCCGGTTATTGTATGTGTTAGCTATCTTGGACTTATTACGATCATTGGTCTTTCTAGCTTGAGAGGAGTTTCCCCTCACAAAGGAAATGATCTTCTTGTTATTTTTATGGCTTCTAGCATATTGCTTTTCACCATAAGAATACCCAATGCCGTATTTGACATTAGGAGGTCTTGTGGCCAAGTATGCACTACGTGCATATTTGATCTTCTCCTTGTCAAATATGCCACTTTGGGAAGGATGCTTGTCCTTGCTAGAGGTTGACTTGTCTTTCAAGCTAGTGTCAATTTTAGCACAAGAACAAGTAACAATAGCTTCGGTTATAAGGGGTTGAGAAGGTGAGCTTGAAGAGGATCAGGGTCACTTTGTTTGAGTGACTCAACTTGTACCTCAAGGATCTTGTTAACCTTTGATAGGTTAGCAAGTTCGTCCTTGATGGTAGTATTTGAGTCGCTTAACTTCAAGCAAGCTTCCTTGCTTGAGGCAAACTCAAGTTCCAGTGACTTGCCTCGCTCCTTTTCAAGTTCGAGAAGCTTTTCAAGTTCAAGATATTCCTCCTTTTGGGAGATAATCATATCTTCTTGACGGTTGATGAACTTCTCCTTCTCAACAAGCTGGTCAAGTAGAAATTTCATTTTCGCAGCTGTTTTCTTGTCTAAGCCAACGAGCATGTCTACATTATCACTAGCGACTTCACTATCACTAGAATAGGAATGCAAGGAAGAGGATTTGGTTGTTATCTTTCGTTTACCTTCCTTTGCCATGAGGAAAGTGTTGTTGCCCTTCCATGCGCCGAGAGTTGGGAAGAGGGTGGACTTCTTGGATGTCTTCTCGATGGCTATGCAAGCCATCTCCTCTTCCTCTACGGATGAGGACTCATCATTTGAGTCCCACTCCTTTCCTCAGTGCGCTTGTCCAGCTTGCTTCTTCTTCTTGTTTTCTTCGTACGAGCAATCAACTATAAAGTGGTCATATTCACCACAGTTATATCATGCCCACCTCAACTTTGGTCTTGACTTCTCTTTGTATTTTCCTTCACGTGATTTCCCCACCTTGTCTTTCCTTCATCATTTTCTTGAACTTCTTCATAAATAGGATCAAGTCTTCCTCATCTATGTTGCTGCTCTCATCATCGCTGTCCTCTTTTGTTGAGCCTCTCGAGCTTCTTTTGACAAGGGTTTGCAAGTGGACTTTAAGGCGACCCCTTTCTTCTTTGCTGAGGTGAGGTCGGCAATCTCCTTGACATGCTTTGCTTGCTTTTCCATCATCTCAAAATTGATGATTTCCCAAGCAGCTCATCCGGGGGCATTTTCTTGTACCCGAGGCTTTCTTTAATCATCGACACAAGGTGACGTTGCGAGCCATGAAAGCTCTAAGGATAAGCTTCATCGCCTCGTGATCGTTCCACTTCTTGCTTCTGTATGCTCGAACCTTGTTGATGAGCATCTTTAACCGGTTGTACATGTCTTGTGGCGACTCATCTTGTTCTATGGCGAATCTTCCCAATTCGCCTTCGATCATTTCGATCTTTGCTTCTCGCACATGACAATCGCCTTCATGTGCAGTTTGCAATGTATCCCAGATTTCTTTCGCAATCTCGAGCCCAGCCACCTTGGTGAACTAGTCCCGACTTAGAGAGGATGTAATGACTGCTGCAGCTTGAGCATTCTGATGAATTGCATGCTCTTGACTTGGTGTAGACTCTTCATCATCATCCGAGATATCTATTCCTGTACACACAATATGCCATAAACTGGGATTGAGTGAGATTAAGTGCATTTTCATGTTTTGCCTCCACATTGAGTAATCATTGCCGTCAAAATGTGGGGCTTTTCCTAGGGGAATAGATAAGTAATGGTTATTTTTAGAATTAAGACGATCTTAGTTGAAAGGATATCAGGAGTAGTCGGTGTGACTACTCCCCTTCTTCTTGTCCCCGATCTTCACTTTCCCTTTAGAGTGGGATTTCTTTCTTAGGAGCGCCTTGAGTTCAAGCGTCTCGTCATCGTCATCCTCGAAGTCCTGAATGGCGTTGAGGAACTTCTCCAATTTTTGAGCTTTGTCATCTTCAACCTTGTCTTGGTTGAGACTCTTGCGCACATCATTCATGTCCGACATGTTCTCTTCGAGCGATTAGTCTCTTGCGAAGAGTCTTGCTCTGATACCAATTGAATGTGGCCTAGAGGGGGGTGAATAGGCCTTTTTTTAAATTTAGTCGGAACTTGCAACACTTAACAGACTGATCAAATCCCGAGATATCGGACCAGTCCGGTACAGTGCGGACTAGTCCAGTGCGTGTGTACTAAATTGATCAAGTTCGATCAATGAATTCAATACAAGCACAGTACGCAGCGGAATATAGTATGTAACTTGCAAGTATCAAGTCAATGAAGCTAAGTATAATGCAAACCAATTCTTGTTTCAAAGTTTTAACGTAGGTTATGCAAGATCGACAAAACCCTAGAATGTAATATGAAAATTACGGACAAGTTTGACACAAGAGTTTATCCCGTGGTTCAGTTCCCACAGGGGCAACCTACGTCCACATTGAGGAGCCCACGAATGGACCGGGTCTTCACTAACCCTAACCTCGTCGAATCGCCACGAAGGCCAATTCCCTTCCACTATCACAAGGGTAAATCACCAAGTTCAAGGGGCCTTCTCACAAGTTGAGGGCTCCCCAAGATTACAAAGCAAACACCACCAAGAACACACTCTTAAGATCAACAATGAAACAACAGGAGTGTGTTAGAGATCAAACTCAAGAGCTCAAATGTGTGGAATCGTGTCTCTCCTTTGATCCAAAGTGAATCCTCAAGGGATTGATCTTTCTTGTGTTGGATTGCGTGGAGAGATGTGTTTTCTAAGATCTTGGATGGTGTGACGGCGTAGGGGGTCGAGAGAGTTGATAGTTGGGCCGTGCACATCAATTTATATGGTGTTTCCAAAAGTTACCGTTAGGGTTTCGAGGGTACGGACTAGTCCGTGGTGGACTCCGGACTAGTCCGGTGAGCAGCGTGTGGGAAACCCTAAGTGTCCAGGAATATCGGATTTGCCCGGCTAGGAGCGGACTTGTCCGATTTTAGTCATGAAGTTTCTCGTTCTTGTCTGTGGTGATATCGTACTAGTCCAGTGTGGTGATACCCTTAGTGAATAGAGGACAAGTCTGCACTTGGAGTACTTGTCCAGGGTTTTTCGGACTAGTCCGTGGAGAGATCGGACTTGTCCATTTCCATGCAAATGTGAATAATTGAGGATTAGTCCGCACAAGGGAGGACCAGTCCATTTTTAGTGAGAGGCATTATTGGACTAGTCCGGACATTTTCGGACTAGTCCGGTGCGGACAAGTCCGCACTGGCAGGACTTGTCCGAACCTATACAGAGAGGATATCGGACTAGTTCGGTGTATATCGGACTAGTCCATTTTTCCTGTGAAATGTGAAGTGTGTGAGGATTTTTTTTTGTGCTTGAGCTCTTGGGATGTGTTACACCAACACACTCCAAAGACAATGATATATTCTATTCAGCTCTTGAGCTCTTTTCCAAATTGATCCTCATTCTCCTTTCTTTTTGGTGCTTCCTTCATTCTTTCCTTAAAACCTGCGCTCATCACAATAATGTGGTTAGGATCTCATTTGTTTGTCATAAATCAACCAAAACCCACAAGGGATGCCTAGATGCACTTTCACTCATCACGGAGTGTGAGAAGCTGCGGACGAAGGACGATGTCAGCTTGGTAGAATGTTCTGAGGTCCAAGATTGTTGAGGTGAAGGAGAGCGTCCGGAAGGAGGATGTGGTGCTGGAGCTGAAACATCGCCTGGCAAATGCCATGGATGCCAAGTCCCAGCAGATCCTGGCTGCGGCCAAGGTAGATCCTGGCCTCAGCTCCCTTGAGAAGCCTCAAGAGGCCATGGCATGCCGAGAGGTCGCTGTTGCTGAGCGAGAGATGGAGGCCGAGGAGATGAAGACACAGGCTAAGGCAGACTGGACAAGCTACAGCCCCGTATCGAAGATCTTGATCTTCACGAGGGTAACCTGGCACGGGATCGGAAGCGGCACCTAGTGGAGCGCCAGGACCTCCTGCTGCAAGAGCTTGATGTCAGCACTCGGGAGTAGACTGTGGAGCGCTGTGCTAGAGAGCTTGATCTGCGGGAACAACAGTTGGCCACCATGGAGAGGAACTTCTCTGAAAGCGTTGTAGACACGCTGAGGGCATCACAACAGGAGCCAGAGACCTCGAAGCATCCCGTGCAGCCAAGGCGCAGAAGGTCTGGGACTTTCTAGGCTGCACCGAGGAAGCACTGTGACCCTTCGGCTTCAGTCTCGTGCGGAGTGGGGAGCCAGCACAAGAGGTGGGTCAAGTGATCCCCATGCTTGAATCCGACATCACAAAGATGCAAGCTGTGGGGGCAGCCGTCGCCCGTAGAATGCAGACCTAGAGGAGAGCGCTGGCAGAGACAGTGGCGTCCTATGTTCCGGTGTGCTGCTGGAGTCGGTACCTGGAGATGCCTATGGACCCGGTAATCGACAGCCCCCTTGATATGCGTGAAGAGGCAGCGAAGGCTGAAGTCGAGGACTCCGCCAAATATATCACCGCACAATCCGTGCGCGATTGTGGCTGGCGGCCCCTAGGCGGGGCACTTTTGTATCCGAGGCTTGACCCTTTGTAAAAAACCTTTAATGAATTTGAATTCATGTTCAGTTTCCACGCTTGTCATGTGCTTCTCAACTTGTTCACCCAGATCCTTAGCAGCGTAAGGGCCCGAAGAACTTTGCCATTTTTGTTATCTTTTAGGAACCAACGGTCACACACTTTACGTAGCCGCTTTGCACCATTTGACATCTTGCCTAGGAACCCCATTAGAGGCCCCCTAGTAGGTGTGTTTAACTGGTTGGGCATGCCTACCACTTGACCGCAGGATGTCGCCGATGGGCCCCCAACGAAGCGCAGGATCTTGGTTACCTGACGCCATCGAGCGCCCTGGGGGACGCCGGGCTTGATTTGAAACGCATCATCATTGTCGAAGAGGCCTCCCGACAGCAATGTCAACAAGGCGGGTGCCAAGCCGAGGCGGTGCCCACCCTCAACGTTAAAGAACGCTAACAGCAGGCCCCCTAGATGGTGTCGTGGTTGGATTGCTCCCACTTCGCCCACCATTGTCATGTAGAAACGTTGATGGGCAGACACCTAGGGAGGTGCTGGAGCTGGATGCTCCAGCATCGCCTGCCATCGTCGTGTAAAAAACGTCGACGGCGGGCCCCTTGGGAGGTGCCAGAGCTGGATGCTCTAGCGTTGCCTGCCATCATCGTGTATGAAATGTCGACGGCAAGCCCCATGGGAGGTTCCAGAGCTGGATGGTCCGGCGTCGCTCGCCATCGTTGTGTAGAAATGTCGATGCCAGGCCCCCTCGGAGGTGCCAGAGCTGGATGCTCCAGCGTTGCCCAACATCATCATGTAGAAACGTCGATGACAGGCCCCCTGGGAGGTGCCAGAGTTGGACGCTTCAGCGTTGCCCACCATCATCGTGTAGAAACGTCGGCGGCAGGCCTCTTGGGAGGTGCCACAACTGGATGCTCTGGCGTCACCTGCCATCGTCATGTAAAAACATCGATGGCAGGCCCCCTCAGAGGTGTCGGAGCTGGATGCTCTAGTGTCACCCATCATCGTCGTGTAGAAACGTCGACCTCAGCTCCCTGGAATACAAGATACCAATAGAAAACCCTATTAGCAACAAGAGTAGAGTGGGAGAGTGTACTCACGAATCATCGGTTTTGTCATTATCAACATGTAGAGACGTCGACGACGAGCTCCATGGGAGGTGCCAAAGCTGGATGTCCTACACATATGATAGAGGAGGGATAACTTTGCTTGCCGGTTACCTCTCTTTTCTCTTTACCTTTGTTATTTCTTACAATCCTGGACTGGTACGCGGGGCTTGGGTAATTTGATGCGCTAGTGCTCGGGGTCCGGTCCCTCCTCGACTAGGGTGTGAGCCTTTTGGCCCTGAGTACTTAGCCACGATGCTGGGAGGTAGGGTGTGCATGCTTAGGGTACAAGACTAGGCTAAGCAGGCTACACAGCCTGGACCTTCGGCTTGGCGTAGGCCTTTTGTAGGAGGCCATCTGGCGCCACAGGACCCTAAGCAAGGGGGCAGCCGTGAGAACCTATAACACATTGCAGGTACCTCAAGCGGGTCAACCTATAGTAGGATTGCATAACTCCACTAGGGCCGAGACATAGAGAAGATAACCGTGTATATGAAGACAACGTATATGAATACGAGCATAGTTTGATGATCATAAAATTAACGAGTAATGAAATGAACATACCCGAAGCATGTGTCAATACAAGATTCTTTTAAATTAGTATTCATAGGAGGAGGCAGCATTTACAAAAGAAGACAATGACCTGCTTCGACATGACAAGGAAGGCCGAGTGTACATGATTAGGGTTCTGGCCCAGGCTAAGCTAACTGTGCACTCTGGACCTGACCCATCTGGAGCTTGGTTGTTTTGCACGCTGCTATTGGACTCTATGACACCTTGACACTGTCCTACCATTAAACTAGGCGTAATTTACGGGAGTGCTCTATGGCCTGAGGCTATCCGTGATGATTGCCAGGCAACATGCCAACACTAGCCCTCAAGAAGGCAATGAGCAAATGTTCCTATTTGCTGCCTAGGCCACCCGTTATGCGAGTGGTCTAGGCAGCACCGAAACTGATCTTGACAGCTTTGACGGGGACGTCGTTGCTGTCGAAGGTCTGCAGATGGGGCGCAACGGGTGAGTCGCGCTGGCGCAAGCTCAACGGAGGCTGACTTGGTCCAGCGCTGCTCGAGGCAGGTGTTGGAGCTGCTGCTAGTGCTTGGAGCTTCTCCAAGGTTGACACCGCAGCAGTGCAGTCTTCGCGGATCTTGAGGACACTGGAGGGGATTGTAATATTCAAGACGAGGTAGCCATATTGGTCTTTGGCCATGAATTAGTATAGGGCAGGCCTACCGATGATGCTGTTGAAGGGGAGGCTAACCTTCGCGATGTTGAACAGGATGTTCTCCGTCCTAAAGTTCTTGGGTGTCCCGAAGGTCACCCGGAGGTGGATGTTTCCGTACGGGATTATGTTCCCTAGTCCCACCCCTAAGAACAATCTTGAGGGGGTGAGCTTGGACACTGGGATCTGCAGCTGATCGAAGGCCGCACGGCTGATGAGGTTGAGGCCAGCCTGGCCATCTATCAAGACGTGGTGAAGCTTGACGTTGGTGATGGTGGGAGCCATGAGGAGAAGCAGTATCCTGGCTCCCGCCATGTTCTTGGGGCAGTTAGAGGCATCTCCTTCCACTTGCGGTGCAGCGCCAGAGTGTGCGTAGGAGCTACCGAGGCCACCGCTCAGTGCAGGGTCTTTCCAAGATGCTAGATCCCAAGACCCCCCGAAGATGACGAGGAGTGTCTTGTGATGCTCGTGGTCATTGCTGTCTCGGAGTCCTCATCCTTGTGGACTGCCTAGAAGGTCCATTTAGGCTTTTGGTACTCCCTCTCCTCATCATCGCCAACCTTAGGGTTGACCTTCTGCTTGCCCTTCAGGGCGCTATTGAGCCTGCTCTTGGTACCGCTCAGCACACCTCTTGATCACCTTGCAGTTGCAAGTCTTGTGCACTGGGTAGGACGCAATGCCGTTGTCAGCAGCAAGTGGCTAGCACAGACGTTTTTCAGGGCGTGGAGGTTTGGAACCATCGATCGCAGCTGTTGCAGCGATGGATGCCCCTTGCAGCTGTTTGTTCTGGCCACTGCCGCGACTCTTGTTCTTCTTTTTGTTGCTACCCTGGTGAGCGGCACCTATGCCAGTCTGGCCGGCTTTGCCCACCCCGGAGGCAGGCTGTGAGTGCCAGTCGTGGCCTTCTACTGCTCTGGCGCACCGGTCGGCGATGGCAAAGAGCTCGGAGATGTCTTGCACGTTGTGCGTGGCTAACTTCTCGAACATCTTCTTATCCCGCACACTCTTTCAGAACACTACTATGACAGAAGCATTCGGGATGTTGGGGTTGGAGTTGTGTACCTCGGAGAACTGCTGGATGGATGATCACAACGTCTCCGCATGTTGCTGACGCACAGTATGGAGCTCAACCTCGGTGTCGGGACGCTTGTAGGAGCTGCCGAAGTTCGCCGTGAACTGCTGGTAGAGCTCTTACCAAGTGGTTAAGGACCCCTTGAGCAGGTTCATGAGCCATGATCGGGTCGAGCCGGTTAGGGCGATGGGGAAGTAGTTCACCAGGATGAGCTCATCCGCTCCTACAGCAAAGAGTGTCGTTGTGTAGATCTGCATAAACTCGGTAGGGTTGACGCTTCTATCAAACTTCTCCAGCAGGTTTGACCAGAACTTGCATGTCCAGGTTGTCAGGCTGTGTACAGAGCATGTTCTGTGCACCCTCTGATGGCCTTCGTCGGAGAAGAGTATGGTGCGACATGGCCTAGGGAGTTTGTTCACACCGTACGACGAATCTTGTGCTGCAGCCTGTACGATGTATGGCTGTTGCGGTGCTTGCTGTGCAGCTTACTGCTGCGGAACTTGCTGTTGCGGAACATGATGTGCAGAGTACTCCCGTTGTGGCACCTGCTGCGGCGGTATATGCTATGCAGAGTAGTGCTAAGGAGGAGTTAACCCAGCGTAATCTTAATGTGGAGGTGGCAAAGGGTTTACTTGTAGCGCACCTCGAATGGAAGATGCCTCTTGCTCAGGCCCTTGAGGGTCATACTCAGCCTCATGGTTGCCCTGCCTCTCCCGCTGCCGCTCGATGATGACGCAAATGTCTTCATTTGCTCGACAGTGGTCGAGATCTACCCTATGGTCGGTCGTGGGGATTCCGCAAGCGCCAGTAAGCCTGGTGGAGCGAGAGTTGATAGAGTAACGATCGATGGTCGGCGTGCGCGACATCAACATTTGACGTCTCCCTTTGACGAGGGAGTTGATGGCCGCAACGACGAGGTGGTCAATGTTGTGGACCCACTACTGAGGTGCTCCTTGGGAAGCGTTCAAGGACGATGGGTTATGGACAAGGGCTCTGGCTGCTGCTAGAGCGCTCTCCGGACTTCCAGCCGGCGGCTCCAGGAGCACCGACTGGGCCAGGATGCATTGGGATGCACCGCCCTGGCCAGCTGCATCTATGTGGGGGCGTGACGGGCCAAACTACGCCCTAGAGTGGGATCTGGTCACGGGACCACCCCCAGTGTGATGACGGCCATGGGAACCGCCATAAGGGCTTGATGTTCACCATTATGGTGAAAGCGCAACCACTTTTTAGAGGAAAGAACACCTACCTTGCACACCAAATGTCGAAGCGTTTCTGTGACACTTCCCTCAGACCTGCTTTGAGAGCAGCCCGCGGAAGTTCTTGCTCGGCGGGGGCTTAGTCCTCAGGTGAGGCAACACGTATGAGCGATGGGTGAGATGGTAGTTTTACGTGGTTCGGGCCGCCATAGCGTTATACCCTACTCCACGGTATGTGTTGTATTGCTTGAGAGTCTAAGTTGTGGATGTGAGAGTTCAAGTGTGCGTCCATTGTAATGTTGGCTACCAGGTCCTTTTATAGGAAAATCAAGCACCTTACAATTGGGGTCTGGAGCCCGACAAGTGGCCTCAAGACGATCTTATCCTAAAGATCTAAAGCTTCTCAGCTATGCTGCCTCTCTCCGCGGCTTGAAGACTCATCGTCTTGCCACCTCTGACACCAGTGGCCCATGTGTAGTCGTTGATGAGGGCAGAAAATGTCCCGCCCAACTATCTTGTCACCATAAGCTACCCACTTGGCGGAGTGGGGTGACCTGCGGTGTCTTCACTGCGATGCGATTGTACATAGCGGTAGCTGACAAGAAGCATGCATCGCATCGTGCACCTGGGGAAGGCGCGTGTGTTTAGTGCTTGATTTAGACAGGGCGCACCGCCCCTTAACTCCCACAGCCTACCGTTCGGGAAAAGTTGCAGGACGCGTGGCAGCACCAGAACCAGCCTCAGCAGGGGTGGTCAGATCCTGTACTGCATGCCACGTGGCAGCCACAAAGCCCATCTTTGAGGAGACCTGAGGGTCTGGGACTATTGGACATGTGCCAGTTCCGGAGCCCACCTCTGCGGGGGAGGCCGGTCCAGCGTCGGGCCACGTGGCAGCACCTGACCCCACTCCCATGGAGGAGCGGGGTTCTGTCCCACCATACACAAGGCAGCTCGGGAGCCCATCTCTTCATGGGTGTCGAGTCCCGTCTTGAGATTCACGTTGCAGACTTCGGAGCCCGCCATTAAGGAGGGATGAGGTCCCGACTTGCTGGACACGTAGCACCATCGGACCCTACCTCAACGGGTGGGCATAACACTTAGGCATTTTTATCTTGTGCACGAGGGTACTCGGTCTGCTGGGTACCGACCGTATGTATTGTGCATTTGGTATGGTTTTGATGATACTCCACATGCATGACCAAATAATCCTTGGAGTGGTTGGATAGGACATTACTCCATAATATTACAGTGCCATGCTTAATGCTTTAGTTGACAGGTCGGTAGAAGTCGAGTAGTTGGA
Organism: Tuctoria greenei; assembly: GCA_036927565.1. Classification (NCBI taxonomy): domain Eukaryota; kingdom Viridiplantae; phylum Streptophyta; class Magnoliopsida; order Poales; family Poaceae; genus Tuctoria; species Tuctoria greenei. Next base: position 182,274,106 of record JAYESD010000002.1, read on the forward strand.
ATCTACTCACGAGAATGGTCACATTTTACCGACCACGAGTCAAGTAGTTGAATTCTACTCGCAAGAGAAGTCGAGGGAGGTAAACCTACTCGCGAGATGTCACCACAATATTTACTCTTAAAGTTTAGATGTGGATAGGGATTTTCTGTTGGATGACGCACAAGGTAAATCTCGACCCGAAGGGTGGGACAATGCTTGTGACCACATCATGCCTAAGTCTGTAATGGCGAGGCAAATGTGAAGGTTGGGTTGGACCTCCGTCTATGTCGGTTAAGGACTGATCTTTGTGCGACCTTGTTGGGCAAGTATGACTTGTATCTGATGCATACTGGTATATGGGACCTAGGAAACTGATGTAACTCATAGACCTTGGTGTGGAAACTTCCCAGCCATCTGTGACTGGAGTTGAGAAGGCATAAAGGTGTAAATCTTCTAGTGGGCAACTTCGAGGTGTCCGTGTAGAGGACCTTTTGCTCGGGATTGAGAGTTGATTCCATATTAAGCCTCTTGCGAAAAGCGGCTGCGTGCGATGTAGAGAGAACCGCACTGATGTGGCTTCCTTGCGGGCGTACGTGTCATGCATTTTGGATGTTATTGATTCAAATCAACGTCGCTCGCGGTTATCGACTGAGCATACTTGTTCACTGAGTCGTGACATAGTAATAAATAGTAGTTGCTATATTATGAATATGCTGTAATGATAATTATATTGTATTGCAATCTTGCATGTATTAGAGATAGTGCAAATTAAAGTTATGTTTTATGGAACATTTAACCTGCTGCTAAAAGATGAAAACTAAGGATGAACATGTAGGCGAGTTTAGTTATGCAATTCTGCTTTCCTATGTTTAGAGTTCCTGCATGTAGAGTTCCATGCTTAGGTGAGACGGTTATGTCTTGCTGAGCCTTCGTGCTCACGGTCGCTATAGAGGTGGTTTTGCAGGTAATAATATAACGGTTGCTTCTGTGGTTGCCCATGGGACCTCAGACTTCCCGAGGTGTATGGCTCACGAGAGACTTCGCTGCTACTTTATCTTCTTCGTGTTGCTAGTGAGAAGCGTCTGCGAGCATGGACATCTTCACTTATGCTTAGATAGGATGAGAGTTTGAGTATATTCTTCCGTTGCTTATGTACTCTTTATGTACATTATTTTATAAAGTTGAATATCTTATGAAATAACAATTTTGTATGTTTCACGTATTTTTTTTCATGTGTGTTGTTGGGTGTCGCATCGCACGGCACCACTCAATGTGAGTCCTGGAATGTCGGAACCCCTGATCCCCACTGAACCCTAGCACTGTCACACCTCCCCCTAGTGCCATCACACCTCTCAAGAGCACGAAAACACTCCTCTCCACACATTTAAGGCCCTAAAAAGTTCAATCTTTTGTAATTTGAGATTTGGGAAAGAGAGAGCGATGTCTACGGGTTCTTGAGCCCTCGAGGTTTGATCTCTCTTACACTCTTGATGTTCTTGTACATCATATGAGTTTGTTTGATCACTTCTTTCGTTGTAATCTTGTGGGAGCCCTCAGCTTTTGAGGTTGCCCCATTGACTTGGTGATTATCCCGTGTTAATGGAGATCAAGTAGGCCTTCGTGGTGACTTGACGAGGTTAAGGGTTGGTTGAGACTGAAACCCGACTCTGTGTGACCTCGTCAACGAGAACGTAGATCCTTTTGTGAGATGGAACCTCGATAAAAATTGCCGTGTCTTGTGTCTTTTATTTACTTCTTTCAAACTTGCAACATGCTAGGGCGCAAATCGATAAATATTCTACTTGACAATAAATTTGTGATTCTCGTGAAGCTTAACCATCTATACATTTAATTGTCACTCTAAAGTTGATTTACATATTCAAGTACTTTACTATTTGAAGAAAATACGAAAAAGAGTTATGTTCTTTGTAGGTGTTGCGACAACACCAGACTAGTCCGCACCTAACACCGGGCTAGTTCGGCCTTCTAGGTTTTTGACGATTTTTCTAAGTGTTGTATTACAAGTATCAAAAGCCTATTCGCCCCCATCTAAACCACATTCACATAGGTCTATACAGTTTGACTAGACTCAACATGAAAACAAATATCATATGCATGAGGTTTATCAATTTAAAATATCATATGGCTTTGGTAGGAAATTCAAATCAAATGAGGAACTTTGTTTTAAATCAACTTGGAAATTTCTCCAGAGATCAAGTTTCACTTTCATCAGGAAACTAACAACTCTATGTTCTATATCATATCTCACAATAACCTAGAATTGGATCATGCTTATGCTATCCACAATTTCTAATTTCAAGGTGAAATATTTAAAGCCAATAAACTCAATAGTTGAAGAATATTAAATTGTAACTTAGTACTAAAGAAGAATAAAACGGAGGGACATCTTGTGGGTGAGGTTACCGTCCTTTTGCGATGGATGGGACAGATGAAAGGCTTATCCTGCAATGGGTCACAACGCAGGTTCTTCCCTTGCCAAAGTTACTATGTCCACCATTGAAAGCATCTAGGCCCCCATAAGGTATGGTTTCGGTGATTAATGACAACCGTTGGATATTACTAATAGGTTTGTGGATGTAAGGTCTATCATATAATTCATCACACTTAATGGACTCTATATTTATATCATCTACTGCTCATTGGATACAATTGGAGACCCCTCAACAAACTATTTTACGAGGTCAATCGATTTTCATGAAGACTAAAAGAAAAAACATATATGTCAAAATTATTCCATCAAAATTGACAGCACACGAGACTTAGTCGTCATTAGAAGAACATTTCAAACCAATGTCTAAGAGGTCACTCGTACAAATTTCAAAAGAATCACTTAGAACAACTCGAAGCAGACAAAATCAACTCATCGGATCATCCGATGTATCCAGAAAAGACTACATTGGTCGAGTTGGCTTTGCAGCAGAAAAGACCTCAGTCTTGGGTATACACCGGATCATCCGATGTTGAAGCATGTGTTACATCGATCGATCATTCCAGTAAGCAATTTCCCTGGAGCAAGTAACACCGGGCCATCCGATGTAAAAATATGCCACATCGGTCGATCATTCCAGTAAGCATTATTTTTGAACCATCCTGGACCAAGTGTCACTGGATTATCCGATGTACAGGTGTATACAACATCGATCGGTCAGCGATCATATATGACACAGTGACCTCAACTAATTTGTATTCGACCGATGACAGCTGAAGGGAGAACATCGGAACATTTGGTGTTTGCAGAACAGTGATGTCAGCCTACTTTTCCAACGGCTATCTCGTGAAAGCTGGCTATTTATACCCCTTCAACCAGTCATTTGGACAAGTCTTGATGCCCTGAGATACTCTACACATTGTCAAGCATTCAAGACATTGAACAACCACTTCCACATCATTTACACCACTTGTACACCAAGAGATAGGATAGAACTTGCTAGAGATGATGCTTGTGTGCTTCCATTCTTCGTGATTGAAGTCTCTAGTCTAGTGAGAGCTGTAAGTGAATGTCTCTTGGTGATCATTCACCGTGTATCAGTCGGTGATCGGAGAGATCCTTCTGGAGCTTTCCAAGTCGGTTGTGGAAGCCCGGAAGATCAAACTTGTACAAGGCTTGAGCTCCACCTTGCCGAAGATGGTGAACCGAGACTCCTAGTGAGATCCCTGGTCTTGGTGACTTGGGAGTGGCTACACCTTTTGGTGGGTGCCACAACGTGGATGTAGGAAGGTCTTGATGATCTTGCCGAACCGCGGGATAAATCACCGTGTCTTCGTTTCTTCTCGGGAGTTTGCATATTCTTCCTTTCCCGTTATACTTATGCATTTCATATACCGCAAACTTATTATTCACTTGAATGCATAGGTTGTTTGCATAGGGAATTGGACTTTTAGTAGTTGAGTTTTTATTGCTTTTGTTTTAAAAAGAAGCCCAATTCACCCTCCCCTCTTGGGCATTCGATCCTTACAATTGGTATCAGAGCAAGATTGCTCATTGGATCATTCTAGCTTCACGCTAGAGAGCCAAAATGGCCAACATTGGGGGTTCGGTTCCCATCTTCGTGGGCAAGAACTTTGCCTATTGGAAAGCACGCATGCGTGCTTATCTAGAGGCTATTGCTCCCGAGGTATGGGAAGCGACCCATGCGAGGTTTGGTCAGCATAACTACATAGGTGATCAAATCAAGTGGGCGGCCAAGGCTAGAAATGCTATTTACGAATGCATTAGTCAAGATGTGTTTGCTAGGATTGCTAGCAAAGAAAAAGCTTGTGAAATTTGGGCTTGCTTGATTGAAATTCATGAGGGTTCTTCTTGTGTTAAAGAACTAAAGTATCACATGCTTAAGGCCAAATATGATGAGTTCAAAATGCTACCTCATGAGAATGTCAATGAAATGTTTTCTCGCTTGAATGTTCTTATTGAGGAAATTAATGCTCTTGATATTGCTCCTCTTGGCAAGGGACTCATCAACCACAAGATTCTTATGCTCCTTCCTAAGCCAAAGTACAACATCATCAACTCCATGCTTCAAAAGGAATCTCTTGATCACATTGAAGTTTCTGAACTTATTGGAGAGATTCGCGCTCATGAGATGAGTGTGCTTGGGATGATGGAGGAATCATCTTCAAATACAATTGCTCTAAAGGCTTCCACCAAGAGAACAAATCTCAATAAAAAGAAAGTGATCGAGCCTAGCTCAAGTGAAGAAGAGCAAGCATCAAGTGAAGATGACGATGATGAGCTTGCATTGATGATGAGAAAATTCTCTCGCTTGAACTCCAAGATTGCCAAAAAGGGATACAACTTTGATCCCAAAAAGAAAGCATTTCTACCAAGGAAAGATGACAACAAGACCTTCTATAACAGTAGTGACCAAGGCCACATCTCCTATGATTGTCCAAAACCGGACAAAAGAAGAGAGAACCACAAGGGCAAGCATCGTAAGCTTGAGGATAGTGAGGATGATGAAGAAGAGGTCAAGCCCAAGCCAAGATTCTTTGGGAAGAAGAAGTATGACAAATGCAAAAAGGCAAAACTCTTTCTAAAGAAGAGAAAAGTTCCACAAAAGGTGTTCATGTGTGAGGCAAATGAATGGATCATCGACGAAGAATCTAGTGATGAAGAGAGTGAAGCTGAAGAAGAGAGTTTGGCCGACCTTGCCATTGCCAACAATAATGATTCATCTCTTCGTCCACCTTCCATGTGTCTCATGGCAAAAGGTAACACCAAGGTTTGTGATGACTCTAGTGATGATGAGCTTTCCCCCGATGACTTAGCTTCAATGATAAATGAATACCACACTATCATTAAAAGGGAAAAGAGTAAAGTCAAGGCTCTTGAACAAGCTCGTGCTAAGCTTGAGAGTGCTAACCTCGATTTGCTTGACAAGTATGAAAGCATACTTAAGGAGCATGACACACTCAAATATCATGTCAAGAAAGTTGAGGAAGATAAGGCTGAAATCAAGCTAGATCATCGTGAGCTTGACTTAGCACACAAAGCACTCTTGGGAAAGCACAATGAGTTAATCCAAGAGCATCAAGTACTTAACCTTGCCTATGAATTCATTGATCAAGAATTGAAAACCATAAAGAAAGAAACCCTTAATTATAAGGTATCCATTGTTTCACATGCCACTAATTCCTTGCATAAGTCTTTGCCTTTGAAAGAGAATGCTAGGGAGAAAGATTTGATGGATGAAATTGAAAGTCTCCGCACTAGTGTGGCAAGACTATCTAAGGGAGAAGTCAAGCACAAAGAAATCCTCTTCCAACAAGCAAATGCCTTCAACAAGAGAGGACTTGGATCCTTCCCGGTGCCTAACAAAGGAAAGGTGCCCTCACCGGAGCTTAAAACAAGCTTCATCAAGGAAGTTGGTTCTTATTGCCAACATTGCAAGGTCACCGGTCACCATACAAGGGAGTGTCCTCTTCCTAATCGTCCTTCTCCAAAATTGCCTACTAACTACAAGTCCACCTTTGATGATCACTATTATCACTTTAGTAAAGTAGATGGCAAGGTGAAGGCAAGGTTCATTGGCAAGGACATGAATGGCATGAAGGGGAAGCTTCCCAAGCAACTTTGGGTCCCAAAAATACTTGTATCACACATACAAGGACCTAAGTTAGCTTGGGAGCCTAAAATCAAAAACTAAGTTTATGTATGTAGGTGAACTACAAAGCCGGAGGAAGCATTGGGTACTCGATAGCGGGTGCACTCAACACATGACCGGAAACGATGGTATGTTCACCTCCATAGAGAACCTCAGCAATCATGAACAAGTTACCTTTGGTGACACCTCCAAGGGGAAGGTAATTGGGTTGGGTAAGATTGCAATTCACATGATTTATCTATTTCCAATCTGTTGTATGTTAAGTCACTTAGTTTCAATTTGCTTTCTATTGCACAATTATGTGATCTTGGACTAACGTGCACCTTTGGCAAGAATTATGTTGTTGTGACTAGTGAAACAAGCAAAGAACTAATCTTCAAAGGGTTTCGGCACGGACACCTCTACTTAGTAGACTTCTCCGCCAAGGATGCTAGCTTGACTACTTGTATTTTCACCAAGACGAGTTTGGGTTGGCTATGGCATCGACGCATCGCTCACATTAGAATGAGCAAGTTCAAGAAGTCATTCAAGCTCGGGATGGTGACTGGCATGAAGGATGTCACATTTGAGAAGAACAAGCTCTATAGCTCTTGTCAAGCTGAGAAACAAGTTGCTTCACACCACCCGATGAAGACAATGGTGTCAACCTCCAAGCCACTTGAGTTGCTCCACATGGACCTCTTCGGACCGTCCACATATCAAAGTCTTGGTGGTAATCTCTATTGTCTTGCTATAGTTGATGACTACTCTCGGTATGCTTGGACATTGTTTCTATGTGACAAGAGTGAAACTCCGGAAGTGTTCAAGACCTTGGCTAAACGTGCTCAAAGGGAATTTCAACTTCCCATCATCAAGGTCCAGAGTGACAACGGCACCGAATTCAAGAACTACAACATTGGGGAGTGGTGTGATCGTGAAGGCGTGAAACATGAATTTTTAGCCACATACACTCCTCAACAAAATGGTGTCATTGAAAGGAAGAACAAGACTATCATCACTTTTGCATGAGCAATGCTTGATTACTATGGCACGTCCGAGAAGTTTTGGGCCGAAGCAATCAACACGACATGCCATGCCGCAAATTGGGTCTATCTACATCGAATACTTCAAAAGACCCCGTACGAACTCCTCATTGGGAGAAAGCCCAACATCTCCTATTTCTGAGTCTTCGGGTGCAAGTGCTATATCTATCGCATGAAAAGGCTCGGTAAGTTTGAAAGAAGATGTGATGTTGGTATCTTTCTTGGTCATGCATCAAACTCAAAAGCATATCGAGTATTCAACCAAACCTCCGGTTTAGTTGAGGAAAGTTGTGATGTTGAGTTTGATGAAACTAATGGCTCCCAAGAGGAGAGTTTTGGTCATGATGAAATATATGATGAGCCTCTAAGAGAATCTATGAAGAACATGACCATTGGAGACATCAAGCCTAAAGTTGAGGAGAGCCATGATCAAGGGGGATCTTCAGGTTCCAACATCAACACATCTATGGCACCTCAAGTTGACGAAGAAGAAAAAGATGATCCATTGCCGACACAAGATTCACAAGCCACACAACATCAAGAAGAAGAACAAGTCCATGATCAAGTCCAACCACAAGAAGAGCAACACACATCACCACCGCCAAGTGCTTCACAACCACTTGTGAGACATAGACGCATCTCCAAGGCGCATCCGATTGATCAAATTATCGGTAGTCCATCAAGGGGAGTAAGTACACGTTCTCGCCATTGCACTATGTTTTGTGAGCACTACTCGTTTGTTTCATGTGTAGAACCCACTCACATTGAGGAAGCACTCCAAGATCCAAATTGGGTAATGACCATGCAAGAAGAACTCAACAACTTCATCCGCAATGAAGTTTGGGTGTTGGAGGAGCGACCCAAGGACAAGAACATCATCGGGACAAAGTGGGTGTACCGCAACAAACAAGACGAGAACGATGTTGTGATCCACAACAAGGCAGGACTTGTGGCCAAGGATTTCTCGCAAGTTGAAGGGCTAAACTTTGGAGAAACATTTGCTCCGGTCGTTCAACTAGAAGCCATCCATATACTTCTTGCTTTTGCATCACATCATAATATAAATCATTATCAAATGGATGTGAAAAGTGCCTTTCTTAATGGTTACATCAACGAGCTTGTCTATGTTGAACAACCTCCCGGGTTCGAAGATCCGAGGAATCCTAATCATGTGTATAGGTTGCACAAGGCACTCTACGGGCTCAAGCAAGCACCTAGAGCGTGGTATGAACGACTACGGGATTTCTTGATCATGCAAGGATTCAAGATCAGGAGGGTGGACACTACACTCTTCACCAAAGACATCGATGGAGAACTATTTGTTTTGTCAAATTTATGTCGATGATATTATTTTTGGTTCAACTAACGAAGTTCTTAGCCATGAGTTTGGCAAAATGATGTCTAGGGAATTCGAGATGTCGATGATTGGAGAGCTTAACCTCTTCCTTGTATTGCAAATCAAGCAACTTCGAGAGGGGACCTTCATCTATCAAGAAAAATATACCAAGGACCTCTTGAAGAAATTTGAGATGGGAGATTGTAGCTCAAGAAGTACTCCAATGGCAACAAATTGTCATCTCGACGCGGATAAGGACGGTAAACCTGTTGACCAATCTAATTACCATTCTATGATTGGTTCATTGTTTTATCTTGCCGCATCTAGGCCCGATATCATGTTTAGTGTATGCCTGTGTGCTCGCTTTCAAGCGGCACCTAAAGAATCGCATCGGAAGGCGGTCTTTAGGATACTTCGGTATCTCAAGCATACCACAAGTGTAGGCCTGTGGTACCCAAAGGTGCTAAATTCCATCTCTTGGGTTACTCAGATTCATACTTTTTCGGATGCCGTGTGGATCGCAAGAGTACCTCCGGAGGGTGTCACTTGCTTGGGCGCTCCCTAGTATCTTGGTCTAGTAAGAAGCAAAACTCCGTTGCCTTGTCCACTGCGGAAGCGTAATATATAGCGGCTGGTGCATGTTGTGCCCAAATCCTATATATGAAGCAAACCCTTTTGGACTTTGGTGTTAAATTTGGTTGTGTGCCTCTCCTTTGTGACAATGAAAGTGCCGTTAAGATTGCTAAAAACCCCGTTCAACACTCCATCACTAAGCACATTGATATTCGCCATCATTTCTTGTGGGACCATGAATCTAGGGGAGACATCTCCTTGCAAGGTGTTAGGTCCAAAGAACAATTGGCGGATATCTCCATGATTTTTCCTTGGTTTTTCTGGTGTTCTATTTTCTTTAGGGCTTAGCCAAGTTATAGGCAACTAGCGTTAATGTCTTTTTGAGGGGTTAGGGGTTGCCCAAAAAGTCCTAAGACTCGTGTTTCTCTTTGTTTGTTTAAGTCAAAGGACATATATGGGCTGTTGCTGATCTTCTGTAGTCATCGGATTATCCGATGCTTAGGGCCGAAGCATCATCGGATCAGTTTGTGCTTAAGTACAAGGGTCAGCTCAGACAAAAAGTTCAATCAACCGATGAGTTCATTCTGAGAAACATCGGAGCATCTGATGTTCACATTTCTGGAGTTGTGCCAAATTTAACCGATGATAAACTTTTCCACGTCGGATCATCCGATTCTGAAGGTGCCTCTGGAATAACCTTACTGTACCACTGGACTGATGCACCCTCTCAACTGACGTCGGATCATCCGATGTTAAAAATCGAGCTAGAGTTCGGGCCGCACCTATTTAGTGCCTCTCCATTTTTTCTTTTCTCTCTCCCCGATGCCGCACTCCCTGTTGCGCCCCTCGCCTTGCCGCCACCCGCCGTCGCGCTCCGGCCGTCGCCGCACTCAGCACCTTCGCCGCCCTAAGCGCCGCCTCCGCCCTCAGCGCCGCCGCACTCAGCACCGCCGCCGCCCTAAGCGCTGTCGCCGATCTCACTGCCGCCGCACTTAGCACCGCTGCCGCCCTCACCGCCGCCACTCATCGCGCCGCCACTCCACGAACCCGGCCGCCGCGCTCCTCTTCACCGCTAGGGTTCGCCCGGCCGCACGCCGTCACACATTCTCCGAATTCGCCGTCGTCAACCCTAGCCCGCGATCTCATCTTCGCCGTCACTCTTCTCATCAAGATGGGTCGTGACAAGAAAGGAAAGGGAAAGGCCATTGAGGAGCCGGCAGCTAAGAAGTAAAATATGTTGAAAGAGATGAAGAAAGCTAGACAAGCTGAGATGGCCGCTCGTGCCGCTGAGGAGCGTGAGCATGGCTGAAGAGGATCCCTGAGGATCCGGGAGTCCTGACTCAGCAGACTCCCTCAGTACCGACTGCGGCTCCCGCAGCCCCGGTCTCCTCCACTCCAGCCTCAGCAGCAATAGGCAGCAGCTCCATCTCTCCAGGAGATGGGACCGACGACAGCACCCCCGACGCCGACCAGTTCGTCATCGCCCCAAGCGCTCATGATCCTTAGGCACTCGGCTTCCCTTTTTGGTGTCTTGATGCCAAAGGGAAAGAAGAGTCAGATTCAGGGGGAGGGATAGCATAGTATTAGGGGGAGTATTATGGGAGCTTTTATAATTTGGGAACTCTGCTATTCTTTTGCTATCCTTGAGTATCCGTGTGCTTCTTAATTCTCTTATGTTTTATTGATCGTTTTTGAGCCTTCGAGCTTCGTGTGCTGGATCTTGTACTTGTTACATATCTTTTTGAGTATTGTATTCTTAATATCATTACTGTTATGCTTTACTCGTTGTGTTGTCATCAATCACCAAAAAGGGGGAGATTGAAAGCATCTAGGCCCCCATAAGGTATGGTTTCGGTGATTAATGACAACCGTTGGATATCACTAATAAGTTTGTGGATGCAAGGTCTCTCATATAATTCATCACACTTAATGGACTCTATATTTATATCATCTACTGCTCATTGGATACAATTGGAGACCCCTTAACAAACTATTTTGCGAGGTCAATCGATTTTCATGAAGTCTGAAAGAAAAAACATATATGTCAATATTATTCCATCAAAATTGACAGCACACGAGACTTGGTCGTCATCAGAAGGACATTTCAAACCAATGTCTAAGAGGTCACTCGTAAAAATTCCAAAAGAATCACTTAGAACAACTCGAAGCAGACAAAATCAACTCACCAGATCATCCGATGTATCCAGAAAAGACTACATCGGTCGAGTTGGCTCTGCAGCAGAAAAATACCTCAGTCTTGGGTATACTCCAGATCATCCGATGTTGAAGCATGTGTTACATTGGTCGATCATTCCCGTAAGCAATTTCCCTGGACCAAGTAACACTGGACCATCCGATGTACAAATATGCCACATCGGTCGATCATTCCAGTAAGCATTATTTCTGAACCATCCTGGACCAAGTGTCACCGGATTATCCGATGTACATGTGTATACAACATCGGTCGATCAACGGTCATATCTGACACAGTGACTTCAGCTAATTTGTATTCAACCGATGACAGCTGAAGGGAGAACATTGGATCATCCGATGTTTGTAGAACAGTGATGTCAGCCTACTTTTCCAACGGCTATCTCGTGGAAGCTGGCTATTTATACCCCTTCAACCAGTCATTTCGACAAGTCTTGATGCCCTAAGCTACTCTACACATTGTCAAGCATTCAAGACGTTGAACAACCACTTCCACATCATTTATACCACTTGTACACCAAGAGATAGGCTAGAACTTGCTAGAGATGATGCTAGTGTGCTTCCATTCTCTGTGATTGGAGTATCTAGTCTAGTGAGAGCTGTAAGTGAGTGTCTCTTAGTGATTGCATTCACCGTGTATCAGTCGGTGATCAGAGAGATCCTTCCGGAGCCTGCCAAGTCGGTTGTGGAAGCCCAGAAGATCAAACTTGTACAAGACGTGAGCTCCACCTTGCCGGAGATGGTGAACGGAGACTCCTAGTGAGATCCCTGGTCTTGGTGACTTGGGAGTGGCTACACCCTTTGGTGGGTGCCACAACGTGGATGTAGGAAGGTCTTGATGATCTTGGCGAACCACGAGATAAATCACCATGTCTTCATGTCTTCTCGGGAGTTTGCATACTCTTCCTTTCCCGTTATACTTATGCATTTCATATACCGCAAACTTATTATTCACTTGAATGCATAGATTGTTTGCATAGGGAATTGGGCTTTTAGTAGTTGAGTTTTTATTGCTTTAGTTTTAAAAAGAAGCCCAATTCACCCCCCTCTTGGGCATTCGATCCTTACAACCATCCATCATAAATGCCCTCAACTACTCGCTTCTACTGGGCCCGAGACCCAGGAGGAATCGTTTGCCTGACCTCTTGGTTGGGACTTAAGCAAGCTGGATACCCCGACCTCGACCTGTCGGGCATTGGTCGCGGGCCCCTCCTTGAGTGGAGGGTAGCTTCATTTCGTAGCCGTGTAGTGGTCACGTACTATCGGATCTCGTATGTTTGGTACACCGAGTACAGAACTCCGTCACAGCGCAGTCATGTTGTTGTGCAAATCACATCAACTAACTCACGAAATAGTCGTAGACGAGCATGAAGGCTTGAAGCAGTCGTACACGAGAATGAACACACAAACTAGACGTCGAGCAGTCACGCGAATGCACTCTTAAAAAATCATACTCTCTCTATCCCGCAGCAGGATCTCGTGCTAGAAATAGAGTCGGGAACACTTGGATGCAGCACAACAGTGAAGGCTTATCGAAGCATGAGAGAACAGGTTCCTCCCTTGTGTGTATCATAGTGAGAGGGACCTTCTTATATAGGCTCCAGTGAGAAAGGATGAATGGCATTAAACCGTTTTTAAAACGTTCATCAATTCAACCTTTACAAATTAGCTTTTAACTCATTCGTTCATAGTTATAAGTATGTCGGTTATGACTCAGACATTAACGTGTCCGTTATGACTCAACAATTAACGCGTCAGGTATGATTCAGCCATTAATGTGTCTGTTACTAGTCATAAGTAGGTTAAATTGACCAATTAAAACGTCACAAAGTGACATTTCACACACTGTTGTGACATTGGCTTAACACGCATACGCGTGTGATATAAACTTCACCATCTCTCATACCCTCACAAGTCCACTCATTTTCTTATGAGATTCAAAATATCCTCTTAATATTTTACATATTCCCTGAAATTCAATTAATTAAATTAAATAAATAGGTTCAAAATCAAAATATCTAGCATCAATGACGCCGCGGCCACCATGGGAAGGCGTCAGCGCCGCTGCTACTGCCTCCAACACTGGCGGCGAGGGTTGGTTCCATCCCGCATCGCCGCAGCCGGATTGTGATCCCTTACGTCATGGGTCGCGGCCACCCTGAGTTGGCGTTGGCACCGCTGCTGCATTCTCCAGAACCGGCGACCAGGATTGGTTCCATCCCGTCGCCGCCGCAGGATCCGAACCCACCGACGTGGCTGCAGCGCCGCGTGCAGCTTCGTGGGGCTCCACCTCGCGGCCGAGCTCCGGTTGCCGAGCCTCGTCGTCGTAGAGGAAGCACGAATAGGAGGATGCCGTGGCCCTGACAGTGTGTGCACGTTTCGTGCCCCATTGCCACGCCCTCGTCACCCAGGCCACCGCCGGCGGCGGCGCCTGAACCTTATATCCGCCGTGCTCGCCTACTGCCTACAGGTTGGGGCCTGGTAAGCTGCGCGCTGCAGGGGCAGCCCGAGATGAGCATATATACTATTTGAGTGAATCTGTCTACTGTTGAGCTTACGAGCCAATGCGTTTGAATTTATTTTTATGGTGCCGATGTGACAATAGCTTATGCATAATGGATGAAAAATAAGGCCAAATGGTAAATTATTGAGTTCTTTATTGTGACAAATTGTTAGTTCCAAGTTCACGGTGGTTGGTCAATTTTTGGATTGATTATCTCTGAAACTGTTAGCATATTCGTGCTGTTTCAGTTGTCCAATGTTAGCTGCTCAACTAAACTGAATGCTGCCATTTGCTGGGCATGCATCTAGTTGTTACCAACGTTTGTTTATTTGCACCTCAGCATCTTTTTAACAATAGATTGTCATTTTATTATCACTTTTGCAAGCTACTGAACATTCGTTGCTATGTAACCTTACCGATGTGCCATATCGGAACTTGCGTATAATAGGCAAAGTTCAGGATGTCACTTCTCAAGTGATGTGTCCTATCTTGATCTGGATATGCTGATAAGTGAACAATGAACGGTTGTCACATCCTTAGTGGCACACTACATCACTGTCTAGGTGTAGTGAAAATGAGCAAGGGTCCTTGCACCTCTCTGTACGGGTGCGACGGCCAAGAAAGCTAGTTGAGCCAAGTAGGATCGCTTTATGTAGTTAGAACTTAGAGTCCATAATTGGCAAGCTATGAGAGGCAATCAACACTGTTATGAGGAGATGGGTAAATATCCCATGATTCCAAGAAACCAAACTGAAAAGAAGGCGAAGAACGTAGAATCTAATGGTTTCAACTTGTGGTACACTGGCACGATTAAAAAAAAAACTGAGTTGGGATTTTGATCCACAAGAGCCTGAAGAAGGGGGTGGTTAATTTTAAGTGGCTAGGAAATTGGATCATCCTAGTCAATCTAGTTTTTAATATTTCGTTCTCTATGCTATTAGCTTGTATGCCCCTCAATTACGCCATAATGAGAACTCCAAGAGAGAGTTCTATAAGGTATTGAGGAAATGGTTAGCAGTGTACCTGTCGAAGTGTGGACTAGGACACTTCCCCGGGTACTACTAAGACGTAGTCTGTGTTGGTTCGTGGTTGGGGCGGAAGTCAAGATCGAGACTAGAGGTGAACACAGAGAGTTTTTACGTGGTTCGGGCCGCCTGAACGTAATACCCTACTCTACAGGCTATGTGTTGATTGTATGAGCTTGAGTGTGTGTGAGTTAGCTTGAGATCAGTTAAGATAGCCTGTTGTAAGGATCGAATGCCCAAGAGGGGGGTGAATTGGGCTTATTTTCAAAAATTAAGGCAATAAAACTTAATTACTAAGAGCCCAATTCCCTACGCAAACAACCTATGCATTCAAGTGAATAGTGACTTTCCGATATACGAAATGCATAAGTGTAAAGGAGAGGAAGACAATGCAAACTCCCGAGGAGACACGAGGATTTATCCCGTGGTTCGGCAAGATCGTCAAGATCTTCCTACATCCACGTTGTGGCACCCACCAAAGGGTATAGCCACACCCAAGTCACCGAGACTAGGGATCTTCACTATTCTTCTCCGTTTGCCAACCTCGGCAAGGTGGAGCTCAAGCCTTGTACAACTTGGATCCTCCGGGCTTCCACAACCGTGTTGGCAAGCTCCGAAAGTCTCTCTTAGTTACAAACACCAAGGGACACTCCCTTACAGCTCTCACTATACTAGAGATTCCACTCACCAATAATGGAGGCACACAAGCTCTCTCTCTAGCTAGTTCTAGCCTATCTCTTGGTGTGTAAGTGGTCTAAAAGATGTAGAAGTGATGACTCAATGTCTTGAATGCTTGAGGATGTGTAGAGTATGTCTGGTGATCAAGACTTGTCGAATAGACAGGTTGAAGGGGTATAAATAGCCAGCCCCCACGAAATAGCCATTGGAAAAGTAGGCTGACATCACTGCTGTGCGAACACCGGATGATCCGATGTCTTCCCTTCAGTTATCATTGGTCCAATCCAAATTAGCTGATGTCATTGTGTCAGATATGACCGTTGTTAGACCGATGTTGCATTTGTCTTCTCATCGGATGATCTGGTGGCACTTACTCCAGAATTGGTTCAAACTTGATGCTTACTGGAGTGATTGACCGATGTGTATATTGCTGTACATCGGATGATCCGGTGCTACACTTGGTCCAAGGATATTGCATATTGTACTGATGGACCGATGTAACATTGCCCTTAACATCGGATGATCCGGTGAGTACTTTGTTCTGAGGTCTTCTTCTTCTGCTGAATCAACTTGACCGATGTGTTGTTCTCTGGAAACATCAGTTGATCCGGTGAGTTGATTTTCTTTGCTTCGAGTTGTTCTAAGTGATTCTTTTGTATTTTGCTCGATTGACCTCTTAGACAATTGTTGGAAATATACTTTTGATGATTTTCAAGCATTGAGTGTTGTCATTTATGGTTGAATTACTTTGACATATGATCTTTTACTTCTAATCTTCATAGCATTGATTGATCTCATAAAAAGATTGTTTAGGGGTCTCCAATGATCAGTAGTTGATGTTTATATTCATATGGATTTCATTTGATTGGGAGACCTTGCATCCACAAATTCATTAGTAAAATCCAATGGTTGTCATTAATCACCGAAACCATACCTCATGGGGGCCTAGATGCTTTTGTCGGTGGTTTGAAACCGACAGATCTCCCTTCACTACTAAAGTGATATGGGAGTTTGATGTTCGGTGTGGGCGCGCGGAGATTCAAGAAGGTGAGTAGAAAATGACACAGGAGACACAAGAGTTTACGTGGTTCGGGCCGCCTGAGCGTAATACCCTACTCCACGGGTGTGTTGGTCTTGTAT
Organism: Tuctoria greenei; assembly: GCA_036927565.1. NCBI lineage: Eukaryota > Viridiplantae > Streptophyta > Magnoliopsida > Poales > Poaceae > Tuctoria > Tuctoria greenei. Next base: position 182,290,695 of record JAYESD010000002.1, read on the forward strand.
TAGCTGTATGAGCTTGTGTTGAGCGTCAATGGCGTGTGTCTAGCCCCTGAACGTGTCATCGGCCTGTCCTTTTATAGTACAAGGGCAGGTCGTTACAAATTAGCCTGGCCCGACATGTGGCCCCGACGGTTACTAGTATGGATACCTCTTCAACACGTTTAATTGCTCTTAATGACCCTATAATGGGCTTTGACAGCACCATTACTGGTGTTAAGATCGTCCGTTTAAGTGTCATTAATATGGTATTAATGACACTTAATCGGGTCTTGAAGTCCTTGATTCCCCTTTGAAGATCCGGAGCCGTTGCAGGGTCTTCTGGAGGTTTGGGGCTGAAGATCCGACGATTGGACATGTGGCAGCTCCGGAGCATACTGTGGGAAACAGGGAGCTCCGGAGCTACCTGACACGTGTCAGGTCCGGAGCTTCTCTCGGTCTGGGGTTAAGTCTGGAGGTGCCATTTCGGTACATGGCCCGGAGCTTCCCCCTTGTGGGTGGTAGCTCGGGTTTGATAGTACACGTGGCGACCTTGGGATTAACCATGTTGGAGAAGCGGGTCCGGTTATGTCTAACATGTGGGCCTCCGAAGGTCTTCAAATCAAGTAGATGACTTTCCTTTGAGATCTTTGTAACCTCAAGGGGTGTACGGTTTCTAGGGTACCGACAGTGGCCCCCTGGACATACCTCCGAGGAAGACCACTGGGGTGAAGTTATTCCGCCGGAGGTGGGTCCATCCTCATGACTTTTGAACTGAGTCTTCAAAGGTCTTCGGAGGTGCCGTTGGCGAGGACTTGGAGTTAAATCCTTGCCGCGTGCGGCAGATGAGATCTTTGGCATGCGGATCTCACGCAATTGAAGGTCGCTGGTTCCCGATACGAAAACCGTATCTGTTCCGCACGCCTTGTAAGGCCGCCGCCTTTGGGCTTCCCGCCTCATGATGGCAACCGTTCGCCTGGGTAAGAGCCTCGACTTGATCGTCGGGGTGGTCCCGGGCCCGCTTCGGCTGGGTGGAATTTTTGGGTGGTATCTTCGACTTCCTTGCGGTTTCCACCCAAGCGTTGCGAGGGCTTACTTAAGAAGGAAAGTGCGCACCGTCGGGAGTTCTTTACGACTCTCATCTGTTCTTGCGCTCAAACTCCCAACTTGTGCTTTACTTTTCCTTTCTTGCCTCGCTGTGCCGCGATGGAGTTGGGTCTCTGCGAAAGCCGTTTGAAGACCGACAACGACCTGAAGAAGGTCCAGGCCCTCATGGGATTGTCCTCGGACTTCTTCAACCGCTCGGTCCGCGCCGGTGGGAGCTCCCGTTTGAGAAGGAGCACGCCGGCGAAATGGTGTACTTCTCTTCGTACGCCATGGTGGGGTTGATCCCACCTTTTTCTTCCTTTTTCTTGATGCTGTTAGACTTCTATGGTCTGCAGTTATACCACCTTGGCCCTCACTCCATTCTCCTCGTGTCTATCTTCGTCCACTTCTGTGAGATGTGGGTGGGCATCCCCCCCTGCATCGAACTTTTCCGGACCTTCTTCACCGTCCATACCACCGGTAGGAGCAATGAGTACCTTGGCTTCTACTACTTCGTGAAGCGTAAGAAGTGCCCATTCAAGTACCTCCGGTCATTTCCCTCTGGGAAGTGGGATGACTAGAAGAAGGACTGGATAGTCGTCCGGGTGGAGGAGCACGAGAGGTTGGAGCTGCCCGAAGGTCTTCCCAGCATTGACACGACAATCTGGAGTGAAGCTCTGGTGCTGGTGGAAGCCTTCAACCCTGTTTTGACCAGGATCCGCCAATGCGTGGAGGGAGGATTGACTCCTCAGGCGGTGTTTTGCAACTTCTTGGTCAACAGGTGGGCACCGCTGAAGAGGAGAGAGAAACTCGCATGGGCCCTAAATAGCGTGATGGACGACGACCGGGTCGAGACCGGGCTGAAGTCCAACATGGTGGGGAAAACTTTGGAGTTCCACCTTAAGAAGTTCCAGCACGGCATCGACGTCGAAGGCGACGACTTGACTCCGCCATCAGCTTTTCTTCCTCTGAACGTGGAAGTGGAGTTCAGCAGGGAGCTCCGGCGGAAGATGCCCATGCTTGACGACCTTGGTGTCGTCGAGAGAAGATCAACCACCAGGGTAGCGATCCCCGGAGTGCCCAAGGATGGCTCCGACCCTGCTCCGAAGCCGAGGGAAGAAGTCATCGGCAAGGGCAAGGAGCTGGCGGATGAACCCGTGAGCCAGAAGAGGAAGCTGCAGTACACCGACGGAAGGTCCGTCAGGCCCACTACTTCTGCATCTGCTCCTTCTCCTCGGAGGGGAATGTCCTATGCAACTGCGGCGACTGTTCCCGTAGTGGGGTCCTCCCGGAACGCGACTGTTCCCGCAGTGGGGTCCTCTCAGAGCGCGACTGTTCCCGCAGTGGGGTCCTCCCGGGGTGTTAGCTCCGGGCGCGCGACTCCAGCACCTGGGCCAGTGGAGGCCTCCAGGTCCAGGGGTTCTTCCCGATCGAGGGGGGCCCCGACTAGGGAAACGCCCATGGCTGCGATGAGTTCCGGAGGGCCTTCCGGAGCTTCCACGCCGGCTATGACCAGCCCAGAACGCCTGGGAAAAAGGTTCCGCGCAAGCTGGTGTGGAAGCCTCCCAAGGTAATTTTTAATCTCTACCTTGAATAGTTGTTTTAATTGTAGCAACTCTTTTTTAATTTTCTTCGTTCATCATCTGCAGCGTCCTCAAGAAGGGGAGTGAGGCTCCACCCTCAGCCACAGTGGCTGAAGCCATGAGGGTGGGAGCTTCTGCTCCTGTCCCGGTGCCGCCCGAAGTAGTGGCTGAAGCTACGACAGCTCCGGCGCCGGCTGTCGTGGTCATGGACCTCGACTCATCCCCAGAAGTTCCCGTGGTAGCGCCGGACCAAGGGAGTGAAGATGCGCCAGCGGCACCTGTCCCGGAGGATGAAGCTCCGGGTCCTGGTGCTGAGATGATGGAAGCTCCGGCTGCTGAGCCGGAAGAAGCAGTAATTCCAGCCTCCGAGCTGGAAGTTGTCGAAGCCCCGGCGGTTGAGCCGGAGGCGATTGAAGCCCCGGCGTGCGTGCCAGAAGCTGAGGTAGTTCCGGTAGTTGGGCCGGCTAGTTCCGAAGCACCGGCCGCTGAGCCGGTCATTGTTGGAGCTCCGGCCACAGGGCCGGTCGATGTTGAAGATCTTCCGGCTCCTGAGCCGGTTGTTGAAGAGGTGACGGAGCTCAAGCCCCCATCGGAAGAGTTGCCCATATCGGAGCCAGCAACGGCTCCTACTCTGGAAGCGACAATGTCGGAGGTACCTGCGGCCGAGCCGGAGTGCCCAAGCGAAGTCGTTGGCCCCCTGTCTGAGGGGGTGAACGAAGACCTGGCGGTGGGGCCTTCCTCGATGGTGACTGAGGCCATCCCGGAGGACGGCCCTAGTGCCATGGAGACTCAGGGGACCACTCTTGTGGAGTGGGACCCAATTTTTGTATCTGAAGACCCGCTGGAACCAGCGGAGGAGACCACAGTAGGTCCGGAACCATCCCGTTGTCACTGTCTATTGAAAACGCATGTTCCAGTCTGCGTCAAGTCCAACTGGCCTTCTTCCACGACAGCAAGGCTCTTGAAGAGGAACGCCAAACCCTTAGACAGTGGCGTAACCGACTCTACTTCGAGACCAAGCTGGCGCAGTCGAGGCTAGCGGATGACAAAGAGTGGATCAAGCGGGAGAAGATCCGCCTGGAATACTGGGGCAAGTTACTGGATGACAGGGAGAGTATGACTCGTGCCCTCGACGCTCAACCCCAGGAGTTCTACGATCAGGCCAAAGCAGCCAATAGTGCGGCCGATGAACACCATGAAAAGCTTGAGGCCATTAACACTGCACTCATCAAGCACCGAGAGGCACTTGAAGAGAGGGAGAAACGGCTCGAAGATGAAGAGCAGAAACTCCTAGAGCTGCGGGATGACGTCCTGAGGAGGGAGGAGGAGCTCGCCGAGAAGGTGGCTCTGGCTGACAAGGGCCTCGAGGAGCGCGCCAAGAAATTAGAAGAGCGCTGCCATGAGGAAGAGGAGAAGGCCTGGGTGCGAGGGCAGGAACTCTACGAACAAGAGTGTGCCCTTACTGCCAGGGAGAAGAAAGTGAGGGGCAGAGAGAAGGACCTGGTCGACCGCCGGAACAAGATCCACCTCCGGGAGGAGGAGCTCGGAAAACTTGAAAAGCGGGTTGCTGAGAAGATTCAGCAAAACGCCAAAGAAGTTGAGCGCCTTGCCCGCGAGAATTCTGAACTGGTGGCGGCCAGAAGATCCCTGGAAGAAATGAAGGGCTTGAGGACTGAGGACTCCCTACAAATTTGGGACTTCTTGGGCAAGGCCAACGACGCGCTGACACCGATGGGCTTCAGCCCCGTGCGCTCGGATGATCCGGAGCCGGAGCCGGACCTGGCGTTGTAGGCATTGAGTTCGGTAGGCAGCAAACTCTCCAAGGTGGGCGATGTCATCGCGAACCAATTGGAGGCTGAGGGGCAATCCCTAGCGAAGAATGTTGCAGAATATGTGCTGACGTGCTACACCTGCCGGAACTCCCAATTTCCTCTGGACCCGGTGCTTGAAGGTCCCGTCGAAGGAGAAGGGGAAGCTGCCCGAGCCAACGTGTCGGAGGTTGCCCAAAAAGTCGCCCAATTCTTTCATAGGGTCTAGGACCATCTCTGTAGTTCTCACTTGTATTTTCTCTTCTTCTTCCTCAATTTTGTAATCCCTTGTCTCCAGATGTAATCCCTTGTCTCCAAATAAATGAAATCCCCAAATTTTTGTGAATTTCACTTTTTGTCTTCAACACTTTTATCTTCACTTGGCCCCCTGGTAGATGTACACAATTTGATTGTGAACATGTACCAAGAGGATATTGTGTTTTGTTGAAGACTCATTTGCTCCGAACTTGTAGAATTTAGGTCCGAAGTCTTCGATAGTGAAGGCCCCCTGAGGTTGTCGGAGCTTAGAAGGTCCGGCATTGTCTATCACCGGAGCTTGGTAGCTCCGACAATAGTCTCTATCAACGCGTAGAGCATCGAGAGTTAGTCCTCCGGGGTGTCGGAAATTAGTAGCTCCGGCAGTGACCTTTGCCAACACTTAGTTTGTTGGCAGCAGACTCCATTTACGGGTTCTTCTCACCATCTTTTATTCAGCGTCGACGGCTGGCCCCCCGGCTTTACCGGAGCTTGATTACTCCGGTGATGCGTAACATCGATCACAAGCCACCTAGGGGAGTTGGAGCTTTGTTAGCTCCGGCTTTTCTCCATCAACGTAGATTTTATTTTTCCTGCACACTTAAGCCAAGAAAAATAATAAAATTCTCTTCTTGTCTATAACTTCGTCGCGGCTTACGACTCTCAAGAAGATTTTAAGTCAAACGCGATTCTAAATACAATAGAATGCATTGTCTTTTCTTCTAGATCCAGCTGTACATGGACCCGCCTTACTTCGGCCTGCTGGGGTGTAGGTAGAGTTGCGTACTAAGGTTGCTTGACCAGGCTAAGTCGATAGCACACTCCAGCCCTAGGTTGGCTTGGCGGCTTTCAGGCGAGTTGGCCATGAACAATATTTGAATTCAAAAGAATTGACAATACAACTCGAATCGTATATAAACTGGCCGAACTAAAATTTCTTACGAATTGCACGTCTTTGTTATAGACAAGAAAGAGAAAAATAAAAATGTTGAGGCTGTACAAAATAAATGCACGCGGAGTCTATTTCACATGAAGATGTCTTTCATTATAGGTCCGGGGTACAGGGGAAACAAGTACACTCTTAGGGTACGGAACCAGGCTAAGCGTGTTTCATTTGTCGTTTGACCCAGGGTAGTTAGCCACACTTTTAGTCTTGAGACTGTGACAAGTGTTGCATGAGCTTTGCGGACCTTTCGGGAAAGGTCCGGCTGCTCTCCCGGAGGAACTACCCGACTCTGTACAATGACTCTATAACATACACCTCAAGTTACTCAAGACTCACCTCCGTGGTATTAAGTGTAGAACTTACGGAGGTGCTCGATGTTCCAAGGATTTGGTAGAGGTGTCCCATCCTCAGTAGCCAAGCGAACGCTTCCGGGACGGGATACTTTAATCACTCGGAAGGGCCCCTCCCAGCTGGGGGAGAGTTTGTTTAACCCTTCTCTGGATTGTATTATCCGTAGCACCAGATCGCCTTCCTCGAGCTGTTGGTTGTGTACATGCCGCTGGTGATAACGCCGTAGGGCTTGGCGATATCGGGCATTCCGAACAGCTGCTTGACACCTTCCCTCCTCAAGGAGGTCTAGGTCTTCACGCCGGAGCTGGTCCTGCGCGGCTTAGTCAAAGGTCCGGACCCGGAGTGAACCCAAGGTGATTTCCGGAGGAAGGATTGCTTCAGCTCCGTACACCAGAAAGAAGGGTGTCTCTCCAGTTGACCGGTTTTGAGATGTCCTGTTGGCCCATAAAGTGGGCGGAAGCTCTTCGATCCAGTTGGCTCCATGTTTTTTCAAGCGTTCATAAGTGCGCGTTTTAAGTCCTTTAAGGATTTCAGCATTTGCTCTCTCGGCTTGGCCATTGCTGGCTGGGTGAGCTACGGAGGCGTAGCAAACTTGTATGCCGAGGTCATCGCAATATCCTTGGAATGCAGAGCTTGTGGATTGGGTCCCATTATCAGTGATGATTTTGTTTGGGACTCCAAATCTGCATACAATGGACTGCAAAAAGTTGATACCAGATTGCTTGTCGGTTGTCACAACTGGAGTTGCTTCCGGCCACTTGGTGAACTTGTCAATGGCGACGTACAGGAACTTGTAACCTCCGACGGCTCTTGGGAAAGGTCCCAAGATGTCCATCCCCCACACAGCGAAGGGCCATGTAGGAGGTATCATTTGTAAGGGCTGAGCTGGTGTGTGAATTTGCTTTGCATGAAATTGGCATGCTTCACATTTCTTCACCAGCTCAGTTGCATCCTGGAGTGCTGTAGGCTAGTAGAAGCCATGTCGAAAGGCTTTACCAACCAGCGTGCGGGAAGACGCGTGGTTCCCACACTCGCCTCCATGGATTTCTGCGAGGAGTTCGCAACCTTCTTCCCTTGTGATACACCGCATTAGGATGCCATTGGCACCGCGCTGGTAGAGATCCCCTTCTACCAGCGTGTATGTTTTAGCCAATCTAACTACCCGGTCAGCGGATACATCATCGTCAGGAAGGATGTTGTCTTTCAAGTAGCTCCGGACCTCCGAGATCCATGCATCGGAACTAGCTTGAGCTTTTGAGTCTTGCGTGCTGGGTGGCTCGGAGCTCCCGGCAGCACCTACAACCCTTGATGGCTGCCATGGTAACAGGGCCATCGGGACTGTCAGCTTCGGGATGCTGATCTTGCCCCCTTCGCTCAGTTCGGCAGGCTGAGCTGTTGGCTTTGACAACCTCCGGACAAAGATTCCGTCAGGAGCCGGAGCTCCAGTTGACGCTTTGGTCGAGAGTTCGTCAGCTTCAGCGTTATGGGCACGCTGAACATGGTGGAGATCTAGGACTTCGAAGTCCTTCTGAAGCTTCTGGACTTCAAGGAGGTAAGCAGCTAGCTGGAGATTATTGTAGGAACATTCGCCCTTCACCTGCTTAATGATGAGCTGTGAATCTCCCTTGACCAGCAATTGCTTGACACCATATGACAGTGCCACCTTTAGTCCGTAGATGAGTGCTTCATACTCTGCCATGTTGTTGGTCGCCTTGAAGTCAAGGTGTACCATGTATTTCACCTTTTCCCCAGTCGGTGCAAGGAGAAGGATTCCAGCTCCGGCCGCCTGCTTCTGCATAGAGCCGTCGAAGTAGAGGGTCCAGTGAGGCTCGGTGAAGGCTGGAGCTTGATGCTCCATCTTCTGCTCACTGAGGCCCCCAGGGTTTGATGGAGAGGGAGTCCATTCTGCCACAAAATCTGCCAATGCTTGACTCTTGATTGCTTGTCTTGAAATAAACTCAAGATCAAATTCAGCCAATTCCGCTGCCCACTTTGCAATATTCCCAGTTGAATTGGGATTATGCAAGATTGCTCGAAGTGGGTAGGAGGTCACCACTGAGACTTTGTGAGCTTGGAAGTAATGGCGAAGCTTTCTGGAGGCAATAAGAACTGCATAGAGCAGCTTATGCACCTCTAGGTATCGAGTTTTGGCATCATGTAATACTTCACTAATGATGTACACCTGGCGCTGAATGGTCCGGACCTTCCCGGAGGGGTCCGGAGCTTCCTCTTCACTGACCCGGATCCTCTCGGAGGAATCCAAATTTTCTTCGGGGACCTCCGGGTTCTGGCTGGAGGAACCCGAAGCTTCTTCAGAAGTGACCTGGACCCTCCCGGAGGGGTCTGGGTCTCCTGAAGTGACTTCTTGTGGATTTGAATCTTGGAGTTGGGACCCAGACTCGCTTTCAGGAACCTCCGGACCCTCCCGAAGGGGTCTGGATTCCTGAGTATGGGTGGTCTCTCCGCAACTAGAACCATACTGACGACTTCGTCAGTAGCTGAAATATAAAGCAACAAAGGCTCACCAGGGTTCGGAGCTACCAAAATTGGTAGGGTGGTGAGGAACTATTTCAGCTCCTGGAATGCCTTCTCTACTTCTTCGGACCATTGGAATGGTCTAGACTTCCTCAATAACTTGAAGAAGGGGAGTGCCCGTTCCGCCAGTCTTGAGATGAACCGGCTGAGGGCTGCTAGACATCCAGTTAACTTTTGGACGTCTTTGATGCGGGTTGGTTGCCGCATGTCTTCAATGGCCTTAATCTTTGCCGGATTAGCTTCTATGCCCTAGTGACTTACCAGGAAACCGAGAAGTTTTCTGGAGCTAACCCCGAAGACACACTTGTTTGGGTTTAGCTTTGTGCGGGTGGCCCGCAGCTTGTCGAAGACAGCCTGCAAGGTGTCAAGGAGTGACTCCTTGTCCTTGACCTTGACCACGATGTCATCGACGTACACTTCCACTATGTCTCTAATGAGTTCATCAAAAGTTTCGTACATAGCTCGTACAAAAGTTGAAGCTGCATTCTTGAGACCAAAGGGCATGGCTGTGTAACAGTACAATCCATCTACTGTGATGAATGAAGTATGCTCTTCATCTTCCCTAGACATCCTGATTTGATGATACCCGGAATATGCGTCTAGGAAACACAGCCCGGAGGTGGAATCCACTATCTGATCTATTCTAGGTAGTGGGAATGGATCTTTTGGACATGCCTTATTTAGTGTGGTGTAGTCGGTGCACATTCGAAGCTTCCCGCCAGCCTTGGGCACAACGACTGCGTTTGCCAGCCATTTTGGATGGAAGACTTCTCGGATGAATCCGGCTTCGAGTAACTTCTTCACTTCTTGTCGGATGAAGTTCTGTCGCTCTACGGATTGCTTCCGAGGATTCTGATGCACAGGCCGGGCGTCGGGGTAGATCTTCAGATTGTGCTCAATCACGTCCCTGGGGATCCCAGGCATTTGTGACGGTTGCCAGGCAAATACGTCGACGTTAGCCCGGAGGAAAGTGATGAGCGCGAGTTCCTATTTGTCGTTCAATCCCCCCGATATACGGGTGGTCTGAGCGGCATCGGAACCAATTTGGATGACTTTGAAGGGAATGTCGGTGTCGTCGCTTGGCTGCACTCGAGGTGCAGAAGTCGAGCCTCGTTGACGGATGCTCGGGGTTTTTGGAGCTTGCTCCTGCCTGGAGTCCTCCTCTTGTGCTGTAGTGAGTGCACGGAGTTCTTCCAGTGCAGTTACTCCGGCAGTACGATCTCCGCGGATCCGTAGAACGCCTACTGGTGTTGGCATTTTCAACACCAGATAACCATAATGAGCAGCTGCCATGAATTTGTATAGGGCAGGCCTTCCCAAGATGGCATTGAAGGGTAAGTTGATCTGAGCGACGTCAAAGATCAGCTTCTCGGTGCGGTATTTCTCCTTTGTCCCGAAGGTAACAGGGAGAGTAATAGCTCCGAGTGGGGTAATGGCCCCTGGACCTACTCCGGAGAAAGGTCGAGAGGGGTGGAGATCCGAAGGTCGGAGCTGAAGCTTAGTGAAAGCTTTGAAGCTAATGAGGTTAAGCCCCAAACCTCTGTCTACCATGACATGGTGGAGCTGGATGTTATTGATGGTAGGAGATACCATCAAAGGTAACTGACTTGCTCTAACCATGCTCCGAGGGCAATCTGAAGCATCAAAAGTGATGGCTGTGTCCATCCACTTCCGATGAGGTTCCGACCTTACTGTAGGAGCTACAGCAGCCATATCCCGATGCATAGTCTTGATGACGCGATGGGAGGTGATATCCCATGATCCACCAAAAATGGTGTTCATGGTCTTCCGACGCTCGTTGTCAGAGACGTCAGAATCATCGTCGACTAAGGTTTAAACGGCCTTCAGGACCTTTTTGGGATCCTGAAATCCTAACTCCTCTTCAGCCGGAGCTTCGTCGACTTTTTGCTTTCCTTCCCTCTGTTGGAAAGGAGATGCTTCTCGGCGCTTATTGTAGCGCTCAGCAAGGTTTTGGACCTCTCGGCAGTCTTCCAAATTGTGGCTGCCCGTTTTGTGAATGGGACACCACACTTTGGGTTTGCCACCATCTTCAGAAGACGGTCGAGGTCGCTTCTCGGGGCGTGGCCCCCGGCCATCCGGAGTTGCAGCAGCTGCAACGTTGGATGTGCCGGCCGATGGCTTCTTCTTACCGTTGGTCTTCTTTTTCTTCTTGCCACCCCCGAAGGTAGCGGCTTCTTCTTTGGAGGATTTCTTGTGACCCTCCGAGGTTGGTTTGGAGTGCATCTCACGGCCCTCCGCAGCTCTGGCACATTTGTCAGCCAAGCTGAAGAGTTCCGTGACGCTGGTGATCTCCTTGATCGCCAGTTTCTCCAACATCTTCTTGTCCCGTACGCCCTGTCTGAATGCCACAATGACAGAGGCGCTAGAGATAGAAGGGATAGTGTTTCGTACCTGAGAGAACCTCTGGATGAATGATCGCAAGGATTCTCCCCCTTTTTGCACGACGGCAAAAAGGTCTAGTTCAGTGCCTGTTCGGGTGTATGAACTCCCGAAGTTGGCGGTGAACTGCCGGCACAGCTCCTCCCAACTGTTGATAGAGTTGGGTGGAAGGCTCATAAACTAGGACCTGGCGGTCCCAGTTAAGGCCACTGGAAAATAATTGGCCATCACGGCCTCGTTTCCTCCAGCTGCCAAGATTGCAGTGGAGTAGATCTGAAGAAATTCGGCGGGATTGACAGTCCCGTCGAATTTTTCCGGCAGGTGAGGCCGGAACTTCTGTGGCCACCTAACCATGCGCAGGTGCATGGCCAGAGCTGAACAGCCTCCTCCTACTCCTTCAGGAGTAGAAAGGTCCTGAGCTTCCCGTCTTTCACGAGCACGCTCAATATGGACTCGGCCATCTTGTTGACGGTATCGGCGATCAAGCTCCGCCCGAAGGTCATGAGTTGAGAGCCTGGATACCGTGTGAGTGCGTCGTGCCCCGGAGGGCAATGACGTCACTTGTTGCGAAGCAGCACGTCTCCTGCTATTGGAAACGTGCGGACCAAGTCTTCCAGACAAAGTCCGCCGCTGCGACGGGGCTCGTCCTAAAGGAGGAAGACCCTGGTTGCTGAGGCGTTCGGCTGCTGCTGCAACCAAATGTTCCACATCAGCCCTCCACTGTTCCAGGGCATCCCGGGATGCGTCCGTAGGTGGTGGGCATTGGAGAAGAGCACGCGCTGCATGGAGCGCGTGTTCCGGGTTGTCATGATTTGCCGACGCAGTAATTGACGCCGGTGCACCATCACGTTGCCCAGCATGATTTGCTGGAGGAGACGGTGGTGGTGGGAGTGTGACTCCTGCTGGTGCTGGGGCTCCTACTGGTGGCTGCATATTGGGGGGATTGCCCCCAACAGCCTGAGCAGCAGGTTGACCGTTGGATGATCCAGCAGCTGAGTTCACCATTCTCAAAATCTCAGGCGCCCCTACCTGGCGCGCCAACTGTCGGTGGTTTGAAACCGGCATATCTCCCTACACTACTAAAGTGATAGGGGAGTTTGATGTTCGGTGTGGGCGCACGGAGATTCAAGAAGGTGAGTAGAAAATGACACAGGAGACACAAGAGTTTACGTGGTTTGGGCCGCCTGAGCGTAATACCCTACTCCACGGGTGTGTTGGTCTTGTATTAGCTGTATGAGCTTGTGTTGAGCGTCAACGGCGTGTGTCTATCCCCTGAACATGTCGTCGGCCTGTCCTTTTATAGTACAAGGGCAGGCCGTTACAAATTAGCCTGGCCCGACATATGGCCCCGGCGGTTACTAGTATTGGTACCTCTTCAACACGTTTAATTGCTCTTAATGACCCTGTAACGGGCTTTGACAGCACCGTTACTGGTGTTAAGATCATCTGTTTAAGTGTCATTAATATTGTATTAATGACACTTAATCGGGTCTTAAAGTCCTTGATTCCCCTTTGAAGATCCGTAGCCGTTGCGGGGTCTTCCGGAGGTTTGGGGCTGAAGATCCGACGATTGGACACGTGGCAGCTCCGGAGCATACTGTGGGAAACAGGGAGCTCCGGAGCTACCTGACACGTGTCAGGTCCGGATCTTCTCTCGATCTGGGGTTAAGTCCGGAGGTGCCATTTCGGTACATGGCCCGAAGCTTCCCCCTTGTGGGCGGTAGCTCCGGTTTGATAGTACACATGGCGACCTTGGGATTAACCATGTTGGAGAAGCGGGTCCGGTTATGTCTGACATGTGGGCCTCCGAAGGTCTTCAAATCAAGTAGATGACTTTCCTTTGAGATCTTTGTAACCTCAAGGGGTGTACGGTTTCTAGGGTACCGACAGCTTTCAATCTCCCCCTTTTTGGTGATGGATGACAACACAACAAGTGAAGCATAGTAATAATGAATTTGATAGTACGATACTCAAGAAGATATGCAATGAGTACAAGATAAGGCATATTAAACTTAAAAACTCAAAAGAGATTAATAACGCGAAAGCTCAATCAATCAATAGCTCAAGAGAATAAGTGGCACATGAATACATAATGAATAGCAAATCAGTAGCGAAAACACCAAATTACAAAAGATATGGATAAAGACTCCCCCTGAGACTAAGCAACCCTCTAAGCAACCTTCCCCCTGACTCTCTAACTCTTCTCCCCCTTTGGCATCAAGACACCAAAAAGGAATCCGAGTACCTAAGAATCCTGAGTGCTCGGAGCGATGAAGAACTGGTCACCGTCGGGGGTGCTATCGTCGGAGCTGCTGCCTGCTGCTGCGGCTGAGACTGGAGTAGAATTGGAGGTACCTGAAGGAGTCGTAGTCGGTGCCTACTGAGTCGGAGCTGCTGGCAGTGGGGCACTGACAACGGATGTCAGCGTCTGCTGGAACAACGTCGTAGCCAGCAGCGGAGAGTGGATCGGTGCGCCTGGAGAAAGCAGTGGAGACATGCTGATCGACGGGATCGGCGTGGTCGGCACTGGAGCTGCAGCTGGAGCAAGGACAGGCGGTGGTGGAGCAAAGCCTGGCAGCTGCGACGGCAGGGCAATCCCGGTCTGGGTGTAGAGCTTGGTGATCAACCCCAGGATGCCCATCATCGCCTGCTGCGTCTGCTACTGCTGGTCGAGGGAGCGCTGGTGCATCTGATCTATTAGCCCCGTCACCCGGTCAGTGTCCTCTCGCCTCTCACGGGCGATCTGGCGCTGCATCTCCTGCTGCTGCTGCTGGAGCTCCAAAAGACGTGCTGCCTGCTCAGCTCGGGCCTGCTCAGCTGCAAGCCGATCCAGGCGCTGCTGCTCAACCATCTGCTGTAGGAGTGAGGTGAGCTCTGACGACTGAGAGACCTGTGCCTCTGAGATGGGAGGTGGAGTAGGGGGTGGCACTGTCGAGCCTCCGGCCTCCGCGTCGTGCTGCCTAGGTGAGAGAGGAGGTGGGAAGTACTCCTTAACACTGTCATCTGTGTCACTCTCGGACCAAATGTGCTGAAGGTCCTCACCCTGAGCCTCTGCCTGAGCAAGCCTCTCGTCTTCCTTCTCCAGGTCAGACCAATCCTCCTCGGATAGCCGAGCACGGACCTGACGCTCGACTGGACGGCCAAGGCGGCGGTCTCCAGGAGCTGGAGCACGGTAGTGGCTGAATCGTGTGACACTCTCATTAGTGAGACTGTCACGCACGGCGGACTCCTCAGGAACAACCATGGAGAGCAGGTAGCTGATCCAGTGACCAAACACAAGCTGCCTCATCATGCCAACTCCGTCAGTGATCACGTCCTCCATCTCACAAATGAGGATGTCCACAATATCGAACTCCATCCCGTTCATGATGTAGAAAAGAAGGGTCTACTGCAGGCTGGTGAACCCCTCTAGGTATCCGGACCTCGGCAAAAGAGTGCGGCGCAAGGCAAGGTGCACTGTGCGCGCAGCTAGAGTCAACAGTGCCGGTACCCTCGGCTGGTCTGGAGAGAAGGACGGTGCAAATAGAGAGCGGATCTCCTCCAGTGGTGGTGCCACTCCTCCAGTGAGCGGCCTCCTCGTTGGGTCTGCCTGTCCATACACTCTCTCGTGCAGGCAAGTGTCATGGAGATCCACTCCTAGCAGCTGTGCCAAAGTCTGTCTCATCAGGTGATGGTGCTGGCCCATGAACATGAAGTCTATAGATCTGCGGCCCTCAGAGACGTAGAGGGTAGCGTAGAATACGCGGACCCAGTCCTCCATGTAGGCACTCCTCTCGAAGGACACTAGATCCACCAGCCCTCTGTACCTCGCAAAGTAGGGGCGTATCTCCTTCTCGGCTGCTAGAGCAAGCTTATCCCAGTCCAAGAAGTTGTGATGGAAGAGCTTGTGGCCTCGGCGTCTATACGTCTCGTACAGCGACGCCTGAGTCAAGGTCCAGAACCGGCTATCCACACGTGCCTCTCTAGGCCGCGGGAACAACTCCTCAAGCAAAACGCTCCATCTGAGTCTTCTGAGCTGCTTGGCCTTCATCTTCCTGTAATCAGTCAGCCGGACACCTTCACCAACATGGACGTTGGTGTCCATCTCATAGACGGCTCTCTGGGCCGCCCTGTCCTCTCGAAGATCGGCAGCAGAGGGTCTCGAACGTGGTACTGCCGGCGGATGACCCCCACGGGTCCTGGCTGAGCGCCGGCGAACAAGTGGTACTTCCGACTCTTCTTCTGCCTCGGACTCATCTAGCACGAGAGGCTGCCTCTGACGAGCCTCGCGGATCCTCAGTGATCCTCCTCGGCCACGCTCTCGCTCCTCGGCGGCGCGAGCGGCCATCAAAGCCTTCTTTTCCTCCTTCAAAAGCTTTTGCTTCTTTGCGGCCGGCTCCGCAATGGCCTTGCCCTTGTTCTTCTTGTCACAAGCCATTGCGATGAGGCAGTGTGCGGGAATGGAGTCGACGATGTCAAGCGCACGGAACGGCGACACGAAGATCGTCGGGGCCGGGAAACCCTAGCGGCGTAGTGGCGGCCGTAGAGGGAGGCACCACAGCGACGCGAAGGGCGGTGGTGTGGCTGCTGGGGGCGGCGGCGGTGGTGCACGAGCGGCGGTCGGCGGCGCTTGGGTGGAGCGGCGGCGGCGGTGGAGGAAGCGCCGGCGGCGGTGCGGCTGCTGTGGTGCGGCGGCCGGAGGCGTCGGTGGCGGCGCTTGGGTGAGAGGAGCGGTGACCGGAGGTGAGGGAGCATCGGGGTCGGGGAGAGAGAAAATCGGGAGGTGAAGGGGCGTTTAAATAGTGGGTCCCAAACCCTAGCCAAAAATTTAACACCGGATGGACCGACGTTACAAGATAGGAGCATCGGTCGAATGGCACAGTAAGGATATTCAAAAAGGTACCGTTGACACCGGATGGACCGATGTTGAACTTATTTGCATCGGTGGAATTTAGCACAGTTCCATAAATGTGAAATCGGATGGACCGATTTTTCTCAGAATGAACTCGTCGGGTGATTTGTGTTACTGACTGAACTGGCTCTTGGTCTTTGAACACCAACTGATCCGATGAGGGTCTGACCTAAGCATCGGATAATCCGATGACTACAAAACAGCAACATCCCATATATGTCCTTTGACCAAACAAACAAACGATGAGAAACACATGTGTTAGGACTTTTTGGGCAACCCTTTACCCCTCAAAAAGCTAATATGCCAATAACTTGGCTAAACCCTAAAGCAAATAGAACACGGAGAAAGATGGGAGGAAATTATCCAAATAAAATGTAAGGCCCATGCTTTGTGAGCTAGAGGATGAAGACTTCTATCTCTTTAAAGCATGTTCCTTTAGACATTAACGCACCTAACGTTTTGTTCTTCCCACATCATATGAGTTGAGATATTGTATTTCAAACAAGTCTCTTTCTCATGAGGTGGGTTCCCCTTTGTGACAATCTACCGTATGCAATGCCAAACAAATTATAGTTCAAGAAATTTAAATATGAGTGCAAGTCTATATGGCAGGCATCATGCAAGACATAAAGTAAATCTATCTTGCCAAGTTTGAACCTTTCAAAGGCTTCTTCAGGGAGAGCCACTTTCCAAGCCTTGGGAAAACCCAAAGGAGCCTCCATCCCAAGCCAACCCTTGCTCACCCCTATCATTTGAAAGTTAGACAAGACCTATATGAGATGCATTCTTACATGATCATGGCAACTTACATGACGTTCGATGGATCTAGCACATTTAACTCACTTCTTAGCCTAGAAAAAGTTTTCTCATCAAGTGGTTTAGTGAAGATATCCGCCAATTGTTCTTCGGACCTAACACCTCGCAATGAGATGTCTCCCTTAGCTTCATGGTCCCTAAAGAAATGATGGCGAATATCAATGTGCTTAGTGCGGGTGTGTTGAACGGGGTTTTTAGCTATCTTAACCGCACTTTCATTGTCACAAAGGAGAGGCACACGACCAAGTTTAACACCAAAGTCCAAAAGGGTTTGCTTCATATAAAGAATTTGGGCACAACATGCACCGGTCGCAATATATACCGCTTCCGCCGTGGACAAGGCGACGGAATTTTGCTTCTTGCTAGACCAAGATACTAGGGAATGCCCAAGCAAGTGGCACCCACCGGAGGCATTCTTGCGATCCACGCGGCATCCGGCAAAGTCCGAATCTGAGTATCCCAAGAGATGGAATTTGAACCTTTAGGGTACCACAAGCCCACACTAGGGGTATGCTTAAGATACCTAAGTATCCTAAAGACCGCCTTCCGATGCGATTCTTTAGGTGCCGCTTGAAAGCGAGCACACAAGCATACACTAAACATGATATCAGGCCTAGATGCGGTAAGGTAAAGCAATGAACCAATCATAGAACGGTAGTTGGATTGATCAATAGGTTTACCGTCCTTATCCGTGTCGAGATGACAATTTGTTGCCATTGGAGTGCTTCTTGAGCTGCAATCTCTCATCTCAAATTTCTTCAAGAGGTCCTTGGTGTACTTCTCTTGATAGACGAAGGTCCCCTCTTAAAGTTGCTTGATTTGGAATCCAAGGAAGAAGTTGAGCTCTCCAATCATCGACATCTCGAATTCCCTAGACATCATTTTGCCAAACTCATGGCTAAGAGCTTCGTTAGTTGAACCAAAAATAATATCATCAACATAAATTTGACAAATGAATAATTCTCCGTTGATGTCTTTGGTGAAGAGTGTAGTGTCCACCCTCCCGATCTTGAATCCTTGCATGATCAAGAAATCCCACAGTCGTTCATACCATGCCCTAGGTGCTTGCTTGAGCCCGTAGAGCGCCTTGTGCAACCTATACACATGATTAGGATTCCTCGGATCTTCAAACCCGGGAGGTTGTTCAACATAAACAAGCTCGTTAATGTAACCATTAAGAAAGGCATATTTCACATCCATTTGATAAAGTCTAATATCATGATGTGATGCAAAGGCAAGAAGTATACGGATGGCTTCAAGCCAGGCTACCGGAGCAAATGTCTCCCCAAAGTCTAGTCCCTCAACTTGTGAGAACCCCTTGGCCACAAGTCTTGCCTTGTTGCGGACCACAATGCCATTCTCGTCTTGTTTGTTGCGGTACACCCACTTTGTTCTGATGACGTTCTTGTCCTTGGGTCACTCCTCCAACACCCAAACTTCATTGCGGATGAAGTTGTTGAGTTCTTCTTGCATGGCCATCACCCAATTTGGATCTTGTAGTGCTTCCACAATGTGAGTGGGTTCTACACATGAAACAATCAAGTAGTGCTCACAAAACGAAGCGAAATGGCGAGAGCGTGTACTTACACCCCTTGACGGACTTCCGATAATTTGGTCCATCGGATGCGCCTTGGAGATGCGTCCATGCCTCATAAGTGGTTGTGAAGCACTTGGCGGTGGTGATGCGTGTTGCTCATCTTGTGGTTGGACTTGATCATGGACTTCTTCTTCTTCTTGATGTTGTGTGGCTTGTGAGTCTTGAGTCGGCAATGGATCATCCTTTTCTTCTTCGTCAACTTGAGGCGCCATTGAAGTGTTGATGTTGGAACTTGAAGCTCCCCCTTGATCATGGCTCTCCTCAACTTTAGGCTTGATGTCTCCAATGGTCATGTTCTTCATAGCTTCTTGTAGAGGCTCATCATCTATTTCATCATGACCAAAACTCTCCTCTTGGGAGCCATTAATTTCATCAAACTCAACATCACAACTTTCCTCAACTAAACCGGAGGTTTGGTTGAATACTCGATATGATTTTGAGTTTGATGCATAACCAAGAAATATACCAACATCACACCTTCTTTCAAACTTACCGAGCCTTTTCTTGCGGTAGATGTAGCACTTGCACCCAAAGACTCGAAAGTAGGAGATGTTGGGCTTTCTCCCAATGAGAAGTTCGTACGGGGTCTTTTGAAGTAGTCGATGCAGGTAGACCCTATTTGCGTCATGGCACACCGTGTTGATTGCTTCGGCCCAAAACTTCTCCGACGTGCCATAGTCATCAAGCATTGCTCGCGCAAGAGTGATGAGAGTCTTGTTCTTTCTTTCAACAACACCATTTTGTTGAGGAGTGTATGTGGTCGAAAACTCATGTTTCACGCCTTCACGGTCACACCACTCCCCAATGTTGTAGTTCTTGAATTCGGTGTCGTTGTCACTCCAGACCTTGATGATGGGAAGTTGAAATTCCCGTTGAGCGCGGTTGGCGAAGGTCTTGAACACTTCCAGAGTTTCACTCTTGTCACCTAGAAATAAAGTCCAAGCATAGAGATAGTAGTCATCAACTATAACAAGACAATAGAGGTTACCGCCAAGGCTTTGATATGTGGACGGTCCGAAGAGGTCCATGTGGAGTAGTTCAAGTAGCTTGGAGGTTGACACCATTATCTTCATCGGGTGGTGTGAAGCAACTTGCTTCCCGGCTTGACAAGCGCTACAAAGCTTGTTCTTCTCAAATGTGACATCCTTCACGCTGGTCACCATCCCAAGCTTGAATGACTTCTTGAGCTTGCTCATCCCTATGTGCGCTATGCGTCGGTGCCATAGCCATCCCAAACTTGTCTTAGTGAAAAGGCAAGTGGTCAAGCTAGCATTCTTGTTGGAGAAGTCTACTAGGTAGAGGTGTCCATGCCGAAATCCTTTGAAGACTAGTTCTTGGCTTGTCTCACTACTCACAACAACATAACTTTTGCTAAAGGTGCACGTTAGTCCAAGATCACATAGTTGTGCAATAGAAAGTAAATTAAAACTAAGTGACTTAACGTACAAAACATTGGAAATAGATAAGTCATTTGAAATAGCAATTTTACCTAACCCAATTACCTTGCCCTTAGAGTTATCATCAAAGGTGACTTGTTCATGATTGCCGGGGTTTTCTATGGTGGTGAACATACCATCATTGCCGGTCATATGTTGGGTGCACCCGCTATCGAGTACCTAATGCTTTCCTCCGGCTTTGTAGCTCACCTACACACACGAATTCAATTTTTAACTTTAGGCACCCAAGCCAACTTAGGTCCTTGTATATGTGATGCAAGTTTCTTTGGGACCCAAAGTTGCTTGGGGAGCTTCCCCTTCATGCCCTTCATGTCTTTGCCAATGAACCTTGCCTTCACCTTGCCATCTACTTTACTCAAGAGATAATAACGATCATTGAAAGTAGATTTGTAATTAATGGGCAATTTTGGAGAAGGTCGGTTAGGAAGAGGACACTCCCTTATGTGGTGACCGGTGACCTCACAATGTTGGCAATAAGATCCAACTTCCTTGATGAAGCTTGTTCTAAGCTCCGGTGAGGGCACCTTTACTTTGTTAGGCACCGGGAAGGATCCATGTCCTCTCTTGTTGAAGGCCTTTGCTTGTTGGAAGAGGATTTCCTTGTGTTTGACTTCCCCTTTTGAAATTCTAGCCACACTAGTGCGGAGACTCTCAATTTCTTCCAACAAGTCCTTCTCCCTAGCATTTTCTTTCAAAGGCAAAGACTTGTGCAAAGCATTAGTGGCATGAGAAGTAATGGATATATTATCATTAAGAGTTTGTTTCTTTATATTTTTCAACTCTTGATCAAGAACTTCATTAGCAAGGTTAAGTGTTTGATGTTCTTGTATTAACTTGTTGTGCTCTCCCAAGAGTGTTTGGTGTGCTAAGTTAAGCTCATGATGATCTAGCTTGATTTTAACCTTATCCTCCTCAATTTGCTTGACATGGGATTTGAGCGTGTCATGCTCTTTAAGTATGCTTTCATACTTGTCAAGCAAATCGAGGTTATTATTCTCAAGCTTGGCACGAGTTTCTTCAAGAGCTTTAACCTTACTCTTCTCCCTCTTAATGATAGTGTCATATTCACTTATTAATGAAGTTAAATCATCGAGGGAAAGCTCATCATCGCTAGATTCATCACATACCTTGGTGTTACCTTTAGACATGATTCACATGGGTGGTGGATGAAGAGGTGATTCGTCATTGTTGGCAATGGCAAGGCCGGCCAAACTTTCTTCTTCCGCTTCACTCTCTTCATCACTTGATTCTTCATCGGTGAGCCATTCATTTGCCTCACACATGAACACCTTTTGTGGGCCATTTCTTTTCTTTGGGAAGAGTTTTGCCTTATTGCACTTGTCATGTTTCCTCTTCCCAAAAGATCTTGGCTTGGGTTTGGCCTCTTCTTCATCATCTTCACTATCTTCAAGCTTGCGATGCTTGCTCTTGTGGTTCTCTTTTCTTTTGTCCGGTTTTGGACAATCATAGGAGATGTGGCCTTGGTCACCACAATTGTAGCCAGTCTTGTGATCATCTCTACTTGGTAGAAACGCTTTCTTCTTGGGATCAAATGTGTATCCCTTCTTAGTAATCTTGGAGTTCAAGCGTGAGAACTTTCTCATCATCAATGCAAGCTCATCATCGTCATATTCACTTGATGCTTGCTCTTCTTCACTTGATCTAGGCTCAACCACCTTCTTCTTCTTGAGGCTTGTTTTCTTGGTGGAGGCCTTTAGAGCAATTGTTTTTGAAGATGATTGCTCCATCATCCCAAGTACACTCATTTCATGAGCGTGAATTTCTCCAATGAGTTCCGAAACTTCAATGTGGTCAAGAGACTCTTTTTGAAGCATGGAGTTGATGATGTTGTACTTTGGATTGGAAGGAGCATGAGGATCTTGCGGTTGATGAGTCCCTTGCCAAGAGAAGCAATGTCAAGAGCATTAATTTGTTCAATAAGTACATTCAAGCGAGAGAACATCTCATTGACATTTTCATGAGATAGCATCTTAAATTCATCATATTTGGCTTTAAGCATGTGATATTTTAGTTCTTTGACACGAGACGAACCATCATGTATTTCTATCAAGCAAGCCCAAATTTCACATGCCTTTTCTTTGCTAGCAATCCTAGCAAACACATCTTGACTAATACATTCATAAATTGCATTCCTAGCTTTAGCATCCCATTTAATTTGATCACCAACATAATTGTGCTCACCAAACCCCGCGTGGGTCGCTTCCCATACTTCGGGAGCAATAGCCTCTACATAAGCGCGCATGCATGCTTTCCAATAGGCAAAGTTCTTGCCCTCGAAGATAGGAACCGAACCCCAACCTTGGCCATTTAGCTCTCTAGCGGTGAAGCTAGAATGATCCTATGAGCAACCTTGCTCTGATACCAATTGTAAGGATCGAACGCCCAAGATGGGGGGGGGGTGAATTGGGCTTCTTTTCAAAAATTAAGGCAATAAAACTTAATTACTAAGAGCCCAATTCCCTACGCAAACAACCTATGCATTCAAGTGAATAGTGACTTTGCGATATATGAAATGCATAAGTGTAAAGGAGAGGAAGAGAATGCAAACTCCAGAGGAGACACGAGGATTTATCCTGTGGTTCGGCAAGATCGTCAAGATCTTCCTACATCCACGTTTTGGCACCCACCAAAGGGTATAGCCACACCCAAGTCACCGAGACTAGGGATCTTCACTATTCTTCTCCGTTTGCCAACCTCGGCAAGGTGGAGCTCAAGCCTTGTACAACTTGGATCCTCCGGGCTTCCTCAACCGTCTTGGCAAGATCTGGAAGTCTCTCTCAGTGACAAACACCAAGGGACACTCCCTTACAGCTCTCACTACACTAAAGATTCCACTCACCAAGAATGGAGGCACACAAGCTCTCTCTCTAGCTAGTTCTAGCCTATCTCTTGGTGTGTAAGTGGTCTAAAAGATTTAGAAGTGATGGCTCAATGTCTTGAATACTTGAGGATGTGTAGAGTATGTCTAGTGATCAAGACTTGTCGAATAGACAGGTTGAAAGGGTATAAATAGCCAGCCTCCATGAAATAGCCGTTAGAAACGTAGGCTGACATCACTGCTCTGCGAACACCGGATGATCCGATGTCTCCCCTTCAGTTATCATCAGTCCAATTCAAATTAGCTGATGTCATTGTGTCAGATATGACCGTTGTTAGACCGATGTTGCATTTGTCTTCTCATTGGATGATCCGGTGGCACTTCCTCCAGAATTGGTTCAAACTTGATGCTTACTGGAGTGATTGACCGATGTGTATATTGCTGTACATCGGATGATCCGGTGCTACACTTGGTCCAAGTATATTGCATACTGTACTGATGGACCGATGTAACATTGCCCTTAACATCGGATAATCTGGTGAGTACTTTGTTCTGAGGTCTTCTTCTTCTGCTGAATCAACTCGACCGATGTGTTGTTCTCTGGAAATATCGGTTGCTCCGGTGAGTTGATTTTGTTTGCTTCGAGTTGTTCTAAGTGATTCTTTTGTATTTTGCTCGATTGACCTCTTAGACAATTGTTGGAAATATACTTCTGATGATTTTCAAGCATTGAGTGTTGTCATTTATGGTTGAATGACTTTGACATATGAGCTTTTACTTCTAAACTTCATAGCATTGATTGATCTCATAAAAAGATTGTTTAGGGGTCTCCAATGATCAGTAGTTGATGTTTATATTCATATGGATTTCATTTGATTGGGAGACCTTGCATCCACAAATTCATTAGTAAAATCCAATCGTTGTCATTAATCACCGAAACCATACCTCATGGGGGCCTAGATGCTTTCACCTGTCTTTCTACCGTGCAGCGCAACCCTTTTATATGTCAAGGACTGACTGTTACAGTATGTGCCTGGCCCGACAAGTGACCCCGGTTGTAATAAACTATCCTATACACGATCTAAAGTGTTATGGGTGGTTAATAACATGATAACATGCCTTAATAGTAGCGTTACCGGTCTTGATAGTCCTCTGATCGTGTATCATTAATATAACATTAATGACGCGTTAACTAGGTCTTTTAACCAATTGATGGCCTTTGAATGCCTGCTCTGTTGGAGATCCCGCTGTCTTCCCGTTGCTGATGTAGGTCCGGGCTTTGACACGTGGATGATCCGGAGCTTCCCTCTACTGGGGGATAGGTCTGGGGCCGTTGGACATGTGGCAGAGCTGGAGCTTCCCTGAGGAAGGAGGCAGGTCCAGCTCTGCAGGACACGTGATAGCATTGGACCTACCCAAAGAAGGGAGGCAGGTCCGGATCTTCTGGACACGTCGCTACATCGGAGCCACCATAAGGTGGGAGGTAGACCCAGTTCTATGGGATGCGTATCCCCTTCGGACGTCTGCCACTTGGGCATTGGAACTCACCAGCTTTGATTGTGGTGTCTGGAGGTACCCGGTACGTAGGGTACCGACAATACCAATTGGTTACAAGCACTTCATAGGAGAAGGTCTGAATGACCATATAAGTACATCTAGCACGGGTTTG
Organism: Tuctoria greenei; assembly: GCA_036927565.1. Lineage (NCBI taxonomy): Eukaryota > Viridiplantae > Streptophyta > Magnoliopsida > Poales > Poaceae > Tuctoria > Tuctoria greenei. Next base: position 182,314,901 of record JAYESD010000002.1, read on the forward strand.
GAGAGGATGCATGGGGGCTTCAGTACTACCAGGAATAAAGAAAGAGAGGAGGTCATGAACTTTTCCTTAGTCTATGACATGAATGTAGCAAACACATTTAGAAAGAAAGAATATCATCTAGTGCCTTTACTAGTGGACAACACACTAGCTAGATTGATTTATCCTTTTGAGAAGAGAAGATAGACATGATTGCTTTGGTTGCAAGGTCATACGTGGAGAGTGTGTTGTCCATCAACATAAGCATGTGGTAGCTGACTTCCATTTTAGCATTCATTTGCAATGGGATAAGGATGCCAAATTCGCTAGAATGAAGTGGTTGAGGATTAAAAGAAGTCAAGCACAACCTTTCAAGAGAGGGTTAGCAAGGAGGGTCCATTGAAAGGAAGAAGAAGATGTAAACACTATGTTGCTAAAGATGACAAGTTACATTCAAAAGGTCACTTTGGAAGTGTTTGGTTTGACTAGAGAAAACAAGATTGAAGCTAAAGATACTTGATGATGGAACGAGGATTTCTGAAGGTTATCAAAAAGATGAAAGAATAGTATAAGACCCTATACGTTGACAGGAGTGCACACAACATAAGAAAAGTCCAAGGTAGCGAAGAAGACTGCAAAGCGAGCTATAAGTAGAGCTAGGATCGGGCTTACAAGGACACCTACTAGTGTATGGAAACAGACACAGTGTAAATGGATATCTACGAGATGGTGAGGATCTGTGAGAGAAAGACAAGGGATGTCAATCAAGTTAGATGCATCAAGGATAAAACAGATCAACTCCTAGTGAAGGATGACGAGATCAAGAATAGATGGAGAGAGTATTTCAATAAACTATTCAATGGGAAGAATGATAGCTCTGCCATCAAGTTGAACAAATTCTTCGATGGTAACAAAAGGGGTTCTATACAAAAAATTCAAGAATACGAGGTTAAGGAGGCTTTAAAGAGGATGAAAGGGAGTAAGGGAACGAGATTTTACTACGTGAGAAATGCTCATTCGAGACGTGTGCGCACGAAGAACGGAGACGCATAAATGGCGCATCGCTGTCGTCGCGTCTTGCATTATAGAGTAATCAAAGATGCGCGGTTGAATGCGTCACCGATCTATACACATAGGAGACAAGTTTTAAGAATGTGCATCGCCTTTTTGTAAGAAATCCGAGATGAACCTTAAGGCGACTTGTCTCCTTTATGTAAGAAATCCGACACAAGCTTTACGACTACCCGTCTCCTTTTATGTAAATAATCCGAGACAGGCGTTAAGGACGATTGTCTCCTTTCTTTATGATAGTCGATGTTCTCTCTATGTCAGCTCGTCTCCTTTATGTAAATAATCTGAGACAGGGTTAAGGATGCTTGTCTCATTTCTATATGATATCCGAGACGGTCTGTATGTCAGCTCGTCTCCTTTATATAAATATTCTGAGACGGGACTTAAGGATGCTCGTCTCCTTTCTGTATGATATCCGAGACGGTCTTTATATCAGCTCGTCTCCTTTTTGTAAGAAATAGGAGACTAATAGGAGACTAATCCGAGATGAACTTTAAGTCAGCTGATCTCCTTTATGTATATAATATGAAAAGCTCTTTATGTTAGCTCGTCGCGGATTAAACTACTAGCTGGTTTACTATGGTACGCATATGAGACACACCCTGTTAAATGCTCGTCTGCTATTAGATGCCCCCTGTTTGTCTTGGTTGTCGGCTGCATCCTGGAGCTAGCCAGGATTTGGTAGCCACATTGCCAGGGTCAACAACATACACATACAGAAACATATGTATAACCAAATAGAGATCACACATTAAATTACATTGACCACTCAAACTACATACACATACACAAGCGTCAATAATGGTTACCAAGTAACTATCTACAAAAAGAATGCCCCCCATTCATCATGCTTATATACCAAGTACTTACTACAGAAAGAATGTCCCCTGTTCATCCTCCTTACCAACTAACTAATTACATAAATCCTCACTATTATCTAATCCTGTATATTGTAATGTGAGATCTATGTGTGTCGAACATATTGGCAATTAGAATAAAAGTGAAGGTTTACATTCAATGTTTTGAAGCTTACACCAATACACCACGATACATCTCGATATACACTGTTCAAACTTGTCTCAGTACATATTGGGAGTAACATTATCTTTGATAGTTTTGAACTGTCTGAACTTTTCATTGTGTTCTTGGGGAGTAATGTTACTCTCAATGGTTTCGGAGATTGTCCGAACTTTTCTCATCTAAGTTGCGCGTGTTTCTCGATTCGGATTGTCCGAACTTTTAGTCACGTGAACTGCACGTGAGTCGACACGGTTGATCAATACAAATGTGTTTTCAAGAGTTACGTTTACTCTTTTTTGGTTAGGACAGTCTGAACTTTCAGTCACGTGATTTCCGCGTAAATTTGGGTTTGAAATGTCCGATCTTTTGCCTTTACATTGCAGCGCTGCTTTTGGTCTATTCGATAATTTTATTTGCTGAAATAGTTGTGCGACATATCTGTTTTCAACTTGCAATGTTTTCAAACTTGTTTTCTGGTTTATGGAATGTTTGCTTAGTATACTCTTACTAAGTTTTTTATGTGTTATCGCTGATTATTGTGGTTAAACATTGCTATGGTTTGCAACATGCTTATGTGAGGTGCTCACGTAAGGTGTTGTATTTTTCGGACTAATGAGAGTCATGTTGAGGACTTGGGCTTGCAAAGATTGGTGGTTTATTCATGTGTAGGTGTTGCTTGAGGTTAAGACATGGCTGGTGACAGATCCATTGAACTAGTCTAAGAAAGAAGATGATGTTCAACAACCAAGTTCAGGAGGAATTGTGGTTGAGTTGATCGGGAGGTCACGCAACATATTTGTGTCAAGAACAATGTATATGAAGGTATTGTGGACGTTCTTGGAAAGTGTATGCACGTATGACATGGGTGTATGGACGTGGCTACATTTTTCTAAGGCGTGATGAAAGAGATACAGGCATGAATATATGGCCAGAAAGGTCCAACCATCTGGATTTTGGACTCAGGTTGCGGCTGAGTCGATAATGACTCAATGGAAAGATCTGAGTTGGTTATGATAGGATTTCGCGCCTAGCACGAAGTGGAGTTAGTTTAGGAATGTTTGGGATGTTCCTAAGGTGTTTGGAAGTCTTAAGATTGCTTCTATCTGGATATGGAAGAATCTTGAGCAGCTATGGAAAGTTTTGGTTGAAACTAAGTAGGAGTAGGAGTCCTATTTAGGATTGGGTTGGCCTAAGGGCTGGTTATATAAGCAAGGGAGACCAGAGCTCATGGTGAGATTACTTTGGGCTGTTCCTCTTGTATTTCTCTGAATAATATTCATAGTTTAGAGAAGCTTTTATGCCTTGTTCATCTGACTTGTTTTTGTCAATTATTTCTCGTCGAGTTTCTGTGCTGTCCGACCTTTCATCATTGTTTTGATCATAATTCGAATTTTACAGATCCAATTGATGTGATTCTTTTTTGTTTTGTCCTCAAAACTCAAGATTGTATCATATGTGAAAATTACACAGTCATTGGATTTATAGTTTTTGAGTTACATGAGTTTCTTTGCATCATAGCAGATCTGTTTGCACTTTGTTAGAACAGATCAACCTTTGCTCAGGGTTTCGGTCATAACTTGAGTTTTACTCGGCGTTTTCTTGTGGTTCTTGTTTTTGTATTATCGTGACTTGATTCTATACGATCTACACCGATTTGTCACATTTTGAACACGTTGTAAATACTCAGACACACGGTTTCTCTATCAAATTGATTTTTTGCTGAGGGGTTTTCTTTGCTTCCGCGAAAAAAATTTAATCTACCATTCACCCCCACTGGTAGATTTTCATGTGCTCTTTGATCCTACAATTGGTATCAGAGCTACGGTGCTCTAATATCATTGATTGCACGTGTTTTGACTAACTTATATAGAGAAATACTCCGCAAAACCTTATGTGTTCGATGTCGTTGATTTTCGGGTTTGGAAAGCGCCTTTGGAGGCTTACATACAGGTGTAAGGCTTCGCCATATGGGAAAATGTCTTCAAGTGCTTTTTCATGTCTTCAAACAATGAAGTTACTGCTGCAAACATGAGACACGCCGATAATGACAACAAGGCGTGTGTTAACGTTTCTTACGTCACATATCATCTCTCGAAAGAAATGAGGTTTGCAAGCGCACGGAAACTATCATGTAGCATTTCAATCAAACGTATTCCCAAGGGTATCGTATTTATCCCAAAGGAAGGCAATAGAGTAAAGTAAACACTACTCTTATGATCAAGCTATGGGATACTAATCAATTATCAAGTCAGGGGTAAGTTGATAATATATGGGTAGTGTGACACACACCTAAGCAAACTATTCTAAGGGTAGATTGGTCCATATGGAGATTAGACTAAGAGATGGAGAGTTGCTCCTACAATGCTTCTAATATGCATATACAAAGCCTAACTTAGATACTAATGAGCATGTGAATGGTGAATCCTTATACTAAGTTGTTCAACATATTGGGCACAATTTTACCCCTAGCAATACTAGGACGATTCCCGCCAAGAGCTTGTGGCATAGCCGAACGTGGAGGATTACAAAGGACAGATAGGGTTGTCACCACCTGCTGCCTACCTCTTCAATCCGTGGGTCTATGAGACATCCAACATTACTTAACTACCCAAGCACCGTGCTAACATATTAATTAAATACCTTAAGAATCATGACATCCTAAAACAATCACAAATCTAAACATTGTTGAATCAATGTTGAGTCATAGCATAAGTTATTGATATTAATATGATCATATCATAACTAGTTAGACTATAGTGGGGTTGGTGGTGTTTATGATAATAGATTAAGAGTGATTTGGTATAATCATAAAGACTACTCCTACCACATACATGGAATCCCCAATCAAACAAGAAAGGTTTCATCCATGTATATGAACAAAAGAAGACTAAAGATAATACCTTTATTATGCATAAACTCACAAATATAAACAAAGATACATGAGCCATACCTTTCCCAACTTGGACTTGCGACTAGAGGCTCTCCTGTCTATAGCCTAACTCCACTAAGGACTAAGAACACTAGTGTATACATTAGAATGATGCTCAAGTTGTGTGTGTTGAAGTGAGGGGTGATGGGTCCTATTTGTAGCTTGGAGAAGTGTCGGTTTTTGCCATCAAAAGTGTACGAATGAGTCACCCATGACTTCTTCAAGCCGGGAGGAGCCAACACGTAGCATTTGACCACGTTTGGCACCAGGACCTAGTCGGCCAACTAAGGGGGCCGACTGACCTGGTCCTGGCTCCAAACGACCAATTCTTCCTCCAGGTGACTGACAAGTGGGTCCCATTCCATGATATGGGTGCTACACTATTGGATGGCCTCAGATACTTCTGTTTGCAGGCCATTTGATCCATGTGGTGCCACATGTCGGCGTTGATTGGCTGGAATGATATTTTATAGGATCCATCCCCCTGTTTCACTTCAATTATGTATAAAATACCTGCATGCACCAACTTCTTCAAGTACAAGTGGAAATAGGTTAAATAGAAAGGTGATGTGTGCAAGAAATGATATTTCCTTCACATAATTGAGTTATATTGTCATGTGAAATTGGTATATAACAGTCGTCAACAAACTCCTCCAAGCTTATCCTTTGCTCGTCCCGAGCAAAGTCAAGATATTAGGTTGATGATCAGGATTTGCTACAATGTTCTACTTTTCAAAAGTACCATGTGCACAACAAAATACTCTACCTAGTATTGCAAAAATTGGCATGGTACTTCACCCATCTCAAGTCATTATGGCGCTTATGCCATCTCCTTTTTATGGTTGGTTGAATGATAGAATAGCAAATGGAGCACACATACTCTAGAAATTAAGTTCCACTCAAATCTCCGAGAGTTCCATTTAGATTATAAGTACCTCAATTTGATTCTCTCGGTCTCTCCTTTGTGTCTATTACAAATATTTCCTCACCAAGGCATTTTTGTCTACACTCATCCTACCACTAAATAAAGCTTGTATGTGGAGCTTGGTAGGGAATATAGTAGGAATATTTGTCACACATAATATTGCTAAGTCAAAAGAGTAAGCCTTAGAAGAAATCAATTAAAAACAATTTGATTCAAGACAATTTGATTCAAGCATGTGTGATGGAATAAAGTGGATGTGGATCATGAGATGATACCTTTTTGAGTGGACTCTCTTATTTTACAGGGATGAAACATGTCTACTTATTTTTTTCTCATGCTTATGATGTAAGCATGCATTTTTTCTTCTCCTTTCTTTGTAGCCATGTCTTCTACTCCCTTTTTATGCATGAAATTCTGGAGAGAGACTAAGTATGAATGATATGGAGTTTCTCTTTTTATTGTGGAATGGTGGTATGGTGAAAGTTTACTTACTTCTAGTGTAGAAGTATAGCATGTGGAAGTGAAGTTTTGAATTCAAAAAGTAATGAATGAAATCTCACATAGGTCTATACTAGTTTGACAAAGCTCAATGTGAGGACAAATAGCATATGCATAAGGTCTATCAATGTAATGTATCATATGACTTTGGTAGGTATTTCCAATCAAATGAGAGTAACTTAAATCTTTTTAGAATTTCTCCGAAAATCTAAGTTTCACTTTCAAATAGGAATAGCAGGCCTATCACTATATCGTATCTCACAACATAGAATTGGATTAAACTTTTGCTACCCACAATATCTAAGTCAAGGCAAAAGTAATTCTAGCCAATGAAAGTAATATTTTAGAGAGTAGTAAGTTGTAAAATAGGGATTTAGGAAAATTAAAATAGAGCAAATATTCATCATTTCATCTATGTGAATTCCAAACCATTCTTACCGCACATCTTTTATTTTATTTTGAAAGCAAATCTGCTCTACTTATCTTTATGTTTTTTTATATGCAAGAAGTATGATAAGTGAATGGAAATAAATATGCAAAAGGGTGTGATACAAGTTACCTCAAGTGGGGGTCCTCCCCCAAGCTTGTTCTTGGTCAAGGTCCACGCTAGGGGTTGAAACCCTAACGACAGATGTAGGACATGAGGTTGGCCTAACCTTGTTGCAGCATGGCTTTGATATTGGAGTGGTTGAGTGTCGATGTTGGATTGCCTTCCATGGGCTTAATTAGTGTGGTCGAGGAGAGTGTTGTTGATTTCGCTCATCCACACTTCAAGGTTTCCACAGGTTGGATGTATCTTGTTATTCCTTGGCTAAGGTAATGATAACCCTTCTCACAAAGGCATGACGCGCACTCAGCATGCGTTCAGTGTGTTCCGTCATTCTTTGGTTAAGGTGTATCATACCTTCTCGCCATAAAGGAATAACTTGTAACCCTCATGCACTGGGTGTGATTCGTCATTCCTTGGCTAAGGTAATGATACCTTTTAGCCACAAAGGAGTGACATGTACCCAACATGTGTTGAGTATAATCCGTTATTCCTTGGCTAAGGTACAATATACATATAACCACAAAGGGATGACGTGCACTCAACATGGCTTGAGTGTGATCCGTTATCCTTCGCTAAGGTATAAAATACCTTCTGGCGACATAGGAACAACTTGCACCCAGTATACATTGGATGTTATCTTGTCATTCCTTGGTTAAGGTACATAATACCTTTTAGCCACAAAGGAATAACTTAAACCCAATGATGTGGCAATTCCCTTGAGCTTGAATGAGTGCTTAGAATAGTTGAGAGCATCATTGGTTGCTCACGGAGGGTTTCCATGTCAAATCTCCAGCATCGTATAGTTATGGTTGACCATCGGGCTTAATTTCCAATAGGTAGCAACCATACTAATTTACTCCTTGGCCAAGAGATATTGAAATAGAATCCTCTTAGGGTTTCCAACAATAGGACCTTTGAATGCCTGGATAGTTATTTTACTCCCGCAAACATCCTATCTATGATAGAGAGGGATGGTTAGCTCCCGATACTTGAACAAATGAATTATCGGGTTAGGTAACCGAATCTTCATTTGTACACACGGGGAAGAACAAGACCAAACATGCATTGGGTCCAATTTCCACTGTATCCATGAACAATGTATGAATCATTGCTAGGATTGAGGCTTTATGGATAGATCAAGTTGAACATTTTCTAAAGCTCCTACTCATAGCAATGCAAGTGATATAAATACACTATATGGATCCCTTCAGCTTGTAAAATTTCTAACCATCATAGTTTTTTTTACAAGAGCAAATATTTATCATTTGGATCATGGCAAACAAGATTCTCAATTTTATCCTCCTAAACATTTTTAATTTCTTGCCTAGGAATTTGAAATTTAGTGATCCATGCATCAATAAGTTTCAAATCAAAATTATGGACATCATTATTCCTTAGTTGCTACATACTAATTCAACCATTAAGTCATTCCATAAGCATTACCTAGGCAGAAAATGTCTAAGTCAATTTTAGCAATCCTTATGAAATTCTAGGTACTTCTTTAAATTTATTCCCAAGTAAGATGACATTCATTTTTGAAGAATCAAAAAGAGTAATGTAAACACTTAATTTTGTGAGGATGCATAAGAATTGAATGATGAAAGGCATAAACCTTCCTTACCAATCTAAGAAAAATTCATTCAATCCTAATGCAATTCAAACAATAGAAAATTTTTAAACTTGTACCTCAACAGAAGAGCAGTTTGGTTGAAGGTTGTTATGTCAGAAACAACCATGAATTTTTGTGTAACCTTTATGTTCAATGCCTTCTACCAAGTTGAGGTTGGAGTTGAATGAGCTTCATCTTGTTCCTCAATTGGACCACCATCTTGAGCATTCCTCCACCATGAACTCAAAATGAGATCGATGGAGGGATATGCGCTTGACGGGGCCTTCCAACCTCTTTACAAATTTTGTCCTCGCTGCACTAAAATCAAGAACAAACAATAGAACTCGAAAAATGGTTAAGTTAGCTCAAAGGCATGTTGTACCCTTTGTCTAATTGTTTTGCCCAACTTGAAACAACTTGCAAATGCAATGAATATTGAGGGAAATATTTTTGGTTTGAATTAGGAAGACGAATTCAAGTGGTTACGCCAAGGTTTATATCCAAATAAATTTATTTCCTAATTCAAAATTTTAGTTTTAGGACGGTTGGAAATTTTACTTTCCAACATGCAGGGGTGAAAATTCAGACATGATAAATGCAAATGCAAGATTTGATGGGAAATTCAAATATGCAATTAGGAAATGAAATATGAGATAAATACCAATTAACCTATGGGCATGGACTCACCGAATTTTTGAAGTCCGATGAGTGGGACTTACCTCCGTCCATTTTAGTGCGATGATTTGTTGTCCACGAAAGGCAATGTTATTGCCTAGCGGTCATGTGTTGAGGTGCGTCATGAATCATCTTGTAGTTGAGCACTTGCGTCCTCGTTAGCCATCCCATGAAATGGGTTAGCCAACACGACCCTGTTTTCACCACAAAAGGAGAAACAAACAAGGGTAATCCTGTCCAATAATTATTAGTACCTATAACTTTATCACAAGTTATAGCTATCCTTCACTTCCTTTACCTTCCTTGGCAACGGTGCCAGAAATGCTTGTTGACGTTTGTTACGTCACAAATCATCTCTCGAAAGAGATGAGGATCGCAAGCGCACAAAAACTGTCGTGTAGCATTTAACCCAAGAGCATTCCCAAGGGTATCGTATTTCTCCCAAAGGAAGGCAATAGAGTAAAGTAAACACTGCTCTTATGATCAAGCTATGGGAAACTAATCAATTACCAAGACAGGGGTAAGTTGATAATATATGGGTAGCGTGACACCCACCTAAGCAATCTATTCTAAGGGGTAGATGGGTCCTAATGGAGATTAGACTAAGAGTTGGAGAGTTGCTCCTACAATGCTTCTAATATACATATACATAGCCTAAGTTAGATACTAATGAGCATGTCAATGGTGAATCCTTATGCTATGTTGTTCAACATATCGGGCACGGGTTTACCCCTAGCAATACTAGGACGATTCCCACCAAGAGCCTGTGGTATAGCCGAACGTGGAGGATTACAAAGGACAGATAGGACTATCACCACCTACTGCCTACCTCTTCAATCCGTGGGTCTACGAGACATCCAACGTTACTTAACTACCCTAGCACCATGCTAGCGTATTAAGTAAATACCTTAAGAATCATGACATCCTAAGTCAATGACTAAACTAAACATCGTTGAACCAATGTTGAGACATAGCATAAGTTATTCATATTAACATGATCATATCATAACTAATTAGACTATAGTGGGGGTTGGTAGTGTTTATGATGATAGATTAAGAGTGATATGCTATAATCATAAAGACTACTACGACCACATACATGGAATCCACAATCAAATAAGAAACGCTTCATCCAAGTATATGAACAAAAGAAGACTAAATATAATATATTTATTATGCATAAAGTCACAAATATAAGAAAAGGTACCTGAGCCATACCTTTTCCAACTTGGACTTGGGACTAGAGGCTCTCCTCTCTATAGCGTAACTCCACTAAGCACTAAGAGAACTAGTGTATACAATAGAATGATGCTCAAGTGGTCTGTGTTGAAGTGAGGGGTCCTATTTCTAGCTTGGAGAAGGGTCGGTCCCCGCCACTAAAAGGGTGCGAATCAGTCACCCATGACCTCTTCAAGCCGGGAGGAGCCAACGCGTGGCATTTGACCGCGTTTGGCGCTAGGACGTAGTCAAACGATTAGGTGGGTCGACCGATGTAACACCCTCATTTTCATCCATCATGCATTGCATACATCCTAATATATGTTTAACATTAATACACATAAAAAGAAACAAGTTTAAAATTAATTAGGAACAAAAATGCACCTAAGAATTCTAGAAAGTGCGGACTAGTCTGACTTTGGTGCAGACTAGTTCGATTTCTCTCTGACTTCAAACGGACTTTTCCGTTTTTTTCTGCAAACTAGTCTGTTTTGCCCTCTAGACACCTTCAGACTTGTCCGGTCCTATGCAGACTAGTCTGGTGTTCCAAATCCTTGAAAATTTTGCTAAGTCCCCGGACTTGTCTGGACTAGTCTGGTGTTCCAGCGGACTTGTCCGTTTTTCCCTCTGACTAAAGTCGGACTTGTCCGAATTTTGGCCAGACTTGTCTGTTTTTCCCTATGGATAAGTTCGGACTTGTCCGATGTTCAGTCCGGACTTGTACGATATCTCTCTGTCCAACTTCGTACTAGCCCGCTCCTCTTCGGACTTGTCCGATAAATCGTGACTTTGAGTTGATCTTTTGTTTCATGACTTGTTTCTTAGGTTTTACGTTAAGTGGGCCTAGGGACGTCACGTCTAACTCTTTTAGAGCCCATGTGAGACTCTAAACCGACCCCTACTCATCTCAAACTCGAAATCCATCTAACCCTAGCCTCCACCTCTATAAAAATGACCCCACCCCTTGGCTTGACATCTATTTGCCACTTTTCCACCCCACCCAAACCCTATCTCGTGATTAGCCGCCACCAAGGAGGGAGAAGGAGATCTAGAGCAAGAAGAAGAAGAGGAGGAAACGAAAGAGGATCAAGATCTCCATCAACTTTGCGTTCTTCATCAACAATTCACCAACAAGTTCTTCATCAACCCTAGATCATCAAGATCCAAGTGTTACCTCCAAGATCCTTGATTCATTAGAGTTCTAAACACCTGGTATACCTTCTATTCTCTTTTCCTTACATGAATTCAACCCCAAATATCCAAATTCACGTCGATCTAGAAAACCTAATCCGCTGTTCTCCCATAGTGCGGACTTGTCCGGTCCCTAGCGGACTAGTCCGATTTTCTTGGTTAAATTGTGTCAAATTAAATCTAAAATATGATATAATCAACTCCAAACCTATATAAACTCGTTAAAAGCTATTAGAACTAGTTAGTGATCATTAAAAGCAACTCATTAACAAGTTCCACCTCACATTTGCATTAATCATGCATCTCATGCCATATTGAGTAATATTTGTGCACTTTTTGATTGTGTTTCTTGTTTTGTATGTTTGTTGTGAGGATTAGACGGATTTGTGCTAGAGAGTGCAGCGGAGGATCTCTAGCACCAAGAGTTTGAAGGCTTTGACCCGAACCAATCCCAAGAGCAAGGCAAGTGTCCTTGAAGCATATTGATCCTGTTTTGAAATAAATGCTTTGTTTGCAAAACTGCATGCTTGTGTCAATTTTGATGGGAACCCTATGATAGGAAGTTTACTAGATTTGTTGACCACCCTTGTCACTTGGAAAATATGGTAGAGAGTTGGGAAGGGATTTTTACCTTTTTACTTCACTTAATTAATTGGGATGGGGAAACAACACTACACATTTAGTTATGCATTAATGATATTATGGTTAATATGAACTGGTCAATATGATATGGTAATGGGTGATCTAAGCAAGCCTTGTATGTGGATGGGTTGGATGATATGGTGGTTTGCTGGCTTTAGATCTAAGGACCGGTTCATGCCAGAATAAGCTAGGACTACAGTGCCACCACGAGGCCAGGTATGGGTGTGGCGTAGCTGATTAATTGGGGCTTTGCTAGTGCTATTTGGACCAATAACGATGCTCAGGAAAGGGGTAGGCGGATTGGGTTTGTTGATTATTGGTGGGACTACCCTGGGATCCGAATGGCTCAAGAGGGGGCCCTTGGTTGAAGATGTGCTCAGTTGGAGGCATCGCACTGGTGAAACCTCAGTGGGCTCTAAAAAGGCTAGTAATCCCATTGTAAAGGCTATTTTGTGATCTCTTGGCCATACACCTATGGTAGTGTTTTGACATAATGGGGGTTCTCTTTAGCCCCTGACGGGTGATGAAATCACAAACACGTGGGTAATGTGGTACAAACTCTGCAGAGTCTAAAAAACTATCATGATAGCCGTGCTCCCGGTTATGAGCTCCTGGATGATCTACATGATTAGAGGAATCTTGGTATTGGGATGGTGTCGGTGTTTGGATCCGGCAGATCTCCCGACACTACCTTTGGTAGATGAAGGAGTTGTGGTTCGGTAATGGGCACACAGAGATTGAAGAAGGTGAAAGACAATTGTACACATATATTTACGTTGTTCGGGCCGCCTGAGCATAATACCCTACTCCACGGGGTGTGTTGGTGATGTATTAAGCGTGCGAGTCTAAAAGAAGCTCCAGAAGAAGAAGCTCAAGTAGCTCAGGAAGTTTAGTAGTGGTCTGGAACCGTCCCTTGTGTATCGTCGACTAGTCCTTTAAAGTACAAGGACTGGTCGTTACAACGTTAGCCTGGTCCGAAAGGTGGCCCTGGCGGTTACACATGCTTGATACAAAATAAATGAGGTTAATTACCCTTAATAGCCTTGTAACGGGCCTTAACAGTGTCGTTACCAGTATTAAGGGACATCTGATCGTGTGTCATTAATAGGTATTAATGACAGTTAATCGGGTCTTGATGTCTTTGATTGCTCCTTGAAGGTTCGGAGCCGTTGGGGGGTTCAGCAGCCTAATTGTTGAAGTTGAAGGTCCGGCGGTCGCCACGTGGCAGCCCTGGAGCTTATCGTCGTGGATTAGTAGGTCCGGTGCTACTGACATGTGTCAGTACCGGAGCTTCCCTCTGTCTGGGGTTAGGTCCGGGGGTGCCATATTGGTATACCGACCGAAGGTTCCCATGTGTGGGTGATAGCTCCGGTCTTATGATACGTGTGGCGGCCCTGGGACTAACCATGTCGGGGAAGCAGGTCCGGTTACACCTGACATGTGGGGCCTTCAGAGGTCTTCAAATCTGGTAGATGGAGTTTCCTTGTGATCTTTGCAATCCCAGGGGATATCCGGTACGGAGGGTACCGACAGTGGCCCCCTGGGCTCACCTCCGGGAGAGACCTTTTGGATGAGGTCATTTCGCCGGAGGTGGGTCCATTCTTCGGTTTCTGAGCCGTGTCTTCAAGGGTCTTTGGTTGTGCCGTTGGCGGTAGTTCGTAGTTAAACTCCCGCCGCGTGGCGTATCTAGGAGGCAGCAGGTGAGATCTCAGTGTGCGGATCTCACGCAATTGAAGGTCACCGGTTCTCGATATGAAAATCGTATCGGTTCCGCGCGCCCTATCAGGCCGCCGACTTCAGGTTTCCCGCCTTTCATGATGACAACCGTTCGCCTGGGGTAAGAACCTCGACTTGGTCGTTGGGGTGGCCCCGGTCCCCCTTGTCATTGGCGGGGTGAAAGTTTTGACTGGTACCGTCGGCTCCACTCCGGTTTCCATCCAGGTGTTGTGAGGGCTTACTTAAGAAGGAAAGCGCGCACCGTTTGGGGTTCTTTATGCCTTTCAGTCGATCTTGTACTCAAACCTTCCAAACTTTTGCTTGCCTTTCCTCTCTTGCCTCGCTATGCCGCGATGGAGTTGGGTCTCCGCCAGAGCTGACTGAAGACTGATGACGATTTGAAGAAGGTCCGGGCCCTCATGGGATGGTCCCCTGACTTGTTCAACCACTTGGTCCGCACTGGCAAGCTCCCGTTCGAGAAGGAACACGCCGGCGACATGGTGTACTTCTCCTCGTACGCCATGGTGGGACTGATCCCACCTTTCTTCTCTTTCTTCTTGATGCTGCTAGACTTCTATGGTCTGTAGCTGTACCACCTTGGCCCCCACTCCATTCTGCTGGTGTCAATCTTTGTCCACTTCTGCGAGATGTGGGTGGGCATCCCCCCCTGCATTGAGCTTTTTCGCACCTTCTTCACTGTCCAAACCACAGGTCGGAGCGACAAATACCTTGGCTTCTACTATTTTGTAAAGCGAAAGAAGTTCCCGTACAAGTACATGAGGTCGTTCCCTTCTGGGAAGTGGGACGACTGGAAGAAGGACTGGATTGTGATCAGGGCGGAGGAGCACGAGAAGCTGGGGCTGCCGGAAGGCCTCCCCAAAATCGACACTGTAGTTTGGAGTGAAGCTCTGGTACTGTCGGATGCCTTCAACCCTGCTCTGAACAGGATCCTCCTTTGCGTGGAAGGAGGGGTGACTCCCCAGGCAGTGTTTTGCAACTTCCTAACCAACAGGTGGGCTCCGTTGAAGAGGAGGGAGAAGTTGGCTTGGGCCCTCAACAGTGTGCTGGACAACGACCTGATCGAGACCGGTTTGAAGTCCTACATGGAGGGTGCAACTTTGGAGTTCCACCTGAAGAAATTCCAGCACGGCATCGACGTCGAGGGCGACGACTTGGCTCCGCCGGCAGCTTTCCTCCCTCTGAACATGGAGGCAGAATTCAGTAGGGAGCTCCGGCGGACGATGCCAGTGCTTGACGACCTTGGTGTCGTTGAGAGGCGCTCGACCATCGTGTTGGCGATCTCCGAAGCTCCGGAAGGTGGCTCCGTTCCCGCCCCCAGGCCAAGAATCGAAGTCGTCGGCAAGGGCAAGGAATTGGCCGAACCCTCGAGCCGTAAGAGGAAGCATGCCGACAGAAGGTCCGCCAGGCATACTTCTTCCACGGCGTCTCCTTCTCCCCGGAGGGGGAGGTCTTCAACGGCGGCGTCTACTCCAGTAGCAGCTTCTTCCCGGGTTGCTAGCTCCGGCCAGGTGACTACGGTTCATGGGCTAGCTGAGGGCTCCGGGTCCGGAGGTCCTTCCCGCTCGAGGGGGGCCTCGACCAGAGCAACGCCGATAGCTGCATCAAGCTCCAGGGGACCCTCCGGGACTACCACGCCAGTGGCGGTTGGGGCCAGTCCGAAGCGTCCGGAGAAGAGGTTCCGTGCTAACTAGTGCGAAAGCCTTCTGAGGTAACTTTTGATTTTTTTGCCTCAGTTAGTCGTTTTATTGTTAACTGTATTTTGAGTTTCTTCGTCCTTCATCCACAGCGTGCCTAAGAAGAGGGCTGATGCTCCGGTCCTTGCAGCAGCGGTTGAGGCTGTGCAAGCTGAAGCTTCGGCTCTGATCCCAGCGCCACCCCAAGAGGTGGCTGAGGCTGCGGCAGCCCCGGCGCTGGTTGTCGTGGTTTTGGACAACTCATCCCCAGAAGCTCCCGTGGTAGCACCGGATCACGGGACTGAAGATGTACCAGCAGCGCCAGCCTCGGAGGTTGAAGCTCCGGGCTTGGATGCTGTGATGTTGGACGCTCCGGCCGCAGAGCCGGAGGAAGCTGTGATTCCAGCCCTATAGCCGGTTGTTGTTGAAGCCCCGGCAGTCGAGCCGGTGGTTGATGAGGTCACGACCGTGGAGCCAGGTGCTGATGAAGCTCCAGCACTTGAGCCGGTCGTCGAGGAAGCTCCAGCGTCAGAGCCATTTGCTGCAAAAGTTTCAGCTGTGGAGCCGGTTGTTGAAGAGGTTCCGGCGTCCGAGCCAGTTGCTTCGGAGGTGTCGGCACCTGAGCCTTTGGTGGTCGAAGCGCCGGCGCCCGAGCCCATGATGGTCGAAGCGCCAGCACCTGAGCTAGAGGCGGAGGAGGCGCCTGCTCCGGAGCCTGAAGTAGCTTCTGCTCCGACCGAACCTTCAACACCCGATCCGGAAGCTGTGATCCCGAAGGTGCCCGCTGCTGAGCCGGAGTGCCATGTTGAAACTGCTGGCCACCCGCCGGAGAGGCCAGTTGTTGATGACCTGGCTCCTGGGCCTTCGGAACCAATTCCGGAGGTTGGAACTTTGGCTGCAGGTACTTCCTTGACGGCGGCTGAGGCTATCCTAGAGGACGGCCCTAGTGCCGTTGAAGCTCAGGGGACCGCTCTCGTAGAGTGGGACCCAATTTTTGTTGCTGAAGATCCGCTGGAGCTAGCGGAGATGACCCCAACAGGTCTGGACCCGATCCCCCTATCGTTGTCTATCGACAATGCCTGCTCCAGCCTTCGCCAAGTCCAGCTGGCCTTCTACCACAATAGTAAGGCCCTCGAGGAGGAGCGCCAAACCCTTAGGAGGTGGCGCAACCGACTCCATTTCGAGACCAAGCTGGCACAGTAGAGGCTGGCTGACGATAAGGAGTGGGTGCCATGGGAGAAGGTCCACCTAGAGTACTGGGAAACGTTGTTGGATGATAGAGAAAGCATGACACGGAACCTCGACAACCAGTCCCGGGCCATCTATGAGCAGGCCAAGGATGCAAATAGCGCGGCGGATGAACGCTAGGAAAGGCTCTCCACCATCCACGATAGCCTCGTCAAGCGCTGGGAGGCTCTTGAAGCTCGGGAGAGACGGCTCAAAGATGAAGAGCAGAAATTCCTTGAGCTGCGGGATGACCTCGTGAAGAGGGAGGAAGAGCTTGTCCAAAAGACAGCTCTGGCTGACAAGAGCCTCGAAGAACGCACCAAGAAATTAGATGAGCGTTGCAAGGAGGAGGAGAAGAAGGCCTGGGAGCGAGGGCAAGATCTCTACAAGCAGGAGAATGCCATCGCCGCCAGGGAGAAGAAAGTACGGGGCCGAGAGAAGGATCTGGTTAACCATCGGAATGAGATCCACCTCTGGGAGGAAGAGCTCAGCAAACTCAAAAGGCAGGTTGCTGAAACGATTCAACATAATGCCAATGAGGTGGAGCGTCTTGCTCGGGAGAGATCGGAGCTTGCGACGACCAAAAGATCCTTGGCAGAGATGCGGAGCGAAAGGGTTGTGGAGTCCCAACAAGTTTGGGACTTCCTGGGCAAGTCCAATGACGCGCTGATGCCAATGGGCTTCAGTCCCGTGCGTCCGGATGATCCGGAGCCGGAGATGGACCAGGCGTTGGAGGCGCTGATTTCAGCGGGCAACAAGCTCTCCAAGATGGGCGATGTCATCGCGGACCATCTTCAAACAGAGGGTCAGTCCCTGGCGAAGAACGTCGTAGAGTTTGTGCTGATGTGCTACACCAGCTGGGACCCTCAATTCCCTCTGGACCCGGTGCTTGAAGGCCCCATTGAAGGAGAGGGTGAAGCCGTCCGAGCCAGCGTGTCGGAGGTGGCCCAAAAGGTCGCCCAGTTCTTCCATAGGGTCTAGGACCATCTCTCTGTAGCTCCCGCTTGTATTCTCTCTTCTTCTTCTCCAATTTTGTAATCTCTTGTCTCCAGATGAATGAAATCCAAATTTTTGTGAATTCAAATTTCATTTTTTGTCTTCAACACCACCTTTGTCTCACTTGGCCCCCTGGTAGATGTACACAATTTGATTGTGAACATGTACCAAGAGGATGTAATGGTTGTTGAAGACTTTCGTGCTTCGAACTTGTAGAAGGTAGGTCCGACATCTTCGATAGTGTAGGCCCCCTGAAGCTGTCGGAGCTTAGTGGCTCCGGCATTGACCATCGCTGGAGCTTAGTAGCTCTGTCAGTAGTCTCCATCGACGCGTAAAGCATCGATGGTTAGCCTTCTGGGGTGTCGGAGCTTGGCTACTCTGGCAGTGACCTTCGTCAACACGTGTTGTGTCAACGTTAGACTCTACTTTAGAGTCTTTCCACCATCTTCACGTTGACGACGTGCCTCTTAGCTTTACCGGAACTGAGTAGCTCCAGAGATGCTCGATGTCAATGTTTGAACATTGACCACAAGCCGCCTAGAGGATGTCGGAGCTTATTTATTTTTCCTGCACACTGAATTCAAGAAAAACAGTAAAATCCATTTCCTATCTATAACTTCATTGCGGCTTACCGTTCCTGAGAAAGTTTTAGGTCGAACACAATCCTAAACACAATCAAGAGCACCGTCTTCCTTCCTTCAGGTCCGATTGTTTCTGGACTCGCCGTACTTTGGCTTGCCGGGGTGTAGGTAGAGTGGAATACTTAGGGTGCAGGACCAGGCTAAGTCGATAGCACACTCCGGCCCTAGATTGGCTTGACGGCATTCAGACAAGTAGGCCATCAACAATGTTTGAACCCGGAAGGATAGACAATGCAACTTGAATTGTACATGAACTGGTCGAGCTATAGTTTCTTAAGAACTGCACAACTTTGTTATAGACAAGAAAGAGAAAAATAAAAAATATTGAGCCTGTACAAAGTAAATGCAGGTGGAGTCTGTTTTCACACAATGATGTCTTTCATTATAGGTCCAGGGTACAGGGGAAACAAGTACACTCTTAGGGTACAGAACCAGGCTAAGTGTGTTTCGTTTCTCGTTTGACCCAAGGTAGCTAGCTACACTTTTAGTTCTGAGACTGTGACAAGTGTTGCATGGGCGTTGCGGTCCTAGCAGGGTAGGTCTGGCTGCCCTCCCGGAGGAGCTACCCGACTCTTTATAATGACTCTATAACATACACCACATGTAATTATAGACTCACCTCCGTGATACTAAGCGTAGAACTTACGGAGGTGCTCAATGTTCCAAGGATTTGGGAGAGGTGTCCCATCCTCGGTTGCCAAGCGAATGCATCCGGGACAAGATACTTTGATCACTCGGAAGGGTCCCTCCCAGCTGGGGGAGTGTTTGTTTAACCCTTCTCTGGATAGTATTCTCCATAGCACCAGATCGCCTTCCTTGAGCTATCGGCTGTGAACATGCCGTTGGTGATAGTGCCAAAGAGCTTGGCGATATCGGGCATTCCGAACAGCTGCTCGGCACCTTCCGTCTTCAAGGAGGTCAAGGTCTTCACGCTAGAGCTGGTCCTGCATGGCTTTGTCGGAGGTCCGGACCCGGAGCGACCCCAAGGTGATTTCCGGAGGAAGGACTACTTCAGCTTCGTACACCAGGAAGAAGGGTGTCTCTTCAGTTGACCGGTTTGGAGTTGTCCTGTTGGCCCATAGAGTGGGCAGAAGCTCTTCAATCCAGTTGGCTCCATGTTTTTTCAGGCGCTCATATGTGCGCGTCTTGAGTACTTTCAAGATTTCTGCATTTGCTCTCTCGTCTTGGCCATTGCTTGTCGGGTGAGCTACGGAGGCGTAGCTGACTTGGATGCTGAGGTATTCGCAGTATCCTTGGAAAGCAGAGCCTGTGAATCGGGTCCCATCATCTGTTATGATTTTGTTCGGGACTCCAAATCTGCATACTATGGACTGCAAGAAGTTGATAGCTGATTGCTTGTTTATTTTCACAATTGGAGTTGCTTCCGGCCATTTGGTGAACTTGTTGATGGCAACATACAAGAACTTGTAACCTCCGACGTCTCTTGGGAAAGGTCCCAAGATGTCCATCCCCCACACAGCAAAAGGCCATGTAGGAGGTATCATTTGTAATGGCTGAGGCGGTGTGTGAATTTGCTTTGCATGGAATTGACATGCTTTGCATTTCTTCACCAGCTCAGTTGCATTCTGGAGCGCTGTAGGCCAGTAGAAGCCATGCCGGAAGGCTTTACCGACCAGTGTGCGGGAAGACGCGTGGTTCCCACACTCGCCTCCATGGATTTTTACGAGAAGCTCGCAGCCTTCTCCCCTTGATGAGGACATCACAACAGCGGAGACGCGCATTGAACTGCAAGGACCAATCACAAGAGCACGGGCACGGTTATTAAATCAGCAGGTGAATTCGTTCTTAACTTCTTTTGTATGTGAGTTTGAGAATAGATTGCTATGTGATGATTTAATTGTTATTAGGAATAATGGAGAAGATCAACAAGTGAAGGAAGGAGGCCTTGGGAGCGTGGAGAACCAGCTGGGACGTCCACAAGTTGATGGAAACAGTTTACAACTCGGACTCGAGTTCAACTCGGAGTGCAGGAGCAGTCCACCTTAAAACAGACGCCCAGGAGGCATACGGACTCCGTTTTCGACGTTCTACATATGCACAGAAAGAGAAGAAAATAAACTTTCCAATGGTTCTGGTCCCACCTCAAAATTCCTCGGGAGTCATTGGGAATCGTCGAAACAAGTCGAGTCCAGATTTCTGTCCGGTGCTGCGCCACCGAATCGGGCCTTTGGGCCTTGTATCCCGTAAGAGTCCATTAGGGACGCGTCTAATCGTGTTTTGGTCGAACCCTAGCCTATAAATACTGCAGCCGCCGGTCATATTCGGTGGGTTTTGCTTAGATCAATAAAGTCACCGTTCTACGGTTTGTGAGACCCCAACTTCGCGATTTCCGATCGTGTCTTCTACGTTCTTGCTCGTGTTCTCGGTTGCACTTGCAGGGATTAGCCTTCTTGGCGAGGTAAAGCGTGTGCAGCATGGTTGATAACCAACAGAGCCATGGTGTAGTGATTGCAGGGGTACTCGAACCACTCGAGTGCTGCGGATCATCAACGCCGAGTTCTCCACCCCAATCGACATACCTTTCGGAAGATCGGGCCTAAACCTACTCATCACCCCTTGTGATGCATCGCATTAGGACGCTGTTGGCACCGCACCAGTAGAGATCCCCTTCTACTAGCATGTATCTTTTAGCCAATCTGACTATCTGGTCAGGAAGGATGTTGTCTTTCATGTAGCTTCGGATCGTCAGGAAGGATGTTGTCTTTCAAGTAGCTCCGGATCTCCGACATCCATGCATCAGGGCTTGCTTGAGCATTTGAGTCTTGCGTGCTGGGTTGCTCGGAGCTTCCGGCAGCACCTACGACCCTTGATGGCTGCCATGGTAACAGGGCTATCGGGACCACCAGCTTCGGGATGCTGATCTCGCCCCCTTCGCTCAGTTCGGCAGGCTGAGCTGTGGGTTTTGACAACCTCCGGACGAAGGTTCCGTCAGGAGCCGGAGCTCCGGTTGACGCTTTCGTCGAGAGTTCGTCAGCTTCAGCGTTATGGACACGCTAGACATGGTGGAGGTCCAGAACTTCGAAGTCCTTCTGAAGCCTCTGGACTTCAAGGAGATAAGCAGCCAATTGGGGAATGTTACAGGAGCATTCACCCTTCACCTGTTTAATGATGAGCTGCGAATCTCCCTTGACCAACAGCTGCTTGACACCAAATGATAGTGCCACCTTTAGTCCATAAATGAGTGCTTCATACTCCGCCATGTTGTTGGTCACCTTGAATTCAAGGTGGACCATGTATTTTACCTTCTCCCCGGTTGGAGCGAGTAGAAGAACTCCAGATCCGGCCCCCTTCTTTTGCATGGAGCCGTCGAAGTAGAGGGTCCAGTGAGGTTCGGTGAAGACCGGAGCCTTGAGTTCCGACTTCTGCTCACTAGGGCCCCAAGGGTTTGATGGAGAGGGGGTCCATTCCGCCATGAAATCTTCCAATGCTTGACTCTTTATCGCTTGTCTTGGGACAAATTCAAGATCAAATTCAGCCAATTCCACTGCCCACGTTGCAATGTTCCTAGTAGAGTTGAGATTATGCAAGATCGCACACAGTGGGCAAGAGGTCACCACTGAGATCTTTTGAGCTTGGAAGTAATGGTGAAGCTTCCTGGAGGCGATGAGAACTGCATAGAGCAGCTTGTGCACCTCTTGGTATCGAGTCTTGGCATCATGTAGTACTTTGGTGATGAAGTACACTGGGCGTTGGACTGTTCGGACCCTCCCGGAGGGGCCCGGAGCTTCCTCCACATCGACCCGGACCCTCCCGGAGGGGTCCGGACCTGCTTCGGGGACCTCCCGGTTCTGGCTGGAGGAAACCGGAGCTTCTATTGGAGGGACGTGGACCCTCCCGGAGGGGTCCAGATCTTCTGGAATAACTCCTGTAGATCCAAGTCTGGGGGATGGGACCCAGACTCACCTTCAGGAACCTCCGGACCCTCCCAGAGGGGTCTGCGTTCCTGGGCTTGGGATAGTTCTGGTCTCTCCACAACCAGGACCATGCTGATAACCTCGTCGGTTGCTGAAATGTAAACCAGTAAGGGCTCACCAGGGTTCGGAGCTACCAATGTTGGTAGAGTGGTGAGGAGCTGCTTTAGCTCCTGGAATGCCTTTTCTGCTTCTTCACACCATTGAAATGGTCTGAACTTCCTCAATAACTTGAAGAAGGGTAGCGCCCGTTCCACCAGTCTTGAGATGAACCGGCTAAGGGCGGCTAGACATCCTGTCAGTTTTTGGACGTCCTTGATGCGGGCTGGTGGCCGCATCTCCTCAATGGCTTTAATCTTCGACGGATTTGCCTCTATACCCTGATGGTTTATCAGGAAACCAAGAAGCCTTCCGGAGCTAACCCCGAAGACGCACTTGTCTGGGTTCAGCTTCGTGCGGGTGACCCGCAGCTTGTCGAAGACAGCTTGCAAGGTGTCAAGGAGTGACTCCCTGTCCTTGTTCTTGACGATGATGTCATCAACATACACTTCCACTACGTCTCTGATGAGCTCTCCAAAGGTTTTGTACATAGCTCGTACAAATGTTGAAGCTGCATTCTTGAGGCCAAATGGCATGGCAGTATAACAGTACAATCCATCTACTTTGATAAAAGAAGTATGTTCTTCATCTTCCCTAGACATTCTGATTTGATGGTACCCCAAATATGCGTCTAGGAAACATAGTAATTCACACCCAGAAGTGGAATCCACTATCTGATCTATTCTAGGTAGTGGGAATGGATCTTTTGGGCATGCCTTATTTAGTGTTGTGTAGTCTATACACATCCGAAGCTTCCCGCCGGCCTTGGATACAACGACTGGGTTTGCCAGCCATTTTGGATGGAAGACTTCTCGGATGAATCCAGCTTCGAGCAACTTCTTCACTTCTTGTCGTATGAAATTATGTCGCTCTACGGATTGCTTCCGAGGCTTCTGATGTACGGGCTGAGTGTCGGGATAGATCTTCAGATTATGCTTGATCACTTCCCTAGAGATCCCAGACATTTGTGACGGTTGCCAGGCAAATATGTTGACGTTAGCCCGGAGGAAAGTGATAAGCGTGAGTTCCTATTTGTCATTCAGACCTCCCGATATACGGGTGCTCTGAGCAGCATCAGAACCGATTTGGACGACCTTGACGGGGATGTCGGTCTCGTCGCTTGGTTGCATGCGAGGTGCAGAGGTTGAGCCTCGATGACGAATGCTCGGGGGTTTCGGAGCTTGCTCCTGCCTGGATTCTTCCTCCTAAGCTGTAGCAAGTGCATGAAGTTCCTCCAGAGCAGTCACTCTGGCAGTACGGTCTCCGCGGATCCGGAGAACACCAGCTGGTGTTGGCATCTTCAACACCAGGTAGCCATAATGAGCAGCAGCCATGAATTTGTAAAAGGCGGGCCTGCCCAGAATGGCGTTGAAAGGCAAGTTGATCTGAGCGACGTCAAAGATCAACTTCTCAGTGCGATAATTCTCCGGAGTCCCGAAGGCCACGGGGAGAGTAATGGCACCGAGTGGTGTTATGGCCCCCAGACCTACTCCAGAGAAAGGTCAGGAGGGGCGAAGGTCTGAAGGTCGGAGCTGAAGCTTGCCGAAATCTTCGAAGCTTATGAGGTTCAGCCCCGAACCTCCGTCCACTATTACATGGTGGAGTTGAATGTTATTGATGGTAGGTGATACCATCAAAGGTAGCTAGCCAGCTCCGATCATGTTCCGAGGGCAGTCCGGAGCATCAAAAGTGATGGTGGTGTCCATCCACTTTCGATGAGGCTCTGCCCTGGCTATAGGAGCTACTGAAGCCATGTCTCGCCGTATGGTCTTGATGACATGGCGGGAGGTGATGTCCCACGAACCACCAAAGATGGTGTTCATGGTCTTCCGACGCTCATTGTCGGAGATGTCGGAGTCGTCATCGACAGAGGTGTAAACAGCCTTCAGGACCTTTTTAGGGTCCTGAAAGCCTAACTCCTCTTCAGCTGGGGCTTCATCAACTTTCTGTTTTCCTTCTGTCTGACGGAAAGGAACTTCTTCTTGGCGCTTGTTGTAGCGCTCGATAAGGTTTTGGTCCTCCCGGGAGTCCTCCAAGTTGTGGCCATTCGACTTGTTGATAGGACACCACACTTTGGAATTGCCACCGTCGTCAGAGGACGACCGAGGTCATTTTTTGGGGTGTGGCCCCCGACCACCCGGAGCTGCAGCAGCTGCAGCGGTAGATGTGCCGGCCGACGGCTTCTTCTTCACGTTGGACTTTTTCTTCTTTTTGCCACTCCCGGAGGTAGTGGCTTCGCCTTTGGAGGATTTTTGCCATCCTCCAGAGGTGGTTTGGAGTGCATCTCACGGCCCTCTGCAGCTTTGGCACACTTGTCTGCCAAGCTGAAGAGCTCCGTGACGCTGGTGATCTCCTTGGCCACCAGCTTCTCCAGCATCTTTTTATCTCGTACGCCCTGTCTAAATGCCATGATAACAGAAGCGCTAGAGATAGAAGGAATGGTGTTTCGTACCTGGGAGAAGCTCTGGATGAATGAGCGCAGGGATTCTCCCCCCTTCTGCACAACTGCAAAAAGGTCCATTTCGATGCCCGGTCGGGTGTATGAACTCCCAAAATTGGCTGTGAACTGTTGGCACAATTCCTCCCAACTATTGATAGAGTTGTGAGGAATGCTCATGAACCAGGACTTGGTGGTCCTAGTCAAGGCCACTGGGAAGTAGTTGGCCATTACGGCCTCGTTACCTCCACCCCCAAGGATTGCGATGGTGTAAATTTGGAGAAATTCAGCGGGATTAACAGTCCGGTCAAATTTCTCCGGCGGGTGAGGCCGGAATTTTTGTGGCCATCTGACCATGCGTAGATGCATGGCCAGTGCAGAACGGCCTCCTCCTACTCCCTCGGGAGCAGGACTGTCTCAAGCCTCTCGCCTCTCGCGAGCACGCTCGATATGGACACGACCGTCCTATTGACGCTAACGACGATCAAGCTCCACCCGGAGGCCATGAGTTGAAAGCCTGGTTACCGTATGAGTACGTCACACAACAGAAGGTAGCGACGTAACTTGATGTGACGCAGCTCGCCTCTTATTTTGGGATGCATGCGGACCAAGTCTGCCAGACACGGTCCGACGCTGCGATGGGGCACGCCCCGAGGGAGGAGGACCTTGGTTGCTAATGCGGTCGGCTGCTGCTGCAACCATATGTTCCACAACAGCCCTCCACTACTCCATTGCACCCTGAGATGCACCTGGAGGTGGTGGACATTGGAGGAGAGCACGCGCTACATGAAGCACGTGTTTAGGGTGGTTGTTGTTCGCCGATGCGGTGACCGACGTCGATGCACCATCACGCTGCTCAGCTTGACGTGCTGGTGCAGGTGGTGGCAGTGGAGGCATGACTCCTGCTGGGGCCACGGCACTTGCCGGTTGCTGCATGTTGGAGGGATTGCCTCCAACGGGTTGAACAGCAGGGTTGCCGTTGGATGATCCAGCAGCTGAGTTCACCATACTCGAAATCTCGGGCGCCCCCTACCTGGCGTGCCTACTGTCGGTGTTTGGATCCGGCAGATCTCCCGACACTACACTACAGGAATATCGATCACTTACGTCGGCCAGATCAACTTACGTCGGCTGGCCGACGTAAGTAACTAACTTACGTCGGTCCCTGGTAGCCGACGTAAGTTAAATAAATTACGTCGGCAGACCGACGTAAGTACATGGACCGACAGTAATAAAAATTACCCACGTCGGCCTCGGCCCATAGCCGACGTAAGTTAACTGGCCGACGTAAGTTAAGCCTAACTTACGTCGGCTCTGACGTTGGCCGACGTAAGTAGTTGTTTAACCTAACCGCGCGAGCGGTGCGCGCTCTCATTTCACGCGCGCTCTCCTTCTCCCAACCGACGCCGCCGCCGCCCCGCCGCTGCCGCCCCGTCGCCGCCCCGCCGTCGCCGCCCGGCCGCCCGACGCCGCCCGGCCGCCCCGCCGTCGCCGTCGCCGCCCGGCCGCCAGGTAATCCCTCCTCTCCCCTCCCTCCTCTCCTCCCCGACCCCCCCACCCCACGGGCCGCCGCCGCCCTGCCGCCGCCGTCCACCTCCCCATCCCGACGCCGCCCTCCCCGTCGACCTCCCCTCCACGGCCGAGCGCCCCCCTTCCCCTCCCCTCCCATCCCGAGCCCCTTCTCTCCCCCTCCTCCTCCCCAATTTAATTGATTAATTGTTTAAATTCTTAATTGTTTGATTGATTAATTGTTTGATTGCTTAATTGTTTAATTGCTTAATTGTTTGCTGAAATTGTTTAATTGCTTAATTTAAATTTGCTGAAATTCCTTAATTGTTTATTAAATTATGCTGAAATTATTTAATTGCTTAATTGTTTGATTGATTATTTGCTTAAATATGCACGGCCGTCTTGCCGGCCGACGCGACCGCCGGCTCCCCTCCACGGCGAGCGCCGCCCCGCCCCGGCCCCTTCCCCTCCTCCCCTCCCCTCCTCCCCTCCTCCCCTCCCTAACCGCCGGCTGCCCGGCCCCGAGCGCCACCGCCGCCGATTCCCGGCCGACGCCACCGCCGCCTTCCCGGCCGACGCCACTGCCGGCTCCCCTCCACGGCGAGCGCCGCCCCGCCCCGGCCCCTTCCCCTCCTCCCCTCCCCTCCTCCCCTCCTCCCCTCCCTAACCGCCGGCGGCCCGGCCCCGAGCGCCACCGCCGCCGCTTCCCGGCCGACGCCACCGCCGCCTTCCCGGCCGACGCCACCGCCGGCTCCCCTCCACGGCGAGCGCCGCCCCGCCCCGGCCCCTTCCCCTCCCCTACTCCCCGACCGTCCCCTCCTCCCCTAGCTCCCCGAACCGGCCTCCCCTCCTCCCCGACCCCCTCCCCCTAGCTCCCCCGGCCCTCACCGCCGGCGGCCCGACCCCGAGGAGCGCCGCCACGGCTTCCCGGCCGACGGCACCGCCGCCTCCCCCTCCCCCTCCCCCTCCCCTCCACGGCGAGCGCCGCCCCGGCCCCTTCCCCTCCCCTCCCCGACCCCCCTCCCCTGGCCCTCACCCTTCCTGACCGCCGGCCCGGCGCCGATCGTCTCCCTCAGCAACGTAGACGACTAGATGACATGACATAGATATCTTGCAGCCCTTCCCGGCCGACGCCACCACCGCACCGCTGCCTCCCCCTCCCCCTCCCCTCCACGGCGAGCGCCGCCCCCCTTCCCCTCCCCTCCCCAACCCTCCCCGACCCCCTCCCCCTCACCCTCCCTGACCGCCGGCCCGGACCCGGAGCGCCGCCCCGCCATTCCCGGCCGGCCCCGGAGCTTAATTTGCTTATTTTTGCTTAATTTACTTAAATATGCATGAGTGGTTTATTTTATTATGATTAATTTGCTTCATTATGCTTAATTTCCTTATTTTTCCTTAATTTGCTTAAATATGCATTAGTGGTTTATTTTATTATGATTAATTTGCTTAGTTATGCATAATTATGCTTAATTTCCTTATTTTTGCTTAATTTGCTTAAATATGCTTAAGTGGTTTATTTTATTATGATTAATTTGCTTAATTATGCATAATTATGCTTAATTTCCTTATTTTTGCTTAATTTGCTTAATTACGCTTAGGTGGTGTATTTAATTATGTTTAATTATGCTTAAATTGCTTAAATTATGGTTACAATTTTAATTTTGATTGCTTGAGTGTTCTAGTACTATATATACATAAATGGGCTTCGGACAGGCTTGACAAGGCCCGACAAGGCCCATTTAGTGGTAAGGTAAAGTATGCGAACGACGACGGTGAGGATGGCAAGCACCTGGAGGACCGTCGCTGGAGTAGGGGTATCGAGGAGAGAAGGGGATCGTCGCGGCTGCCGTATCTGGACTCTGGAGCGATGGAATCGTGGAGAAGAGAAAGGAAAATGAGTAGGGTTAGGTCGGGGAGGACTTTTATGTGGCCGATCTGAAGTGTGGACTGTCGGATATTATCTGACGGCTCACTCGCCTCAGTCCTCCGCCTCCCCCGATGGCTTAGTCCTCTGCCTCCTTCTCTAAGACCAACTTTCCTCTCAGTCTTTCTCTAGTTCTTTCCTCTCTCTTAAATGACCTCAAAATGAAAATGAGCAACGTAACCTATAGCAATGTGTTACCCGTTTCGGATCGGCACGTCTCACATGCCATTGGCATGTGAGACGTGCAGGTTCGGAATTGTCCCTTTTTGGACAGCCTCGGAGTGACCGAGGGGGCGTGGCTTGTGACGAGACGCGGGTCCGGATTTGGACGAGATTTCGGTGGCGTAACCCTGTTGTTCTCTGCTGCACCATTTTTGGGCGTGCAGTGGAGAACAGCGGGGTTATGCTGCCGAAATTTCGTTCGAATCCGGATCACGCGTCTCGTCATGAGCACGCTCCGCTCGGTCACTCTTGGGTGGGTTTAGGATCTATCT
The DNA here is from genome assembly GCA_036927565.1 of Tuctoria greenei. Lineage (NCBI taxonomy): Eukaryota > Viridiplantae > Streptophyta > Magnoliopsida > Poales > Poaceae > Tuctoria > Tuctoria greenei. Next base: position 182,343,874 of record JAYESD010000002.1, read on the forward strand.
GCCTAGGTTGTAGGGCCGTGACACATAACATAAAAATACATTAACGACAATTTCTTTCGCGTTAAACTGCAGAGTCAAACATTGGCGAAGACCGTAGTTGGATGTACACTGGTTGGAAGAGCAGAACTGGTGGTCACTCAGATGAGTGGTACGCCAAGACAGAAGCTTTTGTGGAACGAGCTTTTTCGTTGTCAAATAGCGATAAGGCGCGGTGCCCATGTACGAAATGCCGAAACGGAACGTTTTTGGACAAAGTGGAACTTACGTTGCACTTGTGTCGAAACGGTTACGTGTCACATTATGAGTTGTGGAACTTCCACGGCGAGACAGCTTCTCAAGCTATACAAGAAGTGGAAGCTGACAATGATGATGCTCAAGAGGTTGATATGATGGATGAGATGCTGGAAGCTATACGACCAGAGCTTACAGAAGATACTCAAACAGCAGAGGTTAAAGAGTTCTTCAAACGTCTCAAAGATTCAGAAGAGGCTCTGCATGAACACACTAAAATGTCAATCCTCAATTTTGTGACTAGACTTATGTCAATTAAGTCTAAGTTCTTCTTTTCTAACAATTGTTACAACATGCTCATCGATTTGTTCAAAGATGCTCTTCCACAACCCAACAAAGTGCCTAAGGATATGTACAACTCGAAGAAAATTCTTTCTGGTCTCGGGATGAAGCACGAAAAGATTGATGTGTGTCCGGACAACTGCATGCTTTTCTGGAGAGAGCATGCCAATGAGAACAAATGTTTGAAATGTGGTCAACCGAGGTTTGTCGAAGTTGTTAATAACGATGGTAATACAGTGACGACGGAAGTCGCACGTAAGCAGCTTCGTTACTTACCTGTGACACCGCGGTTGAAGCGGCTGTTCCTTTCAAAAAAAACGGCCAGACACATGAGATGGCACAAAGAAGGTGAGCGTGAGAACAATGGAGTCATGACGCACCCGTCCGATGGTGAGGCATGGAAGGCTCTGGACCGGTTCGACCCAGAATTTGCTCGTGAAGCGAGAAATGTTCGCATCGGGTTGGCGACAGATGGGTTCACGCCGTTCAGCACAAACGCCGCACCATACTCCTGTTGGCCCGTCTTTGTCATTCCGTACAATCTTCCGCCGACCTTTTGCATGAAGAATGAGTTTATGTTTCTTAGCCTCATTGTACCTGGGCCAGATCATCCTGGGTCACGTCTCAACGTGATGTTGAAACCGTTGATCGAAGAGTTGAAAATGTTGTGGACAGGAGTCAAAGCGTACGACTGTTACAAGAAACAGAAATTCAACCTCCGAGTTGCTTATTTGTGGTCCGTTCATGATTTTCCGGCATACGGCATGTTTTCTGGATGGAGCACTCATGGTCGGTTGATGTGTCCGATATGTGCCTCGGACACCGATTGCTTTCGACTTACCCATGGAGGCAAGATATCTTACTTCGATTGTCATAGACGTTGGCTACCTCCGAATCACTTGTTTAGACAACAGAGGAATGTCTTCAGAAAGAACACCGTTGTCACTAAAGGACCACCGAAACGTCTTGACGGGTCAGAAATATCTGATATGTTGGACAAATTGGTGCCAGATGAAGGTCGTCCTGGATATTTCGAAGGTTACGGAGACAAACACAATTGGACTCACATATGCGGACTTTGGGAGTTACCGTATGTGAAGTCGTTGATTCTAAGGCACAACATTGATGTTATGCATCAAGAGCGTAACATGTAACATGGCCGAATGTATCATAAGCACATGCATGGACATGACGGGCAAAACAAAAGACAATTTAAAGGCTCGAAAGGATCTTGCCGAGCTTTGTAACCGTCAAACTCTTGAGCTCTCCGAAAATGGTGGTAAACCACGTGCTCCTTTCTGTCTTCGACCTAAAGAGAAAAAAGAAGTTCTCGAATGGTTGCAAAGGTTGAAATTCCCAGATGGTTACGCAGCTAGTCTGAGACGAGCCGTGAATGTGAAAACGGGAAAGCTCATTGGGTTGAAGAGTCATGATTATCACATAATCATGGAAAGACTTCTGCCTGTTATGTTTCGAGGCTATTTTGACGATGCAGTGTGGAAGGTGTTAGCCGAGCTTAGCCACTTCTATAGGCAACTCTGTGCTAAAGAAATCACGCCAGAGATGATGACTAAATTGGAAAAGGAGGTTCCGGTACTTTTGTGTAAGATGGAAAAAAATTTTCCTCCGGGATTTTTCAATCCAATGCAACATCTCTTAATTCATCTTCCATTTGAAGCGAAAGTGGGCGGTCCCGTGCAATATAGGTGGATGTATCATATTGAAAGATCACTTAGATATCTGAAACCAATGGTTGGTAACAGGGCAAGGGTTGAAGGTTGCATCGCCGAAGCTTTTACTCTTAAGGAAGTAGGATACTTCTAAAGTGTTTACTTTGCAGAGGAAAACAATGTTAATACTTCGGTAATGCGATACAATATAGATGAGCAACCTCCTTGTAGCGATCTCTCCATTTTTGCAACAAGAGGCACTACTGTTGGTAGTTACACTTCGTATGATGTTAGCGAAAAAGAAAGGCGTGCTGCATTCTTCTACATGTACGCTAATATGGAAGAAATGAATGAATATTTCAAGTAAGTGTTTCTCCTACACTTATGCTTTTCACCATCTTTTCCGACACATGTATTCTAATAGGTTATCTTTGTCGTGTAGTATGTTCGACAAGCAAAATTGGAGACATAGACATCAACCCACGAGCAAGCAAATAGAACATATTCGACGGGAAGGAATAAACGGGGGATCTAATTTTCTCTCCTGGTTTCGAGATCATGTAACGTTTTCTCGATAACTAATCAATGTTAACAATGTTTTCTTATAACTTAAGAATGCTTACGTTTTCTAATAATTCCATATCTTGGACAGTGCCAAAAAGATGCCAACGTCCATGAAGATTTGCGACAACTATCCCGTGGAGTGGTTAATGTTAGAAGCTATGGTCGATATGACGTCAACGGCTATCGATTCCGTACAACTCAATTTGAATCTCTTCGTCCTCTCGCGGCAACATGTAATACCGGAGTTGTGATGAGGGCAATCGATTTGCAAGATCATGAAACGCAGTACTACGGGATTATTAAAAAAATCCTTGAATTCACTTTTGTCGCAAACAAGCCAATTCGAGCGGTATTCTTTGACTGCGAATGGTTTGATTCCATTCGTGGAATTCGAGTAAACGAATTTGGCATGGTCGAAGTAAAACACAAGGAACGGTTGAAAGGATTCGATTCATTAGTTCTTGCACACCAAGTAGAGCAAGTGTACTATCTACCTTATCCATGCAATAAATTCAAAGCTTGGTGGGTGGTACATAAGGTGAATCCTCGTGAGCGGTTATACGCTCCAGGAGATGATGATTATCACGACGAAGCTGAGGTTGATTGTGTCTACCAAGAGGAAGAGTTGCCAGACTCCTTCTCAGTCGAGCCCGGTGTAGGACTCGATAACTTAGTTGGAGACGCTCAAGATATCGAGGCTGGCACGGAAGCGGAAACAGAATCAGAATCAGAATCTGAAGATATCGATGACATAGTCGAACCTGCTGATTTGCGCAAACGAAAACGATATGCGCAACAAGAAGATCGATGGGCTGGTTTAAGGAGTAGGGTGCATGATCGTGATGTTGATGAATTTTGAAGTAACGTTTTATTCACTAATCTAACATTAATTTTGTATATTATCTTTGTATATTAATCATTTATTCCTTGCAATAGGATGTCGTCAAAGGGGAAGGGGAAGGGGAAGCCAGTGAGAGGGTTTGAGCCGCCAGCAGACCCTTGCTCAGGGAGCTCGTTCCGTTCTAGTCGACGTGAGCTCTTTCTGGCACACGCTCCACCCTCAGCTGTCGTGTGCTTTCAGCGGAGAGAGGTAAACTTTAGTTACTATAAAGTTATTTTTGAAATTGCAATTGTTATTAATTATTAATAAAGTCATTCCTTTTGTGCAGTCTGGCTCAGAGACTTCTGAGTCTGAGTCAGAGTCTGAGGCTAGGGGGCCGCTACAGGAGCCCGACTCAGAGGCTAGGGGGCCCTCTAGCGCTAGCCTCCCTTCGGAGCCGGCTAGCGCTAGCCTCCCTGGGCAGCCCTCTACCACTAGCCTTCCTGGAGGCTCCGGGGGGTCTGCAGAGCCTTCAGGGTCACAGGACGCGGCAGCGTCGCAGCAGAGGCGACGGACGAGGAGGACCCACTTTGCGGCTCCTCCTCCGGTTACTACTCAGCGGACCACGATCCGTCCCGTTGGAGACAGGTATAAAAACTATAAATAGTATACTAAATATTAGATGTTGTTTTTCTTTACTTAATGATTTAATATATTTTGTAGATGTTGGTACGACTTCTCATTCACGGGGGCCGAGAAGCACCACAGGCAGGTTAACAGTGTCCTCGGTGCTATCGTCAAGTTGCACTACCCCGGTGTAATTGACGGTTTTCCTGCCCTGTCGTGGGATGACTACGCTCGGGTCTCTCACCCGGTGCACGGCACGGTTCAGGGAGCCGTGTGGCATGATTTTATGGTAAGTTTAACTGTTTCGTTTTTTCAACTCCTTTGAATTCTTAATTGCATATCACTTAAATATTTGTTTGCTTAAAGTTGAGGTACCAAGTAGAGGAGCCGGGCATGGAGGACCACGCGAGACGCGTGTTCCATTACAACGCTCGAAAGCTCACGACGGCGGCGTTGTCATACGCCCGGATTCAGGCCGTCAACGCTTACTACAAGCGGCACCCCCGGGAGCAGGAGCAGGAGCAGCAAAGGGGTGTCTTTAGGAAGGACTCGGACTCCTACTTGACAGAGGAGCAGTACGCGGAGGTAAGTTTTTAATATTGTTAAATATTTACAGTATCTACGTATGTTAACCGCGTTGATGAAAATGAAATATGTGCAGGTTAGTATTTCCTGGTTACAGGGTAACATCGAGGCGTACTTAGCTCTCTGTCGGTACTGGGCTAGCGACGCTTTTATCAACAAGTCCACGAAGGCTAGACAGTGCCGCATGGGGTCCGAGGGCAAGCACAACTATGGCGGTGACGGCTACTTGCGTTTGGCTAAACGCATGGTAAGTACCTTTTTATTTTATTTATGTGTTCTTAATATATTATTTATCTCACTAACACAGATGTACAGGAGCGAGAGCTGGGTCATGAGCCGACCCCGACCCAGGTTTGGAAGAGAGGTCACAAGGGAAGTGACCCTTCTCAGCCAGGGCAGTGTAGTCAGGTCGCAGCCGACCGACTGGTAAGTTTTCGAAATTCATCAATTTCATTATAACTAATACTATTATTGACATACTTACAAGATTTATTTGTTTTGTAGACAAAGTACGCGCAGGAGGTCGCGAAGATACACGGTGCGGATTACGATTGGGAAAGCGCGCCGATCGACCCCCAAGCCGCGTACGCAAGCGGAGGCGGGAAGGCCCACGGACGGTGAGTTCTTCGTGTGTTTCATTTCTTTTTCAATTAATCTTCTTCTACTTAGTGTTTTCATTCTTTTGCAGGTTTGCCATTTTCGATGGAGTTGTCGACTCGAGGTCGACGCGACCTTTGAGAGGCGCTTCATCGTCGCAGGCTTCGACCGCTGGGACCAGTGGTCGTCTCTCGCAGACGCAGCTGGAGCTCCAGGCCATGAGGGAGTCGCTGACGCAAACTCAGGCAGAGCTGGAGAGGACGAGGGAGGAGCAGCAGAGGACAGCCTTAATGATGGCCCAGATGCAAGCAACGATGGCGGTAAGTAATTTAAAGTACCGTAGTTAAATTTCACAGCACTTAATAACATATATCTGCTAATATCTTGCAATGGCAGGCTCTTGCTCGACAAAGCGGTCAAGACATCCAGATTCCTACGCTTCCGCCACAGCAGACACCGGAGCAGGTAATATTGTCTATACCTAGGAGTTTGATTCCCTTTTCATTATGTTAAAAAGTTATTTGCATCACATTTAATCCTAATTATGATTCTTTTGCAGGGTTCCGGAACGCGTCGAGATCCCGGAGGCAGTGGAGGGGGTAGCGTGTAGACACTGGAGCAGGTGAGAAACTCTCTTTAAGTGTATCTAATCAAGCTTTAGTAGTTTTTGGCCATGGTAGAAATGATTAGTATATAGTGAATAAGTTGTCAGTGCTTCCATTTAACAAAAGGGCTAGTGATTATCGCTGATGTTTCCTTCTTATGTCGAAACTGATGTTCACTGAGTTAACAAAGGGCTAGTGCTTCCATTTAACTAGTGATATAGTACATTACTTCATTTGAAACTACATCATGCTTCCTTCTTTTGTCACTGATGTTCTTGGCCTCTTATGTTATCACTGAGTTGACATTGATGCTTACTAGTGATTATGTTTCTTTTGCAGGGATCCGGAACGTGCCGAGAAGATCCCGGAGGTAATGGAGGGGCTAGCGTGTAGCCCGGTGGTTGTTGATGTTGATTGTTGCAAATTGTGTTGTTGTTGATGTTTTGAACTATATGTTGAAACTGTTATGTTGTGTATGATATTATTTGTTTGTTCTGTGTTCTCGCCATCGAGCGAGGTAGTCAGTTTCTGTTTTTAAAAAAAAATCGAAAACTTAACTTACGTCGGCTACGGGCAGGCCGACGTAAGTTAGCCCAGGTTAACTTACGTCGGTCAGGCCATACCGACGTAAGTTAAACCACTAAACTTACGTCGGTTTGCCCTGGCCGACGTAAGTTATAGCACTTTACTTACGTCGGCCTGCCCAAGCCGACGTAAGTCCTCAGGCCCAGCCCAAGGCCCATCTCGACACTTAACTTACGTCGGCTTCCGCAGACCGACGTAATTAAGTTAACTTACGTCGGTGGCCGACGTAAGTCACCTTAATTACGTCCAAATGCCTACGTCCGCTGAAAGCCGACGTAATTAAGGGAAAACCGACGTAATTAAGTTACTTACGTCGGTTTAAGCCTTACTTACGTCGGCTTTGGCCAACGTAAGTGACCGTTATTCCTGTAGTGCTACCTTTGGTAGATGAAGGAGTTGTGATTCGGTAATGGGCGCACAGAGATTCAAGAAGGTGAAAGACAATTGTACACAGAGATTTACGTGGTTCGGGCCGCCTGAGCGTAATACCCTACTCTACGAGGTGTGTTGGTGATGTATTAAGCGTGCGAGTCTAGAAGAAGCTCTAGAAGAAGAAGCTCGACTAGCTCAGGAAGTTCATTAGTTGTCTGGAACAGTCCCTTGTGTATCGTCGACCAGTCCTTTTATAGTACAAGGACTGGTCGTTACAACATTAGCCAGGCCCGACAGGTGGCCCCGGCGGTTACACAAGCTTGATACACAATAAATGGGGTTAATTACCCTTAATAGCCTTGTAATGGGCCTTAACAGTGTTGTTACAAGTATTAAGGGCCATCCGATCGTGTGTCATTAATATGGTATTAATGACACTTAATCGGGTCTTGAAGTCTTTGATTGCTCCTTGAAGGTCCGGAGCCATTGGGGGGTCCACCAGCCTGATTGTTAAAGTTGAATGTCCGAGGGTCGCCACGTGGCAGCACCGGAGCTTATCGTCGTGGACGAGTAGGTCCGGTGCTACTGACATGTGTGAGTACCGGAGCTTCCCTCTGTGTGGGGTTAGGTCCGGGGGTGCCATATTGGTATACCGACCGGAGCTTCCCATGTGTAGGTGATAGCTCCGGTCTTATGATACACGTGGCGGCCCTGGGACTAACCATGTCGGGGAAGCAGGTCTGGTTATGCCTGACATGTGGGGCCTTCGGAGGTCTTCAAATCTGGTAGATGGAGTTTCCTTGTGATCTTTGCAATCCCAAGGGATATCCGGTATGAAGGGTACTGACAGATGGTTTGGTAATGGTTATGGCTGGTTATGAATTAAATTTTGATATTGATTATGGTTATTGGCAATGAGAAATCTAGAATATGGATGATGGTATTGAAATATGGACTGGTATTATGATGATTACATGGTTTATGATGCGATTATTTCACATACATATGATATATCACTTTTCAAATGTTTTAATGTACTTTTCAGCACTTAGCCCTTATTACTATCGTCATTTGTTAAGCTACATGTCATACTTTCCACACTTTCTGAGTACATGTACTCACTCTTGCAATTCCCCCACCAATAGTTGCAGGTCAGGATTGGGAGTTTAGCAATGATAATGTAGAGTTCTAGGTCGTGTCTACCGTCAGCTTTGCCCGTGGTGTTGATTGGAGCTGCGCTACCCTATTGCTTATGCTCCCTAGCTATTTAGTTTGCTTAATTAGTTTATTTCCGTTGCATTAGTTCAAACTTGTCATTAATATTCATTAGAGCTTGTATTCGAGGATATTCTAAATTGTGTAATAAAATTTGGTTAATTATTTTGTTCTGTGGTAATTTTCTATATATCCTTTTGTGAATGCACTCGTGTATGTGTGTTAAACATACTGGGCACACATATGCGCTCACTTGGTTCATTTTTGGAACCAGGTGTCACAAATTGGTATCAGAGCCACAGGTTGACCGTAGGACACAACCTAGATAGAATGGACACTTTAGAGCACAAAGGAGCACTCAGGAATTGATGTGCTTTTGTTTGGTGTGTTGTTTGCTATATAGTGTTTGCTTGTGTGCTTAATAGAGGATTCTAGGATGCTTTAGCTTTGCCATATCCACGTAGGCTAGTGTATTTAGTTGCTTAGTTTCATATCCCTTGATGCATATAGTTGGGGACGTCTTCTAAATTCTTATCTCTTGCTTTTCTTCAGATGGTGAGGACTCGCAACCAGTGGGACGACAATGATGAGGAGGAGAATAATGGAGCACCTCGGAATGACCATGGACAAGGACCTGCTCATGGAGCTATCAACATTAAGTAGCTTTTGGCTATGCAGAACCAGCTCATGCAGACCACGATACAGACTATGGGACAGCTGCAGGCTGGTAACATCAACAATCAGCCCCACATGCCTCCACCGCCACCACCACCGCCTCATAATCGGTTGGGAGAGTTCATGAGGACTAGGCCTCCAACTTTTGCTCAAGCCGCTGACCCTATGGACGCCGATGATTGGCTCAAGTCCATGGAGAAGAAGCTAGCTATTGTCCAATGCAGCGACCGGGAGAAGGTCCTATTTGCATCTCAGCAACTAGTTCGAGCAGCTACCGATTGGTGTGATGCTTATTACAATGCTCACGAAAACCAAGAGAGGATTACTTGGGATGAATTCAAGGAGAGATTTCTTTCTCATTATGTGCTGGAAGGAGTTATGATCTTGAAGAGTCAAGAATTTGAGAACTTGAGCCAAGGAAGATCGAGTGTGGGTTAATACCTCAATAAATTCCCTCAACTTTCAAGGTATGCGCCTGAGGATATGATCCGGGACAATCGGAAGCAATACTTGTTCATGAGCGGCTTGAACAACGAAATCCAAGTGCAATTGCTGAATTGTGACTATGACAACTTCCAGAAGCTTATGGACAAAGCAATTGTTGTGGAGAACAAGGTCCGTGAGATAGAGCAAGACAACAAGAGGAAGGTGCCATGTCAAGGACAGCAACAAGGAAGTAACGTGCGCCCTCGCTTTGCGCCTCCTAATGCGCCATATTGCAGCTCCTCTGCTCCTGTATAGCGCCCTGGTTATGCACCGCGCCCAACTCAGTTTGTGCAGCAGCGCCCTGTCATGCAAGCACCTAGGCCTCCAATGCCTTATGCACCTCGTGCCAACTTTCCTAGTGCCAATGGGCACAATCAAGTCCGTCCCAATAATTCTGGTGGAGTAAAGAAGTGCTATACTTGTGGAGAAGCTGGACACTTTGCACATCAATGTCCTAAGTCAGGCCTTGGTCAAGGAAGCAATGCGCCGAGGCAAAACCCAAGACCTAATGGAGGAGCACCGCAAGGGAACCGTGGACAGCAGAATTTCTCTCGTTTCAACATGAACCATGTCTCTACGGAGGATGCTCAATAAGCGGATGACGTGGTGATTGGTATGTTTCTCGCAAACTCCAACCGAATGACTACGTTATTTGATTCTGGAGCATCGCATTCATTCATTGCATCAAAATATTTTGCCAAGTATAATTTGCCTATCTCTCATATGAAGTTTACTTTATTTGTTATGTCTCCTGGAGGAGAGATGAGGACAAATATAGTATGTCCAAAAGTAAGCCTTAAAATAAGGAGGGTAGACTTCTCTGCCAACCTCATTGTCTTGGATTGTCAAGGATTGAACATTATACTTGGTATGGATTGGTTAAGGAAGCACAATGGAGTTATTGAGTGTGCAACGAAGACAGTGAAGTTGACCAATGAGAAAGGGATCACCGTAGAATGTGAAGCATCAAAACATGCATCGAAGCAATTGGAGCTGAACCACATGGACGGTGCCGCAATTGAGGAGATTCTGGTGGTGTGTGAATTTTTGGACATGTTCCCGGATGAGTTGTCAAGTATGCCACCTTACCGAAACATTGAGTTTGTTATTGATTTGATACCTGGAACTGCACCTATAGCTAAGAGGCCATATAGGATGCCTCCTAAGGAATTAGCGGACCGCAAGTAGCATATTCAAGAGCAATTAGACAAGGGTTTTATCCGCCCCAGTTCATCACCTTGGGGAGCGCCCGTGCTGTTTGTGGACAAGAAGGATGGATCGCAAAGGATATGTGTTGATCACCGAGCTCTCAATGAGGTGACCATCAAGAACTAGTATACCTTGCCACATATAGAAGACTTGTTTGATCAGATGAAGGGTGCTTGTCTTTTCTACAAGATTGATTTGAAGTCGGGATAGATTCAAATGAAGATTAGGCCATCGGACATACCCAAGACAGCTTTTATGACACGATATGGATCATATGAGTATACTGTGATGTCCTTTGGATTGACAAATGCGCCTGCCTACTTTATGTACCTCATGAATAAGGTCTTCAAGGAGTACTTGGATAAGTTTGTAGCGGTGTTCATTGATGATATTATGATCTACTCAAACGATGAGAAGGAACATGAGGAACACTTGAGGCTCACATTGCAGAAGTTGAGAGAGCATCAATTGTACGCCAAGTTCAACAAGTGTCAGTTTTGGTTGAGAGAAGTATCATTTTTTGGTCATATCATCTCAGGAGGAGGAGTATCAGTTGACCCGGAAAAGTGAGGGACGTGTTAAAGTGGGAGCCACCGCAAAACTTAAAGGAGATAAGGAGTTTTCTTGGAATGACTGGATATTACCATTGATTCATCAAGGACTTTTCTAAGATAGCCAAGCCCATGACGGAGTCTAATGAAAGGAAATGCTTTCCAATGGACCCAAGCTTGTCAAGAGAGTTTTGAGGAGTTGAAGAAAAGGTTAACTACAGCCCCAGTTTTGGTTTTGCCGGATGTAAGCAAAAGTTTTGATATCTATTGTGATGCACCAAGACAAGGACTTGGATGCGTGCTCATGCAAGAAGTACAAGTGGTTGCATATGCATTGAGACAATGTAAGAAACATGAGCAAAATTACCCAACGCATGATTTGGAGCTTGCAGCCATAGTACACGCATTAAAGATTTGGAGACACTACATCCTTGGACATAGGTGTGAAATTTATACGAATCACAAGAGTCTTAAGTATATTTTCACACAAATTGATCTGAATTTGAGTCAATAGAGATGGTTGGAGCTCATCAAGGATTATGATTTAGGAATCAACTACCATCAAGGGAAGGCTAATGTAGTGGCTGATGCTTTGAGTCAGAAGGGAGTAAGTCACCAACTCACGATTTGAGAGCTGCCATCCGAGCTATGTAAGGAGTTTGAACGGTTGAATCTTGGATTCATGTATGAGATGGGGATGATGGAGTTAAATCCCACTTTGGAGCAAGAAATTCGAGAGGGTCAAACAAATGATGATGAAATTCAGGAGATCAAGGAAAGAACCCAAGGCGGGAGAGAATTCAGATTTGATGAGGATGAACATGGTACTCTATTGCTTGGTAAAAGTATTGTCGTGCCTAATGTGAAGCGTATTCGGGAGAAATATTAAAGGAGGCACATGACTCGCCTTACATTGACGATGACAACAGAATTGGGACAACTTTTACACCTTCACACCGTAGGTCCTTCATGTGTTCAATCTTTCGGAGAAAAATGGTATGTGCTTGTGATTGTTGATGATTATTTTAGATACTCTTGGGTTTACTTTATGGCATCTAAGAATGAAGCTTTTACTCTCTTTAGAACTTTATTTCTTAGATTATCAATTGACCACCCATGATGTTTAAAAGAAATTAGAAGTGATAATGGAACTGAATTTAAAAACCAATCAGTTGATCAATTTTGTGCTGAAAATGGTTTAGATCATCAATTTTATTCACCCTATGTACATCAACAAAATGGTGTCGTAGAGAGAAAGAACAGAAGCTTAGTTGAGATAGCTAGGACTGTGCTTGATGAATATCAAACTCCTAGGAAATTTGGGGTTGATGCAATTGCAACCGCTTGTTATGTCTTAAGTCGTGTTTTCTTGCGAGCTAAGCTTGGAAAAACACCATATGAGCTTTGGTTTGGACATAGGCCTAGTGTCACTCATTTTAAGGTATTTGGTTGCAAATTCTTTATTAGGAAACATGGTAATCTTGATAAATTTGAAGCTAGATCTGTTGATGCCATATTTCTTAGTTATCCATCTCATACTAGAGGCTACCGTGTGCTTTTACTTGACACTAACAAAATTGTGGAGACTTGCAAAGTTTCTTTTGATGAAGCTAACCCAGGTAGTAGCCAAACTACTAGCGGTCAAGATGCATATCCGCAGGGGGGAGAGTATTTTCATTGAAGATGAAGAAAGAGTGGAGTTGCAGCCCCAAATTTTAGAAATAAAAAATAACGTTCTAGCTCTTGATCTTGTTCTACAACAAGTACCAACGACCACTCTTGCTGGTCCACATCATCCTCAAGCCACAAGTTCTTCGATTTGTGATGAACATGAAGAAGATGGAGGTTGTGAAGTGTTTACTCCCCTTCGCGTCATCAAAAGTCATCCTCCAAAACAAATTATTCACTACAAGAAACGTGATCATTTGTGACGGCTGACGTAATTTGCGACGGCTGCTTTAGGAACCGTCACGAATGAGGAGGTCGTATCAAATAAAGCTTATTTGCGAGGGTCGTTTTCTTCGGCCGTCGCAAAAAGTGTTAATTGTGACGGCCAGCCCTAATGCCGTCGCAATTAATGTGATTGTCGCAAGTTAAAGACCTATACCCATCGGGTCAAATCATTTTGAAACCGAGCTTGTTGCCTTCTCCCCATACGCGCCCGCCGCCGCAGACGCTCTGCCGCCTCAACGGTATGGCCACCCCCTCCTCTTTTGCCTCCTATCCATGGTCGCACCCTCCATGGTCACCCCCTCACCTTCCTCCCCTCCATAGTCGGTCCCCCTCCTCCTCCATAGCATCCCTTCTCCTCTTCCCTCATCCATTGCCGCCCCTCCCCCCTTCCATGGCCGCCCCCTCCCTCCCTCCCCTCCTCCATGATTTAATTTGTTTAATTAGTATTGAATTTTTGCTTAATGTGTTGAATTAGTTAGGTTAATTGGCAATTAGTTGATTAGAGGATTGAATTTTGTAATTTGTTGGTTAAATTGGTGATTAGTTGATTGAATTGTGTAATTCTTAGATTAAATTGTTGAATAGTGGAAGAGTTTTTCTATTAATTTGATAATGCTTGTGTCTATGTTAATCATGCTTAGCTAGGTTTAGATTTAATTATGTTTATGTTTATGTATGCCTATGTTCAATTTTTTGTTAATTGAGATTAAGTTTGCTAAGCCAGGTGTAGGTCAATGCTGATGTGTATGTTTAAAATAAAATTGTTTATGTTTAGGTCTATGTTTATTAATTTATAAGTTACAATTTAATAATTGTTATCTTTATGTTTAATTGAATTTCTTTGTTTTATAATTATGATTAAATTTTTTAATTTGATTACTATATGTACACAAATGGGATTCGGATCGGCTTGACCCAACACAACCCATTTAGGGCCCGACAAGTCCCATTTAGTTAGAAGTTAAATTATGCTTCTAAACGGACACAGAGACGAACGACGACGGTGCAGGCGGCAAACACCCGCGCGTGAGGTTGGCGGATCTCGACGGACCCACTTTCTGTCTCTCTCTCGTTCTTTCCTCCTCGCTTGTCTTGAAGAGCTGCAGCCTCCGTCGAGCGGCTGACATACGTATGAAGGCTATAACCTTATAGCCGTCCACCTTTTTACTTTAAGAACTGCACCAGATAGGGGGGTGTAGTGTTAAATAGATGGTGTTATGCTGTCAAAATTTTCTTTCCTCCTCGCTCATCTTGAAGAGCTGCAGCCTCCGGCGAGTGGCTCACATACGTATGACGGCTATAACCTTATAGTCTTCCCCCTTTTTACTTTAAGAACTGCACCAGATAGGGGGGTATAGTGTTAAATAGGTGGTGTTATGCTGTCGAAATTTTCTCTCCTCCTCGCTCGTCTTGAAGAGCTGTAGCCTCTAGGGAGCGGCTGACATACGAATGACGACTATAACTGTATAGTCATGACCCTTTTTACTTTAAGAACTGCACCATATTTGGGGGTGTAGTGTTAAATAGGCAGTGTTATGCTATCAAAATTTAAGGACCTATCCTGTATACATCAATAATTTCTTTCGCTTTAAACTGCAGAGCCAAAAATGGGTGAAGACCGCAGTTGGATGTATACTGTCTGGAAGAGCTGAACTAGTGGTCACTCGGATGAGTGGTACATCATGTTAGATAAATTTTTGGATCGAGCATTTTTATTGTTAACAGATGATATGGTGCGGTGCCCATATACGAAACGCCAGAATACCATGTTTTTGAGAAGATTGGATCTTTTGTTTCACTTATGTCGAAACAGTTTCACCCCACATTATGAGGTGTGGACCTTCCACGGCGAGACTAAATCTTGAGTCGTAGAGAAAGTGGATGAGGTTGATGATATAATAGGGGTTGATAGGATGGATGAGATGCTAGAAGCTCTGGAAGCGGAGGATCCTCTTACAAATGAGGCAGAGGAGTTCTTGGAGGAGCTCAAGAAATCACAACAGCTTTCTTGAGCTTGTTGTAGGGTCGTTCTGATGCATTTCGGGCCCTTTGTCGGTACTGGGCTAGTGATGAGTTTAAGACTATGTCCGGGAAGACTCGAGAGTGCAGAGGGGTCGAGGGGAAGAGCAGGCAAGGCTAAGATAACCACTTGTGTTTAGCTAAACTCATGGTAAGTGTATGTAACTTATGTTTATATATTCATAATATACTGTTTGTACTAACACGTATTGACAGGAGTGCAAGACGGGAGTGCAGTCGACCCCTGCTAGGATCTGAAAGAGAGGTCACAAGGACCCTTCTCAGCCTCAGGGGTGCAGTTAGGACGCAACCGAGCGATTGGTAACTTTAGAAATCATTCATATGAAATATAACTATATGGATTGTTGAACTTACACGGTTTTCTTGTTTTCCAGGCTAAGTACGGGGAGGAGGCTAAGAAGATACACGACAAAAATTTCGATTGGGAACATGAACCAATCGATGCTCAAGCAACGTATGCAAGCGGAGGTGGAAAAGCACACGGAAGGTTGGTTCATAAGTCTTTTATCGTTTTCAATTCAATGTACTCAAGATATTGCAATTTCATATTACTGACTCTTTTTTTATAGGCTCACCATATTCTATGGAGTTGTCGACTCATGGGCGGTGAGACCTGCGAGAGGCAGCTCCACGCAGGCTTCGTCGGTGGGCACATCAGGTCGTTGCGTCTCGCAAAGAGACATCGAGATGCAGTCCCTCTAACAAACTGTAGAAGAGAACCTCTGGCGACAGGAGGATGAAACGAGGGAGGCAGAACGAAAGGATCCCGATGGAGGCCACCATCTCTTCCCAGGCAGCCTGAATGGCGCAGATGCGGAACATAGTGGAGGTAACAAAATGAAAACTGAAGTTCCCATTAATTCAGCATAAATGACTTACTAATAGGTAACATCTAATGTTTGCAATGACAGCTCATGGCTCGGGCGCAAGGTCAGAAAATCCAGCTACCACCACTACTGGTCCTTCCAGGTGACCCTTCTTCTGCGGGTCAGGTAATTTTTTATGTCAACTTAACAATTCTAGTTTTGCCTCAACATAGCCAAAATAAAGTGAGAAAAGAGGGTGAGAGTGAGAGATTGTTAGATAGAGTTAGAGATAGAGTTATAAGAGAGAGAAAGATAGAGGGAAAAGGATTGAGATAGAGTGGGAGAGGGAGATGTAGACGGAGATAGAGGGAGAGGAAGATAGAGGTAGAGAGAGATGGAGATGGAGAAAGAGGAAGGAAGATAGGGGGAAAGGATAGCAATAGAGAGATAGAGTGGGAGAGAGAGATAGATTGAGATAGAGAGAGGAATGTAGAGACAGAGGTAGAGTGACATGGAGATGGAGAAAGAGGAAGAAAGATAGGGGGGAAAGGATAGCAATAAAGAGATAGATTAAGATAGAGAGAGGAATGAAGAGAGAGAGAGAGGGAGAGAGGGAGAAGTAGATGGATATAGAGGGAGAGAAAGGGAGGGAGATAGATGTTGATGCATTTCTATTCTAACTCTAAATTTCACTAATTGTAGGGATCTACGACGGCTGCTCAAACTCTGTCGCCGTCGTTACCGCCAACTTAAGTGAGGCACAACGATGACTTCGATGGCTTCGGGGGTGGCTTCAGGTCAGATGGGCAAGTGATCCCTTGTTTAGTTTGCTGATGGTGATGCGATGTATTGACGTTGTGTTGTGATGTGTTTTGTGACTATTTTGTGAATATTGTCTATTCTGTGTTTCAGGCCATCGAGTCGGGTAGAATTTTCTATTTTTAAGAAAATAAAAAACATTATTTGCGTTGGCTTTTTATACAGTACCATCGCAAATAAGGCTCCTGGCCGTCGCAAATTAGCCTCTGTTATTTGCGACGGCCAGGCCATCACAATAAAGGTCCTATTTGCGATGGCCCAACCGTTGCAACTTGCCGTGTGGGTCCCATCGGATGGCCGCGTGGGGCCCATCATATAGTATTATTTGCGACGACCCTGCCGTTGCAAAGAGGATCTTAATTGAGACGGCATGGCCGTCACAAATGGACGTGCGGGGCCCACCGGCCTCAGGGAAGTAATTTGCGATGGCTGCTGCCAGCCGTTGCAAACAGCCTTATTTGCGATGGTGGCCGTCGCAAATAGGCTTAATTGCGATAAGAAACTTGCGATGGCCAAAAGCCATCGCAAATGAGCGAAGCCGTTGCAAAGAGCTTATTTGCGATGGTTTTAGCCTTATTTGCGATGGCCCTGGCCATTGCAAATCGTTGGAATTCCTGTAGTGATTGGAATCTTGCATGAACGAGTCACACAGTCTAGTTTAGTGATCCAAACTCCCATGCGCATTCTGCTTTTGTTGCTTCTTTTGAACCCAAAGATATATCACACACACTCACTAATGAATCTTGGATTATTGCCATGCAAGAGTAGTTAGAGAATTTTGAAAGAAATAATGTTTGGAAACTTGTACTTCCACCTCAAGGTCACACTTTAATTGGAACTAAATGGGTGTTTAAATATAAACAAAGTGAGGATGAGGTTGTGGTTAGGAATAGGGCTAGGTCGGTTGCTCAAGGTTTTACACAAGTTGAAGGTCTAGATTTTGATCAAACTTTTGTTCTCGTTGCTAGATTAGAAGCCATAAGAATATAGCATTTGCTACATCTAAAGGTCTCAAGTTACATCAAATGGATGTTCTAAGTGTTTTTCTTAATGTCTACATACATGAGGATGTTTATGTAAGGCAACCATCGGGTTTTGAAAATCCAGATTTTTCTAATCATGATTACAAACTATATAAAGCCTTGTACGGCCTCAAACAAGCCCTTAGAGCATGGTATGATAGGTTAAAAACAATCTTACTTGAAAAGGGACTTACCATGGGCAAGGTTGATAAAACTCTTTTTGTGCTTCAGCATGGCAATGACTCATTATTCGTTCAACTGTATGTGGATGACATTATCTTTGGTTGTGCATCTCATGATCTTATGTCCATGTTTTCAGCTATGATTAGTTCAGAATTTGAGATGAGTTTGATGGGAGAACTCACGTACTTCTTGGGGCTGCAAATCAAGCAAACCAAAGAGGATACTTTTGTGCATCAAACAAAGTATACTAAAGACCTTCTTAAGCGCTTCAACATGGACAAAAGCAAGCCCCTCCGAACACCAATGAGAACAGCAACAACACTTGAGCTTGATGAAGATGGTGAACCCGTGGATCAAAAAGAATATCAAAGCATGGTTGGGTCACTTTTGTACCTCACGGTATCAAGACCGAACATACAATTCAGCATATGCCTTTGTGCCTGATTTCAAGCTTCTCCACGTGCTTCACATTGTCAAGCCATCAAAAGGATTCTCAGGTATGTACATGGAACTCAAGAATTTGACCTTTTCTTCCTTCTTCATCATCCATTACGTTGAAAGCGTTTTCGGATGCTGATTTCTGGGGTTGTAGGATTGGTAGGAAAAGTACTTCAGGTGCTTGTTATTTTCTTGGTAATTCACTTGTTGCTTGGTCATCTAGAAAACAAAATTCAGTTGCAGAATCCACGGCTGATTCTGAATATGTAGCTGCTGCTAGCACTTGCTCATAAATTCATTGGATTGTTCAAATACTTAAAGACTATGGGGTTGATCTAGATAGTGTTCCACTGTTTTGTGATAACACTAGTTTCATTTGCATTGCTAAAAACCCCATGCAACATTATAGAACAAAGCACATTGACATTAGGTATCACTTTCTCCGTGATAATTTTGAAAAAGGAAACATTGTGCTTCATTGTGTAGATACCGAACAACAATTGGCTGACATTTTTACAAAACCTTTGGATTTCACTCGTTTTTGTTTCTTTCGTAGTGAAATAGGGGTTATGCATACTCATGGCTTAAATTGATGGGGAGTTTTGAAACTTGGGAAGTCTGTGTGTGAATCTGAATTTAAAATAATATGAGCATAGTATTTCATACATATATAACTTTGTGATTCTTTTTACATACTGAAAGTTCTTACCACATTACTCATGTTATACATTTTGTTATTTTTGCTATAACTAGTAATTGCAATAATTACTTACACTAAATCTGATCTTGATCAAACTTTCTTGCTATTTTGAACTTGTTGCATGATCAAAAGTGCTTTTAATAATGAAAAATTAATCAATCAACTATCCACGTGTTGGGCTTTTATGATCTAATAAAAAAATGTGAAAAGATCAAGAGGATATGCATGCATCGCATTTCTTCTTTTGGGATGTCTTATCATTGCACTTAGATATGAACTTGAAAGAAGTTGTGTATGACTAAAACCATGTTCTTAAGCTTCTAATTGTCAAATGACATAGGCTTGGTTTGGTTGGTTAGAATAAGACTGATGCAGCATATAATTTGTTGCAAATGTCATATGATCTGAATTTATGCTTTGAAAAATAATAAAAATGCTACAGTGCGTGTCATGCTTTCAGGTCTTGAAATAGTTAAGTTTGAGAGATCATGACTTGCTTAAATTGGAAAATTAAACTTGATCTCTAGCATGGCTTGCACTACTTTATGTATCTCATAGATGTGATAGTGTTATTTATTTGATAGTATGACTTGGATGAGCTCTGTTTTATATGTATATGTTATAATATGCTCATAACATTTGAAATTTCTCTTTTGAACCTTGTTTAATATTGTCAAAGGGGGAGATATATGTCACACATTGCACATTCACGAGTTTTTACATGTTCTTCTCAGTGGGATAATTTTATTTTGAAATTTCTTCTTATTTGATTTTTGATTTTCAAAAGAGGAAGAAAATTGTTTTCAAAACTTTTAATGTGAGTGCCAATGTTAGGATTCTAAGTGGTGTTGCCAATGCATTCATCAAGGGTGAGATTGTGAGAACTTTGTTTGCTGAATACATTGGCAATTAGAATAAAAGTGAAGGTTTACACTCAAAGTTTTGAAGCTGACACCGATACACCACGATACACCCTGATACACACTGTTCGAACTTGTCTCACTACATATTGAGACTAACATTATCTTCGATAGTTTTGGACTGTTCGAACCTTTCAATGTGTTTTTGAGGAGTAACGTTACTCTCGGTAGTTTCAGATTGTCTGAACTTTTTTCTCATGTGAGTTGCACGTGTTTCTCGATTTGGATTGTACGAACTTTCAGTCACGTGAGCTGCACAGAGTTGACATGGTTGATCTTTACAAACGTGTTTTTAGGAGTTACATTTAATTTTTACTTGGTTAGGACTGTCTAAACTTTCGGTCAGGTTATTTGCACTTGCATTTGGGATTGGAATGTATGATCTTTTTCCTTTACATTGCAGTGCCGCTTTTGGTCTATTCGATAATTTTATTTGCTGAAATAATTGTGCGGCGGATATTTTTTTAACTTGCAATGTTTTTAAACTTTCTTTTTGGATTATGGAATGTTGCTTAGTATTCTCTTACTAAGTTTTTGGTGTGTTATGGCTGATTATGGTGGTTAAACATTGCTACAGATTGCAACATGCTTATGTGAGGTGCTCACGTAAGGTGTTGTGTTTTTCGGACTAACGAGAGTCAAGTCGAGGATTTGGGCTCGCAAAGATTGATTCTTTATTCATGTGCAGGTCTTGCTTGAGGTAGAGACCTGGCTGGTGACAGGATTCATTGAAATAGTCCTAGGGAGAAGATGAGGTTCAACAACCACGTTCGGGAAGAATTGTGGTTGAGTTGATCGGGAGGTCACGCAACCTGTTTAGGTCAAGAAGAATGCATATGAAGGTATTATGGAAGTCGTTGGAAAGTGTTTGCACGTATGTGAGGGATGCATGGACATGGATACATTGTTCCAAGGAGTGATGAAGAGATATGGACATGAAGATATGGATAGAAAGGTCCAACCAGCTAGATTTTGGACTCAGGCTGTGGCTGAGTCGGTTATGACTCAAATATGGAAAGATTTGAGTTGGTTATGATAGGATTTCATGCCTAGCATGAAGTGTAGTTATTTTAGGAATGTTTGGGACGTTCCTGAGGTTTTTGTAAGTCTTAATATTGCTTCTATCTGCGTATGGAAGAGTCTTGAGCAGCTATGGGATGTTTCGGTTGAAACTGAGTAGGAGGAGGAGTCCTAGTTACAACTGGGTTGGCCTAAGGGCTGGTTATATAAGCAAGGGAGGCTAGATCTCATGGTAATACGACATTGGGCTGTTCCTCTCGTGTTTCTTTGAATAAAATTCGTAGTTTAGTCGAGCTTTTGTGCCTTGTTGATCCGACTTGTTTTCGTCAAGTCTTTCTTGTCGAGTTTCTGTGCTGCCCGACCTTTCTTTATTGTTTTGACGGTAACTAGAGTTTTATAGATCCAATTTACGTGATTCTTTTTTTTTGTCTTCACAACTCAATAGTATATGATCTATGAAAATTTCACGATCATTAGATTTATAGTTTTTTAGTTACACAAGTTTCTTTGCAGCATAGCAGATCTGTTTGCTCTCTATTAGAACATATCGACCTTTGCTCAGGATTTTGATCATAACATGAGTTTTACTTGACGTTTTCTTGTGATTCTGGTTTTCATATCTTTGACTAGATTCCCTACAATATACACTGATTTTTGGTATTTTGAACATGTTGTAAACACTCGCACACACAGTTTCTCTATCAGATTGATTTTCTGCTAAGGGGTTTTTGTTGCTTCCGCTGAATAAGTTTTAATCTACCATTCAGCCTCCTCTGGTAGCTTTTCACATGCTATTTGATCCTACAGTAATAAAATTCTCCCTTTGTATTAATGATTCAAAAATGATGAACCTGCATAGCCTCTCCCTAATGCGCTCGAGGCTAGAATCTGTTGCGTTTCTGTAGGCAGTTTTGTAGTCCTGCAACACGATAAAATGAGAATTAGCAAAATATTAATGGTAAAATAAAATAAATGCACTTACACATACATTGCTATTCGTCTGGTCCCCAAATAAAACAATGCTTAAGCAGGAATGGAATCCGCATGTGTTTCCCGAAGCTTGTTGTGAGACGCAGAATGTAGTATGATGATTAAGTAGTCGGCATTTTATTTTTTGGTGTCCTCCTAGTATCTTAACCAAGTACGTGTAAAAAGCCCTAAAGAAAGCCATTCACAGTTAACGTAAAATTATCTTAGAATAACGAAATAGTCAGAAACTAAAGTGAAGAAGTAACTTACTCGTTAAGAACGACTGTGATATCATTAAACTCATGGGTCTGTTGCTCGCAAGTCATTGAATCTCTCGGCCTTGCGAGGTCATAGTACCAGACCTGGACGTACTTTGTAGAAATTACTAGGGTTACCCAATGGTTACTCGTGTTGAACGATATGATTAGAAGCTCCTTATCACTGTAGTGTTTCATTGCCTTGACAAAATATAAAACAACTTGTTTCGATTGATGAATATTTGAAGTGTTCTCGTTGATATTTGTGAGTGAACATATGCAGAAGACTCCTTTTCCGTTCTATGAGGAGTAACTTGTTGCATGTGCCTACACGCAAAATGCCAAATTTGCTAGACACATATAACTCTTATATTGAGTATATATTTTGAAGAACCTAGTTTTTGAGGACTTACAATGCGAAGCAACGCATTAGAGAGACATCCAACACGTCGAGGGTGAAAAGATCGTAGAGATCGGACCATGCGATGAAAAAGAGTCCTTCTCCTACCAGAAAGTGCTTTTCCTTGTATCCTACTATTAAGTGTTGATATTTTTGGTAAAATTTCATGTAGTGGTTATGAAGGTGGACATAAGACATACCAATTTCTTTGAGTGCGTTGACGGTTAACATCGGCTTCCCCATTTGAAACTTCGGGTTAGCATGCGTCATAGTTGTCGTCAGGTTAGCTTCCGACTCTTTTAGTGGTTTCTTCCTAGTTTCCTTACATGACTTCCACCGGTGCAGGTTACTCTTGGCTTGTACATTCTTCGTCGCCTTTGCTTGCTGCTGATCAGGTGTAGGGCGCGTCTCGCATATTAGTCAGATCGCAGATGACCTCCAAACTGTGTGTCTCCTTTCCGAACAGATACGAGACGAGCTTACATAGAGCTCGTCTCCCTTTTACTCAAAAATAGAACACATGGATCCCACAGGGAACGGGTCACATGTCAGTGACTTCTAATGCTTATGCAAAGGATGTGGGCCCACATGTCAGTGACTTCTGATGTCTCTGTAGAGGATGTGGGCCCGCATGTTTGTGACCAATAATGCCTTTGCCATCGCGTGCAGAATTCGAAGCGCTCCACTCTCATAGTCTTCTCCGCACCATTTTGTATGAGAGACGAGCCTCATGTGGGCTTGTTTTGCATTTCACTCACATCAGAGATGAGCATCATATGGGTGCGTCTCTTTATCTTTAGATATGAGATGTGCTTTTTTAGTGCTCGTCTCCCTTCTGCTCCATTAGAAACCACAAGGGGTTCACATAGGTAGTGGGGCCCACATCAAGCAGCGAAATTGATCGTGTGTCTGTTGCCATTTGCGCGCAGAGCTGCCATCGCACGTAGAATTTGAACCGCTCCAACCTCATAGTATTCTCCGCACCATTATATAGTGAACTTGGTCGATAACATATGGGACCATGCCACGTGGGCCCCACATGGCAGTAACCCAAGTCACAAGTGAGGGATCCTCTATATATATAGGGGAGGCCTTTCCATTTCTCTGCACCATCACAATAGCCTTCCTCTTCCTCTAGTCGCCCTGTTGCCTTCCTCTTGCTCTTCCTCCGTCCGCTGCTCAATGGTTGCTCCTCCCTCCCCAGCTCCAACCGTACCTCCGCCGCCATCCTGTGCGGAAGAGCGACAATAACTGCTTGGGACAATCGCTCACCTTGAGGGTTTTGGTCGCCGTGTCAGAGGACGACGACCTTAAAATGCTCTGCAAGCAGATGGGGAGGGATGTATTTAACAATACATCTCATGCCATGCGGCTTCTTGGTCTTGGTCCCTTCTAGAATGTACTAGAATGGGTCAGGACCCTAACATCGGCCACTACCTCTACGGGTTAAGCGCAATGGTCGGTCGTCTTCACGCGATGCGGGAGATGATCGGTGAGGTGCTTGGGGTGAAAGGCTGCAGGTGTTTGGTCGAGGCGATTGACGACAAGTGTGGGGCTCTGTACCATAAGAGGACTAGGCGAACGTTTGTTTTTCTTTTGTTGTTTGTAATGATGTTTATTTTAATTAATGTTTGTTTGATGATGAATGTTTGTTATCGATTATTGAATGGTTTGTTGTCTTTTTTATCGATTATCGAATGAGCCCGCAACACTGGTCAACTCTGATGAGCTCTCTCAAGTAAAACATTCCAGTACACATAACATTAGACAAACATTCCAGTTCGTAAATAAAGCATTCCACTTTATAAATAAAACATTCCAATTATCCAATGCCTTCAGTTATCTACACAAAAAATTCTAGTTCATAATCCAAACCAGTTACAATACAATGTCGAAGGGGAAAAAGAACAAGTGGCAGATTCAGAGATGAGCTCGCAACAATCATTAGGACAACCATGGAGGAAGGTTCAAAATCGGTAGCACAACCAAGGTGGAAGGTTCAAAATCGTTAGCACAATTGGCCATGTGTTATGTGTGCTACTGTTCAAAAAATGGAATCATGCCATCGGATCAATGGCAAATTCAGGAATTTGTGAATCAATGTTTCGCTACTGTGTGGCATCAGCAGAATGTCTTATCATTTCAGCATCCTACCTATGCTTCTCGTTGTGCCATCGCAACAATTCTGACTCTTTTTTGTTTGCAAAACAACGCTTCTAACATGGAATGATAGCAAAGTACCAAACACCTTTTTAGGCCCACTTTTTTCTCCTATTTCTATTGCAGTTCTTCTCATCACCGCTGTCTTTCCTATGATTGCATCGGTCGAGTCCACAAATAGGGCATTTCTCGAGGTTTTTGTACTTAGGTCCACAATATAGAATGCAGACATTCTTTCACGCGTAGATTTTCTCCACCTCCAAACCCAGTGGACAAATTATCTATTTTGCCTCATAAACTGTCTTAGGGACTGCGTTGCTTTGGGGTAACAAGTCCTTAAGGAGCATCAACAACTCCTTAAAACTACAACCAGTCCATCCGTTGCTCGCTTTCAACTAGAAAAGTTTCACAATCGCAAACAGTCAGATGTACCGAGCCACACAAACATGATACAATGGTTTCTTCGAGTCTTTGATCATCTTTTTGTACTTTGCAAGTTCACCATTACTTTACTAATCATCGTTGTCATGTCTCTTGACATTGCGTACCATCTCCTCAATGTTATGCACCTAAAACTCAATGTCGTCATCGTTGATCCCTAATATACCTGGCTCGTTCACATTGTTGTCGTGATATTCGACACTGGTAGGGACCTCCCTCCCCAGATATGAATCTCTCATCTCTGCTTTATTAAGTCCCTCCTCCCCATGTTTGTTCCAACATCGATAATCCACCATGAATCCATGCGTGATCAAATGTGACCTGAAGACATCATCTGTGCGATATCTCTTCTCATTCTTGCTATGTTTGCAAGGACAATAAATATTCCCTCTATAGTTGTCCAACATGTCTTTCTTCGCAAAATCGATAAATGCATCTACAACTTTGATATACTCATTGCAAAGGTGCGGCCCATACATCTAACTTTGATCCGACGACATCTACATATAGAAAGGAAGAGCTGAATCAAAGAAATTTGAAGCCACTAATAGCCAAGATCTAAAGGGGTAAAAAAATAGTAAGGAGCAGGAGAGGAGAATAGGACTATCTCTTTGTTTTAAGGTCCATTGATAATCACGGCAAGATTTTTAGAAGGGCACCTCCAAAGAGGGAAAGAACAGGACAAGAACAGGGAAAATCTGGTAGCCATTGTTCTACCATAGTTGGAAGCTCGTATAAGGGCATACGAAATCGAGACGAAACTTTGTAATGCGTGTCTCTCTATAGTTGGAATGGGAGACACACCCGATTTCCCATGATAAAAGGAGACGCGCTCGATCGGTGGGAACGAGCCCGCTTCCCTGATAAAAGGAGACGGTCTCCAAGAAATGCTCGTCTCCTTTTCTTTTATAATAGGAGTGGCGCTTTAGGTAGGCGCGTTTACCTTTTTTCAAAGAAGCGTTCGTGTCTCAGATACTAACTTAACTGAGATGAGCCTTAAAGTAGGTCGTCTCCTTTTACCCTCAACCAAGCCAGCTCTGATCCTCGCTGATGCAGGCACGTCTTGTTTTTCCAGATCGGAGACAGTCGTCTATGACCTTATTTCTGATCTGTGTCTCCAATTTGAGGTTCTTACGTGATGTTTGATGTTCTTACGTATTTTTGATGGTATAGATAACTAAGTTTTTAACCTCATCGTTTCAAAAAACAACATGCTTGACTAATGGAGGTAGTGTACTTTAGTACCAATCTTCAATGATGAAGAGAATATTCAAAATTCTACTAATTACATTAGAATTAAGCTCACGAGTCATATAATGAATCTATGGGAAAGAATCATTAAGAACCGACTAAAAAATGATGAGTGTGACCAAAAATCAATTTGGTGCTTAATGCCCGAGAGGTCAACTATGGAGGTGATTTCCTGATAGAACTATTTATAGAGAAATATATGGAACAAAATAAAGTCGTGCATATAATTTTCATTGACCCGGAGAAGGATTATGAAAAAAATGTCTAGTAATGTCATGTGGTGGGCTTCGAAAAACACAAAGTCTTGAATACATAAACCATATTTTGTTGCAAACCTACACATCGTCATCCCTGCCTATCTCAAATTATATCATACGATTCTTCCAAGAAACAAGCAAGTTTGTAACATCCAATAATTATTCAAGGAACAATAAATTTGCTTGATTTCTACTCATAACTTAAAAAGTAAGCATAGCAATTACTGTGCTATCAATACTAGTATAAGAACATAGGGAATAAGGAAGAAAACT
The DNA here is from genome assembly GCA_036927565.1 of Tuctoria greenei. Classification (NCBI taxonomy): domain Eukaryota; kingdom Viridiplantae; phylum Streptophyta; class Magnoliopsida; order Poales; family Poaceae; genus Tuctoria; species Tuctoria greenei. The sequence goes on from JAYESD010000002.1 coordinate 182,370,917, forward strand.
ATGCCATGTAGGCAGGGTTCCAATCCAAATCCTATAACCAAATGCATAGTTCATGACTCAACCAATATAGTGATAAAATTCAAAACAATTCCAAAACACTATGAGTGCAGCCAGGTTTGCCTTGGGTTTAAGAAATGTTTGTGTCCTTCAAAGCCGAAACTTGAGATTTCTCCTCCAATCTTATACCAACTTCTTTGCATTAGCTCCCTTTCATCTCCACTCTCACTCTAGACCTCAACAGACTCATGTATCATCCAAACTTTTCTATGACTTGTGTGGACTAAGAGAAAGAACTCAAACCATTTTGATACTCTGTTTTTCCTAGGAACTCAAAGCCTATACTTACATTGTGAATAAGCAACTCCCATTAAATGCATGTTTAACGTCAAGACATGACGCAAGATACAAGGTAAATTGTAACACTCTCATTTTCATGCATAATGCATTGCATACATCCTCATAGATGTTTAACATAAAGCAACTTTAAATGGAACAAGATTGAAATAAATTTAGGCTTAATCAGGAATTCAAGTCTGTCAGGGGACAATCATTTTCATTCATAATGCATTGCATACATCCTCATACATGTTTAACATAAAGCAACTCTAAACTGAACAAGATTTAAATGAATTTAGCCTTAATCAGGAATTCAAGTCTGTCAGGGTACGGACTTGTCCGGCCCCATACTCGGACTAGTCCGATATACCCATTCTGTTTTAGAAATTCAGTTTCTTCAGGACTACGGACTTGTCCGGCTCACTGCACGGGCTAGTCCGATTTAGCTTCTGCTATTTTCTCGAACTTGTCTGATTTCGAACGAACTAGTCCGATCTGGCCAGGTTTTCAACCTGGAAGCCTTTTTTTTGCGACCCCGGACTTCTCCGATCACCCATACCAGACTTGTCTGAAAAGCCTTTTGTTGCCAAAGGGACTTGTCCGGCCATTTAAACCGTACTTGTTCAAAAATGTCTCTGTTCCAATACGGACTTGTCCGGTACCTATTGCGGACTAGTCCGGTGTGCTGAATCTCACTTGGATTCTATTATTCTTTCGCGATTGGTTATTGGGTAATTGCCTTAATTGGGCCCAAGAACTTTGTGCCCAACCTTAGAGGAGCCCAAGTAGACCGCAACTCATCCCCTACACATCCCCTACCAAAATTCAATTGGATTTCAGCCAAAAACCCTACCTCTCCACCCCTATATAAGCAACCCAATACCCTCACCTCTCCAACCTTTGAGAAAAACCCTCCCTGCCGTTCCCTTGCCTTGTGCCGCCGTCAAGAAGGAGCTCTAGAGCAAGGAGAAGGAGGAGAAGAGGGAGAAGGCTCAATCAAGATCGATATTCATCAACTTTTTGATAGTTGACGTTCTTTATCATAAAACCTTCATCAAGTCATCTTCATAAAACCATAGATGTCAAGAATTAAGTGTTGCATCTAAATTTCGACCTTTGGATCTCTAGATACATGGTACACCATCTACATTCAAGTTTCTACGAGAAATTAACCCCCAATTTTCGCTGATCAGAAAACCTTAAATTCACAGTTCTGTATAGGGCGGACAGTCCGACCCCTATACCGGACTTGTCCGGCCTCTAAATCTATTAATGCTCAATTGAATCCAAGTTGACTGAAACCAATTCCAAACTTGTTAGAAACCATTGTAACTAGTTAGTGCACATTAATAACAACTCATTAACAAGTTTTACTTCGCAATTGCATTAATCATGCATATCATGGCATATCGAGTAATATATGAGCATTATTTGACTGTAATGGTTATTTTGCATGATTATCGCGCGGAATAGAATGTTTCGCTGTAGAGAGTGCTTACGAGGACCTGTAGAACCAGAACTTTGAAGCTTTTGATCCAAACCAAGCTCAAGAGCAAGGCAAGTGTCCTTGATCATTTTGATCTAGGTTTTTAAATGCTTTGTTTGCAAAATTGCATGCTTGGGTCAATTGATGGGAAAACCCAATTGTAGGAGTTTACTAGTTTTGTATGACCACCTTTGTCGCTTGAACACAATGTAAAGAGTCGGGAAGGGTATTTTACACTTTTTGCTTCGCTATACTCAATTGGGTTTGGGAAACACTCATATTGCCTAATTATGAACTAATGAACACATGAATGGTGGAATTTAATAATAATGACCCTTTAGCAACATGGTGCCTAAGGATCTAAGTAAGCTGGTTATGTGGAATGGGTTGGACTGTTTTGGTGCCAACACAGGGCAAAGTATAGGTACGACTTAGCTGAATAATTAGTGTTTTGTTAGTACTATTTGGACCATTAAGAATACTCGGGGAAGGGGTAGTCAGATGGGTTTGTAGTGATGGTGAGACTACCCTGGGATCCGAATGGCTCAAGAGGGGGCCATTTGTTGGGTGTGCTCAGTTGGAGACATCACCACCGGTGAAACCTCAATGGGGTCCAAGTATGCTAGTAATCACTTTGTAAAGGCTATTTTTTGATCTCTTGGCCACACATCTAAGGAAGTGTGAGACGGCATAATTGAGATTCCTTACTGATAAGGTGGTTTAGGCCTGATCTTCCGAAAGGTAATGGATAAGTCGATTGATGGAGATCTCGACGTTGATGATCCGAGGCTCTTGAGTAGAACACGAAAAACCCCTGCAATCACTACACCACTACTTTGTTGGTTATCAACCGTGCTGCACACGATTGAACTTGCCAAGAAGGTTAATCCCTGCAAGTGCAACCGAGAACACAAGCAAGAATGTAGAAGACACGATCTGAAATTGCGAAGTTGGGGTTTCACAAACCGTAGAATGGCGATGTTATTAATCTAAGCAAAACACAATTGTTTATGACAGCTACTATTGAGTATATATAGGTGGGAGGACGTCCAATGGGGTGTTGGGGTCGTGACCTAACCCTAAGACATGAAAATAATAGACTTAGACTTGATACAAAGCCCAATAGCCCAATACGGTGGTGCAGCATCCTGACAGATTCTGAACTCGATTTTGTTTCGATTATTCCCGTCGACTGCGAAGGAATTTTGATATGGGACCAGCAACACTGGAAAGTTTATCCTCTCCCCATTCCGTGCATATGTAGAACATCCAAAACGGGGATCCTATGCGTTCTGAACGTCCATTTTAGTGCGAACTGCTCCTGGACTCCGAGTTGGATACGATTTTAAGTTGGGCTCGGTTTCCATCTTCTTTGAATGAATTCTCTAGTCCTTCACGTCACTAAGACTTAATCAAAGTACTCCTTGAACCTCTCCATGGATCCTAATCATAATTAAATTATTAGGTAGCAATCTATGCTAAAAAACATATAAGGAAACATACAAAAACAAGCTCACCTCTGAAATTAATTTTTGCATGTGAACTCTATTGATTGCATCTTGTATGTTCAATATAGAGTTGTTTATATCCATAGAAGTGATGTCCTAATAATCTTCCCCTTCTTGAATTGAAGTCGTTCTCGACACAAGTTCATCTTCTCTCATGTGTGGGTCGATATGTGCAACGCCATCAAATCCTCTTGTGTGCATCAAAGGAGGAGGCCAATGTGGTGGACGATATAGTGCACCATATCCATGTTCTCCATCAAATAAGCATGACCATTCACTTAAGTCAGGATCCCAAACAAATAAACATTGTGCCATATTTATTTGTGCAATGATAATGTGCCTGATCTTATCATTCTCCCCTTCTTTTTGACAAGCCGTCCTCGGCTCGCTCCTATGTCCAGCAAAGAGGCTTGCTTTGGGGGTAGAATGAGCGCTGTCCATATTGCACAACCGCGGCAAACAATGCTCCTCTATTATATGTTGTCCCTACTGCAAGACAAAAATATTAGAAAAACTTGACAAAGAATTATTAGTGTTAGTGCATCCATTCATTTCACCATGTTGTTGTATCACAAAATGGGATTTCTCATTTGAGCAGATGTAAACTTTATGCACCATAAATTCACCACTATCTTCATAGTTGCCTATAGCATGAAAAAATATTTCTACTTAACAAAGGAAATTAAGATTGGGAAACATTCTCCTCTCTACAATATCTGGATCACAAAGAGTGTCAAATTCAATATAACCAAAAGTATTTAGAGAAGACAACAATTTCATCTCATCCCTTTCACATGTAATTGGAATCAAATGCTTAATTTCAGAACATGTGGGTGACAAAGTATCAAATTCATTCAGTTGTTTTAGTATAGGTACAATATAATTATTAGCACACAAATCATTTTTAACAGAAGGATCGGCAGGAAAATCAACATGTGACAATTAAGTATAAATAAACGACTTTAATAGTTGCTCCTCAAAAAATAGCATGATTGGTGGAAAAACTCAGAACATCCAAAAAACTTCTCACCTTCCGTGTTTGTAGAATGTTTTGCCTTACCATTTTCAGCAATGATTTCGAGTGCATTATGAGTCGATCCATCTAAAATTTCACAATTGTTGTTGAAAGCCTCATTCTCTTTTGCATCATCTATATTATTTTCTATATTGTCCTGCAAAATGTTAGTCACAAAAGGAGGTACAACAAGAAATTTCTCCTCAAATTGATGCACTTCATCTTTGCAATTAGATACATTCATACAAGTTTCTCGCATAGAAATTTTCTTATCCTTCCATGTTCGAGGTTTTTCTAGATCATTTAAATTGTTCCACAAAGTTAATGCACAACCTGCTAATGCACTTGCAACATTTATAATCTTTCTCCTCTCACGCATATGACATTGTCCAAAATTTTTATCCAACTCTATTTCTCAAGCAATATATTCATCGTAACCAAAACCATCATAAGAAGGAAGAGATGAGAGAATGTAATAACTTTCTGTGGAAGGAGTTGTAAAGATGGTCTGAATGTTATGCGAAACCTTGGTTGATGTTTGATTCTTAGCGAGCAACTCCATCGTCGTCTTCATCATGTCAATCATCTCAGCATATATTGCATGATTCTTGCTTTTACCTGACATTGTTAGTAGCAAACAGAAGACAACAAAAAAATATGTTATCCCTATCAACTACAAAGGATAATGGCAAAGTTGAAGTGGAATCACACACTCTCAAGCATCCTACCACGCTCTTACAAGTGTTCTTACCGACACTGCATGTGGCAAACAGTGGACGGTATGAAGAAACCAATGAAGCGTGGGATGATTGCAAAGGTGTATCGATTCTGCTCAAGAGTAAGGTGTAGCTTGGATGGCACTTATATGTAGAAAGGATTGGCAACAATGAAATCAGATAGTAAAGTTGAATAAGTGTCCAAAGTACTTGTCAAAGTTGCTGTTCTAAATATGTTTCTAGTAGTTTAAGCTAGCAAGACATGCATCAAAGCGCTAAGGAAACAAAAGTTGCAAGCACTTCTGATTTTTGTTTTTTTTTTCTTTTGTTTTTTTTCTTGTGCGGCTTTTGTATCTTGTTTTGCACTTGCCTCTTTTTGTCTTTTTTTTTTACAGAATGTGCTGCAAAAGAAGGACACAATGCAAAGCAATCAAAGATATCTCGTTGCTCTATCGCTGATTTTTTTGCTCACTTTCCAAGGACAATTAAGCATCTTTAGAGGCCAAAAATCTAAAAACTTTTAACAGAAATATTATAGATATATTTCTCCTCTTTAATTTCAGTATATGGAAGACCTATTTTGGATCAGAACAATAGGAGATATTGCCCCCGAAATACAGGCTGTTCAGAATTTTTAGGTCAATAATAGATTCGGATATAATGCAATTTTGACCTCGATAACTCTATTTTCTGAGATACTGATAAATACAAAAGTTATAAAGAACCTTTTAAGCTTTCTAGGAAGTACAAGAGCATAAACATCCGAGTTCATATGAGCGAGATATGATGAAAATACCGAACGGGACAAAGATGAATCTAATCTGGACGTGATGGTGTGATTCAAAAGGATGAATCAACACAATGCAAAACTCAAACTAAGACCAAAAACACTTCTAAACCAGCAATATGACTCAACCACGGACACAAAATCAACAAAACCAAACTGATTAACAAAGTTGCAAATGCTCAATGTAGTTTAGACAAAGTAATGAACAAATCTACTAAATTGCAAGTTTTTTTTTTTTTTTGCTTTTTGTGGACTCTAGGTATGAAAAACATAACTAATGTAATGGATAGATGAATTACATAACGGGAAACATGGAAATCTGATACCAATTGATAAGTTGGTTTAGGCCCAGTATTCCGAATGGTAATGGATAAGTCGATTGATGGAGATCTCGACGTTGATGATCCGAAGCTCTCGAGTAGAACACGATAAACCCCTGCAATCACTACACCACTGCTCCGTTGGTTATCAACTGTGCTGCACATGATTGACCTCGAGAAGAAGGCTAATCCCTCCAAGTGAAACCAAGAACACAAGCAAGAACGTAGAAGACACGATCTGAAAATCGTGAACTTGGGGTTTCACAAACCGTAGAACGGCGATATTATTAATCTAAGCAAAACCCAATTGTTTATGCCGGCTACTATTGAGTATATATAGGTGAGAGGACGTTTAAGGGGGTGTTGGGGTCGTGACCTAACCCTAAGACACGAAAATAATGGACTTAGACTTGATACAAGGCCCAATACCCCATACTGGTGACGCAGCACCCTGACGGATTTTGAACTTGATTTTGTTTCGATTATTCCCGTCGACTCCAAAGAATTTTGATATGGGACCAGCAGAGTTGGAAAGGTTATCCTCTCCCCTTTCCGTGCATATGTACAAGATCCAAAATGGCGATCGTATGCATTCTGGACGTCTGTTTTAGTGCAAACTACTCCTGGACTCCGAGTTGGATACGATTTTAAGTTGGGCTCAGTTTCTATCTTCTTTGAACGAATTCTCTGGTCCTTCACATCCCTAATACTTATTCCTCCAAGTACTCCTTGAACCTCTCCATGGATCCTAATCATAATTAAATCATTAGGTAGCAATCTATGCTCAAAAACATATAAGGAAACATATAAAAACGAGCTCACCTCTGAAATTAATTGTTGCATGTGAACTCTATTGATTGCATCTTGTATGTTCAATGGAGTGTTGTTTATATCCATAGATGTGATGTCCTCATCATCCTACCCTTCTTGAATTGGAGTCGTCCACGACTCATGTTCATCTTCTCTCATGTGTGGGTCGATATGTGCAATGCCATCAAATCCTCTTTTGCGCATCAAAGGAGGAGGCCAAGGTGGTGCACTATATAGTGCACCATCTCCATGTTCTCCATCAAATAAGCATGAACATTCACTTAAGCCAGCATCCCAAACAGATAAACATTGTGCCATGTTTATTTGTGCAATGATAATGTGCCTGATCTCATCACTTAGTCACCGAAAGGTGATGAAATCACAAACTTGTGGGCAAAGTTGTACAAGCTCTACATAGTGTGTCTAAAACTATCATGATATCTGTGCTCTCGGACATGAGAAACCTAAACCCTCACTTGATTAGAAGTTGGACTTGACATGGTTTAATGGTTGAAATTGTATTGGGAATCGGGAATGGTTTATTAATTCGCTTTTGTATATGGAAATGATGAAATTGAGACATATGAGCAGTTATGAGTTGGCTGAGTACGACATGTCCTCACCCTTGCTATTCCCCCAATAAATTTAGTTGCAGGCGACAATGTTGAGTACGAGGAGGTTTTTGTGGAGTTCTAGGCGTGCATGTTATCACGAAGCTTGCCTGTGGAGTTTGGAGTCTTAGTGTTTAGAGTTTTTCCGCTGCAATTGTTTAGAGCCTGTATTGAAGACTATTTGGTTTCTAATAAGGAACTATTATCAGTGTTATTATTCACGACATGGTTATAATTTGTTTATCGTTTGCAAATCACTTGTGTATGTGTGTTAAACAACCTGAGCACACATATACATTACGCTTGGTTCATTTTCGGAACCGGGTATCCCAAATTGGTATCAGAGCCGTGTTTGACCGCATGACACATGCCTAGTTAGAATGGACACCATAAATCACTTAGGACTTCTATCCTATCCAAAATTAGCATGTTTTGCACTATTTTGCCTTCCACTAGCTATATAATGTGAGAAAATTTATGCTTTTTGCTGTTGCTGCAATTTTTGCCACTTTTCTATCTTTTTGAGTAAATGTACATTCTCTCATCTTGATTTATGGTTTCTGCAGTTTCAGAACTGGTATTTGTGTTTTTCTCTATTTTTCTCATATTTTCATGTAGATGGCTCACACCAAAATGACAACTCGCAAGAGAGCTCGTTTGCCACCCCTTGGAAGCAAGCTTAGGCCTCACAAGGAGCCCCAAAAGAAACTAGCCTGAGAGGAGGAAGAAGTGAATTCCCCGCAAAGGAAGTTGAACATGAACACTCCAACACGACGGAAGAAGACCCTGATGAGGTGGAATCCGAACATAATGAGGAGGAGGAAGATCAGGAGATCGTGGAATTCTATGATAGTGAGGAAGAGGAAGGTGAAGCACATGAGGAAAATAAAGATGAAGCCTGAGATGAGGAGGAACCGTAGGAAGAGGATGAACCCAGTGCACAAGAAGACGTACTCGAAGCCCAAAGGAATGCATCACATCCTAGTGAACACTACTACAAAAAGCATTTTCACAGGCGCCTCAATTTTTCAAACACAGGCAGTCCAGAAAAATGCAACTGTGATGACGAATGATACAATAACCGCTTGTGATGACTGAACATCACAGGCAGATTTTAAGAAACAACCGCCTGGATAAGTACATTATTTTCTCAGGTGGTTATTAATTAAGAACCGCCTATGATGTATCAAACATCACAAGCGGTTCTTAATTAATAACCGCCTGGGTAAATACAGGATTTTCACGGGCGGTCGTTGTTTAAGAACCATATGTACTGGTTCAATCATCAAAAGCAGATTTTATTGAAGAACTGCCTGGGGAAAGTCATTGTTTTCATAGGCTGCATGTTAATCAAGAACCGCCTGTGATGCTGGTAAGCTAATCACTTCACAGCAAGCTCTTGTAGATGCAAGTAACACCCGTGGCTCATTATTTGGATTGTTGAAAGCATCATTTTGAAGCCTGACGATCCTTGGAAGGATTTTCCCATCCATTTGAAGGATTTCTTTCCCTCCTGTCTATTTGAAAACTTAGTAAGATGTTCCTTACTCAGTTTTAATGCCTAAATATATTGACTAAAAATCGGTACCTACTTTCTTAGTGCTTCACACAAGTGAGGAAGTGAAGAACTTCAATCACAAATCTTGTTTTTACACTTTCATAGGGATTTAACCTTAACCTTTCAAGCATATATTTATCTAATAAGCGAAGCTTCCTTATCACACATGTTAATGGCAGTTGTAAGTGAAGGATGTGCTGCAGCTAATGAAATCTCAATCGGACTAAAGATAAAGAGATCTGCATATGAGTGGCAATGTCTAGGTTAGACAGCGTGAAGCTATGATGGTAACCTTCAACAATATGAAAAGTGATGTTAAGGTTATGCTTGCATCAACCAAGGCTTGTTTTGAGGGTATAACACTTGTTGGGGCAAGCATAACCATTATGCTCCAACAAGTGTTATGCCCTCACAACGTGCCTTGGTTGATGCAAGTATAACCTTGGCATCACTTTTCATGTTGTTGAAGGCTGCCATCATAGCTTCATGTTGTCTAACCTGGACATTGTCACTCGTATGCAACATCTCTTTATCTTCAGTCCCGTTGAGATTTTGTTAGCTTCGTCACACCCTTCACTTGTAAGTGCCATTAACATGTCTGATGAGGAATATTTGGTTATTTATAAATATATGATTGAAAGATTAAGGTCAAATTCCTATGAAAAGGGTAAAAACAAGATTTGTGATTGAAGTTGTTCGCTTCGTCGCTTGTGTGAAGCACTAAGAGAGATGGTACTGATTTGTAATCAATATATTCAGCCATTAGAACGGATAAAGTAGCATCTTCGTAAGTTTTTAAAATGGAGAGAAGAGAAAGAAATCTTTCAAGTCTTGTTTGGGTGTACTAAATCTTATTAGATTGAAGTGGATTGAAGTGAAGAATAAACTAATTTTCTCCTCAATCCACCTCAAACCACTTATATTGAAGTGAATCCACTCCTATCCAAACAAGCCCTCAAATAGATGCTAAGTATCATCAGACTTCAATTGAAGCTTTTAACAATCCAAATGATGAGTCCCAGGTGTTACTTGCATCTACAAGAGCTTGTTGTGAAGGGATTAGCTTGACAGGAGCTTCAAGAGTTGTGCTTCTAGATGTTGTTTGGAACCATGTTGTTGGAAGGCAAGCCTGATCATCATAGGTCAGAAGAAATTTATATACACATACAATTTGATAACTTGTGGAATAGGTGAAGGTGATAAATATAATAATTTAATAATGTTCTAAGAAGAATCTGAATTTAATAAAGTTCGAAACATGCTATCTAAAGCTGAAATAGAGCATTGTTCTAAGTTGATTCCAGAGGATACAAATATATACAATATATATCATACATTTTTTCTAGCATTGTCATCTTCTCGCATATAGGGTTTCAAATCCTTTTTAATGCTTCTCTCTACGCGCTTGATGTTTTCTGGTTCGGTGAAAATGTACATCTCTTCATATTGATTATATTCCTCTTCATTATCTCCCACATTCTCAACACCAACAATATTTTGCTTTCCCGAAATAACCATGTGCATCTTCTCAGTTTCTGGATCTTGAACATAAAAAACATGTGGAACACTATCGGCGAGAACCTACAGGTCATCTTTATAACCCACTTTATTCAAGTCTAATAGTGTCAGCCCATAATTGTCCACATTCACACCATCAGGATGTTTGACCCATTGGCACTTAAATACGGGCATTACCATTCTTTCGCCATATCGAGCTCCCATATTTCCTCTATGAACCCGAAGTATGTCGTCTTTTGCCCTTGTGAATCATAAGCCTCAATACGAACACCACTATTTTGTGCAACACTCTTACCGTCTTTATCTTTAGTGTAAAATGTTAACCATTGATGTCATATGATTGCAATGATGTCACCAAAGCAGATGTGCCAGAAGCTAACTTCTTCATTGTTGCCTCCTCTAAGAGTTTCCGTATGGTATATTTTTGTCCATTAACCATTTCGTGAAATATCTTATGTGCTCTTTCATGATCCAGTCCTTTGTGCGGTCTTGGGCTTTTTTACGAAGCTCAATTTGGTGTTCCTCAATGTACGACTCAGCTATTGCGGGCTGTTGTAGTACACCAAAATGTCCACGGTGTACATTCTTGTAATCTTGAATGATAAACTTTTCTTACCCACTTTGCCTCTCCCGCGTAGTCTACCCTCATGTACTGGTATAGGCACACCTATCAGTTTTCCATCTTTGATGTAATCAGCACAACCCTCAATCACTTCTTCAGTGGTGTATCCTTCCATAATTGAACCCTCTCGGTGAGCACGGTTCCGCACATAACCTTTTAAAACTCCTAAATATCTCTCCAACGAAAACATATGATGTAAATACAGTGGCCCCAATGCTTTTATCTGATCAACAAGATGTATGATTAGGTGTACTTGCATATCAAAAAAGGACGGTGGGAAACACATCTCAAGCTTGCACATAGTCTCGACGATGTATGTTTTCAGATAGTCTAAATCTTCACGTGTTATCACCTTTTGCGATACAGCATTGAAGAAGTAACACAAACGTGTGATGACAACTTTTATATGTTGAGGTTTGATGACTCTTATTGCAATGGCAAGGAACACTGTCATCATCATGTGACAATCGTGAGAATTATAACTGAATAAAGACAAGTCTTTCATCGAGACTAGTTTGCGGATATTGGATGAGAAACTCGTGGGCACTTTGATTCCACACAAGCATTCGCGAATTGCTTTTTTCTCTTCTAGCGTCAAGTTGTAGCTGGCTGCGGAAGGTAGTGCTTCCCGTTCGCCTTTTCTACTAGATGAAGCTCTTGTCTCAAATCAAGATTTACTAGCTCCATACATGAATTTAATCCGTCCTTTGTTTTCCTCGGCATGTCCAGCAAGGTCCCAATGATGCTGTCAAATACATTCCTTGTAACGTGCATCAAATCAATACTATGGCAAAATTCCAGATTCTTCCAATACGGGAGATACTTGAAAAAAATTGATTGTTTCTTGAAAGCCATGTCAGCTGTATCACCCGAAGATGTACTTTTCTTTCTCTTGGTTCCTTTACATTTTTTGCCCTTACCGAAAGCAATATGAATGTTCTTGACCATTTCGAACACAAGTTTTCCACTCTAAGGTTTTGGTGCAGTATCTTTTTCGATTTTGTTATCAAATTGTTCTTTCATCTTCCTATACTTGTGTGTATCTGTCAAGAACTGTCAGTGTCTCATATACACCATCTTTCTGGATGAAGTGAGGTATAGAAATCCAGTTCCATCCACGCACCTTACACAACCTTTCTTCCCTTTCATTTGTCTCAATAATGTAAACAGTCCAGGATAATCATGCACGATAATGAATATCATTGCTCTTAGCGTGAAATACTCCCGCTAGTACTCATCCCATGTACGTACCCCTTCATTCCACAATTTCGCCATATCTTCCATTAAAGGTTCCAAGAACACATTAATTTCGATGTCGGATTGTTTCTGACCTTGGATAAGAACAGATAACAAGATATATTTCCTTTTGTGACACAACCACGTCGGTAGATTGTACATCGTTAAGACCACGGACCATGTGCTGTGTATGCTCCTTTTTTCACCAAACGGATTCATTCCATCTGTACCCAAGGCAAACCTCACATTTCTGATTTCTTGTGCAAACTCTGTATACTGAATATCAAATTTTTTCCACTGCGTTGCATCACCAGGGTGTCGAATATGTTTTTCATTCTTCTTGCATTGCTCGGAATGCCAATGCATAAGTTCAGCCTCCCTAGGGTTTGAGAACAAACGCTTCAAGTGATCAATTACCGGAAGGTACCACATCACCAAGGCAGGAATTTTTCTCTTATTCTTCCCGTCTACATCACCAGAAGTATCGTCATCGTCACCTTCAGGACCAATAATAAACTTCTTATTCTTCTGAGACTTTTTCATGTTGGTTATATACTGGTGATTGTAGTCCTTCTTATATCTACTGACACCACAGATAGGGCATCTAGTTGCGTGCTCATGCTCTTTGAGACACAAAATACAATAGTTCACACAATCGTGTATTTTTGTCACACCTAGTGCCATCAGGCAAAGAAGTTTCTTTGCTTTATAAGTGCTTCTAGGCAGTTTATTTGGATTTGGAAGAACTTCTGCCATAAGATTCAAAAGATCATAGAAACTATAATCGGACCATCCGTGTGCGGCTTTCAACTTTAGTAGTTCTAAGACTGCACGCAATGTAGTAAACTCTTTATCACAATCGTTTGATTCATCATATAAAAGCCCCGTCGCCGCATTCTGCAATGTCTCCATTTTACTTAAACCTTTGCTCGCTCCCATAGAAGTCAATAAATATGGTTCATAGTGACGCAACATCTCATCACAATCGAACTTATCATCATCATCACCATCTTGATTGTCACTACCATCATCGAAATGAACATTATCGTCATCTGAACCTTGCTCATCATCTTTATTCACATCATGTGTACCTAACTCACCATGCTCTGTCCATATTGTGGTTTTGTTTTAAACCTTATTTCACCAGATGAGATTGGATTACTATAGTATCCGTCCAAGCAATCTTATTTTCGCGGTCGATACATGGACATAATATGTCATCTATCTTTTGGAACTTTGCATTTCTCTTGGATGCTTCAATAAAATTTGCAACATTATGAATGTACATACGATCGGGTCTCGGCATGTTATACATCCACACTCGACGGTCCATGCTTCAATAACAGATTTTTTGTAAGATTTACAAAATTTGGCCACAAATATTCCCTAAAGGTCTTCTATAAAATGAATTTACAAACACATAACAATACTGTATCATATGAGTGAATATTGGTACCATGTATGTCTGTTCATAAGGGTTCCAAGCAATTTTTTCCAGTCGCATAGTCGACCCTAGTCGCCTAAGGGGCAATAAGGACGACTAGGTCGATTAGTCGTCGACTAGGGCGACTAATCGCCCTCTAGTCGACCCTAGTCATCCTCTAGTCGTCCACTACTTTTTTATGGAAAAAACTAGTCGATAGTATATATATGTACATATATAGCTAGTATATAACTATATATTGTTATATGCTCCTACATTGAATTAAACAAGTGAAAAACATCACTACATGCTTCAGATTGGTAAGAACCAGAGCAATAACAAAGCTAGGAGAGAGCATCATTGGAGGAACAAAGACTTATCATCAGAGCCGGAGTGGCCATAATGGATTTTCGAAGTTAGGCTTATTCATTGAAAATTTTCATCAATCATGTGATGTGCTTTTATTCATCTTCAACCTTTAATCCTTCAAATCTATTTCTTGTTCTGTAAAATTCATAGGTGAGCTCAAGGGAAGACTAAACTACATCTTTCATCCTTTAATCATTCAAATATACTACAAATCTCAAGTGGTTGGGGGGGAGGGGGGCTGGACGTATATGCAAACACAAGAAAACAAAACCGTGAAAAAAGAACAAATTAAAAACATGTCAGTGAAGAAGAAGTCTCTTCTAATCTTTTCTTTGTTCGAAATCAACTGATGAATGCCTGGCGCACAGTGGTAATTATTTGCAGCCTGGCGGCATCGATGGAAAATATGTAGGGTTAGGTTTTCTGTGGTGCTCGAGGGGTACCTTTATATAGGCGTCGGTTTTCACAGGCAGTTTTTAACGAAACAACCGCCTGTGATAAAAATTAATAAAGTTTAGGTGGTTTTTTCACACGGTTTTTAAAGTGTTTCACAGGCGGTTGGTACTTACTGACCGCCTGCGTTAATTGCCCGAGCCTGTTCTTCTGTTTTCTTTTCTCTTGCTTATTTTTTATTTAGATTTCAATATAAATACTCAAACATGTATAGATTCTGCAAATTAAATCCAAATTCGATGATTCTTTCTTCTATATTTTTCAAAAATTAACATCTACCACCAACTAAACCAAATATTTTAAAACTTGTATAGCTGACATTGTAATGTTTTGGTAAATTCAAATTAATTTATATATATTCAGATTTGTGTATCTCCTAGAAAAAAGGATCCTTTACTGAAATTGGTTTGTATGAACATATTTGTATTATTTATACATTTCTGAATTTTTTTTAATTTTTTAAAGCATTCCAATATGTCAAAATTCAAATTATCCATCATTCTAACTAAATGCTCATATACATATGAGACATTCATCAAATTTTGAACACACATTGATTCAAAAAAATCTGAAAAAATTCATAGAGGTTGGTATGATGACTAAAAATGTCCAATGATAAAAAATAAAAAATTCATTATATTCATCATGATAGAAAAATGACAAATAGCAATTGTTTGTATGTTTTTTATGTTCTGACCAATTTTAAAGGCTTAATTAGTAATAAATCATATTACAAGAAAGTGGAATTTGGGCTTTTGAAAGGCCCCACATTTAATCAAGAATATTAATAAATTAAAAGAATATTAATTAAGAAGAAGAAAAGATCTTCTCAGGCGGTTGGTACTGAAGAACCGCTTGATAAAAGCTTATCTCAGGCGGGTATTACTTACCGACCGCCTGAGATAATTGTCTGAGCCCGTTCTTATGTTTTCTTTTCCATTGCTTCTTTTTTATTCAAATTCCAATATAAATACTCAAACATGTATAGATTCTACAAATTGAGTCCAAATTCGACGATTCTTTCTTCTATATTTCCAAAAATTAACATCTACCACCACCTGAACCAAATATTATAAAACTTGTATAGCTGACATTGTAATGTTTTGGTAAATATCAAATTAATTTATACTTACCTATTATTCAGATTTGTGTATCTCCTAAAAAAAGGATCCTTTACTAAAATTGGTTTGTATGAACATATTTTTATTATTTATACATTTATGAATTTTTTTAAAGCACTCGAACATGTCAAAATTCAAATTATCCATCATTCTAACTAAATGCTCATATAAATATGAGGCATTCATCAAATTTTGAACACACATTGATTCAAAAATATTCCAAAAAAAATCTGAAAAAATTCATAGAGGTTGGTATGATGACTAAAAATGTCCACTGAAAAAATAAATAAAAAAATCATTATATTCATGAAGATAGAAAAATGACAAATAGAAATTGTTATATGTTTTTTATGTTCTGACCAATTTCAAAGGCTTTCTGAAGTGAAATTTAATGGTAACCTTTAATAATAAATCGTATTACAAGAAAGTTGAATTTGGGCTTTTGAAAGGACCCACATTTAATCAAGAATATTAATAAATGAAAAGAATATTAATTAAGAAGAAGAAAAGATTTTCTCATGCGGTTGGTATTGAATAACCGCCTGAGAAGGTGGTTATCGCAGGCGGGTATTACTTACCGACCGTCTCAGATAATTGCATCTTTGCATGCAGTTGGTAATTACCACCCGCCTGAGATAACCATCTTCTCAGGAGGTTGGTACTTAAAATCCGCCTGAGAAGATAAGCGTCTATATATACCCCTCGCCTGCATTGGAAAAACCTAACCCGGGCGAAACCACTTAGATGCCGTCAGGCTGCCAAAATTTTGTTTGCCGCCAAGTCTTCGCCGCTCCCGCTGCCGAGCTTCACCATCGCCGCTGAGCTTCACCGTCAACGCCGAGCTTCGCCGTCGCCGCTGAGCTTCGCCGTCACCGCTGAGCTTCGCTGTTGTCTGTTGCTTCGCCCTCGCCACTTCGAGGTACACCGAGCGAAGCCCTTGCCATCGCCGCTGAGCTTCACAGTAAACACTAAACCCTTTGACCTTCCCTCCACTGTCCCCGTGCCGCCTCCCTCCTTGGTTAGGATTCCTTGGTTAGGGTTCGTTGGTTAGGGCGCGTGCACAGAAATTGGTTTGTTGTTTAGGGTGCGTGCACAGATTTTGGTTCGTTGATTGCAAAGCAGTTGGGCCAAGTAATAGCACCTAATTATGTTCGGTTTGTTATACTACACCCTGCCCTGACCTATCCAGCGAACTGAGCTTATGCTCCACTTTGCTAATGTTATTTACTTGGATAATGATGGTTTAGTACATATATGCTTGTCAACCAATTTATAACTATTGATCACAGTTTTGTAACATAAGGAGATTTAAATACCATTAGGTTTCTCAAAAAGTTTTTGAATTCTTATTTACTTTTGAAGCAATACAATTATTGGATAACAAGAGCTTAAAATTTTCTTGTGATAATTTATAGGTTGCCCTTAAAAAATTTTACTGTAGATGTAGTTAAAGTTTCAAGTAACACTACGGAAATTATGTTTTGTTCAAATAAACATTATGCATCAAGATTCAAGAGACATGAGTTTAACAAATAGAAATGTTTTTATATAATTCATTATAGATTTTTAGTCATTTTTATATAAAAATAAACTCTATCTTAATATTCAGTACAGGGCCTCAAATTTAGACAACCCGGCCCTGCCTAAACTCTCTTACCCCCTTTACGAAATACTAACGAATGTTAAGCACAACTATTTAGTTAAGTCTGATACAAACCTATATTTTTTGGGTTTTTAAACCCATAGCTATTGCAAACAATCCCTTTCATTTTTAATTTTGTTGGTCTTAACCCCCCCCCCCTCCCTCCGTGCTTCTGCACCTCCCTGGACATGATGTTGATCCAGCGATAAGATCATAATGATCATCATCTTGATCAATTACTTCCACCATCATGTCTCCATATAAGTGATTAAGAATAAATCTAACTCGCTCTCCTGATGATAAGCGCTCCCATTCTCCCAAACACCAGTTTCTTGCTTGTCTTCTCCACCATGTTTCCTTAGTTAGGGTTCCTTGGTTAGGGCTCCACTTTTTCAATTCCTTTGAACAGTTTCTTGAACTTGTTAGATATTCTAACTGCGCCAGATTAACAGATTGGTTTGCCCAAACCAAATTGTGTATCAAGTAGTAGGAGTAGCTGATTAATTAGCGAATAAAGTTAGTTCTTCATTACTAGTTTGATCATACTTGATGAGGTAACACATCAATTGATATTGATAAATTGTTTGACATGCACAAGTAGTTGATAGTTCTGCAGGACACTTCATGTAGAGTTAATATGCCATTAATTTTATTTTTTGTCTTATTAGTTCTAGCATGGAAAGCCCTAAGAAGACTGGTGCTGGTAGTAACTATAAAGATGACAACATGGAGTTTACTGACTCCAGCAGTTTAGGCTCCTTTCACAGTCCATCAGATATTTTTCCGAAAATAAAAATTAAAAAGACTTCAGAGGATATAGACCCAGAATATGATCTGCCGACGAGGTATGAATCATGAATCTTAACTTCAGCAGTTCATGTTAATGTT
This sequence comes from Tuctoria greenei, assembly GCA_036927565.1. Lineage (NCBI taxonomy): Eukaryota > Viridiplantae > Streptophyta > Magnoliopsida > Poales > Poaceae > Tuctoria > Tuctoria greenei. The sequence continues at coordinate 182,389,336 of JAYESD010000002.1, forward strand.
GGTTGTCAAGTATACGAAGTCTTATAATTATTTTCTACCTAGATTAATCGCAAAGACAATGAGGAGGCTTCGGCTCCTAAAACCACAGAAGGTTCTCCAATGGATGAATCCTCATCTTCACTCAAGTGGAAACGAGGGCAACGAGGTCCCAATAAGGGTACATTGGACCGCATCATATACATAACAAGGGTCGGTCTAGGTGGGCTTCCCCAAGAAGCACTAGATTCAGTTACCAAGGACCAAAATGCATGCGGTTTTCTTGTTAGAGAGCTCGTGCCGATCACAATCGAGAATGGAGGAAATTACCTGAGGAGACCAAGAATTAGTTGTGAGAAAGGATAAAGAAACAATTCAAGTTCCCGAAAGGCACGGAAGAAGCTGTAAAGAAAGCAACATTGGTCTCTTGCGGCAAGAAGTTTCATGGATGGAAGACTGAAATGAATGCATGTGTTAAGGCCGATAAGGTCCCTGGCCCGAGGAAGATGGAAAAAATCACACAAGCTCAGTGGCAAGAATTTGTTCGTCAAAAGACCACAGCTGATGCTAAAGCCCTAAGTGCAACTAGGTCAGAGCATGCCAAAAAGAACAAATACCATCATCGCTTGGGGTCTGGCGGATATGCCCCGAAAGTACAAAAATGGAATAAGATATTAGCTGAAATTACTAGTATGGGCAATCCTCACCCGTTAGAAGGCTGCAATGAGAGAACTCAACGGTGGGTCTTTGCTTGGTCAGGTTTGACCAGCGAGGGCAAACTAGAAAAGCCCGAATGTTTGAATGTAGTAGAGGAAAAAATGAAAGAAGTAGTTAAAAGCAACAGAAGGGTCTCTTCAAGCCGAAGAGGGAAAATGACAAACTTATCGCTATCCTAGGCAACCCTGAACACAGTGGACGGGTTCGAGCAATCTCTTCTCAAATGTCTTGGCTAGATCGTTTCCCGAAAGAAAAAGAGACATATAGAAGATGTGAGAAGTTAAAGAAAACACTTGATGAAACGATTGCTCAAAAGGTCAAGGAAAATGTGCAAGAAATAATGGAACAACCTAGACAATCGGGGAAATTAGTGGCACCGAGTACAGCGATGGTTCCCGTGCTAAAGGAGCAATTTGTATCTCCAACTGCCTACCCTAGCAGCGTAGGTTCTGTGCCAGGCTCAGGGTCAACCCATAAGTTCGTTGTCGATGGTATTGCTAAGGACAAATCTTGTCGTCTTCTTGTCCCGATCGGCAGAGCAAAGAAAAAAACCAAACAAGTTGCCACTGCTATGGCAAAGCCTGATCGTGACGTCAACAGCAATCCACTTCCATTGTATTATGCTGTGGTGCAAGTTCTTCAGATCATTGATAATGATTATGAAGATTATAAAAAAGACCACATCACACACGAGGGGATCGCGACTCTGGGGCAGGCTGTCAACCAATTAATCCTTTGTCACCGACGCGATATCGTGTTGGATGATGAGCAAATTTCTATCCCCGTCGCATCTCAAAATACTGCAACCCCGTATTCTAAGGTGAAAGTCCAGGAATATCCACTCCCAGTCCAAGAAGATCTACTCCCAGTCCATGAAGATCCACTCCTAGTCTAGGAACAAGTTGGACAACAGCTTCAAGCAGTACCGGAGCAAGCTGTTGCTAGTAAAGAGCAACCAGTTGAGCAACAACTTGAAGTAGTACTAGTGCCAGCTGCTGGGAGTAAAGAGCAATTAGTTGAACAACAGGCTCAACAACAAGCCAGTGTCCAACTTTCAATGACTACTCCTCAATCATCGGTGCCTATCAATGTTAGCTCATATGAAATTAAGAAACCTTCATCAGAAGTGTCAAAGTATTTGGAAAATATGAAGGAAAATATTAGAAAATCTAGTGCATCTCGTTCTTCTCATGAGCCAGCATTAGAAGATGCCGAGGAGTGAAGATGGTGTCATGTATAATCGGTGGATAGCTTTTGTTAAACCAGGAGTTCCAATATACAAGCTTGAGGATGTTCCTCCTAAATTTGAGAATGGGAAGCCGTTCATGACATCCATACAACTTAGCAAACAACCTGCCCCGCTCAAAAGAATGCACGAGTGGTACATCACTGTCAGCACAAAATATTATCTTTCTTGCGCCACATTTTGTATTCCAAAAGAAGCATTCTGGAGCACTGGAGCAAATAAACGAGTCATTTTATTTGAAGAGTTGTATAACCTTTTCCATCGGGGCATGCTCGAAATCAACCGGCTACTCGTCTAGTGCTTGTAAGTGCCTCTAATATTTTGTATTTGCCTTTCTTACTATATGCATACACATTTCATGAGATTATAACAATTCTGGACTTCTTCAATAGGATGCAATACATGGATAGTAAAAAGATGAAATGCAAGACAGGTATCCTTGACCCTACACGGATTGCAAAGATGCTATTCGACGTCAAGGTGGATCATAAATCAGTACAGTTCAAGCACATGAGAAAAAAAATTTGAAAAATCAATCGCAAAACTTAAGAAGGATAGAAAGACAGAAGTTGCAGCTTACATAGGGCATGCAATGTTTAACATTGATTGAAACGGCAAGGACCTCGTAAAGGCTCCGTACCACTTCGAGTAAGTTCGACACATGACATTGAAATAGCAATTATTACTATCTGTTAACTTAACACGTGTGTTTGTATGTGTGCAGTAACCACTACATAATGATCTTCATAAAGCCAACACAGGGTTTGGCAACAGTCTTGGCCTCAGCCGATTACCCACCACATCATTACAAAGATTTCCTTTCCATTTTGAAATTGTACATTTATTTGATACTTTTAATTTACACACATTTATAATTTGTTGACAAGTTTTATGACATTTCTTGTATTACAACGTTTGGCGGTTTTACGCGGAATGACTGGACGGTCAGAGACCTCCTAATAAGAATGCATTGGACATTAAAACATATTATTCTTGTCTGGAGCAGCCTGTTGGGAGTGTCTTATGCGGATATTATGTATGCGAGCATCTTCGGACCGCCAGTGAATATAGAGTGAATCGTGAGGATGTAAGTTATCCTCAATATCGATATCTTATTTTCTTACTTTTGAGTTTCATTATTTTCATATTTTGATTCCAACTTCAAAATTCAATTGGTCATAGTACAACTGCTCCAAAAATACCAAATAAATTTTTGTATACTCTCACTTTGATCTATACTTTGAGATTATTCAGACTAACACATTCTAAACATTGTTATGTGTTTCATTGCAGCACACGAAGAATGTGAACGAAGAATGGTCGGATTGTAGAAGTATTCTTGGTGGAGGAGCCGACAAGAATGCTTCTGAACTGTGTCAATTCGTGCGTCACGAAATTTTGCACAAAAGGGGAGAGTTCTTTGATGAGCATGGTGCAATAGCTGATGTGCCAAAACTTTCTGACTATGCCAATAGAAACAGTTTTTAGTGAAACATGTAAACAGTTTCTGAGTATGAGATGACTTGTATATGTAAATTGTATATATGTATATTGTTTTAGTAAAGTTGACTTCTGTGATTATATTATTTACTTCTATGATGATATTGTTGACTTCTGTGATGATATTGTTGACTTCTATGATTATATTGAATTGACCTAGAAATTAGAAATAACAGCAGCTAGTACTACATAGGTTATACCTTATCACAGGCGGTTCTTTGCCTACAGCTAGACCTGCCTGTGAAATTACATTATCGCAAGCGGCTTGAAATAGGTAAAGAACAACCTGTGATAACTTCATTATCACAGGCGGTTGCTATTATGGTACAAACCAGCTGCGATAAACTGTCTCCACATGCGGCTTGTCGTAGGTAAAGATCCGCCTGTGATAACACAATTATCACAGGCGGTTATATATGCTGCACAAACTGCCAGTGATAATATGTCTTCACAGGCAGCTAGCCTAAGTAAAGAACCGCCTGTGATAATATGTCTTCACGGGCGGATTCACTTCTCTGCCTGCGAAATTACAGATTATCACAGGCTCTTCATTTCAGGCGGTTTTTGAAATCACATGTGATAATACATTTGGAGCCACCTGCGATGAGGCTTATTGTAGTAGTGGAAGCCAGAAAGGAAGACAAATTCCTAGTTTCCCGTGATGCCCAAGAATTTCGTTCCGACAGCACTGATGGAGGATTTACAGCCAAGAAATTGAAGGAGTTTCTTAATCTATGCAAAATGCACCCGGAGTATTATGTCAAGAGGATCCCTCGCCATGGATGTGAAGAATGGAGAGCTCAAGTCAGTGTTCTTGCCAAAGATGAAGTGGTCACCCGACACTTTGCATCCACATGGAGAAGCACCATGGAGCAAGCTATTGATGATGTGGCTTGGGATGCACTTACTAGATTGGGCTACATCTATCTGGTGTAGGTTGGAGGTACTAGTTTTGTGCTGCCCCACAACGCAAGAAGGGAACAAGGGAAGTATTAAGTCCGCAAGATGGGGCTCAAGTCAGTTCTCGTGCCATTATTAGATCTTAGGCAGTATTGGTGAATTTGGGGAATCGCTATGCTCATGCCATGGAAGAGATCCGCTACCTCCGTAAGAAGCTGTTCATCATTGAGAAGCAAGAGGAAGTTCGTGCTCGTGGAAGTCAATGGTGTAGCAACCTCTCCAGCGCCTACATGGACAACCAACACACCCTGGCATGCGCCCATGTATGCCTCGATGCCGCTGTCGCCCTCGCCACCTCACGGCCAGGACAGCCACGGTTCACATAATTAAGTCTAGGTCCCCTGTTTAGAAGATAGAGAAGTGTTTAGAATGTCTTAGTCATATTTAGTGTGGTGTGCTTAATTTTCTTGGTGTGCGCTTGTGCTTGTGTGCTTGGTGCGAGTTGTGGGACCTCTAGCATTTTGTCCACATCTGCACATAGTAGAGAGTTGTGGGATGCTTGTCCACATCCTCTAATAGGGTTCTTAGTATTCACAAAGGAGTTGTTTAGTTACACATACCTTGATGCATATAGTTGGGGCGTTTCCTTTCAAATTCTAAATTCCCCCGTGTCTACTTTTATTTCACCAAGAGATGTTGAGGACCCACAACCAAAGGAATGCCAATGATGAGAAGGAGAACAATGAAGCACCACAGAACAACCAGGGACCTGCACAGGGAGCTATCAACCTTGAGCAGCTATTGGCCATGTAGAACCAGCTCATGCAGCCCATGATACTGACTTGGGACAGGTGCAAGCTGGCAACAACAATCAACCCCACATGCTGCCACCACCACCACCACCTCCACCCCACAACCTGTTGGGAGAGTTTATGAGGACTAGGCTGCCTACTTTTGCTCAAGCCGCATATCCTATGGAAGCTGTTGATTGGCTAAAATCTGTTGAGAAGAAACTTGATATTGTACAGTGCAGTGACAGGGAGAAGGTTCTTTTTGCCTCACACCAGTTGATTGGAGATGCCGCGGACCGGTGGGAATCCCTTTGCAATGCCCACGAAAATCAAGAGAGAATCATCTGGGCTGAATTCAAGGAGAAGTTCCATTCTCATTATGTACCTTAGGGAGTTATGATACTGAGAAGACAATACTTTGAAAACCTCAGACAAGGAAGGATTAGTGTGAGTGAACCTCAATAAAGTCACTCAACTATCAAGATATGCTCTAAAGGACATTAGCACTGATAGCAGGAAGCAATATCTGTTCTTGAAAGGTCTCAACAATGAAATTCAGGTTCAGTTGCTCAACGCTGACTATGTTAATTTTCAGAAACTAGGTGACAAGGCCATTGTAGTTGAGAACAAGATTCCTGAGATGGAGCTAGATCACAAGAGGAAAATGACATATCATGGACAGCCGCAAGGAAGAAATGTCCGTCCTTGCTATGCACCACCTGCTACACCATACTACAACCCGTTTGCTACTGCATACCGCCCTGCTTATTCACCACGACCGCAACAGCCAATGCAGCAATGCCCACTCATGCAAACACCTCGCTTACCTATGCAGCCTGCGCCATGCCCAAATGTGCCTGCCTATTCTCAAAACCAGCCTCACCCTAACTTTGCTATGCTTGTGGTCAAGCGGGACATTTTGCAAATCAATGTCCAAGGTCAGGACAGGTCAGATGAATAATGTTCCAATGCAGAATCCTGGACCTAATGGAGGAGCAACTCAAGGCAACCGAGGGCCACAAAATTTGGCTCGTGGCAAGGTGAACCATGTTCTGTAGAAGAGGCTTAGCAAGCTGAAGATGTTGTGATTGTATGTTTCTCGCAAACTCCAACCGTGCAACTATATTATTTGATTCTGGAGCATCCCATTCATTCATCTCATTAAAGTATGTTGCAAAGCATAGCATGCCTATATCATACTTGAAGTATACTCTGTTAGTTAAATCTCCTGGATGAGAGATGAGGGTGAATATAGTATGTCCAAAAGTAAGTATTTCTGTAAGGCTTGGACATCATACTTGGCATGGATTGATTAAGGAAGCATAATGGAGTGATTCAGTGTTCCACTCGGACAGTGCAATTGAGGAATGAGGAAGGAGTCAGTATAGAATTCTAGGCAGTTCAGCCGACAACCGAGAAGGCAAAGGTAAATCACACTAAAGGGGTAACACTGGAGGAAATTTCGATTGTTCGCGAGTACCCAGATGTGTATCCTGAAGAATTGCCAGGTATTCCACCTTATCGTGACATCTACTTCATCATTGATTTAATACCTAGAACTGTACCTATAGCAAAGAGGTCATATAGGATACCTCCTAAAGAATTAGAGGAGCTCAAGAAGCAGATTCAAGAGCAGTTAGAGAAGGTTTTTAAATGCCCAAGCTCGTCGCCATGGGGAGCCCCAGTGCTTTTCATAGATAAGAAGGATGGATCCCAAAGGTTGTGTGTGGATTACCGGTCTCTCAATGAGGTGACAATCAAGAATAAGTACACACTGCCCCGCATAGAGGATTTGTTTGACCAAATGAAGGGAGCCAGAATATTCTCTAATATTGACCTTCGGTCGGGATATTTCCAAATGAAGATTAGACCGTCAGACATACCCAAAACAGCTTTCAGGACACGGTATGGATCTATTAGTACACGATCATGTCATTTGGATTGACTAAGGCACCTGTATACTTCATGTATCTTATGAACAAGGTTTTCATGGAATATTTGGACAAGTTCATGGTAGTATTCATTGATGACATCATGATTTACTCGAAAAGTGAAGAGGAGCACAAAGAGCATTTAAGTTGACTGCAGAAATTGCGAGAGCACGAGTTGTATGCCAACTTCAACAAATGCCAATTCTCGTTGAGGGAGATATCATTCCTAGGCCATGTCATATCTGGGGGAGGAGTGTCATTTGACCCAAGAAAGATTTGAGATGTGGTAAAGTGTAGGACTGAAGAGCATGTGAAAAGCTAACAGGGGGGTGAATGGTAGATTAAAAAAATCTTACGCAGCAGAAACAATTAAATCCCAACCCCTTCGGCAGAAAAAAGATTTCTTAAAGAAATCGTGTGTGAGACTAATCTAAACGTGTTTCACCGTGACAAAAGTGATATATATCACATAGAATAAAGTCACGAAGACGACACAACAAGAATCACTCAAATCCGTCGAGAGAAACTCAAGTTACGATTGAAAGATCAAACAAAGGTCAATTTGTCCTACCCGAGAAAAACAGTTCTGGAACACTGCAAAGAAACTCGTGTAGATCAGAAACCACATATCCAATGAAAGTGAAATTCTTAAAGATGATAGATAATCAAGTTTTGAAGAAAACCCAAAAAGAATCACGTCAATTGGATCTGTAAAACTCGAGTTATGATAAAAACACCGAAGAAAGGTAGTGCTGTGCAGAAACTCGACGAGAAAAACATGTCTGGAACAAGCAGGCAAACAAGGCACAAAAGTTCCTTTCAACTACGAATTTTATTTAATAGAACACAAGAGGAACAGCCCGAAAGTTGTGCACCACGAGCTCTGGCCTCCCTGGCTTATATAACCAGCCCTTAGGCCAACCCAATCTCAACTAGGACTCTAATCTAACTCAGTTCACGAATCGAAACTTTCCATAACTGCTCAAGACTCTTCTATACACAGATAGAAGCAATCTTAAGACTTGCAAACACCTTAGGAACATATCCCACATTCCTAAAACAACTCAAATTCGTGACCCACACAAAATCCTCTCATAACCAACTCAAAACATTCCATATTTGAGTCAAACACGACTCAGCCGCAGCCTGAGTCCATAACCTAGTCGATTGGACCTTTCCGACCAATTCTTTATGTCCACATCTCTTCATCACTCCTCGGAACCATGTATCCACGTCCATGCACTCCTTTCATACGTGCAAACATCTTCCAACGACATCCACGATACCTTCATATGCATTGTTCTTGATTCAAACCTGCTACGCAACCTCCCGATCATCTTAACCACAATTCCTCCCGAACCTGGTTGTTGAACCTCATCTTCTCTCTAATACTAGTTCAATGGATCCCATCACCAGCCATGTCTTGATCTCAAGCAACACCTGCACATGAACAAACAAGCAATCCGTAGGAGCCCAAGTCCGCGACTTGACTCAAGTTAGCTCCAAACACAACACCTTACGTGAGCACCTCACATAAGCATGTTGCAAAGCATAGAAAAACAATATCAGCCATATCAACCAAAACGCACCAAAAACTTAGTAAAAGAATACTAAGCAAACTTTCCAACAATGTAAAGCAAGTTCGAAACATTTCATAGAAAAAAAACAGGAACATTGCTATCAAGCTCCGAATCTTGCCAAAGCTAACCGGAGCTTACCAAAGCTAACTGCAGCTTACCAAAGCTAGTACAACCTGGCGCTGAAGCTTACCAAAGCTAGTACAACCTAGCACCGGAGCGTACCAAAGCTAGTACAACCTGGCGCCGGAGCATACCAAAACTAGTCAGAACTAGTCATCCCAAAAGCCGGAGCTAGAAAACATGTCGGAGCTATCAAAAACATACCAGATCTATCAAAGACATGTCGGAGCTAAAGACAAAGTTCACTGGAGCTACCCAAAAACATGTCGGACATAGACAAAGAATGTCGGACCTATTGTTGGACCTTGTAGAAGCTCGGAGCTAGAGTCGGACCTTGCTAAAAAGATGTTATGGCAGCATTCAAAACTTTTATTGTCAAAACCAATGTATTCAGGACACATAGGTCTCACAATCTCCCCCTTCATTGGCTTATTCACATTAAAAGTTTTGAAAACAATTTCTCCCCCTTTGTAAAACAGAAATAAAATGAGAAAAATAAATTTTCCTCCCTGAGAAGAATCGTGCCAAAAACAATTATGAATATGTGCAATGTGTAATCAATTTATCTCCCTTGCATACTTATCTTTAAAAATTCACATATTATCTCTCCCCCTTTGACAATGTATTCAGCAATGTTTATAAGACAAATTTTAATTGTTATGAGCATATTATAACATATACATATAAAACAAAGCTCATCCAAGTCATACTATCAAGTAACTTACACTATCACATCAATGAAATACATAAAGTAGAGTAAGCCATGCTAGAGATCAAATGTAATTTCCAATTTAGCAAGTCATGATCCCACGACTTAACTATTTCAAAACCTGAAAACATGACACTTGTTGCTGCATTTTATTATTTTTCAAAGCACAAATTTTGATTATATGATATTTGGAAGAGACTATATGCGCATCTGCCTTATTCTAACCAACCAAGCCAAGCTTATGTCATTTGACAAATAGAAGCTTAAGGACGTGGTTTTAGTCATACACATCTTCTTCCAAGTTCATATCTAAGTGCAATGATAAGCCATCTCAAAAGAAGAAGTGCGATGCAGGCATATTCTCTTGATTTTTTCTCAATTTATATTTCTTCATAAAAACTCAACATGTGAGTTGATTACTTGATTAATTCTTTATGATTAAAAGCACTTGTGAGCATGCAACAAGTTCGAAACAGCAAGAAAGTTTGATCATGACCAGATTTGGTGTAAGTAATTATTCCAATTACTAGACATGACAAAAACTACAAAATGTAGAACACGAGTAATGTAGTAAGAAATTTCAGCATGTAAAAGGAATCACAAAGTCATATATGTATGAAATACTATGCTCATATTATTTTAATTTCAGTTCACACATAGACTTCTCAAGTTTCAAAACTCCCCCTCAATGTAAGCCATGAGGATGCATAACCCCTATTTCACTACGAATAAAACAAAAACGAGTGAAATCCAAAGGTTTTGTAAAAATGTCAGCCAATTGTTGTTCGATATCTAAATGGTGAAGCACAATGTTTCCTTTTTCAACATTATCACGCAGAAAGTGATACCTAATGTCAATGTGCTTAGTTCTAGAATGTTGCACGGGGTTTTTAGCAATGCAAATGGCACTAGTGTTATCACAAAACAGTGGAACACTATCTAGATCATCCCCATAGTCCTTAAGTGTTTGAACAATCCAAAGAATTTGTGAGCAAGCACTAGCAGCAGCTACATATTCAGATTCAGCTGTGGATTGTGTAACTGAGCTTTGTTTTCTAGAGGACCAAGCAACAAGTGAATTACCAAGAAAATGACAAGCACCAGAAGTACTTTTCCTATCAATCCTACATCCCCCAAAATCAGCATCCGAAAAAGCTTTCAAAGTAATGGTTGAGGAAGAAGGAAGAAAATGCCAAATTCTTGAGTTCCATGTAAGTACCTGAGAATCCTTTTGAGGGCTTGATGATGTGAAGCACGTGGGGAAGCTTGAAACCGTGCACAAAGACATATGCTGAATTGTATGTCCAATCTTGATGCCGTGAGGTACAAAAGTGATCCGATCATGCTTCTATATTCTTTTTGATCCAGGGTTCACCATCTTCATCAAGTTCAAGTGTTGTTATTGTTCCCATTGGTGTCCGAAGAGGCTTGCTTTTGTCCATGTTAAAGCGCGTTAAGAGGTCTTTTGTATACTTCATTTGATGCACAAAGGTACCCTCCTTGGTTTGCTTGATTTGCAGCCCCAAAAAGTACGTGAGTTCTCCCGTCATACTCATCTCAAATTCTGAACTCATCATAGCTGAAAACTTGGACACAAGATCATGAGAAGCACAACCAAAGATAATATCATTCACATACACTTGAACGGATAATGAGTCATTGCCATGCTTAAGCACAAAAAGAGTTTTATCAACCTTGCCCATGGTAAACACCTTTTCAAGTAAGAATGTTTTTAACCTATCGTACCATGCTCCAGGGGCTTGTTTGAGACCGTACAAGGCTTTGGACAGTTTGTAAACATGATTAGGAAAATCTAAATTTTCAAAACCCGGTGGTTGTTTGACATAAACCTCCTAATCTATGTAGCCATTAAGAAAAGCACTTTTAACATCCATTTGATAAAGCTTAAAACCTTTAGATGCAGCAAAAGCTAACAAAATTCTTATGGCTTCTAATCTAGCAACAGGAGCAAAAGTTTCATCAAAATCTAGACCTTCAACTTGAGTGGAACCTTGAGCAACCAACCTAGCCTTATTCCTAACCACGACCCCATCCTCACTTTGTTTATTTTTAAACACCCATTTAGTTCCAATTAATGTGTGACCTTGAGGTGGAGGTACAAGTTTCCAAACATTATTTCTTTCAAAATTTTCTAACTCTTCTTGCATGGCAATAATCCAAGATTCATTAGTGAGTGCGTGTGATATATCTTTGGGTTCAAAAGAAGCAACAAAAGCAGAATGAGCATAAGAGTTTGGATCGCAAAACCTGGACCGTGTGACTCGTTCGTGCAAGCTTCCAATAATTTGTTGTGGAGGATGACTTTTGAGATCCTAGAGGGGAGTGGATACTTCACAAGCTTCTTCTTCTTCATGTTCATCACATATCGTGGAGCTTGTGACTTGGGGAGGATTTGGACCAGTAATGGTGGTCGTTGTTGCTGGCTGTGAATCAAAATTAGGAGCTGGGACAATGTTATTAGCTGCTAAATTTTCGGTCAGCAGCTCCACCTCATTCTCATCTTACCCGAAAATGCTCTCCCCCCTGCGGATATGAATCCGGACCTGCAATGTTTGAGCTAGTACCTGGGCTAGCTTCATCAAAAGACACCACACAAGTCTCCACAATTTTGTTAGTGTCAAGTAAAAGCACACGGTAGCCTCTAGTATGAGATGGATGACCAAGAAACATGCCATCAATGGATCTAGGTTCAAATTTATCAAGATTATCATGTTTCTTAACAAAGAATTTGCAACCAAAGACCCGAAAGTGTGTAACATTAGGCCTATTTCCAAACCGGAGCTCATATGTTGTTTTACCTATTTTAGCGCGAAAGAAAACACAATTTGAGAGATAACAAGCGGTTGCAATCGCATCAGCCCAAATTTTCCTAGGAGTTTGATATTCATCAAGCATAGTCCTAGCCATCTCAACTAAGATTCTGTTCTTTCTTTCTACAACACCGTTTTGTTGATACATATGGTGAAGAAAATTGATGATCTATTCCATTTTCAGCACAAAAGTGATTAAAAGATTGATTTTTAAATTCGGTTCCATTATCACTTCTAATTGCTTTTAAAGATCCTGGGTGATCAATTGATAATCTAAGAAATAAAGTTCTAAAGTGAATAAAAGCTTCATTCTTTGATGCCATAAAATAAACCCAAGAGTATCTAGAATAATCATCAACAATCACAAGAACATACCATTTACCTCCGAAGGATTGAACAGGTGAAGGTCCTACGGTGTCAAGGTGCAAAAGTTGACCCGGTTCAGTTGTCATGATCATTGTGAGAGGAGTATGTGAACCTTCAACCATTTTATCATGTCTACAAAAAGAGCACACAATTTCTTTGTCCCCTTTAAGCTTAGTCAGCCCACGTATGTGATCAAGAGCACTAACATGCGGGAGATGATCAAAGCCTACGTGACCAAGTCTACGATGCCAAAAATATAAATCTTTGGAATCATTAGCAACTAGACACCTATGCTTAGAGGAAGACATATCAAAATCATCTTTAAAAACACTTCCAAATAGTGACATTTTAAAAATAAGCTCAATGTTTGAATTTACATCTTTGCAGCAATTTTTAGTGAAAATAATTTCCATATTTTCATCTAGCAGTTGTGAAACAGAAAGCAAGTTGTATTTCAAATTCTTAACAAGTTCCACATCCTTCGAAGTGTAGTGATCATTTACTCTAACCGAACCCTTAGAAATTATAGGAGTTGGAAAATTTTCAGCAAAAGTAACATCTCTATACGTGACACAAAAGAGAGGGAGGAGAACCATTCTTTGTTACCGGTCATGTGGCGTGAGCAACCTGAATCCACAATCCAAAAGTTCTCCTTACTGAAGCGTGTAACCTACATAGAAGCACAATACGTCGATGACACAATACTGGGGTTAGTCAAAAGGCATTTAGGAATCCAGTACTGAGTCACACGACGTCCAACCGGAATAACACGCGAAAGCTGAGAAAAAACAGCAGATTTATGAGCCAAAGTTTGAGGATTTTTGTATCCAACTACTGGCTTATCAGAAGTTACATGTGTAGCACGAAACACAGTAGGTTTGGGAGCAAACTTTGCATGTTTTCGACTCATTACAGCAGGTTGCATGTTCTTATCATTCGGTTTAACAAGTGCAGCAAATTTTGCATGAAAGTTATGAGATCTAGCAATCATTCTTTCCTTTTTCTGTTGTTTAGCTAGTCTATAACAAAAATCTATGACATGACCATCTCTACCACGGTAGGTACAATGAAATTTAACTTCGTGTTCATGTCTATATGAGCAAGCAACAATTTTATTTGAAACTGAATCAGACAACACTCCTGCAGATTTGAAAACCACTTCTTTTGTTTAGGAACTGTTTGAATCAAACAACTTCCTAATGACTTTACAATTTTAGGTGGATGTGCCATAGCATGAGCATGAGAGTCAAAACCTAAACCAGTTTTATCATTGCAAGACTTGGAAGAATTCAGCAGCAAGTTTATGTTCTTATTCCCATTACAAAACCGATCTAATGTCCTATGCATGTTATCAAGTTTATTGGACAGATCAAGGCAATTTTCGCATGAAAATTTTCCTTTTAATCTGCAATTGGAACAAAATTTAACTTCATGAGAATGTAAAGCATTGCTCAATATAGAAATTTCATTCATAGCATCTTGTAGTTTCTTATCAAGATCATCACAAGTAGAACAATGCAAATCAAATGTAGAACAACTAGCATCTTTCAAGTTTTTATCATTAAGTGCAGCAAGCTCTCTATTCTTTTCAATTTCTAACTCAAGTTTATCAAGTGTGGAGGTATGCGCACTTCTTAATGAGGACAATTGTTCATATATTAAATCACATGAGGGACATGCATCATCACTAGGAATCAAGGTTTTTAAACGGTTGATTTTAGATTCTAGTGATTCAATTTTAGCATCAGTGTCCCTAAGCTTTTTATCCTTTTTCTTAACTATAATAGTGGCACGAGAAATAGCATCACACATTTCTTAGCAAGTAGGATACCTCTTCATTGTCGCTGTTGTGTTCAGCCTCCTCCATACTTGATCTTGACTTGCCCGCTGTAACACCCTCATTTTCATGCATCGTGCCTTGCATACACTCATATACATGTTTAACATTAACCCATAACAAGAGGAACAAGTTTAAAATTGATTTGGAACAAAACCGCACTTAAAAATGTAGGAAAGTGCGGACTAGTCCGGTTTTGCTGAGGACTAGTCCGATTTCTCTCTGTCTAAAAACGGACTTGTCCGTTTTTGCTGCGGATTAGTCCGATATTTGCCTCTGGACAACTTCAGACTTGTCCGATTTTGTGCGGACTAGTCCGGTATTCCATGAATCCTTGAAAATTTGCTAAGTCCCTGGACTTTTCCAGACTAGTCCGGTGTTCCAGCGGACTTGTCCGTTTTCCTTTCTGACTAAGATCGGACTTGTCCGATTTTAGGCCAGACTTGTCCGATTTTCTCTCTGGACGACTTCGGACTAGTCCGGTCCTGTTCGGACTTGTCCGATATTTCATGACTCCGAGATTGACCTTTTGTTTTACGACTTGTTTCTTGGGTTTCACGTTAAGTGGGCCTAGCGACGTCGTGCCCAACTCTTTTAGAGCCCATGTGGGACTCTAAACCGGCCTCTACTCATCCCAAAACTCGAAATCCATCTAACCCTAGCCTCCACCCCTATATAAACAACCCCACCCCTTGGTTTGACATCTATTTGCCACTTTTCCACCCACCCAAACCCTAGTTCGTGGGGAGCCACCATCAAGGAGGGAGGAGGAGATCCCAAGCAAGAAGAATAAGAGGAGGAAACGAAGGAGGATCAAGATCTCCACCAAGTTTCGTCCTTCACCACCAATTCATCTCCAAGTTCATCACCAACCCTAGATCATCAAGATCCAAGTGTTACCTCCAAGTTTCTTGGTTCATTGGAGTTCTAAACACCTGGTATACCTCCTATTCTCTTTTCCTTACGTGAATTCAACCCCTAATCTCCAAATTCACGTCGATCTAGAAAACCATAACCTGCTGATCTCGTCAAGTGCGGACTTGTCCGGTACCTAGCGGACTAGTCCGATCTTTCTGGTTAAATTGTGTTGAATTAATTCTAAAATTTGATCTAATCGACCCCAAACCTGTATAAACTTGTTAAAATCTATCAGAGCTAGTTAGTGATCATTAAAAGCAATCTAGTAACAAGTTCTACCTTGCATTGCATCAATCATGCATGTCATGTCATATTGAGTAATATTTGTGCACTCTTTGATTGTGTTTCTTGTTTTGTATGTTTATTGTGTGGATTAGACGGATTTGCGCTAGAGAGTGCCACGGAGGATCTACAACATCAAGAGTTTGAAGGCTTTGACCCTAATCAACAGCAAGAGCAAGGCAAGTGTCCTTGAAGCATATTGATCCTGTTTTTAAAATAAATGTTTTGTTTGCAAAACTGCATGCTTGTGTCAAATTGATGGTAAATCCTATGGTAGGAAGTTTACTAGATTTGCTAAACCACCCTTGTCACCTGGAATTTATGGTAGAGAGTCGGGAAGGGTTTTTACCTTTTTGCTTCGCTTAATCAACTGGGATGGGAAACAACTATATCACTCAATTTAATTATGCATGGATGAGATTAGTTAACATGAACTGGTTAAACATGGTATGGTAATGGATGATCTAAGCAAGCCTGGTATGTGGATGGGTTGGATGTTATGGTGGTTTGCTTGCTTTAGATCTAAGGACCGGTTCATGCGAGAATAAGCCAGGACTACAGTGCCACCACGAGGCCAAGTATGGGTGCGGCGTAGCTGATTAATTAGGGCTTTGCTAGTGCTGTTTGGACCATTGTGGATGCTCGGGGAAGGGGTAGTCGGATTGGGTTTGTTGATGATTGGTGGGACTACCCTGGGATCCGAATGGCTCAAGAGGGGGCCCTTGGTTGAAGATGTGCTCTGTGGGAGACATCGCCACCGGTGAAACCTCAGTGGGGTCTAAATAGGCTAGTAATCCCTTTGTAAAGGCTATTTTGTGATCTCTTGGCCACACACCAACGGAAGTGTGTAATGTGACTGACGGGTCATGGGCATAAGGGAGGTTCTTAGTCGCCGAAGGGTGATGAAATCACGAACACGTGGGTAAAGAGGTACAAACTCTGCAGAGTGTTAATTAAAACTATCATGATAGCCGTGCTCCCGGTTATGAGCGCCTGGACAACTTCCATGATTAGAGGCAAATTGGAATTTGGGATGGTTATGGTTTGGTAATGGTTATGGCTGGTTATGAGTTCATCTCTGGTATTGAATATGGTTATTGGCAATGGTGAAATCTGGACTTATTGATGATGGTAATGAATTCAGTTTGGTATTATGGTATTACTCATGATTATGTTGGTATTACTTCACATACTTATACTATATTGCTTTTCAAATGTTTTAATGTTCTTTTCAGAACTTTACCATTATTATTGGCGTCATTTGAATCAGCCACATGTCATACTTTCCACACTTGCTGAGTACGACATGTACTCACTCTTGCAATTCCCCCCCCCCCAACAGTTGCAGGTCAGGATTGGGAGTTTAATGGTGATAATGCGGAGTTCTAGGCCGTGTCTACCGTCGGCTTTGCCTGTGGTGTTGATTGGAGCTGCGTATATATACCCTGTCGCTTATGCTGCATAGTTGCTTTAGTTGCTTAATTAGTTTATTTCCGCTGCATTAGTTGAACTTGTCATTAATATTTATTAGAGCTTGTATTCGAGGATAATCTAGTTCGTGTAATAAAATTTGGTTAATTAATCTTGTCTTGTGGTAATTTTCTGTATACTCTTTTGTGATTGCACTCGTGTATGTGTGATGAACATCCTGGGCACACATATGCGTTAGCTTGGTTCAGTTTTCGGAACCGGGCGTCACAGATTGGTATCAGAGCCACAGGTTGACCGTAGGATGCAGCCTAGATAGAATGGACACTTTAGAGCACATAGGAGCACTCAGGAATCGATGTGTTTTCGCTTGAAGTGTTGTTTGCTATATATATTGCTTGCTTGTGTGCTTAATAGAGGATTTTTGGGATGCCTTAGCATTGCCATGTCCACCTAGGCTAGTGTAGCTAGCTATTTAGTTCATATCCCTTGATGCATATAGTTGGGGACGTTTTCTAATTCTCATCTATTGCTTTTCTTCAGATGGTGAGGACTCGCAACCATAGGGATGGCAATGATGAGGAGGAGAACAATGGAGTGCCTCAGAACAACATCGGACAAGGATCTACTCAGGGAGCTATCAACATTGAGCAGCTATTGGCCATGCAAAACCAGCTCATGCAGACCATGATACAGACTATGGGACAGCTGCAGGCTGGCAATATCAACAATCAGCCCCACATGCCTCCACCGCCACCCCCACCTTCTCATAACCGATTGGGAGAGTTTATGAGGACTAGGCCGCCAACCTTTGCTCAAGCTGCAGACCCTATGGATGCGGACGATTGGCTCAAGTCCGTCGAGAAGAAGTTGGCTATTGTCCAATGCAGTGACCGGGAGAAGGTCTTGTTTGCTTCACATCAACTAGTTGGAGCAGCTGCGGATTGGTGGGATTCTTATTGCAATGCTCATGAGAACCAAGAGAGAATTACTTGGGCCGAATTCAAGGAAAATTTTCGTTCTCATTACGTGCCCGAGGGTGTTATGAGCTTGAAGAGGCAAGAATTTGAGAATTTAAGGCAAGGAAGATCAAGCGTGAGTGAATATCTCAATAAGTTCACTCAACCCTCAAGATATGCGCCTGAGGATGTTAGCCGGGACAGCCGGAAGCAATACCTGTTCATGAGGGGATTGAATAATACGATCCAAGTACAATTGCTCAACTGTGATTATGTCAATTTCCAGAAGCTTGTGGACAAGGCAATTGTGTTTGAGAACAAGATCCGTGAGATGGAGCAAGAAATCAAGAGGAAGGCGCCATATCAAGGACAGCAACAAGGAAGTAATGTGCGCCCTCGCTTTGCGCCGCCCAATGCGCCTCATTACAGCTCCTCTATTCCTGCTCAGCGCCCTGGTTATGCACCGCGCCCAACTCAGTTTGTGCAGCAGCGCCCTGTTATGCAAGCACCTAGGCCTCCAATGCCTTATGAGCCTCGTGCTAGTTTTCCTGCTGCAAATGCTCAAAACCAAGCTCGTCCCAATAATTCTGGTGGAGTTAAGAAGTGCTATACCTGTGGAGAAGCTGGACACTTTGCGCATCAATGTCCTAAGTCGGGCCTTGGTCAAGGAAGCAATGCACCGAGGCAAAACCCAAGACCTAATGGAGGACAACCACAAGGAAGCCGTGGACAGGAGAATTTTGCTCGTGGCAACGTGAACCATGTCTCTACGGAGGATGCTCAACAAGCGTATGACGTGGTCATTGGTATGTTTCTTGCCAACTCCAACCCCGCGACTATGTTATTTGATTCTGGAGCATCGCATTCATTCATTGCATCGAAGTATGTTGCCAAGTATAGTTTGCCTATCTCTCATATGAAGTTTACTCTGTTGGTTAAGTCTCCTGGAGGAGAGATGAGCACAAATATAGTATGTCCAAAAGTAAGTCTTAGAATAAGGGGGGTAGACTTCTCCGCCAACCTCATTGTTTTAGATTCTCAAGGGTTGGATATTATACTTGGTATGGACTGGTTGAGGAAGCACAAGGGAGTTATTGAATGTGCCACAAAGACGGTGAAGTTGACTAATGAAGAAGGGATCACCGTAGGATTTGAAGCAACCCAACATGCACCGAAGCAATTAGAGCTGAATCATATGGACGGTGTCGCAATTGAGGAGATTCCGGTGGTGTGTGAATTTTTGGATGTTTTTCCGGACGAGTTGCCAGGTATGCCACCCGATCGAGACATTGAGTTTGTTATTGATTTAATACCTGGAACTGCACCTATAGCTAAGAGGCCGTATAGGATGCCTCCTATGGAATTAGCGGAGCTCAAGAAACAAATTCAAGAGCAATTAGAGAAGGGTTTTATTCGCCCTAGCTCTTCACCTTGGGGAGCGCTCGTTCTATTCGTGGACAAGAAGGATGGATCTCAAAGGATGTGCGTGGATTACCGAGCTCTCAACGAGGTAACAATCAAGAACAAGTATACCTTGCCCCGTATAGAGGATTTGTTTGATCATATGAAAGGTGCCTGTGTGTTTTCCAAGATTGATTTGAGGTCGGGTTACTTTCAAATGAAGATTAGACCATCGGACATACCCAAGACAGCTTTTAGGACACGGTATGGATCTTATGAGTACACTGTGATGTCTTTTGGATTGACAAATGCGCCTGCCTACTTTATGTACCTCATGAATAAGGTCTTCATGGAGTACTTAGATAAGTTCGTTGTGGTATTTATTGATGATATTATGATCTACTCGAGGAATGAGAAGGAACATGAGGAACACTTGAGGCTTACGTTGCAGAAATTGAGGGAGCATCAATTGTATGCCAAGTTCAACAAGTGCCGGTTTTGGTTGAAAGAGGTGCTATTTTTGGGTCATATAATCTCAGGAGGAGGAGTATCAGTTGACCCAGGGAAGGTGAGAGATGTGCTTAAGTGGGAACCGCCACAGGGTGTCAAGGAAATTCGGAGTTTTCTTGGGATGGCTGGATATTACCGTCGATTCATCAAGGACTTTTCCAAGATAGCCAAGCCTATGACGGAGTTGCTAATGAAGGGAAAGGCATTCCAATGGACTCAAGCTTGTCAAGGGAGTTTTGAGGAGTTGAAAAAGCGGTTGACAACAGCCCCAGTTTTGGTATTGCCGGATGTAAGCAAGAGTTTCGACATCTATTGTGATGCATCAAGACAAGGGCTTGGATGTGTGTTGATGCAAGAAGGTCAAGTGGTCGCCTATGCGTCGAGACAATTGAAGAAACATGAGCAGAATTACCCCACGCATGATCTTGAACTAGCAGCCGTGGTACATGCATTGAAGATTTGGAGACACTATATTCTTGGACATAGGTGTGCAATTTACACGGATCATAAGAGTTTGAAGTATATTTTCACACAGACAGACCTGAATTTGAGGCAACGAAGATGGTTGGAGCTCATCAAGGATTATGATATGGGAATCAACTATCATCCGGGAAAAGCCAATGTAGTGGCCGATGCCTTGAGTCGGAAAGGAGTAAGCCATCAACTTACAGTTCGAGAGTTGCCGTCCGAGTTATGTAAGGAGTTCGAACGGTTGAACCTCGGGTTTGTAAACGAGATGGAAATGATAGAGTTAAACCCAACCTTGGAGCAAGAAATTTGAGAAGCACAAACCACAGATGAGGAGATCAAGGAAATCAAGGAAAGAACCGAAGAAGGGAGAGAATTCAGATTTGACAAGGATGAACATGATACCTTATGGCTTGGAAAGAGGATCGTTGTGCCTAATGTAAAGCCTATTCGAGAGACAATATTAAAGGAGGCACATGACTCGCCTTACTCGATTCACCCCGGTTGTACAAAGATGTACAAGGACTTGAGGACTTGCTATTGGTGGGATAGCATGAAAAGGGACATAGCTGAATATGTAGCATTATGTGATGTGTGCCAACGAGTCAAGGCGGAACATCAAAGGCCAGCCGGATTATTGCAACCGTTGAAGATTCCAGAATGGAAGTGGGAAGAAATTGGTATGGACTTCATAGTTGGGTTACCGCGTACTCAGTCCGGGTATGACTCAATTTGGGTAATTGTGGATCGCTTAACCAAGTCAGCTCATTTTGTCCCTGCGAAGACCAAGTATACAGCTACACGATTGGCCGAAATATACATGGAGCATATTGTGTGTCGACATGGAGTCCCTAAGAAGATAGTCTCGGATAGAGGTTCTCAATTTACCTCCAGATTTTGGCAAAAATTGCATGAAGCTTTGGGAACGAGGTTGAATTTTAGTTCAGCATATCATCCTCAAACGGATGGACAAACCGAGAGGACCAATCCGATCTTGGAGGACATGTTAAGAGCTTGTGCTTTAAAGCATGGAAAAAGTTGGGACAAAAGCTTGCCATACGCAGAATTTTCATACAACAATAGTTATCAAGCAAGCTTGAAAATGTCACCATATGAAGCGCTTTATGGGAGGAAGTGTAGGACACCTTTATTCTGGAATGAGGCAGGAGAAACTCAAGTATTTGGTCCGGACGTGTTGCAAGAAGCCGAAAAGCAAGTCCAAATAATTCATGGAAACTTGAGGGCTGCCCAATCAAGGCAAAAAGGCTATGCGGATAATAGGAGAAGGAAATTAGCCTTTGAAATAGGAGATTTTGTTTACCTCAAGGTGTCACCAATGAGAGGTCATAAGAGGTTTAACATAAGAGGCAAGCTCGCACCTCGTTATATTGGACCATTCAAGATTTTGGACAAAAGAGGAGAAGTAGCATATAAGTTGGAGATGCCAGCTCATCTTTCGGACGTACATGATGTGTTTCATGTTTCCCAACTCAGAAGTGTCTCAGGGTACCGGAAGATCAAGTGCCAATGGAAGAATTGGAACTAGAGGAAGATTTGACGTATGCCGAGCAACCGGTCAAAATCTTGGAAACCAAGGAGAGAGTCACAAGGAACAAGGTCATTAGATGGTGTAAAGTTCAATGGAAGCACCACACAGAAAAAGAAGCGATGTGGGAATTAGAAGATGATCTCAAGAAGGAATTTCCCTATCTCTTCTCTTCCGCGTCGAAACCCGAGGGCGAGATTCATTTTAAGGGGGGTAGGTTTGTAACACCCTCATTTTCATGCATCGTGCCTTGCATACACTCATATACATGTTTAACATTAACCCATAACAAGAGGAACAAGTTTAAAATTGATTTGGAACAAAACCGCACTTAAAAATGTAGGAAAGTGCGGACTAGTCCGGTTTTGCTGAGGACTAGTCCGATTTCTCTCTATCTAAAAACGCTGCGGATTAGTCCGATATTTGCCTCTGGACAACTTCGGACTTGTCCGATTTTGTGCGGACTAGTCCGGTATTCCATGAATCCTTGAAAATTTGCTAAGTCCTGGACTTTTCCAGACTAGTCCGGTGTTCCAGCGGACTTGTCCGTTTTCCTTTCTGACTAAGATCGGACTTGTCCGATTTTAGGCCAGACTTGTCCGATTTTCTCTCTGGACGACTTCGGACTAGTCCGGTCCTGTTCGGACTTGTCCGATATTTCGTGACTCCGAGATTGACCTTTTGTTTTACGACTTGTTTCTTGGGTTTCACGTTAAGTGGGCCTAGGGACGTCGTGCCCAACTCTTTTAGAGCCCATGTGGGACTCTAAACCGGCCTCTACTCATCCCAAAACTCGAAATCCATCTAACCCTAGCCTCCACCCCTATATAAACAACCCCACCCCTTGGTTTGACATCTATTTGCCACTTTTCCACCCACCCAAACCCTAGTTCGTGGGGAGCCACCATCAAGGAGGGAGGAGGAGATCCCAAGCAAGAAGAATAAGAGGAGGAAACGAAGGAGGATCAAGATCTCCACCAAGTTTCGTCCTTCACCACCAATTCATCTCCAAGTTCATCACCAACCCTAGATCATCAAGATCCAAGTGTTACCTCCAAGTTTCTTGGTTCATTGGAGTTCTAAACACCTGGTATACCTCCTATTCTCTTTTCCTTACGTGAATTCAACCCCTAATCTCCAAATTCAAGTCGATCTAGAAAACCCTAACCTGCTGATCTCGTCAAGTGCGGACTTGTCCGGTACCTAGCGGACTAGTCCGATCTTTCTGGTTAAATTGTGTTGAATTAATTCTAAAATTTGATCTAATCGACCCCAAACCTGTATAAACTTGTTAAAATCTATCAGAGCTAGTTAGTGATCATTAAAAGCAATCTAGTAACAAGTTCTACGTTGCATTGCATCAATCATGCATGTCATGTCATATTGAGTAATATTTGTGCACTCTTTGATTGTGTTTCTTGTTTTGTATGTTTATTGTGTGGATTAGACGGATTTGCGCTAGAGAGTGCCACGGAGGATCTACAACATCAAGAGTTTGAAGGCTTTGACCCTAATCAACAGCAAGAGCAAGGCAAGTGTCCTTGAAGCATATTGATCCTGTTTTTAAAATAAATGTTTTGTTTGCAAAACTGCATGCTTGTGTCAAATTGATGGTAAATCCTATGGTAGGAAGTTTACTAGATTTGCTAAACCACCCTTGTCACCTGGAATTTATGGTAGAGAGTCGGGAAGGGTTTTTACCTTTTTGCTTCGCTTAATCAACTGGGATGGGAAACAACTATATCACTTAATTCAATTATGCATGGATGAGATTATAGTTAACATGAACTGGTTAAACATGGTATGGTAATGGATGATCTAAGCAAGCCTGGTATGTGGATGGGTTGGATGTTATGGTGGTTTGCTTGCTTTAGATCTAAGGACCGGTTCATGCGAGAATAAGCCAGGACAACAGTGCCACCACGAGGCCATGTATGGGTGCGGCGTAGCTGATTAATTAGCGCTTTGCTAGTGCTGTTTGGACCATTGTGGATGCTCGGGGAAGGGGTAGTCGAATTGGGTTTGTTGATGATTGGTGGGACTACCCTGGGATCCGAATGGCTCAAGAGGGGGCCCTTGGTTGAAGATGTGCTCTGTGGGAGACATCGCCATCGGTGAAACCTCGGTGGAGTCTAAATAGGCTAGTAATCCCTTTGTAAAGGCTATTTTTTGATCTCTTGGCCACACACCAACGGAAGTGTGTAATGTGACCGACGGGTCATCGGCATAAGGGAGGTTCTTAGTCGCCGAAGGGTGATGAAATCACGAACACGTGGGTAAAGAGGTACAAACTCTGCAGAGTGTTAATTAAAACTATCATGATAGCCGTGCTCCCGGTTATGAGCGCCTGGACAACTTCCATGATTAGAGGCAAATTGGAATTTGGGATGGTTATGGTTTGGTAATGGTTATGGCTGGTTATGAGTTCATCTCTGGTATTGAATATGGTTATTGGCAATGGTGAAATCTGGACTTATTGATGATGGTAATGAATTCAGTTTGGTATTATGGTGTTACTCGTGATTATGTTGGGATTACTTCACATACTTATACTATATTGCTTTTCAAATGTTTTAATGTTCTTTTCAGCACTTTACTATTATTATTGGCGTCATTTGAATCAGCCACATGTCATACTTTCCACACTTGCTGAGTACGACATGTACTCACTCTTGCAATTCCTCCCCCCCAACAGTTGCAGGTCAGGATTGGGAGTTTAATGGTGATAATGCGGAGTTCTAGGCCGTGTCTACCATCAGCTTTGCCTGTGGTGTTGATTGGAGCTGCGTATATATACCCTGTCGCTTATGCTGCATAGTTGCTTTAGTTGCTTAATTAGTTTATTTCCGCTGCATTAGTTGAACTTGTCATTAATATATATTAGAGCTTGTATTCGAGGATAATCTAGTTCGTGTAATAAAATTTGGTTAATTAATCTTGTCTTGTGGTAATTTTCTGTATACTCTTTTGTGATTGCACTCGTGTATGTGTGATGAACATCCTGGGCACACATATGCGTTAGCTTGGTTCAGTTTTCGGAACCGGGCGTCACACCCGCCATGAAGCACAAGTTTGCCAAATCATCATCATCTCTGTCACTTCCAATGTCCACATCGCTTGAGCCAAGTTCTTGAAGTGCAGAGATAAAACTGCTCACCAATTGACGTCTTATAAAACCCTTCTTTTTCTTCATATCTTTTGCAGAGGAGTGATTCGTCCTTGTTTGCTTTTCATCCCGGGAAGTAGAACCTGAAAGGTTAGGGCAATCTGAATGAAAATGTCCTGTTTTACCACATTTGAAACATCGTTGAGGTCCGGAGCTTCCTCTCCTTCTAGTTCTCACATTCTGCAATGCTCTTCAGAACCTAGTAAAGAGAAGTACTAGCTCCTCCTCTAAAAACTCCTCAATCCGTTCAAGGGTTAGAGAGGAAACTAAACCAACTGTACCACAAGATGAAGATTGACCGGAGCTAGGCATGTCATGTTGAGAAACAAAAGCAATAGACTTGTTGGGGTTCTTACGTGATATTATGTCAATTTCATGAGTATTTAACTTGGAATATAGCACATCTAAAGTAAGTGTACTCATGACAGTAGATTCACGAATAGATGTGACTTTCATCTCCCAAATTGACATATCTAATGCACTTAACAATTGCCTAGCATTTTCAACATCTGAAAAATTAACATTGATGCTACGCAAGTTGCTGAGAATTTTATTAAAGCGAGCAAAGAGGTCATCAATGGACTCACAGGGTTGCATCTCAAAACGCATGTCTTCCTTTTTGAACATATCTTGTTTTACCTCCTTGATCGTGTTAGATCCTTCATGGTAGTCGCAAAGTTCTTTCCACACGTCGTATGCAGATCGTAGGTGTGCAACACGATCGAAGTCGCTTTGAGTTAATCCTTGTATGATCAAGTTTTGATCCTTGTTGTTGTTGTTGACATCTCTCAGATTTGTAGCTGTAACTTGATCGTTTGACGGAACTTCGTAAGGCTTGTACACCTTCTCCCATACTGCGAAGCCTTGAGCCTGGATGTAGGCTTCCATACGTGCCTTCCAAACCTGAAAATCAATACCACTAAAGACACAAGGTTTTGCGGAGTATTTTTCCATGATGATTAGTCAAAAACATGTGCAAATCACAAAGATTAGAGCACCGTGGATCTGATACCAATTGTAGGATCGAAGAGCACGTGAAAAGCTACCGGAGGGGGGTGAATGGTAGATTAAAAAATCTTACGCAATAGAAACAATTAAATCCCAACACCTCCGACAGAAAAATGATCTGTTAAGGAAGTCATGTGTGGGACTAATCTAAACGTGTTTCACCATGACAAAAGTGATACATATCAGAGAGAATCAAGTCATGAAGACAAAACAACAAGAACCACTTAAATCCGTCGAGAGAAACTCAAGTTACGATTGAAAGATCGAACAAAGGTCAATCTGTCATACCTGAGAAAAAAAGTTTTGGAGCGCTGCAAAGAAACTCGTGTAGATCAGAAACCACAAATCCAATGACCGTGAAATTTTAACATATGATACTTAATCAAGTTGTGAAGACAACTCAAAAAGAATCACGTCAATTGGATCTGTAAAACTCGAGTTATGATAAAACCACCAAATAAATAGTGTTGTGCAGAAACTCGACGCGAAAAAATTGTCTGGAACAAGTCAGACGAACAAGGCACAAAAGTTCCTTTCAACTACGAATTTTATTCCATAGAACACAAGAGGAGCAGCCCCAAAGTTGTGCACCACGAGCTCTGGCCTCCCTGGCTTATATAACCAGCCCTTAGGCCAACCCAATCTCAACTAGGACTCTAATCCTACTCAGTTCACGAATCAAAACTTTCCATAACTGCTCAAGACTCTTCTATACACAGATAGAAGCATTCTTAAGACTTCCAAACATCTTAGGAATGTATCCCACATTCCTAAAACAACTCAAATTCGTGACCCACACGAAATCCTATCATAACCAACTCAAAACATTCCATATTTGAGTCAAACACGACTCAGCCGCAGCCTGAGTCCATGACCTAGTCGGTTGGACCTTTCTGACCAATTCGTTACGTCCACATCTCTTCATCACGCCTCGTAACCATGTAGCCACGTCCATGAACTCCTTGCATACGTGCAAACATCTTCCAACGACGTCCACGATACCTTCATATGCATTGTTCTTGATTCAATCCTGCTGCGCAACCTCCAAATCAACTCAACCACAATTCCTCCCGAACATGGTTGTTGAACCTCATATTCTCCCTAAGACTAGTTAAATGGATACCGTCACCAGCCATGTCTTGAACTCAAGCAACACCTGCACATGAACAAACAACCAATCCGTAGGAGCCCAAGTCCGCGACTTGACTCAAGTTAGTTCCAAACACAACACCTTACGTGAGCACCTCACATAAGCATGTTGCAAAGCATGGCAAAACGATATCAGCCATATCAACCAAAACGCACCAAAAACATAGTAAAAGAATACTAAGAAAACTTTCCGACAATGTAAAGCAAGTTCGAAACATTTCACAAAAAAAATAGAAACATTGCGATCAAGCTCCGAATCTTGCCAAAGCTAACCGGGGCTTACCAAAGCTAATCAGAGCTTACCAAAGCTAGTACAACCTAGCACCGAAGCTTACCAAAGCTAGTACAACCTAGCGCCAGAGCTTACCAAAGCTAGTACAACCTGGCGCCAGAGCTTACCACAACTAGTCGGAACTAGTCATCCCAAAAGCCGGAGCTAGAAAATATGTTGGAGCTATCAAAAACATACCGGATCTATCAAAGACATGCCGGAGCTAAATACAAAGCTCACCGGAGGTACCCAAAAACATGTCAGACCTAGACAAAGAAAGTCAGACCTTGTCAGAGTGTTGTTCCGGCAATTCTCCCGGTACTACTGTTGGTAGCCCACGGAGTTTGTAGTTTTGTATTGGGCGCGCAGAGATTTAGAACACGGTGGCAAGCAGACATAGGGATTTACGTGGTTCGGGCCGCCTGAGCATAATACCCTACTCCACGGGGTGTGTGGTTGTTCTATTGATCGTCTAAGAGTAGAGAGCCTCTAGCTTTGGGCCTTAGAGAGTCTGAGAGGAGAGCCCGAGAAGAGCCCTTTGTGTATCATCAACCAGTCCTTTATAGTACAAGGACTGCTCGTTACACCATTAGCCTGGCCCGACATGTGGCCCTGTCAGTTATTGATGATTAATACACAATAAATGAGGTTAATTACCCTTAATAACGTGGTAACGGGTCTTGACAGTGCCGGTACTAGTATTAAGGGCCTTCCGATCGTGTGTCATTAATCTGGTATTAAAGACACTTAATCGGGTCTTAAATTCTTTGATTGCCCCTTGAAGGTCCGAGCCGTTGGGGGTCCACCAGTCTGATTGTTGGGGTTGAAGGTCCGGCGGTTGGACACGTGACAGCTTTGGAGCTTTCCGTCTGGGACGTGTAGGTCCGGTGTAGATGTACACGTGTCGGTACCAAAGCTTCCCTCTGTCGGGGGTTAGGCCCGGGGGTGCCGCACAGGTGTTTAGCCCGGAACCATCCGATGTGCGGGATGTAGGTCCGGTTGCAGTATACACGTGGCAGCACCGGGACTAACCATAGATGGGAGGCAGGTCCAGTCCCGTATGACACGTGGGGCCTTCGCAGGTCTTCAACTCAGACAGGTGAAGTTCCTTTGGTCTTTTTGTAGTCCCAAGAGGTATACGGTATGCAGGGTACCGACAGTGGCCCCCTGGGCCCACCTCTGGGAGAGACCTTTTGGATGAAGTCGTTCTGCCAGAGGTGGGTCCATCCTTCGATTTTTGAGCCGTGTCTTCAAGGGTCTTTGGATGTGCCGTTGGCGGTAGTTCGCAGTTAAACCAACATCGCGTGGCATATCCAGGATGCGGCAGGTGAGATCTGAGCGTACGGATCTCACGCTATTGAAGGTCGCCGGTTCACGATACAAAAACTGTATCGGTTCTGCGCGCCCAGGCCGCCGCCTTCGGGCTTCCCGCAATTCATGATGACAACCGTTCGCCTGGGGTAAGGACCTCGACTTGATCATCGGGGTGGCCCCGTGCCCCCTTGTCATTGGAAGGGTGAAGTTTTTGAATTGTATCGTTGGCTCCTCTGCGGTTTCCACCCAAGCGTTGCGGGGGCTTACTTAAGAATGAAAGCACGCACCGTTTGGGGATTCTTTACGCCTTCATTCAAACTTGCGCTCAAATCCTCCAAACTTTCGCTTGCTTTTCCTCTCTTGCCATGCTGTGCCACGATGAAGTTGGGACTCCCCAAGAGCCGCTTCGAGAGCAAGGAGTTGTCCAGGGTCCGGACCTATATGGGATGGTCCTGTGACTCCTTCGACAATGACATTTGCTGCAACGAGCTTCCCTTCGAGATGAAGCGAGCAGGATATATGGTGTACTTCCTTGGGTACGCCATGGCAGGTTTGATCCCGCCTTTCTCCACCTTCTTTCTAATGTTGCTAGATTTCTATGGCTTGCAGTTCCACCATCTGGGCCCCCACTCAATCTTGCTGGTTGGGACTTTTGTCCACTTTTGCGAGATGTGGGTGGGTGTGCCCCCTTGCGTGGATTTTTTCCAGACCTTCTTCAGTGTCCACCCGACCGGGAAGAGTGATGAGTTCATCGGCTTCTACTACTTCGTGAAGCGGAAAAACTCTCCCCTCAAGTACTTGAGGTCCTTCGTCTCTGGCAAGTGGGACGACTGGAAGAAAGACTGGGTGGTCATCACCGTCGAGGGACACAAGAGGCTGGAGCTGCCTGAAGGCCTTCCTCGCGTCGACACCAACACTTGGAGTGACGTGCCAACGCTGTCGAGGGAGTACATGCCCATCCTGGACAGAATCCAGGAATGTGTCGAAGGTGGGGTGACCCCGCAGATGGTCTTCGACAACTTCTTGACAAACAGGTGGGCCCCACTAAGGTCTAGGAGCCGCCCTGCCTGGGCCTTCAACAGTGAGGTGGATACCAACCGCATTGAAGTTGGCTTGGACACTAACTTGGCCGGTGAAGCCTTGAAGACCCATCTCAAGATGTTCCATCCTGGGAACATCGGTCCTGGCAACGTGTCTCCACCGGCGGCCTTCCTGCCTCTGAATATGATTCCAGAGGAGTGCAGAGAGCTCCGGAGGATGATACCGCTGTTGGACGACTTGGGCCTGGTGGAGAGGCGATCAACCTCCGCGGTGGCAATCCCCGGAGCTTCTGAAGGCGGCTCCACTCCCGCCCCAAAGCCAAGAACCGAAGTCGTAGGCAAGGGCAAGGAGTTGGCCGAGCCCTCGAGCCGCAAGAGGAAGCTGAAGCATGCCGACGGAAGGTCCGTCAGACCTACTCCTTCCACAATAGCTCCATCTCCCCAACAGAGGAGGAGGTCTTCGGTGGTGGCAACTACACCAGCATTGGCATCTCCTCGGGGCGCTTGCTCCAGCCATGTGGCTCAAGTACCAGGGCCATCTGAAGGCTCCAGGACCGAAGGTCCTTCCTAGTTGAGAGGGGCCTCAACCAAGACAAGCTCTGGGGAACCTTCCGTAGCTACCACACCAGTGGCGACCGGGGCCAGTCCTGAGCATCTGGTGAAGAGGTTCCGCACTAGCTGGAGTGGGAGCCTTCCAAGGTAAGTTTTATTTTTTACCTCAGTTGATCGTTTTTGTTGTAATCGTGTTTTGAGTTTCTTCGTCCTTCATCCACAGGGTGCCCAAGAAAGGGGTTGAAGCTCCGGTTCCTGCAGCAGAGCCGGGTGTTGATGAAGCCCGAGTGGTAGAGCCGGTGGCTGATGAAGTTTCGGTGGTAGAGCCGATCGTTGAAGAAGTTCGGGCGCCTGAGATGGTTGCTGCAGAAGTGCCGGCGCCCGAGCCCATGATGGCCGAAGTGCCAGCGCCTGAGCCGGCGGCAGAGGAGGCCCCAGGGTCGGAGCCAGAAGTGACTTTAGCTCTAGCCGAACCTTCAACGCCTGCCCGGGAGGTGGTGGTCCCAGAGGTGGCCGCGCCTGAGCCAGGGTGCCAAGATGAAGTTGTCGGCCCCTCGCTTGAGGGACCAGTTGTTGATGACCTGGCGGCGGGACCTTCGGAGCCAACTCCAGAGGTCGAAACTTGTTGTTGCAGGACCTTCCTCGGCGGCGGTCGAGGCTATCCAGGAGGGCAGCACTAGTGCCGTGGAGGCTCATGGGACCTCTCTTGTAGAGTGGGACCCAATTTTTGTCACGGAGAACCCGCTGGAGCCAGCGGAGAAGACCCGGACAGGCCCAGAGCCAAACCCCTTTTCGATGTCTATCGACAACGCCTGCTCCAGTCTTCGTCAGGTCCAGCTGGCCTTTTACCACGACAGCAAGGACCTCGAGGAGGAGCGCCAAACTCTTAGGAGGTGGCGCAACCGGCTCCAATTAGAGACCAAGCTAGCGCAGTCGAGGCTGGCTTACGACAAGGAGTGGGTGAAGAAGGAGAATGTCTGGTTGGAGTGCTGGGGTAAGCTGCTGGACAAGAGGAAAACTTGGTGCAATCCCTCGACAACCAGTCCCAGGCCATCCACGAACAGGCCATAGCTGCTAATAACGCAGCGAATGATCGCGGGGAGAAGCTCAGCGCCGTCCACGACAGTCTCGTCAAGCGCCGGGAGGCCCTTGAGGAGCAGGAGAAAAAGCTCGAAGATGAAGAGCAAAAACTCCTGGAGCTGCGGGATGACCTCGTGAAGAGGGAGGAAGAGCTTACTCAAGGGCTAAATCTGGGTGACAAGAGTCTCAAGGAGTGCACCAAGAAATTGGAGGAGCGCTGCGAGCAAGAGGAGAAGATGGCCTGGCAGTGAGTACAGGACCTCGACAGGAAGGAGAATGACATTGCTGCCGGGGAGAAGAAAGTGCGGGGCCGAGAGAAGGACCTGGTCGACCGCCAGAACAAGATCCACCTCCGAGAGGAGGAGCTCAGCAAACTCGAAAGGCAGGTTGTTGAAAAGATTCAGCAAAACGCCAAAGAAGTTGAGCCTCTTGCCCAGGAGAATTTGGAGCTTGCACCGACCAGAAGATCCTTGGAGGAGATGCGAGGCTCCAGGGCTGCAGAGTCCCAACAAGTTTGGGACTTCCTGGGCAAAGCCAACGATGCGCTGACGCCAATAGGTTTTAGTCCCGTGCGTCTGGATGATCTAGAGCCGGAGCTGGACCAGGCGTTGCAGGCGTTGAGTTCGGAAGGCAACAAGCTCACCAAGATGGGCAATGTCATCGCAGACCAGATGGAAACCGAGGGACAATCCCTGGCAATGTACGTCGCAAAATTCGTGTTGACGTGCTACACAAGCCGGGACCCTCAATTCCCACTGGACCCGGTGCTTGAAGGCCCCATCGACGGAGAGGGAGACCGCCAAAGGAAGCGTCTCGGAGGTTGCCCAGATGGTCGCCTCGTTCTTCTATAGGGTCTAGGACTCTCTCTTTGTTTTTCCCGCTTGTATTCTTTCTTCTTTTTTCTCCAATTTTGTAATCTCTTGTCTCCAGATGAATGAAATCCAAGTTTATTTTGTAAATTTCATTTTTTGTCCTTAACACCTTTGTCCCACTTGGCCCCCTGGTAGATGTACACAATTTGATTGTGAACATGTACCAAGAGGATGTAATAGTTGTTGAAGACTTGCGTGCTTCAAACTTGTAGAGCGTAGGTCCGAAGTCTTCGATAGTGAAAGCCCCCTAAGATTGCCGGAGCTTAGTGGCTCTGGCATTGACCATCGCCAGAGCTTAGTAGCTCCGGCAACAGTCTCCATCAATGCGTAGAGCATCGACGGTTAGTCCTCTGGGGTGTTGGAGCTTGGTAGCTCTAGCAGCGACCTCAGTCAACACGCGTTGTGTCAACAGCAGACCCCACTGTAGAGTCTTCCCACCATCTTATCTTCACGTTGACGGCTGGCACCCTGGCTTTACCGGAACTTAGTAGCTCCAGCAACGCTCGCTATCAATGTTTGAACATCGACTACAAGCCACCTAGGGGATGTTGAAGCTTTGGTAGCTCCGGCCTCATTCACCATCATCATGAAATATTTATTTTTCCTACACAGTGAAGTCAAGAAAAAAAGTAAAATCTATTTCCTATCTATAACTTAATTGCGACTTACTATTCCCGAGAAATTTTTAGGTCGAACGCAATTGTAAATACAATCAAGTGCACTGGCTTGTTTTTTCCAGGTCCGATCGTTTCTGGACTCGCCTTACTTCGGCCTGCCGGGGTGTAGGTAGAGTGGCGTACTTAGGGTGCATGACCAGGCTAAGTCGATAGCACACTCCAGACCTAGATTCGCTTGGCGGCATTCAGACGAGTAGACCATTAACGATGTTTAGACTCGAAAGAATTGACAATGCAACTTGAATTATAATTGAATTGGTAGAGCTAAAGTTTCTTGAGAATTGCACAACTTTGTTATAGACAAGAAAGAGAAAAATAAAAAATATTGAGTCTGTACAAAATAAATGCACGTGGAGTCTGTTTTCACACAATGATGTATTTCATTATAGGTCCGGGGTACAGGGGAACAAGTACACTCTTAGGGTACGGAACCAGGCTAAGTGTGTTTTGTTTCTCGTTTGACCCAAGGTAGCTAGCTACACTTTTAGTTTTGAGACTATGACAAGTGTTGCCTGAACTTTGCGGACCTTCCGGGGAAGGTCCGGCTGTTCTCCCGGAGGAGCTACCCGACTCTGTACAGTGACTCTATAACATACATCACATGTAACTACAGACTCACCTCCTTGATATTAAGCGTAGAACTTACAGAGGTGCTCAATGTTCCAAGGATTAGGGAGAGGTGTCCCATAATCGGTTGCCAAGCGAACACATCCGGGACGAGATACTTTGATCAATCGGAAGGGTCCTTCCCAACTGGGGGAGAGTTTGTTTAACCCTTCTCTGGATTATATTCTCCATAGCACCAGATCGCCTTCTTCGAGCTGTTGACTGTGAACATGCCTTTGGTGATAGCACTGAAGAGCTTGGCA
The DNA here is from genome assembly GCA_036927565.1 of Tuctoria greenei. NCBI lineage: Eukaryota > Viridiplantae > Streptophyta > Magnoliopsida > Poales > Poaceae > Tuctoria > Tuctoria greenei. The sequence goes on from JAYESD010000002.1 coordinate 182,423,350, forward strand.
GTATCGGGCATTCCGAATAGCTGCTCGGCACCTTCCCTCTTCAAGGAGGTCTAGGTCTTCACGTCGGAGCTGGTCCTGCGCGGCATCGTCGAAGGTTCCGACCTGGAGCGAACACAAGGTGATTTCCGGAGGAAGGATTGCTTTAGCTCCGTACACCAGGAAGAAGGGTGTCTCTCCAGTTGACCGGTTTGGAGTTGTCCTGTTGGCCGATAGAGTGGGCGGAAGCTCTTCGATCCAGTTGGCTCCATGTTTTTTCAGGCACTCATATGGGTCGTAGGTGAGCTACGGAAGCGTAGCTGACTTGGATGTCGAGGTCTTCGCAATATCCTTGTAATGCAGAGCTTGTGAACTAGGTCCCATTATCAGTTATGATCTTGTTTGGGACTCCAAATCTGCATACGATGGACTGCAAGAAGTTGATAGTTGATTGCTTGTTTATTGTCACAACTGGAGTTGCTTTCGGCCATTTAGTGAACTTGTCAATGGCAACGTACAGGAACTTGTAACCTCTGACGGCTCTTGGGAAAGGTCCCAAGATATCCACCCCCCACACAACGAAAGGCCATGTAGGAGGTATCATTTGTAGAGGCTGAGCTGGTGTTTGAATTTGTTTCACATGGAACTGGCTTGCTTCGCACTTCTTCACCAACACAGTTGCATCCTGGAGCGTTGTAGGCCAGTAGAAGCCATGCCGGAACTATTTTCCGACCAGCGTGCGGGAGGACACGTGGTTCCCACACTCGTCTCCATGGATTTCTGTGAGGAGCTCGCAGCCTACTTCCCTTGTAATGCACCGCATTAGGATGCCATTGGCACCACGCCGGTAGAGATCCCCTTCTACCAGTGTGTATATTTTAGCCAATCTGACTATCCGGTCAGCGGATACATTGTCTTCAGGAAGGAAATTGTCTTTCAAGTAGCTCCAGATCTCCGAGATCCATGCATCAAAGCTAGCTTGAGGATTTGAGTCTTGCGTGTTGGGTTGCTTGAAGCTTCTTGCAGCACCTACGACCCATGATGGACACCATGGTAACAGGGCCATCGGGACCGCCAGCTTCGAGGTGCTGGTCTCGCCCCCTTTGCTCAGTTGGGCAGGCTGAGATTTAGGTTTAGACAACCTCCGAACGAAGGTTCCATCGGGAGCCAAAGCCCCGGTTGAAGCTTTCATCGAGAGTTCGTCAGCTTCAGCGTTGTTGAGACTCTGGACATGGCACATATCCAGGACATCGAAGTCCTTCTGAAGCTTCTGGACTTCGAGTAGGTATGCAGCTAGTTGAGGTTTTTTGCAGCAACATTCACCTTAGACTTGTTTTACAACAAGTTGTGAATCACCCTTTACCAACAGCTGCTTGACACCATACGATAGTGCCACCTTGAGTCCATAAATTAGTGCTTCATACTCCGCCATGTTGTTGGTCGCCTTGAAGTCAAGGTGCACCATGTATTTAACCTTCTCCCCAGTTTGAGCGAGGTGAAGGACTACAGCTCCGGCCCCTTGCTTCTGCACGGAGCTATCGAAGTAGAGAGTCTAGTTAGTCTCAGTGAAGACCAGAACCTTGGGCTCCAACTTCTGCTCACTGGGGCCCCCAGGATTTGATGGAGAGGGGCTCCATTCCGCCATGAAGTCCGCCAATGCTTGATTCTTGATCGCTTGTCTTGAGATGAATTCAAAGTCGAACTCGACTAATTTCGCTGCCCACTTTGCAATGTTCCTACTGGAATTGGAGTTATGCAAGATTGCATGTAGTGGATAAGAGGTTACCACTGAAATCTTGTGAGCTTGGAAGTAGTGTCGGAGCTTCCTAGAAGCAATAAGAACTGTGTAGAGCAGCTTATGCTCCTCCAGGTACCGAGTCTTGGCATCACGGAGTACTTCGGTGATGAAGTATACTGGGCGCTGGACCATTCGGACCCTCCCGAAGGGGCCCGAAGCTTCCTCCTCATCTACCCAGACCCTCCCAGAGGGGTCCGGACCTTGTTCGGGGACCTCCGGGTTCCACTTGGAGGAATCTGGAGCTTCTTCTGAAGTGACCCAGACCTTCTCGGAGGGGTCGGGATCTTGTTGTTCAGTAGCAATGACTCCTTCATTTGAAGGAGATGGATCCTTCGGCATCTCACCTTGAGGATCAGGGCCTGGGAGCTGGGACCCAGACTCAACTTCAGGTAGCTCCAGACCCTCCCGAAGGGGTCTGCATTCCTGGACTGGAGATGATTCTGGTCTTTCCGCAACCAGGACCATGCTGACAACTTCATTAGTTGTCGAAATGTAGAGCAGGAGTGGCTCACCAGGGTTCGGAGCTACCAAGGTTGGTAGGAGGGTAAGGAGCTGCTTCAGCTCCTGGAATGCCTTTTCTGCTTCTTCAAACCATTGGAATGGTCCGGACTTCCTCAATAGCTTGAAGAAGGGTAGCGCCCATTCCGCCAGTCTTGAGATGAACTAGCTGAGGCAGCTAGACATCCAGTCAGCTTATGGACGTCCTTGATGCGGGCTGGTGGCCGCATGTCTTCAATAGCTTTTATCTTTGCCGGATTTGCTTCTATTCCTCGATGGTTCACCAAGAAACCAAGATGTTCTCCGGAGCTAACCACGAAGACACACTTGTCCAGATTCAGCTTCGTGCGAGTGACTCGCAACTTGTCGAAGACATCTTGCAAGGTGTCAAGGAATGACTCCTTGTTATTAATCTTGACGACGATGTCATCGACATACACTTCCACTATGTCTCTGATGAGCTCTCCAAAAGTTTTGTACATAGCTCATAAAAATGTTGAAGCGGCATTTTTGAGACCGAATGGCATGGCAGTATAACAATATAATCCATCCACTGTGATGAAGGAGGTATGCTCTTCATCTTCCCTAGACATTCTGATTTGATGGTACCCAGAATATGCGTCTAGGAAACATAGTAATTCACACCCAGACGTGGAATCCACTATCTAATCTATTCTAGGTAGTGGGAATGGATCTTTTGGACATGCCTTATTCAGTATAGTGTAGTCGATACACATCCGAAGCTTCCCGCCGACCTTGGGTACAACGACTGGCTTTGACAGCCATTTTGGGTGGAATACTTCTTGGGTGAATCCAGCTTCGAGCAACTTCTTCACTTCTTGTCATATGAAGTTCTGTCGCTCTACTGATTGCTTCCGAGGCTTCTGATGTACAGGCCGATCATCGGGATAAATCTTCAGATTATTCTTGATCACTTCCCTAGGGATCCAAGACATTTGTGACGGTTGCCAGGCAAACACGTCGATGTTAGCCCAGAGGAAAGTGATGAGCGTGAGTTCCTGTTTGTCATTCAGACCTCCCGATATACGGGTGGTCTGAGCGGCGTCGGAACCGATTTGGACGACATTTACGGGAATGTCGGTGTCGCCGTTTGGTTGCACACGAGGTGCGGAGGTTGAGCCTCGATGACGAGTGCTTGGGGGTTTTGGAGCTTGCCCCTTTCCGGATTCTTCTTCCTGTACTGTAGCAAGTGCGTGGAGTTCTTCCAGAGTTGTCACTCCAGCGGTGCGATCTCCACGGATCCGGAGAACACCAGTTGGTATTGTCATCTTCAACACCAAGTAGCCATAATGAGCAGCTGCCATGAACTTGTATAAGGCTGGCCTGCCCAAAATGGCGTTGAAGAGTAAGTTGATCTGCGCCACATCGAAGACCAACTTCTCAGTACGGTAATTATCTCGGGTCCCAAAGGTCACCGGAAGAGTAATTGCACCGAGTAGGGTTTTGGACCCCAGACCTACTCCGGAGAAACATCGGGAGGGGCGAAGGTCCAAAGATCAGAGCTGAAGCTTGAAGAAAGCTTCAAAGCTTATGAGGTTCAGCCCCGAACCTCCGTCCACCATTACATGGTGGATTTGGATGTTGTTGATGGTCGGAGACACCATCAATGGGAGTTGGCCAGCTTCGATCATATTCTGAGGGAAGTCTAATGCATCGAAAGTGATGGCAGTATCCATCCAGTTCTAGTGCGGCTCCGCCCTAGCGGTGGGAGCTACTGAGGCCATGTCCCGCTGCATGGTCTTGAGGACACGGCGGGAGGTGATGTCCCACGAACCACCAAAGATGGTGTTCATGGTTTTTCGGCGTTCATTGTCAGAGATGTTGGAGTCGTCGTCGACGGAGGTGTAAATAGCCTTCAAGACTTTTTTAGGGTCCTAGAAGCCTAACTACTCTTCAGCCGGAGCTTCGTCGACTTTCTGTTTTCCTTCCCTTTGACGAAAAGGAACTTCTTCCCGACGCTTGTTGTAGTGCTCGGAAAGGTTCTGGACCGATCAGCAGTCTTCCAGGTTGTGGTTGTTCAACTTATGTATAGGACACCACATCTTGGAGCTGCCACTGTCTTTAGATAATGGCCGAGGTCGTTTCTTGTGGCGTGGCCCCCGGCCACCCGGAGCTGCGTCAGCTGCAGCAGTAGGTGTGCCGGCCGACGGCTTTTTCTTGCCATTGGACTTTTTCTTCTTTTTGCCACTCCTGGAGGTTGTGGCTTCACCCTTCGATGATTTTTTTTGTCCTCCGGAGGTGGTTGTGAGTGATTTCACGGCCCTCCGCAGCTTTGGCGCATTTGTCTGCCAAGCTGAAGAGCTCTGTGATGCTGGTGATCTCCTTGGTCGTCAGCTTCTCCAGCATCTTCTTGTCTCGTACGCCCTGTCTAAATGCCACAATAATAGAGGCGTTGGAGATAGAAGGAATAGTGTTTCGTACCTGGGAGAACCTCTGGATGAAGGATCGCAGGGACTCTCCCCCCTTCTGCTTGATAGCAAAAATGTCCAGTTCGGTGCCTGGTCGGGTGTATGAACTCCCGAAATTGGTGGTGAACTGTTGGCACAGTTTTGCCCAACTGTTGATGGAGTTGGGCGGAAGGCTCATGAGACAGGACCTGGCGGTCCCAGTCAAAGCCACGGGGAAACAGTTGGCCATTACAGCCTCGTTGCCTCCGGTCGCAAGGAATGCGGGGGAGTAGATTTGGAGAAACTCAGCGGGATTGACAGTCCCGTCAAATTTCTCCGGCAGGTGAGGCCGGAACTTTTGTGGCCATCTGACCATGCGTAGGTGCATGGCCAGGGTAGAACAGCATCCTCCTACTCCCTCGGGAGCAAAACTGTCTCGAGCCTCTCGCCTTTCGCAAGCGCGCTCGATATGGATGCGGCCGTCCTATTGACGGTGATGGCGATCAAGCTCCGCCTAGAGGTCGTGAGTTGAAAGCTTGGTTACCGTATGGGTGCATCACGCCCCGGAAGGCAGCGACGTCACTTGTTGAGATGCAGCATGCCTCCTATGTTGGGAAGCGTGCGGACCAAGTCTGCCCGACACAGTCCGATGCTGCGATGGGGCCCGCCCCGAGGAGGGAGGACCTTGGTTGCTGATGCGATCGACTGCTGCTGCAACCAAATGTTCCACATCAGCCCTCCACTACTCCATTGCACCCTGAGATGCACCTAAAGGTGGTGGGCATTGGAGAAGAGCATGCGCTGCATGGAGCATGTGTTCAGGGTTGTTGTTAGCCAATGCTGTGACTGACGCAGACGCCCCATCCCGTTGTCCAGCTTGATTTGCCAGTGCAGACGGTGGCAGCGGAGGCATGACTCCTGCTGGAGCCACATCACCTGCTAGCTGTTGCCTCCAGCAGGTTGCGCTGCAGGGTTACTGTTGGATGATCCAGCAGCAGAATTCACCATCTTCGAATCTTGAGCATGCCCCTACCTGGCGCGCTAACTGTCGGAGTGTTGTTCCGGCAATTCTCCCAGTACTACTGTGGGTAGCTCGCGGAGTTTGTAGTTTGGTATTGGGCGCGCAGAGATTCAGAACACGGTGGCAAGCAGACACGGGGATTTGTGTGGTTCGGGCCGCCTGAGCGTAATACCCTACTCCACGGGATGTATGGTTGTTGTATTGAGCGTCTAAGAGTAAAGAGCCTCTAGCTTCGGGCCTTAGAGAGTCTGAGAGGAGAGCCCGAGAAGAGCCATTTGTGTATTGTCGACCAGTCCTTTTATAGTACGAGGACTGGTCGTCACACCGTTAGCCTAGCCCGACATGTGGCCCTGGCGGTTATTGATGATTAATACACAATAAATGAGGTTAATTACCCTTATAACGTGGTAACGGGTATTGACAGTGTCGTTACTGGTATTAAGGGCCTTCCGATTGTGTGTCATTAATAGGGTATTAAAGACACTTAATCGGGTCTTAAAGTCTTTAATTGCCCCTTGAAGGTCCGAGCTATTGGGGGTCCACCAGTCTGATTGTTAAGGTTGAAGTTCTGGCGGTTGGACACGTGGCAGTTTTGGAGCTTTCCGTCTAGGAGGGGTAGGTCCAGTGTAGATGTACATGTGTCGGTATCGGAGCTTCCCTCCATCAGGGGTTAGGTTCGAGTGTGCAGCACAAGTGTTTAGCCCGGAACCATTGCATGTACGGGATGTAGGTCCGGTTGCAGTATACACGTGGTAGCACCGGGACTAACCATAGATTCGAGGCAGGTCCGGTCCCGTATGACACGTGGGGCCTTCGCAGGTCTTCAACAAAGACAGGTAAAGTTCTTTTGGTCTTTTTGTAGTCCCAAGGGGTATACGGTACGCAGGGTACTGACAGACCAATTGTCGGACCTTGCAGAAGCTCGGAGCTAGAGTCAGACCTTGCTAAAAAGATGTTATGGTAGCATTCAAAACTTTTATTGTCAAAACCAATGTATTCAGCACACATAGGTCTCACATAATGTGGGAACTGCCGTAGAACATGAAAGAAATAAGGAGTTTTCTTAGAATGGCTGGATACTACCGTCGGTTCATCAAGGACTTTTCCAAGATAGCGAAGCCAATGACTGAACTGTTAATGAAGGAGAAGCCTTTCAAATGGACTCAAGCTTGTTAGGACAGCTTTGAGGATCTAAAGAAGAGACCAACAACAACACCTGTTTGTATTGCCAGATGTGAGCAAGATTTTAACATCTATTTTGATGCTTCAAGGCAAGGACATGGTTGTGTATTGATTCAAGTAGGTCGAGTAGTAGCATTTGCATCCAGAAAATTAAAGAAGCATGAGCAGAATTATCCCACACATGATCTCAAACTTGCAAACATAGTGCACGCGTTGAAGATTTGGAGACATTATGTTCTTGGCCATGGATGCGAGATTCATATGTATCACAAGAGTCTCAAGTACATATTCACACAAATGGATCTGAATTTAAGGCAACGACGATGGCTGCAACTCATTAAGGACTATGATGTGAGAATCAATTATCATACAGGAATAGCCAACGTAGTGACCGATGCTCTGAGTCGAAAGGGAGCAAGCCACCAGCTCACTGTTAGAGAGTTCCCATCCGAGCTATGCAAGGAGTTTGAACGGTTGAATCTCGGGTTTGTAAACGAGATGGGAGCAATGGAAGTAAATCCAACCCTAGAGCAACAAATGAGAGAAGGTCAGACGAAGGACAAGGAAATCCAGGAAATCAAGGAAAGAACCCAGAAAGGGAGAGAATTCAGATTCGATGAGGATGACTATGGTACTCTATGGCTTGGAAAACGGATTGTTGTGCCTAATGATAAGAGTCTCCGACAGTTGACATAGAAGTAGGCACATGACTCACTTTACTCCATCCATCTCGGTTGTACAAAGATGTACAAGGACCTGAAGACGTGCTACTGATGGGATAGTATGAAAAAGGACATAGCGGAATATGTCGCATTATGTGATGTATGCCAACGAGTCAAAGTTGAATATCAAAGGCCAGCTGGATTATTGATGCTGTTGAAGATTCCAAAATGGAAGTGGGATGAGGTTGGTATGGATTTCATAGTTGGTTTGCCTTGCACCTCAGCAGGTTATGATTCAATATGGATTATTGTGGATCGATTGACAAAATCGACACATTTCATTCCTTTCAATACTACTTATAGCGAAGCCAAGTTGGAAGAATTATACATGGCAAAGATAGAGTGTTTACACGGAGTGACCAAGAAGATAGTGTCCAATAGAGACTCTCTATTTACCTCAAGGTTCTGGCAAATGTTGCACGAATCAATGGGGACTCAGTTGAATTTCAGTTCTACCTATCACCCTCAAATGGATGGACAGGCTGAGAGAACAAATCCGACATTGGAGGATATGCTAAGAGCTTGTGCGCTTAAGTATGGAGAAAGTTGGGACAATAGATTGCCTTATGCTAAATTTTCCTACAACAACAGCTATCACGCAAGTTTGAAGATGTCGCCATATAAAGCATTTTATGGGAGAAGATGTAGAACACCCTTGTTTTGGAATGAAACGGGAGAAAGTCAAGTATTTGGACCCGACATAATCCAGGATGGTGAAAGGCAAGTTCAGATCATTCGCGAGAATTTGAGAGCTGCTCAGTCAAGATAAAAGGGTTATGCAGATAATAGACAGAGAAGCCTATCTTTTGAAGTGGGAGACTTCATATGTCTCAAAGTGTCACCCATGCGAGGTCACAGGCGGTTTAATGTCAAAGGCAAGTTGACACCTTGCTATATTGGACCATTCAAGATTTTTGACAAACGGGGAGAAGTAGCATATAAACTGTAGCTGCCTGCACATATTTCCGATGTCCATGATGTGTTCCATGTTTCTCAGCTCAAGAAGTGCTTGAGGGTTCCGGAAGAGCAGGTACCAATGGAGGAATTGGAGCTAAAGGAAGATTTGACCTATGTCGAACAACCTATCAGAATTTTGAACGCCAAGGAAAGGGTCACAAGGAATAAGATGATTCAATGGTGCAAAGTGCAATGGAAGCATCATATAGAAATGAAAGCAACTTGGAAGTGAGAAGACGATCTCAAGAAGGAATTTCCCTATCTCTTTCCTTCCATGTCGAATATCGAGGGCGATATTCATTTTAAGGGGGGGAGGGGGGGTAGGTTTGTAACACCCTCATTTTCATACATAATGCATTGCATATATCCACATAGATGTTTAACATAAAGCAGCTCTAAATGGAACAAGATTGAATGAATTTAGGCTTAATTAGGAATTCAAGTCTGTCAAGGTACGGACTTGTCTGGCCCCATACCCAGACTAGTCCGGTATCCCCTTTCTGTTTCAGAAATTCAGTTTCTTCAGGACTACGAACTTGTCCGGCACAATGCAAGGAATAGTCCGATTTAGCTTCTGATGTTTTCCCGGACTTGTCTGATTTCGAACGGACTAGTCCGATCTGGCCTTGTTTTCAACCCAGAAGCCTTTTATTTTGCATCCCTGGACTTGTCCGGCCACCCATACCGGACTTGTTCGAAGATCCTTCTGTTGCCAAATGGACTTGGCCGACCATTTAAACCAGACTTGTCCAGAAATGTCTTTGTTCGATAACGGACTTGTCCGGTACCTATTGCGGACTAGTCTGGTGTGCTGAATCTCACTCAGATTCTATTATTCTTCCACGATTGGTTATTGGGTAATTTCCTTAATTAGGCCCAAGAACATCGTGCCCAACCTCATAGGAACCCAAGTGGACCCCACCTCGGCCCCTACACGTCCCCCATCAAAACTCACTTGGTTTTCACCTCAAAACCCTACCTCTCCACCCCTACATAAGCAACCCAATACCCTCACCTCTCCAACCTTTGAGAAAAACCCTTGCTACAGTTCCTTTGCCTTGTGCCGCCATCAAGAAGGAGCTCAAGAGCAAGGAGAAGGAGGAGAAGAGGGAGAAGGCTCGATCAAGATCGATCTTTGTCAACATTTCGATAATTGACGTTCTTCATCATAAAAGCTTCATCAACTCATCCATATCAAGCCCTAGACGTCAATATTCAAGTGTTCCATCCAACTTTTGACCTTTGGATCTCTAGATATATGGTACACCCTCTACATTAAAGTTTCCATGCAAAATTAACCTCCAGTTCCCACTGATCAGAAATTCATAGTTTTGTATAGGGCAGGCTAGCCCAACCCCTATATCGGACTTGTCCGGCCTTTGAATCTGTTAATGCTCTATTGAATCCAAATTGACTCAAACCAATTCCAAACTTGTTAGAAACTATTATAACTAGTTCGTAAACATTAATAACAACTCATTAACAAGTTTTACTTCACAATTGCATTAATCATGCATATCATGGCACATCGAGTAATATATGAGCATTATTTGTTGTAATTGTTATTTTGCACAATTGTCGTGCGGAATAGAAGGTCTCGCTATAGATAGTTCTTACGAGGACCTATAGAACCAGAACTTCGAAGCTTTTGGTCCAAACCAAGCTAGAGAGCAAGGCAAGTGTCCTTGATTATTTTGATCCAGATTTTTAAATGTTTTGTTTGCAAAATTGTGTGATTGTGTCAATTGATGGGAAAACCCAATTGTAGGAGTTTACTAGTTTGGTATGACCACCCTTGTCGCTTGAACACAATGTAAAGATCGGGAAGGGTATTTTACACTTTTTGCTTCGGTATACTCAATTGGGTTCAGGAAACACTCATATTGCCTAATTATGAACTATTAAACACATGAATGGTGAAATTTGATAATAATGACCCTGTAGCAACATAGTGCTTATGGATCTAAGCAAGTCAGTTTTGTGGAATGGGTTGGACTGTTTTGGTGGTTTTGCTTGCTTTAGATCGAAGGACCGATTCGTGGAGCGAGCATCCAGGATTTACTGTGCCACCACAGGGCCAAGTATGGGTGCGACTTATCTGACTAATTAGTGTTTTGCTAGTACTATTTGGACCATTAAGAATGCTCGTGTAAGGGGTAGTCAGATGGATTTGTAGTGATGGTGGGACTACCCTAGGATCTGAATGGCTCAAGAGGGGGCCCTTGGTTGGGTGTGCTCAGTTGGAGATATCACCACCAGTGAAACCACAGTGGGGTCTAAGTATGCTAGTAATCACTTTGTAAAGGCTATTTTGTGATCTCTTGGCCACACACCTAAGGAAGTGTGAGACAGCATAATTGAGATTCCTTAGTCATCGAAAGCTGATGAAATCACGAACTTGTGGGTAAAGTGGTACAACCTCTGCAGAGTGTGTCTAAAACTATCATGATAGACGTGCTCCCTGACATGAGCAACCTGGACCCTAACATGATTAGAAGTTGGATGACTTGACATGGTTTAATGGTTGGAATTGAATTGGGAATCGGTAATGGTTTATTAATTGTCTTTGGTATATGAAATTGATGAAATTGAGACATATGAGTAGTTAGGAGTTGGATATGGATTATTATTGCTACTATTGGTTACTTGAGTTGAAATTGATGATAATTGGGTTATTTTGGGAAGGACCTCACTTAATGATTATAGAATTGCATTTTCAACTATTTTGAATGTACTTTTATGCAATTGGCCATTGTTTATTATCAATCCTTATTTAAGCTACGTGTCATACTTTCTCACACTTGTTGAGTACGACATGTGCTCACCCTTGCTATTCCCCCAATAAATTCAGTTGCAGGCGATAATGTGGAGTACCAGGAGGTTTTTGAGGAGTTCTAGGCGCACGTGTTACCGTCAAGCTAGCCTATGGAGTTTGGAGTATTAGTGTTTAGAGTTTTTCCACTGCAATTGTTTAGAGCTTGTATTCAAGACTATTTGGTTTGTAATAAGGAACTATTATTAGTGTTACTATTCAAGACATGGTTATAATCTGTTTATCATTTGTGAATCACTTGTGTATGTGTGTTAAACATCCTAGGCACACATATACATTACGTTTGGTTCATTTTCGGAACTGGGTGTCACATAAATGCAACATGAAAATAATACAATACATGATGCATAAAGATAAGAAAGAACAAAGTAAAAGACCTATAAAATACCAATAACACATTTGCTCCATTTTCAAGATTGATCACAATAATCCTTTCTTCTAGCCTTTGACATCTAAATACCACAATCCCAGTCTTAGGAGACTGAACTAAAAACAAGAAGGTTAGTCATCAACCTTCACATAATAAGAAGAAAAAACCAAAAACAAAACACACAAAAGCGGACAAGTATATACACAATATAAAAGTGAGCATAAGGGTGAGAAACTAAGTGAAGTTAGAGATGTTGAGAACATTGATTTCTCAACTTGACTTATTAAAGGTCTTATTGTTGAGAGGCTTTTTGAAAATATTTGCCTACTGTCCATGAGTCATCTTGTAGATCAATTTAATCTCCTTCTTGGCAGTATGATATTGGATGAAATGATGCTTAATATCAGTATGTTTGGCATGACCATGGTCACCCTTGCTGAGTGTCGTGTTGATTGCACTTTTGGTATTACAATATAGAGGTATTTTCCTATACGGAAAAAGACCATAATCCGAAAATGTTTGTTTCATATATAGAAGTTTATTTGTTTTGGTATACTTGGGAATTCCTTCTTGAACATAAATCACAAGCTATCTCTAATTTCAAGAAGTTTACAGAGAGAGGTCAAAATGATCAATTTCAATGCTAAGATCAAGAAGATAAGGAATGATAATGGCACCGAGTTCAAGAACTCTATAAATGAATAATATTGTGACAGTTATGGGATAAAGAAAGGGTTCCCTTATACACCAGAGAAAAATGGTGTTATAGAAAGATGAAAATAGGATTCTTATGACATGGGAAAGAGCTATTCTTGACGAGTATGAAAACCTTTAGGTGTTTTGGGCTGAGGTTATTAATAATGCTTGTTACACCTCCAACGGGGTATATATTTACCATCACTTGAAGAAGACTCCTTATGAGGTATTGGTGGGATGGAAGCCATATTTGATATACTTTTGGTCTTCGGTTGTATCTTCAAGAAGAGGAAGAGGCATGGTAAATTTGAGAAGAGGGCCCATGTTGAATCTTTTTGTTAGTTACTTTGGTACTTCTAAAGCTTGTAGACTTTTCAATTCTTGTTCTAGTTCTGTTGAGGAATCATATGTTGTGCAATGACGGGAACAGAATGTCTTAAGGCAATCAGAAACATGAAACGACTGTTGACAGGTGATTGTGATTCAATCAAAATAGTTGTGAGTTAAAAATCTGACAGCCCAAAAATCAATGTACTGTTGGTTTAGACTGAATCTTGCTGCAATTTATACAACCATGTTGTCGGTGAGCCTTCATGTATGCAGATTGCAGGATCGAATAGCATGTGATAAACTATGAGAGGGGGTGAATGGTTACGAAAAATTTTGCGCGGAACCTTCAATCCTTCAACTAGAAAAACAATTTGATGTAGAAACCCATATGTGTGACTATGTTAAAAGTCTTCAATCGTGACCAAACCTGCCGAGATTGTAGTGAAGCAAGTACCATAGCCAGCCCAACAAGCATCACATGAAAATGTTAAGTAGAACTTGAGTTATGACTCAAACTGTGAGCAAAGGTCAATTTGTTCTACCCGAGCAAAAAAACAGTTATGTTACATTGCAAAGATTCTCATGTGACATGGGAACCGTGACTCCAGTGACCGTGAACACTTCATAAATGATAGATACATGAGTTGTGAATCCAACACAAAAATAATCACGTCAACTAGATCAAAAAACATGAGTTATGATCAAAATAACAATGCAATGTCAATCTGTGCGAAAACTCAACAAGAAAAGGTTGAAGAAAAAAAGACGAACGATCAAGACTCAAAAGATTCACATAAACCACAAATTTTATTCATCAAATCATAGGACAAGCCGCTGCTTGTCTCGAATCCCAGGACACCCTGACCTCCTTGCTTATATAGACCCATCTCCAACAAACCATAACAGCCCTAGGACTCTACCAGACTAGGACACTATCTACAACATTCTAAAACTAGTCAGGACTATTCTATACGCAAATAGAAGCAATCCTCAACCTTCCAAATACCTTAGGAACGTCCAACACATGCCTAACACAACTATATTTTATGCCTCACATGAAACCATAAGATAACCAACTCAAAACTTTCTAAATATACACCAAACGACCTCAGCTTCACTCTGATTTCATGCACCAAATGGTTGGATCCCTTCTTACCATATCTTCACGTGAATATCTATTCACCACATCTTATAACAATATTGCCACATCTGCACACTCCTTGCACACATACACATACTCTCCAAAAATGTCAAACACCTTCCATATGCACTATTCTTGACTCAAACAAGTTGCACGACCTCCTGAATCATGTCAACCACAATTTCTCCTTAATTTGATTATTGAATCCTCAACTTCTCTGTATGTTTAGTTCAAGGACCACCTTCACCGTTCATGTTTGGACCTCAAGAAACACCTGCACATGATCAAACAACCATTCATTAGAAGCACAAGACCATGACTTGACTCTCGTTGGTCCAAAACCCACAACACATTGTGTGAGCACCTCATATATGCATGTTGCACATCTCAACCAGCCATAATCAAACAAAAAACATCAAAACTTAGTTCATAATCACCAAGCAATTATTCCCACAAATAAAAACCTAGTTTAGCACATCTATCGTGATGCTACAGAAAATGATCAGATTGGAGAGTCCGACCAATGCTCTGCCGTACGACCCGGTCAGTTCGAACAGTTCAAACTGTACATCAAAAAACATTGCATGAAAAGCTCACTTAAAACACATTTGTCAATGTATTTAGCACACATTGCTCTCACAATCTCCCTCTTGCTTAATGCATTGAAAACAATTCCCCCCCCCCTTGCAATCAAACATTGGCTCGTTCACATTTTATGAAAACTTTTCACAAAAATCCCCCCCTTTGTAAACTAAATGAAAAAGAAACCCCCGCCTTAAAAATTATCACCTAGGATGTACTCCCACAGAGAAGAATCTGTTAAGCACTTATGAATGTTCAATGTATGACATCTTCCCATTTGAAAATATATTAGACAAAATATAAAAGAGAATTTTGGATATGTTATGACCATAATATGACATATACATATAGAAAATAGCTCATCCAAAATTTATTATCAAGTAACTTACACTATCACAGAAATGAAATACGTAAAGTAGTGTAAGTCATGCTAGAGATCATGTGTAATTCAATTTAAGCAAGCCATGATCTCACTAAATTATTGTTTCAAAACAGTGGTTGTATTTTTAATTATCTTTCAAAGCAAAGATTGAGATTATATGAATTCTGCAGGAGATTATATGCAACATCAACCTTATTTTATCCTACTAAGCCAATCCTATATCATTTGACAATTAGAAACTTAAGGACATGGTGTTAGTCATACACAACTCCTTCAGAGTTCATATCTAAGTGCAATGATAAGTGTTCTCAAACGGAGAAGTACAATGCATGCATGTTCTCTTGATCTTTTCTGATTTTTCACTTGATCATAAAATATCAACTTGTGAGTTGTTGTTTAATAATATTTTCATGATTGAAAGCATTTATGAGCATGCAACAAGGTCAAAACAACAAGAAAGTTTGATCATGACCAGATTTAGTGCAAGTAATTATTCTATTTACTAGTCATGATAAAAACAACAAAATGTATAAACATGGTTAATGTAGTGAGAAGCTTTTAGCATGTACAAGGAATCACAAAGTCATATATGAATAAAACACTATGCTAATATCACTTTTAAATTTGGATTCACACATAGACTTTCCAAGTTGCAAACTGTCCCCCTCAATTTAAGCCATGAGGATGCATAACCTCTTGTTCACCCGAATGAAGGAAAATGAGTGAAATCCAAAGGTTTTGTAAAAATATCAATTAATTATTGTTCAATATCTACATGGTGAAGCACATTATTTTCTTTCTCAACACTATCACGAAGAAAGCGATACCTAATATCAATGTGCTTATTTCTAGAGTGTTGCACAGGTGTTTAGCAATGCAAATAGCAATAATGTTAACATAAAATATCATAACACTATCTAGGTAGATCCCATAGTGTTTGAACAATCCAAAAAATTTGAAAACAAGTGCTAGAGCAGCTACATATTCAAATTCGATCGCGGATTGTGTAATTGAACTTTGTTTTCTAAATGACCAAGCAACAAGTGAGTTACCTAGAAAATGGCAAGCACACAAAGTACTTTTCTTATCAATTCTAAAACCCCCAAAATTAGCATCGAAAAAAAGCTCTCAAAGAAATGGTTGAGGAAGAAGGGAGAAAAATGTCAAATTCTTGAGTTTTATGTAAGTACCTTAGTATCCTTTTGACGGGTTGATGATATGATCTTGGAGTCATGCATATAGAAATATGCTGAATTGTATATCTGGTCTTGACACTGTAAGATATAAAAGTGAGCCGATCATGCATTTATATTCTTTTTCATCTACGGCTTCACCATCTTCATCAAGTTTTACTGTCATTGTTGCTACTGTTGGTGTCGCATAGGCTTGTTGTTCTCCCCATCGAAGCACGTAAGGAGGTCTTCCGTATATTTCGTTTTAAGTGTAAAGGTTCCCATCTTAGTTTCCTTGGTTTGCAGTCACAACTAAGTACTCCCATCATACTCCTCTTAAATTTCGAACTCATCATAGCTGGACTGTGTGACTCTTTCGTGCAAACTTCCAATAATGTATCATGGAGAGTGAATTTTGCGGATGTAGAGGGGACTAGACTCTTCACAATGTTCTTCTTATTCTTCATGTTCATCACAAATCGAAGAACATGTGGCTTGAGGATAAGCGGTACCAGCATTATTGGATGTTGGAGCTGGCTATGGAGCAAAATCAGGAGCAGGAATGACATCATTAGCTTTTATAATTTCAGGCAACAGCTCGACTTCTTTTTCATCTTCAATAAAAATGCTCTCCTCCAGCAGATACACACCTTCACCTGCAATGTTAGAGCTAGTATCTAGACTAGCTTCATCAAAAAGAATAAGTCTCCATAATTTTGTTTGTTTTAGATCAAGTTTACAGAGCAAGAGGCAAAACTAGCTCCTAAACCTCAGTCTTTCTAGCGGGCACTTGTCTACTAGTTGCCTCCACATCCTAGTAGGGTTTAAACATAGTCTTCAACTACAAATTTGCGACATATAGCATAGTAAACAAACTATAGTCGACTTATATAGGTTCACACTTATGAAAGTAATAACAGCGGACAGTCCCAAATGTCCCCATTATAAAATACTTGATCAGGTGAGTGCTGAGATGATTATGCATCATTTTCATGAAGCTCCAGCTGTGGCGCCGTCTGCAGGACTTTCCCATGGCTTTCGATCATCTTCGATGCTTCCAGAAACATTGTTTCAGCTCCAGCTCTGATTATGTCCTACATCTACTGAGAACAGAGCCCTTTTATAGTGCAGTTCTTCCAAAATCCCTATTCTAAATCTTTCGTCTTCTCCACCTTTTGTTGTTTAATTCTTTCACCTGCCTCTTGATTGTCAGGATCTGATCATCTTTTATCTTCTTGAACTCCTCCTTCTGTACCATTAAACCGGTTTTCCTGTATTTTCTTTATTTTTCCTGAAATCAAAAAAATCACATCCTGTCATTGTAGATGAAGTTTTTATTTCTTTGGCAGAAACCCTTGAGAACCATTTGGATCATCATCTAATAAATCATGCTCATCTGCTTTCCAGTTGTCAGTGTATGTCTTTTTTACCCTCTTCCTTCCTTTGGCTTTATCAATTTCCTTTCACTTCCTCAATATTTTGCACCCATTGGAGTTTTCCCCCATCCTTTCCAGAGCTCTCAATTTATTTGTGTTTGTCTGACCTTCACTCTTCTCCAAGCCAAGATTGGTTGAGATCCCCTTTGCGGTATCCTAGCCAGTCTTAGGCCGTTTGGGAGAGGACTGTGAGGTATCCACCTCAATTGTAGAAATTCTGATCCCACTCTCTCTTTTCTTGTTAGAGCTTTCCACTTCACTCTCAAACCATAAATCATAGATATAAGGATATATTGCTCCTTCAACACTAGCAGGTATTCTTCTCAGATCCTTGCAAGCAATTTTCAATCTGACAGAATCACTCTTCATCAATGTCTACTGTCAATCCTACTAGGGAGCCCATGTAAGTTAGAGTTTTCTTGTTTCTCTTATCATGTCGTATTTTTCTAACCTTGAACCAATCTTCTTGTAATTGCCCATTAGCCCCAAGTGTTAGCTTCCATGTTTTCACAATAATATGAGCATCATTTCTAAGCACCAGCTTGAAGTTCCTCCAATTATTAATCATCTTTGCTTCAGGAAATCTCATAGTAAATCTTTTTTTGCCAATCTGTTGAGCAGCCACTCCTAGGAACTATTCACAACATTAAACTCGAATTGATTTTCAATCTGAGTTGCAGTAGCTGATCCACTGACTACAGTAATCACAGGAATACTGTCAACTTCTTTAGATTTCACTTCCAAAGATATATCATGTATGCTAAAGAAACTTTGACCATCCACTTGTGTAGCACACTAGGGTGCTATGTAGTCCCTTAGTAACATGGTGTAGCAGTGAATAGCTTCATGTCACACTTTCCCACATCTTGTACAATATTTGACATTGGGGCAGTTGTTGAGTTTGTGGTATCTGCTTCCACAACTGTAACACAGATCTTCAGCATCAGCAGCAGGTTTGGCATCCCCTTTAACTTCCATATTCTGATATATATCCACATCCAAAGCTTGCTTATTCTTCTTGTTTGTCTGATCCACAGTCTCTGCATTTGAATCCTTATACTCCATTCCTTTGTTCAGATTAGAACTCCGGCCAGCAGATGGTTCATGTGTCATAGCCGACTGGCTTTGAATACCTATAGCCAAAATTTCCACTTGCTTATGATCTTGTTTCTCGTCCAACCATGGCTTCCAGTCCGAGGTTCTGTGCCAAGCATTTCTACCCCAATTTCCTTTATTGGTAGCAGCATTTTGATCAAACTTTCCTCTTCCTCTTCTCCAACCTCCATCAGCAGATTCTACTCTTCCACCTCTCCAACCTACATCCATACAACCCCATGTTCCTCTTCCTCCTCCACTAAAATGCCCTCTAGCTCCAGCATCCACACCAATGAAGCATCTCCCGCCCGCGACCACCAACAGTAAATCCATCCTTCCCCTCAACCCCTTTAGATAAATTTGTTTTAGATCTATCGTTGCCTCCCTCACAGCCTCAATAGTAGTATCGCCACCCTCCTCCAACCCTAGAACACGCTTGCCAGAACCAAAAGCCACACCATCAGACTCGCCTTTCTTCCCTCCGAGATCAGGATTAGGGTTAGGTTCTTTGTTGCTTAAAATAGTAGCCTTCCTTCTTCATCATCACTCGACACCATGAAGACTGGGGCAAAACTGAATCTGAGCACTTCTGCGAAAGATCTGTTCCTCCCCCAAAAGTGGCCGAAAAATCGCTCTTCAGTAGTGACCTCCACAATTATGCTTGTGTTAAGCAGAAACACACGATAGCCTCTAGTATGAGATTGATAACCAAGAAACATGACATCAATAGATCTATCTTCAGACTTATAAAGATTGTCATGTTTTTTCACACAGCATTTGTATCCAAAGACTCTAAAATGTTTGACACTGGGCTTATGTCCATATCAGAGCTGTAGGATCGAAGAGCACGTGAAAAGCTACCAGAGGTGGGGGGGGAATGGTAGATTTAAAAAATCTTACGCAGCTGAAACAATTAAACCCCAAACCCTTTCGGCAGAAAAACGACCTGTTAAAGAAACCGTGTGTGAGACTAATCTAAACGTGTTTCACCATGACAAAAGTGATAGATATCATAGAGAATCAAGTCAAGAAGACAACACAAAAAGAATCACTCAAATCCGTCGAGAAAAACTCAAGTTATGATCGAATGATCAAACAATGGTCAATCTGCCATACCCGAGAAAAAACAGTTCTGGAACGACGCAAAGAAACTCGTGTAGATCATAGACCACAAATCCAATGACCGTGAAATTTTGACAGATGATATACAATCAAGTTGTGAAGACAAACCAAAAAGAATAACGTCAATTGGATCTGCAAAACTCGAGTTATAATAAAACCACCGACGAAAGGTAGTGCTGTCCAGAAACTCGACGAGTAAAACTTGTCTGGAACAAGTCGGACGAACAAGGCACAAAAGTTCCTTCAAACTACGAATTTTATTCAATAGAACGCAAGAGGAACAGCCCCAAAGTCGTTCACCACGAGCTCTTGGCTCCCTTGCTTATATAACCAGCCCTTAGGCCAACTCAATATCAACTAGGACTCCAATCCTACTCAGATCACGAATCCTAACTTTCCATAACTGCTCAAGATTCTTCTATACGCAGATAGAAGCAATCTTAAGACTTCCAAACACCTTAGGAATGTATCCCACATTCCTAAACAACTCAAATTTGTGACACGCACGAAATCCTAACATAACCAACTCGATACTTTCCATACCGAGCCATAACCGACTCTGCCGCAGCCAAAGTCATCAACCGGTAGGATCCGATCCTTCCGACCAGATCTTTCCTTCCTTATCCCATCTTCGGAACCATATGGCCACGTCATGCACCGCATGCATACGTGTGAACACCTTCCTTCGACGTTCAGTAACATTCATGTGCACTGCCCTTGATTCAATCATCCTGCGCGACCTCCTGATCAGCTCAACCACAGTTCCTCCAGAAATTGGTTGTTAGATCCTCATCTCCTCCCTGAGACTAGTCCAATGGATCCCGTCACCAACCATGACTTGAACTCAAGCAACACCTGCACATGAATAGACAACCAATCCATACGAGCCCAAGTCCTTGACCTAACTCAAGTTAGTTCCGAACACAACATCTTACGTGAGAGCCTCACATAAGCATGTTGCAAAACCACAGCAAAACGATATCAGCCATATCATCCAAAACGCACCAAAAACTTAGTAAAAGAATACTAAGCAATCTTTCCAACAATGTAAAGCAAGTACGAAACATTGCAAATGAAAAGCAGAAGCACTGCGGTCAAGTTCCGGACCTTGCCAGAGCAACCCGGAGCTTGAGCCGGAGCTATCAAAAGCTAGTAGAATCTAGCGCCGGAGCTTATCAAAGCTAGTATAACCAAGCTCTCGCCGGAGCTTACCAAAACTAGTCAACCCAAAACCGCAGCTAGACAAAGTACGTCGGAGCTTAGCAAAAGCATGCCGGAGCTATCAAATATATGCCGGAGCTATCAAAGACATGCCGGAGCTAAAGATAAAGCTCACCATTGCTAACCAAAGCTAGTCGGACCTAGCATCGAACGTAATCGGAGCTAGCCAAACCAAGCCGGACCTACCGTCGGACTTTGCTGTAGCTCAGAGCTAGAGTCGGACCTTGATAAAAAGGTGTTTTGGTGATATTTAAAAACTTTTATCATCAAAGCCAAGTGTATTCACTACAAGCCAATGTATTCAGCACATATAGGTCTTACAATCTCCCCCTTGATGAATGCATTGGCAACACCATTTAAAATCCGAACATTGGCTTATTCACATAAAAGTTTTGAAACAATTTCTCCCTTTTTGTAAATCAAAAGTAAAATAAGAACAAAAACAAAAACTCCCATATTATCTCTCCCCCTTTATTATCTCTCCTTATGCACATATTCCCTTTCTCTTCATGCTTATCTCTCCCCCTTTGACAATGTATTCAACAAGTCATGAGCATATAAACAATTTATCTCTCCCCCTTTAGTTGTTATGAGCATATTATAACATTTACATATAAACAAAGCTCATCCAAGTCATATTATCAAGTACCTTATATTATCACATCAATGAAATACATAAAGTAGTATAAGCCATGCTAGAGATCAAATGTAATTTTCAATTTAAGCAAGTCATGATCTCACAAACTTAACTATCTCAAAACCTGAAAGCATGACACTAGTTGCTGCATTTTATTATTTTTCAAAGCATAAATTTAGATCATATGATATTTGCAAGAGATTATATGCACATCTGCCTTATTCTAACCAACCAAGCCAAGCCTATGTCATTTGACAATCAGAAGCTTAAGGACATGGTTTTAGTCATACACAACTTCTTCCAAGTTCATATCTAAGTGCAATGACAAGCCATCTCAAAAGAAGAAGTGCGATGCATGCATATTCTCTTGATCTTTTCTCAATTTATATTTGTTCATAAAAACTCAACATGTGAGTTGATTACTTGATTAATTCTTTATGATTTAAAAGCACTTGTGAACATGTAACAAGTTCAAAACAGCAAGAAAGTTTGACCATGACCAGTTTTAGTGTAAGTAATTATTCCAATTACTAGACATGGCAAAAACTACAAAATGTATAACACGAGTAATGTAGTAAGAACTTTTAGCATGTAAAAGGAATCACAGAGTCATATATGTATGAAATACTATGCTCATATTATTTTAATTTCAGATTCACACATAGACTTCCCAAGTTTCAAAAACTCCCCCTCAATTTAAGCCATGAGGATGCATAACCGCTATTTCACTACGAATGTAACAAAAACGAGTGAAATCCAAAGGTTTTGTAAAAATGTCAGCCAATTGATGTTCGGTATCTACATGGTGAAGTACAATGTTTCCTTTTTCAACATTATCTTGGAGAAAGTGATACCTAATGTAAATGTGCTTAGTTCTAGAATGTTGCACAGGGTTTTTAGCAATGCAAATGGCACTAGTGTTATCACAGAACAGTGGAACACTATCTAGATCAACCCCATAGTCCTTAAGTGTTTGAACAATTCAAAGAATTTGTGAACAAGCGCTAGCAGCAGCTACATATTCAGATTCGGCTATGGATTGTGCAACTGAATTTTGTTTTCTAGAGGACCAAGCAACAAGAGAATTACCAAGAAAATGACAAGCACCAGAAGTACTTTTACTATCAATCCTACAACCCCCAAAATAAGCATCCGAAAAAGCTTTCAAAGTAACAGTTGAGGAAGAAGGAAGAAAAATGCCAAATTCTTGGGTTCCATGTAAGTACCTGAGA
Source organism: Tuctoria greenei (assembly GCA_036927565.1). Taxonomy (NCBI): domain Eukaryota; kingdom Viridiplantae; phylum Streptophyta; class Magnoliopsida; order Poales; family Poaceae; genus Tuctoria; species Tuctoria greenei. The sequence continues at coordinate 182,446,161 of JAYESD010000002.1, forward strand.
ATCCTTTTGACGGCTTGACGATGTGAAACAGGTGGGGAAGCTTGAAACCGTGCACAAAGACATACGCTGAGTTGTATGTCCAGTCTTGATGTCGTGAGGTACAAAAGTGATCCGATCATGCTTCTATATTCTTTTTGATTCACGGGTTCACCATCTTCATCAAGTTCAAGTGTTGTTGTTGTTCCCATTGGTGTCCGAAGAGGCTTGCTTTTGTCCATGTTGAAGCGCCTTAGGAGGTCTTTGGTATACTTCGTTTGATGCACAAAGGTACCCTCCTTGGTTTGCTTGATTTGCAGCTTCAAAAAGTAAGTGAGTTCACCCATCATACTCATTTCAACTTCGGAACTCATCATTGCTGAAAACTTGGACACAAGATCATGAGAAGCACAACCAAAGAAAATATCATCCACATACACTTGAACGAATAATGAGTCATTGCCATGTTTAAGAACAAAAAGAGTTTTATCAACCTTGCCCATGGTAAACCCCTTTTAAAGTAAGAATGTTTTTAACCTATCATACCATGCTCTAGGGGCTTGTTTGAGACCGTATAAGGCTTTGGACAGTTTGTAAACATGATTAGGAAAATCTGGATTTTCAAAACCTGGTGGTTGTTTGACATAAACCTCCTCATCTATGTAGCCATTAAGAAAAGCACTTTTAACATCCATTTGAAATAGCTTAAAACCTTTAGATGCTGCAAAAGCTAACAAAATTCTTATGGCTTCTAATCTAGCGACTGGAGCAAAAGTTTCATCAAAATCTAGACCTTCAACTTGAGTGAAACCTTGAGCAACCAACCTAGCCTTATTCCTAACCACAACCTCATCCTCACTTTGTTTATTTTTAAATACCCATTTAGTTCCAATTAAAGTGTGACCTTGAGGTGGAGGTACAAGTTTCCAAACATTATTTCTTTCAAAAATTTCTAACTCTTCTTGCATGGCAATAATCCAAGATTCATTAGTGAGTGCGTGTGATATATCTTTGGGTTCAAAAGAAGCAACAAAAGCATAATGAGCATAAGAGTTTGGATCGCAAAACCTGGACCGTGTGACTCGTTCGTGCAAGCTTCCAATCATCTGTTATGGGGGATGATCTTTGTAAAAACGTAGGGGAACAGATGTCTCACAAGCTTCTTCTTTATTAGGTTCATCGTAGATTGATGAGCTTGTGACTTGTGGACGATCAGGACCATCATAGGTGATAGCCGGAGCTTGTTCAATGTCCGGAGCTGGACACGTTTCTACTTCGGAACTACCAGGCGGTATCACCAGCTCTTCTTCATCTTCAAAAATACCCTCCCCCTGAGGATACAGATCTGGTCCTGCAACACCGGAGCTAGTACCTGGGCTAGCTTCATCAAAAGACACTTCACAAGTCTCCACAATTTTGTTAGTGTCAAGTAAAAGCACACGGTAGCCTCTAGTATGAGATGGATAACCAAGAAACATGCCATCAATGGATCTAGGTTCAAATTTATCAAGATTACCATGTTTCTTAACAAAGAATTTGCAACCAAAGACCCGAAAGTGTGTAACACTAGGCCTATGTACAAACCGAAGCTCATATGGTGTTTTACCTAGCTTAGTACGCAAGAAAACACGATTTGAGACATAACAAGCGGTTGCTAACGCATCAGCACCAAATTTCCTAGGAGTTTGATATTCATCAAGCATAGTCCTAGCCATTTCAACTAAGGTTCTGTTCTTTCTTTCTACAACACCGTTTTGTTAAGGTACATATGATGAAGAAAGTTGATGATCTATTCCATTTTCAGCACAAAAGTGATCAAAAGATTGATTTTTAAATTCAGTTCCGTTATCACTTCTAATTGCCTTTAAAGATCCTGGGTGATCAATTGATAATCGAAGAAATAAAGTCCTAAAGTGACTAAAAGCTTCATTCTTAGACGACATAAAGTAAACCCAAGAGTATCTAGAATAATCATCAACAATAACAAGAACATACCATTTACCTCTGAAGGACTGAACACGTGAAGGTCCTACGGTGTCAAGATGCAAAAGTTGACATGGTTCAGTTGTCATGATCATTGTGAGAGGAGTATGTGAATCTGCAACCATCTTAGCATGTCTACAAGAAGAGCACACAATTTATTTGTCCCTTTTAAGCTTAGGCAGCCCACGTATGCGATCAAGAGCACTAACACGCGTTAGGTGATCAAAGCCTACGTGACCAAGTCTACGATGCCGAAAATATAAGTCCTTTGAATCATTAGGAACTAGACACCTATGCTTAGGGGAAGACATATCAAAATCAGCTTTAAAAACTCTTCCAAACCGAGACATGTTAAAAATAGGCTCACTATTTGAACCTGCAACTTTGCAGCAGTTTTTATTGAAAATAATTTCTAGATTTTCATCTAGCAATTGTGAAACAGAAAGCAAGTTGTATTTCAAATTTTTGACAAGTGCCACATCCTTCAATGTGTAGTGATCATTTACTCTAACCGAACCCTTAGCAATTATAGGAGTTGAAGAATTATCGGCAAAGGTAACATTCTCTACACGTGACACAAAAGAGAGGGAGGAGAACCAATCTTTGTTACCGGTCAGGTGGCGTGAGCAACCTGAATCCACAATCCAAATGTTCTCCTTCCTCAAACATATAACCTACACAAAAGCACAATACGTCGATGACTCAATACTGGGGTTAGTCAAAAGGCATTTAGGAATCCAGTACTGAGTCACGCGACGTGCAGCAGGAAAAACACGCGAAGGCTGAGATAAAACAGCAGGTTTATGAGTCGAAGTTTGAGGTTTTCTATTATTAACTCTTTTAGCACAAAAACCAGTAGCTCTGTAGGTAAAAGCAGCAGTTCCAAAAGACAAGGCTAAAGCTCCAGAAACAAAAGCTGAAGTTCCGATGGAAAAAACAGAAGGTCCGGGAGCTCTCGGAGCTATCGGAACTATCGGAGCTGCTTTTGCGGATTTCTTACCAGAAGGTCCGGAAGCTACCTTTTCAAATTTTTGACTCACTAAAGCAGGTTGTGTTTTTCTAATTGCATGAAAGTTATAAGATCTAGAATTTTTTCTTTGCTTTTTCTGTTGTTTAGCTAGTCTATAACAAAAATCTATGACATGACCATCTCTACCACAGAAGGTACAATGAAATTTAACTTTGTGTTCATGTCTAGATGAGCAAGTAATATTTTTATTTGAAACCGAATGAGACAACACTCCTGCAGATTTGAAAACCATTCCTTTTTGTTTAGGAACTGTTTGAATCAAACCACTTCCAAATGACTTTACAATTTTAGGTGGATGTGCCTTAGAATGAGCATGAGAATCAAAACCTAAACCAGTTTTATCATTTAAAGACTTGGAAGAATTCAGCAGCAAGTTTAGGTTCTTATTCCCATTAAAAAACTGATCTAATGTCCTATGCATGTTGTCAAGTTTATTGGACAGATCAAGGCAATTTTCACATGAATTTTTTCCTTTTAGTTTTCAATTGGAACAAAATTTAACTTCATGAGAACGTAAAGCATTGTTCAATATAGAAATTTCATTCATAGCATCCTGTAGTTTCTTATCAAGATCATCACAAGTAGAACAATGCCAATCAATTGTAGAACAGCTAGTATCTTTCAAGTTTTTATCATTAAGTGCAGCAAGCTCTTTGTTCTTTTCAATTTCTAACTCAATTTTATCAAGTGTGGAGGTGTGCACACTTCTTAATGAGGATAATTGTTCATATATTAAATCACATGAGGAACATGCATCATCACTAGGAATCAAAGTTTTTAAACGGTTGATTTCAGATTCTAGTGATTCCATTTTAGCAGCACTGGCCCTAAGCTTTTTGTCCTTTTTCTTAACAATAATAGTGGCACGAGAAATAGCATCACACATTTCTTCGCAAGTAGGACATACCTCTTCATTGTCGCTGTTGTGTTCTGCGTCCTCCATACTTGATCTTGACTTGCCCGCCATGAAGCACAAGTTTGACAAATCATCATCATCTTCATCACTTCCAATGTCCACGTCGCTTGAACTGAACTCTTGAAGCGTGGTGATGAAACTGTTGATCATCCTGCGTCCTATGGTACCTTTCTTCTTCTTGTTTAAATTTCCAGTGGAGGTCCGAACCTTGCTTTGTTTTTCTTCCCAGGTAGTCGGACCTGAAAGGTAAGGCATTCTGTACAAAAGTGTCCTGTTTTACCACATTCAAAACAGCGTTGAGGTCCGGAGCTTCCTCTCCTTCTAGTTCTCACATTTTGCAATGCTTTTGAGAATCTAGTAGAGATGAGTGCCAACTCCTCTTTTTGAAATTCTTCGATCTGCTCCAGGGTTAGTGAGGACAATAAAGCAAGAGTATTGCAGGATGATGATTGGCCGGAGCTAGACATATCACGTTGTGAAACAAATGCAATAGACTTATTGGGATTCTTACGTGAGATTATGTCAATTTCATGAGTTTTTAACTTGGAATACAGCACATCTAAAGTAAGTGAACTCATGATAGTAGATTCACGAATAGATGTGACTTTCATCTCCCAATTTGACATATCTAATGCACTTAGCAATTGCCTAGCATTTTCAGCATCTAAAAAATTAACATTGACACTACGCAAGTTGCTGAGAATTTTATTAAAGCGAGCAAAAAGGTCATCAATAGACTCACCAGGTTGCATCTCGAAGCGCATGTATTCTTTCTTGAACATGTCTCGCCTTACCTCTTTGATTGTGTTGGATCCTTCGTGGTAGTCACAAAGTGCTTTCCACAAATCGTATGCAGATCGGAGGTGTGCAACACGGTCGAAGTCGCTTTGAGTTAATCCTTGTATGATCAAGTTCCGAGCCTTGTTGTTGTTGTCGACATCTCTCAGATTTGTAGCTGTAACTTGATCGTTTGATGGCACTTCGTAAGGCTTGTATACCTTCTCCCATATTGGAAAGCCTTGTGCCTGGATGAAAGCCTCCATGCGTGCCTTCCAAACCTGGAAATCAATACCAGCAAACACACAAGGTTTGGCGGAGTACTTCTCCATGATGATTAGTCAAAAACACGTGCAAATCTCAAAGATTAGAGCACCGTGGCTCTGATACCAATTGTAGGATCGAAGAGCACGTGAAAAGCTACCAGAGGGGGGGTGTGAATGGTAGATTTAAAAATCTTACGCAGCGGAAACAATTAAACCCCAAACCCTTTCGGCAGAAAAACGATCTGTTAAAGAAACCATGTGTGAGACTAATCTAAACGTGTTTCACTATGACAAAAGTGATGGATATCATAGAGAATCAAGTCACGAAGACAACACAAAAAGAATCACTCAAATCCGTCAAGAAAAACTCAAGTTATGATCGAAATATCAAACAATGGTCAATCTGCCCTACCCGAGAAAAAACAGTTCTGGAACGATGCGAAGAAACTCGTGTAGATCATAGACCACAAATCCAATGACCGTGAAATTTTGACAGATGATAGACAATCAAGTTGTGAAGACAAAACAAAAGAATCACGTCAATTGGATCTGTAAAACTCGAGTTATGAAAAAACCACCGACGAAAGGTAGTTCTGTTCAAAAACTCGACGAGTAAAACTTGTCTGGAACAAGTCGGACGAACAAGGCACAAAAGTTCCTTCAAACTACGAATTTTATTCAATATAACACAAGAGGAACAGCCCCAAAGTCGTTCACCACGAGCTCTGGGCTCCCTTGCTTATATAACCAGCCCTTAGGCCAACTCAATATCAACTAGGACTCCAATCCTACTCAGGTCACGAATCCTAACTTTCCATAACTGGTCAAGATTCTTCTATACGCAGATAGAAGCAATCTTAAGACTTCCAAACACCTTAGGAATGTATCCCACATTCCTAAACAACTCAAATTCGTGACACACACAAAATCCTAACATAACCAACTCGATACTTTCCATACCGAGCCATAACCGACTCCGCCGCAGCCAAAGTCATCAACCGGTACGATCCGATCCTTCCGACCAGATCTTTCCTTCCTTATCCCATCTTCGGAACCATGTTGCCATGTCATGAACCGAATGCATACGTGTGAACACCTTCCTTCGACGTTCATTAACCTTCATATGCACCACCCTTGATTCAATCATCCTGCGCGACCTCCTGATCAGTTCAACCACAGTTCCTCCCGAACTTGGTTGTTGGAACCTCATCTCCTCCCTGAGACTAGTCCAATGGATCCCGTCACCATCCATGACTTGTACTCAAGCAACACCTGCACATGAATAAACAACCAATCCATACGAGCCCAAGTCCTCGACTTGACTCAAGTTAGTTCCGAACACAACATCTTACGTGAGAGCCTCACATAAGCATGTTGCAAAACCACAACAATCGATATCAGCCATATCATCCAAAACACACCAAAAACTTAGTAAAAGAATACTAAGCAATCTTTCCAACAATGTAAAGCAAATACGAAACATTGCAAATGAAAAGCAGAAGCACTGCGGTCAAGTTCCGGACCTTGCCAGAGCAACCCAGAGCTTGAGCCGGAGCTAACAAAATCTAGTAGAATCTAGCGCCGGAGCTTATCAAAGCTAGTATAACCAAGCTCCTGTCGGAGCTTACCAAAACTAGTCAAAACTAGTCAACCCAAAACCGGAGCTAGACAAAGTACGTTGGAGCTTAGCAAAAGCATGCCTTAGCTATCAAATATATGCCGGAGCTATCAAAGACATGCCGGAGCTAAAGATAAAGCTCACCGGAGCTAACCAAAGCTAGTCAGACTTAGCATCGAACGTAACCGGAGCTACCCAAACCAAGCCGGACCTACCGTTAGACTTTGCTGTAGCTGAGAGCTAGAGTCGGACCTTGATAAAAAGTTGTTTTGGTGATATTTAAAAACTTTTATCATCAAAGCCAAGTGTATTCACTACAACCCAATGTATTCAGCACATATAGGTCTTACAAGAGCTCATATGGTGTTTTCGCTAGCTTAGCTCTCGAGAAAACTCGATTTGAAACATAACACGCTGTTGCAACTGCATTTGCCCAACATTTTCTAGGCATTTCAACTCAAGTTTTGTTCTTTCTCTCTACAACAATGAGGTATATATGTTGAATAAAATTGATGATTTATTCTTTTTGCAGCACAAATATGATCAAATAATTCTTTTTTTAACTCATTCTATTATCGCTTCTAATTGTTTTTGAAGATTTTTTGTGGTCAAGTGATAATCTAAAAAATAAACTTCTAAAGTGACCAAAAGCTTCATTATTAGATGTCATAAGGAAAATCCAAGAGTATCTAGAATAATCACAAACAATCACAAGCACATACCATTTACCTCCAAATGATTGAACCCGTTAAGTACCAATGGTGTCAAGGTGTAGAAGTTGTCTCAATTCTCTTGTCATGATCATTATGAGTTGAGCATGTGTACTTGTAATCATGTTAGCATGTCTAGGAGAAGTGGACACAATATCATTGTCTCCTTTAAGCTTAAAAAGCCCACGTATGTGATCTAGACCACTAACAATTGTGAGATGATCAAAACCTACATTGTAAAGTATGCGATGCCAAAATATAAGTGCTTTGAATCATTAGTGACTATACACCTATGCTTGGAGGACGACATATCAAAATCAGCTTTTCAAAACTCGTCAAACCGAGACATTTTAAAAATAAGCTCATCTTGAACCTACAACTTTGTAACAATTTTTAGTGAAATTAACCTCTAGATTTTAATCTAGCTACTATAAAACAAAAATCAAGTTTGTAGGTACCCTACGTACCGGATATCACTTGACACTGCAAAGAGTGCAAAGAAACTCCACCTATATGAGTTGAAACCTCCGAAGGCCCCATGTGTCACTCGGAACCGGACCTGCCTCCCTTCTATGGTTAGTCCTAGTGCCGCCATGTGTATCATAAAATCGGAGCTACATTCCATACATGGGATAGCTCCGGACTAGATACATGTGTGACACCCCCAGACCTAACCCCCGACAGAGGGAAGCTCTGGTACCGACACGTGTATAACAGCACTGGACCTACTCGTCCAAGACGGTAAGCTCCAGAGCTGCCACACGTCCAACCGCCGGAACTTCAACTTCAACGAGCAGATTGGTGGACCTTCAACAGCTCGGACCTTCAAGGAAGATTAAATACGTCAAGACCCGATTAAGTGTCATTAATGCTATCTTAATGACACACAATTGGATGACCCTTAATACAAGTAACGCCACCATTAAAGGGCGTTACTACGCTATTAAGGGGAATTAAATACATTAACCCTGTATTAGACATCAGTAACTGAAACTGCATCTGGGAATCCCTTGTGGGTTTTGAATGATTTATGACAAGCAAATGAGATCCTAACCTCTTTGTTGAGATGATCATAGGTTTTAATAGCAAAATAAGTAAAGTGCCAAAAAGAACGAAGAATGACGAGCAAAGTGGAAATGAGCTCAAGGAAGAAGAATAGTAGATCATTATGTATGGAGTGAGTTAAGGAAACACACCCCAAGAGCTCAAACACAATTAAACACACACATTGCAAAAAGTTATACAGGACCGGACTAGTCCGATTGACACCGGACTAGTCCGCTACCCTCTCTGCACAAAATCGGACAAGTCCGATATCCATTGGACTAGTTCGATATCTCTCTGACTAGAATCGGATTAGTCCTCCCCAGTGCGGACTAGTCCTCAAAACACTTCACAAGTCACACAAAATCGGACAAGTCCGTTCACCACCGGATTAGTCCGATATTCATTCTGGTCCAAATCAGACAAGTTCGATATTTGCACGGACTAGTCCGAAAAACTCTCTAACCTAAATCAGACAAGTCCTCCAAGTGCGGACTTGTCACCCAATTTGCTTAGTGTTTCACATGTCCGGACAAGTCCGATGACTATCGGACTAGTCCGAAGATTTCCAGAAGTGAAATCGGACAAGTCCGCTCCTAGTCGGACTAGGCCGATATTTCGGGACACTTAGGGTTTGCTACACACAGCACACCGGACTAGTTCGGTGACCACCACGGACTAGTCTGATCTTTCTAAACTCTAACGGTCACTTTTAGAAACCCATATAAATAGAGGTGCACGACCATATTTCACATGACTCTCGAACCCTAGCGCTGTCACACCTCCCAAGAGCCTCAAAAACACATCTCTCCATGAAATTAAGTGCAACGAAGATCAATCCTTTGAGCATACACTCTAGATCATTGGAGAGACACGTTCAACACTCATTGAGCTATTGGTTTGATTCTCTAACACACTCCTGTGATTTCATTGTAATCTTTTGAGGGTGTTCTTGGTGGTATTTTGTGTTGTAATCTAGGGGGAGCCCTCAATGTGTGAGAAGGCCCCTTTGAATTAGGTTATTCACCCCTTTGTGATAAGTGGAAGAGGATTAGCCTTCGTGGCGATCTGACGAGGGTAGGGTTGGAGAAGACCCGATCCTTTTGTGGACTCCTCAACGTGGACGCAGGTTGCCTTTGTGGGAGCCGAACCACAAGATAAATCCTTGTGTCTTGTTTTTTGTTCATCGTTCTTATTCTTCACAATAATCTAGGGTTTCAATCATTTTTGCTTAACTTACGTTGAATCATTAAATATAAGATTGAATTGTGATATAACCTGATTCATAACCTTGCAACACTTCATTTGATTGTATATTTCCGCTACATACATTGAAGAATCAAATTAATCGATCAAACTTAATCAACCTAGTCCATACACACCGGACTAGTCCGCACTTTACCGGACTAGTCCGATATCTCAAGTTTTGATCTGATGATTAAGTGTTGTAGGTTCCAACAAAATTCAAAAGGCCTATTCACCCCCTCTAGGCCACATTCAATTGGTATCAGAGCAGGTTCTTCAAGAAAGAGACTAACCACTCGAAGAAGATCATGTCGGACATAAAGGACACCGACAAGAGCAACAACGAAGAAAAGCTTGATGATGAAAAGAACCTCAAGGTGGAGAAGCTCCTCGAAGCCATTCAAGACTTCGAGGACGACGATGAGGAGACGCTAGAACTAAAGGCGCTCCTAAGAAAGAAGACACTTTCCAAAGGAAAAGTGAAGATCGAAGAAAAGAAGAAGGGGAGTAGTTACACCGACTACTCCCGATATCCTTTTAACTATGATCGTCTCAATTCCAATAATAATCATTATTTGTCTATCCCACTTGGAAAAGCCCCACACTTCGATGGAAGTGATTACTCAATGTGGAGGCAAAATATGAAAATGCATCTAATTTCCCTCAATCCAAGTTTATGGCATATTGTGTGCACAGGGATAGATATCCCGGACGACAACGAAGAGCTCAGACCCAGCCAAGAGCAGGCAATTCACCGAAATGCTCAAGTCACGGCTGTACTTACCTCTTCGCTCAGTCGGGACGAGTTCACCAAGGTGGATGGACACGAAATTTCTAAGTAGATATGGGACACACTGAAAACTGCACATGAAGGTGACCAACATGTGCGTGAAGCAAAAATCGAAATGATTGAAGGCGAATTAGGAAGATTCGCAATTGAAGAAAACAAGTCACCCCAAGACATGTACAACCGATTAAAGACACTCTTCAACAAGGTCAGATCATACGGAAGTAAGAAGTGGAATGACCACGAGGTGGTAAAGCTTATCCTTAGAGCTTTCATGCCCCGCAACGTCACCCTATGCTCCATGATCAGAGAAAGCCCCGAATACAAAAGGATGACTCTGGATGAATTGCTTGGAAAGATCAGCAACTTCGAGATGATGGAAAAACAAGCAAAGCATGTCAAGGAGATTGCCGACCTCACCTCGGCAAAGAAGAAAGGGGTTGCTTTGAAGTCCACCCTCAAGCCCCTATCTAAAGAAGCTCGAGAAGCACAAATAGAAGAAGACAGTGACGACGAGAGCAGTGAATTAGACGAAGAAGACATGATATTGTTCATGAAGAAATTCAAGAGAATAATAAAAAAGAGACAAGGTACAAATTCAAGCGAAGGAGAGTACAAGGAAAGAACAAAGCCAAAGTTGAGGCGGGCATGCTATAATTGCGGTGAGTATAACCACTTTATAGTTGATTGCCCATATGAGGAGAACAAGAAGAAGACAAAAGAAGCCAAGCCTCAACCCAAAAAATTCTTCAAGAAGAAGAAACAAGCCGAACAAGCGCACATTGGGAAACAGTGGGACTCAAATGATGAGTCTTCATCATCCGAAGAAGAAGAGATGGATAGCATAGCCATCGAGAAGACATCCAAGAAGTCTACTCTCTTCCCTACACTTGGAGCATGGAAGGAAGATGGCATTTCCTTATGGCAAAGGAAGGTAAATGCAAGGTAACCATTAAACCCCCTTCTGTGCATTCCTATTCTAGTGATGATGAAATTAATAGTGATAATGAGGATATGCTTATTGGACTCATAGGAAAACAACCACAAAAATGAAATTTTTGCTTGATCAACTTGTTGAGAAGGAGAGGTTAATACATCGTCAAGAGGACATGATCATCTCCCAAAAGGAGGAATATCTCGAACTTGACAAGCTTCTAGAACTTGAAAAGGAACGAAGCAAATCACTAGAGCTTGAGTTAGCTTCGAGCAAGGAAACTTGCTTGGAGTTAACCGACTCAAATGCTACAATCAAGGACCAACTTGCTGACCTGATCAATGTTAACAAGATCCTTGAAGTGCAAGTTGAGTCACTCAAGCAAGGTGATATCACCTTTGGCGGTCAGTACTTAAAATCCGCCTGAGAAAATGTGACTATATATACCCCTCGGCAGCATTGGAAAAACCTAACCCGGGCGAAACACTTAGACGCTGTTAGGCTGCCAAAATTTCGTTTGCCGCCAAGTGTTCGCCCTCGTCACTTCCAGGTACGCTGCCGAGCTTCGCCGTCGCCGCCGAGCTTCGCCCTCGTCACTTCCAGGTACGCCGAGCAAAGCCATTGCCGTCGCCGCCGAGCTTCAAGGTAAACCCTAAACCCTTTGACTTTCCATCCTCCTTCGCTGTGCTGCCTCCCTCCCCGCCCTCGCTGCCGCCTTGCATATCCTTGGTTAGGGTTCGAGAATTGGAAAATGGTAGGCATCCTTGGTTAGGGTTCGGTGGAATTCGAAAAACTGTCAAGTTCGGTGGCATCTTTGGTTAGGGTTCGGTGGGGCAAGATTTATGTGAATGGTTATATCACGATAAATTGGTAGTTGGTTTTGTGTGTCTGAAACTGTGAAATCAGTAGCATTTTATCTTTTGGTAGTTTGCAGAGATAAAACTGTCAAGTTCGAATGAATAGGTTTACCAAATATATGCTGAAGAAGTTCCACTTCGTTATATTCATTGGAGCAAAGCCTGTAGGATCATGTAGCAAAACTGTCAGTCTACGCATTTTGTCATCGCATTGTGCATGATCCTATTCTGTTCTGACACATTAGTGGTAAACATGATTCTAGACTCTAGTAACAGCAGTATATTCCCTATTTCTGTCATCGGCCTTGCATATGCCACATAATTCTCTATTAGGGGCAAGATTTAGCTATATTTGGTTAAGTTGAGCAAATTTGGCTAATTTTGGCTAAGTTACATTAGATATAGTTATACTTGACTAATTTTGACTATGTTATGCTATATTTGGCCACTTTTGCTTAGAGTTAGCTATGTTAGACTAAGTTTGGCTAAGTTTGCTTTTATTTCTCTAAGTTAGCTTCATTTGAGCAATTGTAGCTAATCTGTGCTACCAAAGATGTCTGCACTTGTGGCTCCATCAGCTTCATTTGAGCAATTGTACCTAATCTGAGCTACCAAAGTTATGCTATATTTAGCTCTGAAGCCAAACAAGTTGCTGGCCAACTCATTTGTGATGCCAGGAGCATCCTCACGCCCATATCTAGGTACCACTAGGTGTGGCGATGGAGTCTGAGCATATGCTGCCGATCTCTATGATACAAGAATTTAGTTAGACCTATATAACTTCGAAAATGTGTTTTGGCTAAATTTACTTAATTGAGGTTTTTTGCTTTTTGTCCCTTGCTTGATCAGTTATAGGTCCGGAGCATATGCTGTGCGGGGATTTGCTTTTTGTCCCTTGCTTGATCAGTTATAGGTCTGAAGCTAGGCACCGCCTAGTAAACCTCAAGAACGTGGTCGCCTCTCTGAACGAAGCTAGCCTATTTAGAATAAAAAGATAAAATTTCCATTGCTAGTGAGCAACTTTCACATTCTTGTCACCCTCGCAATGTATAGGAACCTTTTGGTCAGTCGCCTTAAACCCTAGAATGCCTTATCAAATCCTACAATGCTTCCATCTTTTTCTTCATTCAACACTTCATGTAGAGTTAATATGCCATTTATTAGATTTTTGTCTTATTAGATCTAGCATGGAAAGCCCTAAGAAGACTGGTCCTGATAGTAACAACAAAGAAGACAATATGGAGTTTACTGACTCCATCAGTTCAGGCTCCTATCACAGTCCTTCGGATCCTTTTACGAATATAAAAATTAAAAGGACTTCAGTGGATCTAGACCCGGAATATGATCCTGCCGACGAGGTATGGATCACGAATCTTAACTTCAGCAGTTCAAGTTAATGTTGGTTGTCAAGTATACGAAGTCGTATAATTTTTTTCTACCTAGATTAATCACGAAGACAATGAGGTGACATCGACTCCTAAAACCGCAGAAGGTTCTCCAATGGATGAATCCTCAGCTTCACTCAAGCAGAAACGAGGGCAACGAGGTCCCAATAAGGGTCCATTGGACCGCATCATGTACATAACAAGGGTCGGTCCAGGTGGGCTTCCCCAAGAACCACTGGATTCAGTTACCAAGTACCGTAATGCATGCGATTTTCTTGTTAGGGAGGTTGTGCCGATCACAACCGAGAATTGGAGGAAATTACCCGAGCAGACCAAGAATGAGTTGTGGGAAAAGATAAAGAAACAATTCAAGTTCCCGAAAGGCACAGAAGAAGCTGTAAAGAAAGCAACATTGGTCTCTTGCGGCAAGAAGTTTCGATGTTGGAAGAGTGAAATGAATGCTTATGTTAAGGCCGATAAGGTCCCTAGCCCGAGGAAGATGGGAAAAATCACACAAGCTCAGTGGCAAGAGTTTGTTTGTCAAAAGAGCACACCTGATGCTAAAGCTCTAAGTGCAACTAGGTCAGAGCTTGCAAAAAAGAACAAATACCATCATCGCTTGGGGTTTGCCGGATATGGCCCCAAAGTCTAGAAATGGAATAAGATATTAGACGAAATTACCAGTAAGGGCATTCCTCACCCATTAGAAGGGTGCGATGAGCGAACTCAACGCTGGGTCTTTGCTCGGTCAGGTTTGACCAGCGAGGGCAAACTTGAAAAGCCCGACTCTCTGAATGAAGTAGAGGATAAAATGAAAGAAGTAATTGAAAAGCAACAGAAGGGTCTCTTCAAGCCGAAGAGGGAGAATGACCAACTTACCGCTATCTTAGGAAACCCTAAACACAGGGGACGGGTTCGAGCGGTCTCTTCTCAAATGTATTGGCTAGATGGTTTCCCTAAAGATAAAGACACATATAGAAGACGTGAGAAGTTTAAGAAAACAATTGATGAAACGATTGCTCAAAAGGTCAAAGAAAATATGCAACAAATAATGGAACAACTTAGACAATCAGGACAATTAGTGGCACCGAGTACAATGATGGTTCCAGTGCAAAAGGAGCAATTAGTATCTCCAACTGCCTACCCTAGCAGCGTTGGTTCCATTTCAGGCTCAGGGTCAGCCCATAAGTTCCCTGTCGATGATATTGCTAACGACAAATCTTGTCGTCTTCTTGTCCCGATAGGCAGAGCAGGGAACAAAACCAAACAGGTTGCCACTGCTATGGCAAAGTCTGATCGTGACTTCAACGGGAATCCACTTTCGTTGTATTATGCTGTGGTGCAAGTTCTTCAGATCATTGATAATGATTATGAAGATTATAAAATAGACCACGTCACACCTGAGGGGATCGCGACTCTGGGGCAGGCTATCAACCAATTAATCCTTTGGCACCGACTCGATATCGTGTTGGACGATGAGTCAATTTCTAGCCCCGTCGCATCTCCAAATACTGCAACCCCATCTTCTAATAGACGGAGGTTCGGGGCTTAACCTCATCAACTTCGATGCTTTCACTAAGCTTCAACTCTGACCTTTGGATCTCCACCCCTCTCGACCTTTCTCCGGAGTAGGTCCGGGAGCCATCGCCCCACTCGGAGCTATTACTCTCCCTGTTACTTTCGGGACACGGGAGAAGTACCGCACCAAGAAGTTGTTCTTCGACGTCGCGCAGATCAACTTACCCTTCAATGCCATCTTGGGTAGACCTGTCCTGTACAAATTCATGGTGGCTGCTCATTATGGCTATCTGGTGTTGAAGATGCCAACGCCAGTAGGCGTTCTCCGGATCCGTGGAGATCGCACCGCCAGAGTAACTACCCTGGAAGTGCTTCATGCGCTCACCACGGCGCAAGAGGAGGACTCCAGGCAGGAGGAAGCTCCAAAACCCCCGAGCATTCGTCAACGAGGCTCGACTTCTGCACCTCAAGTGCAGCCAAGCGGCGACACCGACATTCCTGTCAAAGTCGTCCAAATTGGTTCCAATGCCGCTCAAACCACCCGTATATCGGGAGGATTGAACGACAAATAGGAACTCGCGCTCATCACTTTCCTCCGGGCTAACATCGACGTGTTTGCTTGGCAACCATCACAAATGTCTGGGATCCCCAGGGAAGTAATTGAGCACAATGTGAAGATCTACCCCGATGCTCGGCCTGTGCATCAGAAGCCTCGGAAGCAATCCGTAGAGCGACAGAACTTCATCTGACAAGAAGTAAAGAAGTTGCTCGAAGCTGGATTCATTCGAGAAGTCTTCCATCCAAAATGGCTGGCAAACCCAGTCGTTGTGCCCAAGGCCGGCGGGAAGATTCGGATGTGCATCGACTACACCACACTAAATAAGGCATGTCCAAAAAATCCATTCCCACTACCTAGAATAGATCAGATAGTGGATTCCACCTCCGGGTGTGAATTACTGTGTTTCCTAGATGCATATTTCGGATATCATCAAATCAGGATGTCTAGGGAAGATGAAGAGCATACTTCATTCATCATAGTAGATGGATTGTATTGTTACACAGCCATGCCCTTTGGTCTCAAGAATGCAGCTTCAACTTTTGTACGAGCTATGTACAAAACTTTTGAAGAACTTATTAGAGACATAGTGGAAGTGTACGTCGATGACATCGTGGTCAAGGTCAGGAACAAGGAGTCACTCCTTGACACCTTGCAGGCTGTCTTCGACAAGCTGCGGGCCACCCGCACAAAGCTAAACCTAGACAAGTGTGTCTTCGGGGTAAAGCTGCGGGCCACCCGCACAAAGCTAAACCTAGACAAGTGTGTCTTCGGGGTGAGCTCCGGAAAACTTCTTGGTTTCCTGGTAAGTCACCGGGGCATAGAAGCTAATCCGGTGAAGATTAAGGCCATTGAAGACATGCGGCCACCAACCCGCATCAAGGACGTTCAAAAATTAACTAGATGTCTAGCAGCCCTCAGCCGGTTCATCTCAAGACTGGCAGAACGGGCACTTCCCTTCTTCAAGTTATTGAGGAAGTCCGGACCATTCCAATGGTCCGAAGAAGCAGAAAAGGCATTCCAGGAGCTGAAACAGTTCCTCACCACCCTACCAATTCTGGTAGCTCCGAACCCTGGTGAGCCTTTATTGCTTTATATTTTAGCTACTAACGAAGTCGTCAGCATGGTTCTGGTTGCGGAGAGACCAGAACTACCCCATACTCAGGAATCCAGACCCCTTCGGGAGGGTCCGGAGGTTCCTGAAAGCGAGTCTGGGTCCCAGCTCCCAGATTCAAACCCACAAGAAGTCGCTTCAGGAGACCTAGACCCCTCCAGGAGGGTCCAGGTCACTTCTGAAGAAGCTCCGGGTTCATCCAGCCAGAACCCGGAGGTCCCCGAAGAAAATCCGGACTCCTCCGAGAGGATCCGGGTTAGTGAAGAGGAAGCTCCGAACCCCTCTGGGAGGGTCCGGACCATTCAGCGCCCAGTGTACTTCATTAGTGAAGTACTACATGATGCCAAGACTCGATACCTAGAGGTGCATAAGCTGCTCTATGCAGTTCTTATTGCCTCCAGGAAGCTTCGCCATTACTTCCAAGCTCACAAAGTCTCAGTGGTGACCTCTTACCCACTTCGAGCAATTTTTCATAATCCCAATTCAACTGGGAATATTGCAAAGTGGGCAGCGGAATTGGCTGAATTTGATCTTGAATTTATTTCAAGACAAGCAGTCAAGAGTCAAGCATTGGCAGATTTTGTGGCAGAATGGACTCCCTCTCCATCAAACCCTGGGGGCCCCAGTGAGCAGAAGATGGAGCATCAAGATCCAACCTTCACCGAGCCTCACTGGACCCTCTACTTCGATGGCTCCATGCAGAAGCAGGGGGCCGGAGCTGGAATCCTTCTCCTTGCACCGACTAGGGAGAAGGTGAAATACATGGTACACCGTGATTTCAAGGCAACCAACAACATGGCAGAGTATGAAGCACTCATCTACGGACTAAAGGTGGCACTGTCATATGGTGTTAAGAAATTGCTGGTCAAGGGAGATTCACAGCTCATCATTAAGCAGGTGAAGGGTGAATGCTCCTGCAATAATCTCCAGCTAGCCGCTTACCTCCTTGAAGTCCAGAGGCATCAGAAGGACTTTGAAGTCCTAAATCTCCACCATGTTCAGCGTGCCCACAACGCTGAAGCCGAAGAACACTCGACGAAAGCGTCAACCGGAGCTCCAGCTCCTGACGGAACTTTTGTCCCGAGATTGTCGAAACCCACAGCTCAGCCTGCCGAACTGAGCGAAGGGGGCGAGATCAGCATCCCGAAGCTGATGGTCCCGATGGCCCTGTTACCATGGCAGCCATCAAGGGTCGTAGGTGCTGCCGGAAGCTCCGAGCAACCCAGCACGCAAGACTCAAATGCTCAAGTTAGTTCCGATGCATGGATCTCGGAGATCCGGAACTACTTGAAAGACAACATCCTTCCTGACGACGATGTATCAGCTGACCGGGTAGTCAGATTGGCTAAAAGATACACGTTGGTAGAAGGGGATCTCTACCAGCGCGGTGCCAACGGCATCCTAATGCGGTGCATCACAAGGGAAGAAGGTTGCGAGCTCCTCGCAGAAAACCATGGAGGCGAGTGTGGGAACCACGCGTCTTCCCGCACGCTGGTTGGTAAAGCCTTTCGGCATGGCTTCTACTGGCCTACAGCATTCCAGGATGCAACTGAGCTGGTGAAAAAATGCAAAGCATGTCAATTTCATGCAAAGCAAATTCACACTCCGGCTCAGCACTTACAAATGATACCTCCTACATGGCCCTTCGCTGTGTGGGGGATGGACATCTTGGGACCTTTTCCAAGAGCCGTCGGAGGTTACAAGTTCCTGTACGTCGCCATTGACAAGTTCACCAAGTGGCCGGAAGCAACTCCAGTTGTGACAATCAACAAGCAATCTGCTATCAACTTTTTGCAGTCCATTGTATGCAGATTTGGAGTCCCGAACAAAATCATCACTGATAATGGGACCCAATTCACAAGCTCCGGATTCCAAGGATATTGCGAAGACCTCGGCATACAAGTTTGCTACGCCTCCGTAGCCCATCCAGCCAGCAATGGCCAAGCCGAGAGAGCAAATGCTGAAATCCTTAAAGGACTTAAAACGCGCACTTATGAGCGCTTGAAAAAACATGGAGCCAACTGGATCGAAGAGCTTCTGCCCACTCTATGGGCCAACAGGACATCTCCAAACTGGTCAACCGAAGAAACACCCTTCTTTCTGGTGTACAGAGCTGAAGCAATCCTTCCTCTGGAAATCACCTTGGGTTCACTCCGGGTCCGGACCTTCGACGAAGCCGCGCAGGACCAGCTCGGGCGTGAAGACCTAGACCTCCTTGAGGAGGGAAGGTGCCAAGCAGCTGTTCGGAATGCCCGATATCGCCAAGCTCTACGGCGTTATCACCAGCGGCACGTACACAACCGACAGCTCGAGGTTAAACAAACTCTCCCCCGGCTACGGAGAATACAATCCATAGAAGGGTTAAACAAACTCTCCCCCGGCTGGGAGGGGCCCTTCCGAGTGATTAAAGTATCCTGTCCCGGAAGCGTTTGCTTGGCTACCGAGGATGGGACACCTCTCCCAAACCCTTGGAACATCGAGCACCTCCGTAATTTCTACACTTAATACCACGGAGGTGAGTCTTGAGTAACTTGAGATGTATGTTATAGAGTCATTGTACAGAGTCGGGTAGTTCCTCCGGGAGAGCAGCCGGACCTTTCCCGAAAGGTGCACAAACCTCATGCAACGCTTGTCACAGTCTCAGGACTAAAAGTGTGGCTAACTACCCTGGGTCAAACGAGAAATGAAATACGCTTAGCCTGGTTCCGTACCCTAAGAGTGTACTTGTTTCCCCTGTACCCCGGACCTATAATGAAAGACATTTTCATGTGAAATAGACTCCACGTGCATTTATTTTGTGCAGGCTCAACATTTTTATTTTTCTCTTTCTTGTCTATAACAAAGACGTGCAATTCTTAAGAAATTTTAGTTCGACCGGTTTATATACAATTCGAGTTGTATTGTCAGTTCTTTTGGATTCAAATATCGTTCATGGCCAACACGTCTGAAAGCCGCCAAGCCAATCTAGGGCTGGGGTGTGCTATCGACTTAGCCTGGTCAAGCACCCTAAGTACGCCACTCTACCTACACCTCGGCAGGCCGAAGTAAGGCGGGTCCGTGCCTAGTTGGATCTAGAAGAAAAGACAACACATTCGGTTGTATTTATAATCGCGTTTGACTTAAAATCTTCTTGAGAGTCATAAGCCGCGACGAAGTTATAGACAAGAAACAAATTTTACTATTTTTCTTGGCTTAAGTGTGCAGGAAAAATAAAATCTACGTTGATGAAGAAAAGCCGGAGCTAACTAAGCTCCGACTCCCCTAAGGGTGCCAGCCGTCGACGCTAAATAAAAGATGGTGAGAAGACCCTGTAAATGGAGTCTGCTGCCAACAAACTAAGTGTTGGCAAAGGTCACTGCCGGAGCACTCAGCTCCGACACCCCGGAGGACTAACTATTGGTGCTCTATGTGTTAATAGAGGCTATTGCCGGAGCTACTAAGCTCCAGCGATAGACAATGCCGGAGCTTCTAAGCTCCGACAACCTCAGGGGGCCTCCACTATCGAAGACTTCGAGCCTAAATTCTACAAGTTCAGAGCAAAAGAGTCTTCAACAATGCACAATATCCTCTTGGTACATGTTCACAATCAAATTGTGTACATCTACCAGGGGGCCAAGTGAAGATAAGAGTGTTGAAGACAAAAAGTGAAATTCGCAAAATTTGGGGATTTCATTCATCTGGAGACAAGAGATTACATCTGGAGACAAGGGATTACAAAATTGAGGAAGAAGAAGAGAAAGTACAAGTGAGAATTACAGAGATGGTCCTAGACCCTATGGAAGAATTGGGCGACATTCTGGGCAACCTCCGATACGCTGGCTCGGGTAGCTTCGCCTTCTCCTTCGACGGGGCCATCAAGCACCGGGTCTAGAGGAAATTGAGAGTTTCGGCTGGTGTAGCACGTCAGCACATATTCTGCGACGTTCTTCACCAGGGATTGCCCCTCAACCTCCAGTTGGTTCGCGATGACATCGCCCACCTTGGAGAGCTTGCTACCTGCTGCGCTCAACGCCTGCAGCGCTAGGTCCGGCTCCGGCTCCGGATCATCCGGGCGCACAGGGCTGAAACCCACCGGTGTCAGCACGTCGTTGGCCTTACCCAGGAACTCCCAAATCTGTAGGGAGTCCGCGGTCCTCAATCCCTTCATCTCTTCCAGGGATCTCCTGGCCGCCGTCAGTTCGGAATTCTCACGGGCGAGGCGCTCAACTTCTTTGGCGTTTTGCTGAATCTTTTTAGCAACCCGCCTTTCGAGTTTTCCGAGCTCCTCCTCACGGAGGTGGATCTTGTTCTGGCGGTCAACCAGGTCCTTCTCTCTACACCTCACTTTCTTCTCCCAGGCAACAAGGGCACACTCTTGTTCGTAGAGTTCCTACCCTCGCACCCAGGTCTTCTCCTCTTCCTCTTGGCAGCGCTCTTCCAATTTCTTGGCGCGCTCCTCGAGGCCCTTGTTAGCCAGAGCTACTTTCTCGGCGAGCTCCTCTTCCCTCCTCAGGACATCATCCCGCAGCTCAAGGAGTTTCTGCTCTTCATCCTCGAGCCATTTCTCCCTCTCCTCAAGTGCCTCTCGGCGCTTGATGAGTGCGGTGTTAATGGCCTCAAGCTGTTCGTGGCGTGCATCGGCCGCGTTATTGGCAGCTTTGGCCTGATCGTAGATCTCCCGGGATTGAGCGTCGAGGGCACGAGTCATACTCTCCTTGTCATCTAGCAACTTGCCCCAGTACTCCAGGCGGGTCTTCTCCCGTTTGATCCACTCTTTGTCATCCGCTAGCCTCGACTGCGCCAGCTTGGTCTCGAAGTAGAGCCGATTACGCCACCACCTAAGGGTTTGGCACCCCTCTTCAAGAGCCTTGCTGTCGTGGAAGAAGGCTAGTTGGACTTGACGCAGACTGGAACATGCGTTGTCAATGGACAGCGACAACGGGATTGGCTTCGGACCTGCTGGGGTCTCCTCTGCTGGTTCCAGAGGGTCTTCAGATACAAAAATCGGGTCCCACTCTACAAGAGTGGTCCCCTGAGTCTCCAAGGCACTAGGGCCGTCCTCCGGGATGGCCTCAGTCGCCATCGAAGAAGACCCTGCCGCCAAGTCTTCATTCACCCCCTCGGGCAGGGGGCCGGCGACTTCACTTGTGCACTCCGGCTCGGCCGCAGGTACCTCCGACGTTGTCGCTTCCGGAGCAGGAGCCGCTACTTGCTCCGGTCTGGGTACCTCTTTCGAGGGAGGCTCGAGCTCCGTCACCTCTTCAACAACCGGCTAAGGAGCCGGAAGGTCTTCAACTTCAACCGGACCTGTGACCGGAGCTTCAACAATGACCGGCTCA
Organism: Tuctoria greenei; assembly: GCA_036927565.1. Lineage (NCBI taxonomy): Eukaryota > Viridiplantae > Streptophyta > Magnoliopsida > Poales > Poaceae > Tuctoria > Tuctoria greenei. Next base: position 182,468,195 of record JAYESD010000002.1, read on the forward strand.
GCAGCCGGTTCTTCGAAGGTAGCCGGCCCAACTGCCGGAATTACCTCGATTTCCGGCTCGCATGCCGGGGCATCAGCCGTCTCCGGCTCAACCGCCGGGGCTTCGACACTTTCCGGCTCAGAGGTCGGGATTACTATTTCCTCCGGCTCAACAGCCGGAGCTTCCATCATTGCAGCACCAAGACCCGGAGCTTCAACCTCCGAGACAGGTGCCGCTGGCGCATCTTCACTCCCGTGGTCCGGCGCTACCACCAGAACTTCTGGGGATGAGTCGAGGTCCATGACCACGACAGCCGGCGCCGGAGCTGTCGCAGCTTCAGCCACCACTTGAGGCGGCACCGGGATAGGAGCAGAAGCTCCCACCCTCACCGTCTCCGACACTGTGGCTGAGGGTGGAGCCTCACTCCCCTTCTTGGGGACACTGCAGATGATGAACGAAGAAAATTAACAAACAGTTGCTACAATTAAAATAATTGTCCAAGGTAGAGATTAGAAATTACCTTGGGAGGCTTCCGCACCAGCTTGCGCGGAACCTTTTCCCCAGGCGTTCTGGGCTGGCCATAGTCGGCGTAGAAGCTCTGGAAGGCCCCCCGGAACTTGTCGCGGTCGGGGGCGTTTCCCGGGTCGAGGCTCTCCTCGATCGGGAAGAACCCCCGGACCTGGAGGCCTCCACCGGCCCAGATGATGGAGTCGTGTGCCCGGAGCTAACACCCCGGGAGGACCCTACTGCGGGGACAGCCGCGCTCCGAGAGGACCCTACTGCAGGAACGGTCTCGTTCCGGGAAGACCCCATTACGGGGACAACCGCCGCGGTTGTAGAAGACCTTCCCCTCCGGGGAGAAGGAGCCGAGGCGGAAGTAGCGGGCCTGACGGACCTTCCGTCGGCATGCTGCAGCTTCCTCTTCCGGCTCTCGGGTTCGTCCGCCAGCTCCTTGCCTTTGCCGACGACCTCAACCCTCGGCTTTGGGGCAGGAACAAAGCCATCTTCGGGCATTCCGGGGATCGCCACCCGGGTGGTTGATCTTCTCTCGACGACACCAAGGTCGTCAAGTACGGGCATCTTTCGCTGGAGCTCCCTGCTGAACTCCACTTCCACGTTCAGAGGGAGGAAGGCCGACGGGGGAGTCAAGTCATCACCGTTGACGTCGATGCTGTGCTGGAATTTCTTGAGGTGGAACTCCAAAGTTTTCCCCACCATGTTGGACTTCAATCCAGTCTCAACCCGGTCGTCGTCCATCACGCTGTTGAGGGCCTAAGCGAGCTTCTCCCTCTTCTTCAGCGGCGCCCACCTGTTGACCAGGAAATTGCAAAATACCGCCTGAGGAGTCAATCCTCCCTCCACGCAATGGCGAATCCTGGTCAGAACAGGATCGAAGGCATCCGCTAGCACTGGAGCTTCACTCCAGATCGTTGTGTCAATGTTGGGGAGGCCTTCGGGCAGCTCCAGCTTCTCGTGCTCCTCCACCCGGATGACTATCCAGTCCTTCTTCCAGTCGTCCCACTTCCCAGAAGGCAACGACCGGAGGTACTTGAATGAGCACTTCTTGCGCTTCACGAAGTAGTAGAAGCCAAGGTACTCATTGCTCCTACCGGTGGTATGGTCGGTAAAGAAGGTCCGGAAGAGCTCGATGCAGGGGGGAATGCCCACCCACATCTTGCAGAAATGGACGAAAATGGATACGAGGAGAATGGAGTGGGGGCCGAGATGATACAACTGCAGACCATAGAAGTCTAGCAGCATCAAGAAAAAGGAAGAAAAAGGTGGGATCAACCCCACCATGGCATACGAGGAGAAGTACACCATTTCGCCGGAGTGCTCCTTCTCGAACGAGAGCTCTCCACTGGTGCGGACCGAGCGGTTGAAGAAGTTAGAGGACCACCCCATGAGGGCCCGGACCTTCTTCAAATTGCCGTCGGTCTTCAAGCGACTCTCGCGGAGACCCAACTCCATCGCAGCACAGCTAGGCAAGAGAAGAAAAGCGAAGCACAAGTTGGGAGTTTGATCGCAAGAACAGATGAGAGGCGTAAAGAACTCCCGACGGTGCGCACTTTCCTTCTTAAGTAAGCCCTCGCGACGCTAGGATGGAAATCGCAAGGAAGTCGAAGGTACCACCCAAAAATTTCACCCAGCCGATGACAAGCGGGCCCGGGACCACCCCGACGATCAAGTCGAGGTTCTTACCCAGGTGAACGGTTGTCATCAAGAGGCGGGGAGCCCAAAGGCGGCAGCCTGACAAGGCGCGCGGAACCGATACGGTTTTCGTATCGGGAACCGGTGACCTTCAATTGCGTGAGATCCGCACGCCAAAGATCTCATCTGCCGCACACGGGATACGCCACGTGGTGAGGATTTAATTCCAAGTCCTTGCCAACGGCACCCTCAAAGACCCTTGAAGACTCAGTTCAAAGGTCGCGAAGATGGACCCACCTCCGGTGGAATGACTTCTCCGGAGGTAGGTCCAGGGGGCCACTGTCGGTATCCTAGAAACCGTACACCCCGTGAGGTTATAAAGATCTCAAAGGAAAATCATCTACTTGGTTTGAAGACCCTCGAAGGCCCACATGTCAGACATAACCGGACCCGCTTCTCCAACATGTTTAAACCCTGGGTCGCCACGTGTACTACCAAACCAGAGCTACCGCCCACAAGGGGGAAGCTCCAGACCATGTACCGAAATGGCACCCCCAGACTTAGCCCCTGACCGAGAGAAGCTCCGGACCTGACACGTGTCGGGTAGTCCCGGAGCTACCTGTTTCCCACAGCAAGCTCCGGAGCTGCCACGTGTCCGATCGTCGGATCTTCAGCTTCTAACCTCCGGAAAACCCCGCAACGGCTCCGGATCTTCAAAGGAGAGCCAAGGACTTCAAGACCTGATTAAGTGTCATTAATGCCATATTAATGACACTTGAATGGACGATCTTAACACCAGTAACGGTGCTGTCAAAGCCCGTTACAGGATCATTAAGAGCAATTAGACGTGTATCAATACTAGTAACCACCGCGGCCACATGTCGGGCCAGGCTAACCTGTAACGGCCTGCCCTTGTACTATAAAAGGACAGGCCGACGATACACATGGGGGAACACACACATACACGTGCCTCATACGCTCATCACAAGCTCATACTGCTAATACAACACCAACACACCCATGGAGTAGGGTATTACGCTCAGGCGGCCCGAACCACGTAAATTCTTGTGTCTCCTGTGTCAATTCTTATTCACCTTCTTGAATCTTCGCGCGCCCACACCGAACATCAAACTCCCCTATCACTTTACTAGTGTAGGGAGATCTGCCGGTTCCAAACCACCGACAGTTGTCATTTATATTCTCCCAAAGGCAGACTAAATTGAAGTAAAACAATCATCAAGTAGAGAGGCTAGATTGGTCTAGGTAGGGTTCTAGCAAGGATGGATAAAGGGTAATTGAGGTAGTGTGACACACACAAGAGCATTCTATCCTAGGGGGATAAATATGGTAAAGACGGACTAGGCTAAGAACTAGGTAGAGGCTCCTACAATGCTTCTAATGTACATATACATAGCCTAGGTTAGTTACTAATGATCATGTCAATTATTAATTCTCATGTTAAGTGGATTAACACAACGGGCATGGGTTTACCCATAGTAATACTAAGATGACTCCTGTCAGGAGCTTGTGGCATAGCCGAACGTGGAGGATTACAAAGGACACATAGGTATGTCACCACCTGCTGCCTACCTCTTCAATCCGTGGGCATACGAGACATTCAACGCTACACTCTATCCTAGAACCATGCTAACTATTAAGTAATTACCTTAAGAGCCTAGGCACAAGCCATCCTAAGGAAGTGAACTAAATCATCATTGTACCAATGTTAATTCATAGCATAAGTGATGCATGTTAACATAATCATATCATAGCTAATTATACTATAGTGGAGGTTTATAGTGTTTATGATGATATATTGATAATGGTATAGCACAATTATTAATACTACTCCTAACACCTACATGGAATCCATAATCAAACATGAAACACTTCATCCAAGTATATGAGCAATGGAAGACTAAAGATAACATCTTTATTAAGAATAAAGTCACAAATACAAATAGGAATATGGGAGACATACCTTTCCCAGTTGGAAATTGGGAAGAGACTCCTTCTACTCCTCTCCTACTTGGACTATGGACTACTGACTCTCCTCTCTACAGCCTATACTCCTCTAAACCTATGGAGAGTAGTGGATACAATAGATGAATACTCAAGTGTCATCTGTTGTAGAGAGGGGTGAGGGGTCCTATTTATAGCTTGGAGAAGGGTTGGTTCCAACCACCAAAAGCGCGCGAATTAGTCACCTATGACCTCTTCAAGCCGGGAGGAGCCAACACGTGGCGTTTGACCGCAAAAGGCGCTAGGACCTAGTCGACCGACTATGGGGGTCGGCCGACCTGGTCTTGGCCCCTTTTGCAGTGCGCTTCCTCTAGGTCTCTGCCAGGTGGGTGTGACGCCCGGTTCCGAAAAATGAACCAAGCTAACGCATATGTGTGCCCAGGATGTTCATCACACATACACGAGTGCAATCACAAAAGAGTATACAGAAAATTACCACAAGACAAGATTAATTAACCAAATTTTATTACACAAACCAGATTATCCTCGAATACAAGCTCTAATGAATATTAATGACAAGTTCAACTAATGCAGCGGAAATAAACTAATTAAGCAAACTAAGCAACTATGCAGCATAAGCGACAGGGTATGTATGCTCAGCTCCAATCAACACCACAGGCAAAGATGACGGTAGACACGGCCTAGAACTCCGCATTATCACCATTAAACTTCCAATCCTGACCTGCAACTGTTGGGGTGGGGGATTGCAAGAGTGAGTACATGTCGTCCTCAGCAAGTGTGGAAAGTATGACTTGTGGCTGATTCAAATGACGACAATAATAATGGCAAAGTGCTGAAAAGTACAGTAAAATATTTAAAAAGCAATATGTATATTATATGTATGTGAAGTAATCCCATCATAATCACGAGTAATACCATAATACCAAACTGAATTCATTACCATCATCAATAAGTCCAGATTTCACCATTGCCAATAACCATATTCAATACCAGAAATTAAATTCATAACCATCCATAACCATTACCAGACCATAACCATTCCAATTACCAATTTCCCTCTAATCATGTAGGTCATCCAGGCGCTCATAACCGGGAGCACGGCTATCATGATAGTTTTAATTAACTCTGCAGAGTTTGTACCTCTTTACCCACGTGTTCGTGATTTCATCACCTTTCGGCGACTAAGAATCTCCCTTATGCCCATGACCCGTCGGTCACATTACACACTTCCGTTGGCGTGTAGCCAAGAGATCACAAAATAGCCTTTACAAAGGGATTACTAGCCTATTTAGACCCCACTGAGGTTTCACCGGTGGCGATGTCTCCCGCAGAGCACATCTTCAACCAAGGGCCCCCTCTTGAGCCATTCGGATCCCAGGGTAGTCCCACCAATCATCAACAAACCCAATCCGACTACCCCTTCCCCGAGCATCCACAATGGTCCAAACAGCACTAGCAAAGCCCTAATTAATCAGCTACGCCGCACCCATACTTGGCCTCGTGGTGGCACTGTAGTCCTGGCTTATTCTCGCATGAACCGGTCCTTAGATCTAAAGCAAGCAAACCACCATAACATCCAACCCATCCACATACCAGGCTTGCTTAGATCATCCATTACCATACCATATTTAACCAGTTCACATTAACCAGAATATCATTGATACTTAATTAAACGTGTAGTGTTGTTTTCCATCCCAATTAATTAAGCGAAGCAAAAAGGTAAAAACCCTTCCCGACTCTCTACCATAAATTCCAGGTGACAAGGGTGGTCAACAAAACTAGTAAACTTCCTACCATAGGATTCCCATCAATTTGACACAAGCATGCAGTTTGCAAACAAAACATTTACTTTAAAAACAGGATCAATATGCTTCAAGGACACTTGCCTTGCTCTTGCTATTGATTAAGGTCAAAGCCTTCAAACTCTTGGTGCTGGAGATCCTCCGCGGCACTTTCTAGCGCAAATCCGTCTAATCGACACAATAAACATACAAGACAAGAAACACAATCAAAGAGTGCACAAATATTACTCAATATGACATGACATGCATGATTGATGCAAATTCAAGGTAGAACTTGTTACTAGATTGCTTTTAATGATAACTAACTAGTTCTAATAGCTTTTAACAAGTTTATACAGGTTCGGAGTTGATTAGATCAAATTTTAGAGTCAGTTCAACACAATTTAACCAGGAAGATCGGACTAGTCCGCTAGGGACCAGACAAGTCCGCACTTGACGAGATCAGCAGATTAGGGTTTTCTAGATCGACGTAAATTCGGAGATTAGGGGTTGAATTCTCGTAAGGAAAAGAGAATAGAAGGTATATCAGGTGTTTAGAACTCCAATGAATCAAGAAACTTGGAGGTAGCACATGGATCTTGGTGATCTAGGGTTGGTGATGAACTTGGGGAGGAATTGGTGGTGAAGAACGAAACTTGGTGGAGATCTTGATCCTCCTTCGTTTCCTCCTCTTCTTCTTTTTGCTTGGGATCTTCTCCTCCCTCCTTGATGGTGGCTCTCCACGAACTAGGGTTTGGGTGGGTGGAAAAGTGGCAAATAGATGTCAAACCAAGGGGTGGAGTTGTTTATATAGAGGTGGAGGCTAGGGTTAGATGGATTTCGAGTTTTGGGATGAGTAGAGGCCGTTTTAGAGTCCCACATGGGCTCTAAAAGAGTTAGGCACGATGTCCCTAGGCCCACTTATCGTGAAACCCAAGAAACAAGTCGTAAAACAAAAGTTCAATTCGGAGTCACGAAATATCAGACAAGTCCGGACAGGACCGGACTAGTCCGAAGTCGTCCAGAGAGAAAATCGGACAAGTCTGGCCAAACATCGGACAAGTCCGAATTTGAACAGAAAGGAGAACGGACAAGTCCGCTGGAACACCGGACTAGTCCGGACAAGTCCAGGGACTTAACAAATTTTCAAGGATTCATGGAATACCGGACTAGTCCGCACAAGATCGGACAAGTCTGAAGTTGTCCAGAGGGAAATATCGAACTAATCCGCAGCAAAAATGGACAAGTCCGTTTTTAGTCAGAGAGAAATCGGACTAGTCCTCAACAAAATCGGACTAGTCCGCACTTTCCTACATTTTTAAGTGCGGTTTTGTTCCAAATCAATTTTAAACTTGTTCCTCTTGTTATGGGTTAGTGTTAAACATGTATATGAGTGTATGCAAGGCATGATGCAAGAAAATGAGGGTGTTACAAACCTACCCCCCTTAAAATGAATCTCGCCCTCGAGATTTGACGCGGAAGAGAAGAGATAGGGAAATTCCTTCTTGAGATCATCCTCCAATTCCCACGTCGCTTTTTTTTCGGTGTGGTGCTTCCATTGAACTTTACACCATCTAATGACCTTGTTCCTTGTGACCCTCTCCCTAGTTTCCAAGATCTTGACCGGCTGCTCGGCATACGTCAAATCTTCCTCTAGTTCCAATTCTTCCATTGGCACTTGATCTTCCGGTACTCTCAAGCACTTCTTGAGCTGGGAAACATGAAACACATCATGTACGTCTGAAAGATGAGCTGGCATCTCCAACTTATATGCTATTTCTCCTCTTTTGTCCAAAATCTTGAATGGTCCAATATAGCGAGGTGCGAGCTTACACCTTATATTAAACCTCTTATGACCTCTCATTGGTGACACCTTGAGGTAAACAAAATCTCCTATTTCAAAGGCTAAGTTCCTTCTCCTATTGTCCGCATAGCCTTTTTGTCTTGATTGGGCAGCCCTCAAGTTTTCACGAATTATTTGGACTTGCTTTTCGGCTACTTGCAACACATCCGGACCAAATACTTGAGTTTCCCCCTGCTTCATTCCAGAATAAAGGTGTCCTACACTTCCTCCCATAAAGTGCTTCATATGGTGACATCTTCAAACTTGCTTGGTAACTATTGTTGTATGAAAACTCCGCGTATGGCAAGCTTTTGTCCCAACTTTTCCCATGCTTTAAAGCACAAGCTCTTAACACATGCTCCAAAATCTGATTGGTCCTCTCGGTTTGTCCATTTGTTTGAGGATGATATGCTGAACTAAATTTCAACCTCATTCCCAAAGCTTCATGCGACTTTTGCCAAAACCGGGAAGTAAATTGAGAACCTCTATCCGAGACTATCTTCTTCTGTACTCCATGTCGGCACACAATATGCTCCATATACAATTCTGCTAGCTTCGCGGTGGTATATGTGGTCTTGACAGGAATGAAGTGAGCTGATTTTGTCAACCGATCTACAATGACCCATATTGAATCATAGCCATACTGGGTTCGCGGTAATCCAACTATAAAGTCCATACCAATCTCTTCCCACTTCCACTCTGGAATCTTCAAAGGCTGCAATAACCCTGCTGGCCTTTGATGTTCCGCCTTGACTCGTTGGCACACGTCACACAATGCAACATATTCGGCTATGTCCTTCTTCATACTATCCCACCAATAGCAAGTCTTCAAGTCTTTGTACATCTTCGTACAACCTGGGTGAATCGAGTAAGGCGAGTCATGTGCCTCCTTTAATATTGTCTCCCGAATATGCTTTACATTAGGCACAACGATCCTCTTTCCGAGCCATAAGGTACCATGTTCATCCTCGTCAAATCTGAATTCTCTTCCTTCTTCGGTTCTTTCCTTGATTTCCTTGATCTCCTCATATGTGGTTTGTGCCTCTCGAATTTCTTGCTCCAAGGTTGGGTTTAACTCCATCATCTCCGTCTCGTTTACAAACCCAAGGTTCAACCGTTCAAACTCCTTGCATAGCTCGGATGGTATCTCTCGAACTGTGAGTTGGTGACTTACTCCCTTTCTACTCAAAGCATCGGCCACTACACTGGCCTTCCCCGGATGATAGTAGATCCCCAAATCATAATCTTTGATGAGCTCCAACCATCTTCGTTGCCTTAAGTTCAGATCCTTTTGTGTGAAGATATACTTCAAACTCTTATGATCCGTGTAAATTTCACACCTATGTCCAAGAATATAGTGTCTCCAAATCTTCAATGCATGTACCACGGCCGCGAGTTCCAAATCGTGCGTGGGGTAATTCTGCTCATGTTTATTCAATTGTCTTGATGCATAGGCGACCACTTGACCTTCTTGCATCAATACGCATCCAAGTCCTTGTCTCGATGCATCACAATAGATATCGAAACTCTTGCTTACATCCGGCAGTACCAAAACTGGGGCTGTTGTTAACCTCTTCTTCAACTCCTCAAAACTGTTTTGACAAGCTTGAGTCCATCGGAATGCCTTCCCCTTCATTAGCAATTCCGTCATAGGCTTGGCTATTTTGGAGAAGTCCTTGATGAATCGACGGTAATATCCAGCCATTCCAAGAAAACTCCTTATTTCCTTGACATTTTGCGGCGGCTCCCACTTCAACACGTCTCTCACTTTTCCGGGGTCAACCGATACTCCTCCTCCTGAGATTATATGACCCAAAAATGGAACCTCTTTCAACCAAAACTGGCACTTGTTGAACTTGGCATACAATTGATGCTCCCTCAATTTCTGCAGCGTAAGCCTCAAGTGTTCCACATGTTCCTTCTCATCCTTCGAGTAGATCATAATATCATCAATAAACACCACAACGAACTTATCTAAGTACTCTATGAAGACCTTATTCATGAGGTACATAAAGTAGGCAGGCGCATTTGTCAATCCAAAAGACATCACGGTGTACTCATAAGATCCATACCGTGTCCTAAAAGCTGTCTTGGGTATGTCTGATGGTCTAATCCTCATTTGAAAGTACCCCGACCTCAAATCAATCTTAGAGAAGACACAAGCACCCTTCATCTGATCAAACAAATCCTCTATATGGGGCAAGGTGTACTTGTTCTTGATGGTCACCTCGTTGAGAGCTCGGTAATCCACGCACATCCTTTGGGATCCGTCCTTCTTGTCCACAAATAGAACGGACGCTCCCCAAGGCGAAGAGCTAGGGCGAATGAAACCCTTCTCTAATTGCTCTTGAATCTGCTTCTTGAGCTCCGCTAATTCCATAGGAGGCATCCTATACGGCCTCTTAGCTATAGGTGCAGTTCCGGGTATTAAATCAATAACAAACTCAATGTCTCGATCGGGTGGCATACCTGGCAACTCGTCTGGAAAAACATCCAAAAATTCACACACCACCGGAATCTCCTCAATTGTGGCACCGTCCATATGGTTCAGTTCCAATTGCTTCGGTGCGGTTTGAGATGCTTCAAATTCTACGGTGATCCCTTCCTCATTGGTCAACTTCACCGTCTTTGTGGCACACTCAATAACTCCATTGTGCTTCCTCAACCAGTCCATACCAAGTATAATGTCCAACCCTTGAGAATCCAAAACTATAAGGTTGGATGAGAAGTCTACCCCCCTTATTCCAAGGCTTACTTTTGGACATACTATATTTGTCCTCATCCCTCCTACAGGAGACTTAACCAATAGAGTAAACTTCATATGAGAGACAGGCAAACGATACTTGGCAACATACTTCGATGCAATGAATGAATGCGATGCTCCAGAATCAAATAACATAGTCGCGGGGTTGGAGTTGGCGAGAAACATACCAATGACCATGTCATCCGCTTGTTGAGCATCCTCCGTAGAGACATGGTTCACGTTGCCACGATCAAAATTCTGCTGTCCACGGCTTCCTTGTGGCTGTCCTCCATTAGGTCTTGGGTTTTGCCTCGGTGCATTGCTTCCTCGACCATGGCCTGACTTAGGACATTGGTGCGCAAAGTGTCCAGCTTCTCCACAAGTGTAGCACTTCTTAACTCCACCAGAATTATTGGGGCGAGCTTGGTTTTGAACATTGGCTCCAGGAAAATCAGCACGAGGCTCATAAGGCATTGGGGGCCTAGGTGCTTGCATGACAGGGCGTTGCTGCACAAACTGAGTTGGGCGCGGTGCATAACCAGGGCGCTGAGCAGGCATAGAGGAGCTGTAATGAGGCGCATTGGGCGGCGCAAAGCGAGGGCGCACATTACTTCCTTGTTGCTGTCCTTGATACGACGCCTTCCTCTTGATTTCTTGCTCCATCTCACGGATCTTGTTCTCAACCACGATTGCTTTGTCCACAAGCTTCTGGAAATTGACATAATCACAGTTGAGTAGTTGCACTTGGATCTCATTGATCAAGCCTCTCATGAACAAATATTGCTTCCGGCTGTCCCGACTCACATCCTCAGGCGCATACCTTGAGAGTTGAGTGAACTTATTGAGATATTCACTCACGCTTGATTTTCCTTGTCTCAAGTTCTCAAATTCTTGCCTCTTCAAGATCATAACACCTTCCGGCACATAATGAGAACGAAAATTCTCCTTGAATTCGGCCCAAGTAATTCTCTCTTGGTTCTCATGAGCATTGCAATAAGCATCCCACCAATCTGCAGCTGCTCCAACTAGTTGATGAGAAGCAAACAAGACCTTCTCTCGGTCACTGCATTGGACAATAGCAAGTTTCTTCTCCACGGACTTGAGCCAATCATCCGCATCCATAGGGTTTGCAGCTTAAGCAAAGATTGGCGGCCTAGTCCTCATAAACTCTCCCAACCGGTTATGAGGAGGCGGGGGTGGCGGTGGAGGCATGTGGGGCTGATTGTTGATATTGCCAGCCTGCAGCTGTCCCATAGTCTGTATCATGGTCTGCATGAGCTGGTTTTGCATGGCCAATAGCTGCTCGATGTTGATACCTCCCTGAGTAGATCCTTGCCCATTGTTGTTTTGAGGCACTCCATTGTTCTCCTCTTCATCATTGCCATCCCTCTGGTTGCGATTCCTCACCATCTGAAGAAAAGCAGTAGGTAAGAATTAGAAAACGTCCCCAACTATATGCATCAAGGGATATGAAGCTAACCAACTAGCTACACTAGCCTAGGTGGACATGGCAATGCTAAGGCATCCCAAAATCCTCTATTAAGCACACAAGCAACCAATATATATAGCAAACAGCACTCCAAGCAAAAACACATCGATTCCTGAGTGCTCCTATGTGCTCTAAAGTGTCCATTCTATCTAGGCTACATCCTACGGTCAACCTGTGGCTCTGATACCAATCTGTGACGCCCGGTTCCGAAAAATGAACCAAGCTAACGCATATGTCTGCCCAGGATGTTCATCACACATACACGAGTGCAATCACAAAAGAGTATACAGAAAATTACCACAAGACAAGATTAATTAACCAAATTTTATTACACAAACCAGATTATCCTCGAATACAAGCTCTAATGAATATTAATGACAAGTTCAACTAATGCAGCGGAAATAATCTAATTAAGCAAACTAAGCAACTATGCAGCATAAGCGACAGGGTATGTATGCGCAGCTCCAATCAACACCACAGGCAAAGCTGACGGTAGACACGGCCTAGAACTCCGCATTATCACCATTAAACTCCCAATCCTGACCTGCAACTATTGGGTTGGGGGATTGCAAGAGTGAGTACATGTCGTACTCAGCAAGTGTGGAAAGTATGACATGTGGCTGATTCAAATGACGACAATAATAATGGCAAAGTGCTGAAAAGTACAGTAAAACATTTGAAAAGCAATATGTATATTATATGTATGTGAAGTAATCCCATCATAATCACGAGTAATACCATAATACCAAACTGAATTCATTACCATCATCAATATGTCCAGATTTCACCATTGCCAATAACCATATTCAATACCAGAAATTAAATCCATAACCATCCATAACCATTACCAGACCATAACCATTCCAATTACCAATTTCCCTCTAATCATGTAGGTCATCCAGGCGCTCATAACCGGGAGCACAGCTATCATGATAGTTTTAATTAACTCTGCAGAGTTTGTACCTCTTTACCCACGTGTTCGTGATTTCATCACCTTTCGGCGACTAAGAATCTCCCTTATGCCCATGACCCGTCGGTCACATTACACACTTCTGTTGGTGTGTAGCCAAGAGATCACAAAATAGCCTTTACAAAGGGATTACTAGCTTATTTAGACCCCACTGAGGTTTCACCTGTGGCGATGTCTCCCACAGAGCACATCTTCAACCAAGGGCCCCCTCTTGAGCCATTCGGATCCCAGGGTAGTCCCACCAATCATCAACAAACCCAATCCGACTACCCCTTTCCTGAGCATCCACAATGGTCCAAACAGCACTAGCAAAGCCCTAATTAATCAGCTACACCGCACCCATACTTGGCCTCGTGGTGGCACTGTAGTCCTGGCTTATTCTCGCATGAACCGGTCCTTAGATCTAAAGCAAGCAAACCACCATAACATCCAACCCATCCACATACCATGCTTGCTTAGATCATCCATTACCATACCATATTTAACCAGTTCACATTAACCAGAATATCATTGATACTTAATTAAACGTGTAGTGTTGTTTTCCATCCCAATTAATTAAGCGAAGCAAAAAGGTAAAAACCCTTCCCGACTCTATACTATAAATTCCAGGTGACAAGGGTGGTCAACAAAACTAGTAAACTTCCTACTACAGGATTCCCATCAATTTGACACAAGCATGCAGTTTGCAAACAAAACATTTACTTTAAAAATAGGATCAATATGCTTCAAGGACACTTGCCTTGCTCTTGCTGTTGATTAAGGTCGAAGCCTTCAAACTCTTGGTGCTGAAGATCCTCCGCGGCACTTTCTAGCGCAAATCCGTCTAATCGACACAATAAACATACAAGACAAGAAACACAATCAAAGAGTGCACAAATATTACTCAATATGACATGACATGCATGATTGATGCAAATGCAAGGTAGAACTTGTTACTAGATTGCTTTTGATGATAACTAACTAGTTCTAATAGCTTTTAACAAGTTTATACAGGTTCGGAGTTGATTAGATCAAATTTTAGGGTCAATTCAACACAATTTAACCAGGAAGATCGGACTAGTCCGCTAGGGACCGGACAAGTCCGCACTTGACGAGATCAGCAGATTAGGGTTTTCTAGATCAATGTAAATTCGGAGATTAGGGGTTGAATTCTCGTAAGGAAAAGAGAATAGAAGGTATACCAGGTGTTTATAACTCCAATGAATCAAGAAACTTGGAGGTAGCACTTGGATCTTGGTGATCTAGGGTTGGTGATGAACTTGGGGAGGAATTGGTGGTGAAGAACGAAACTTGGTGGAGATCTTGATCCTCCTTCATTTCCTCCTCTTCTTCTTCTTGCTTGGGATCTTCTCCTCCCTCCTTGATGGTGGCTCTCCACGAACTAGGGTTTGGGTGGGTGGAAAAGTGGCAAATAGATGTCAAACCAAGGGGTGGAGTTGTTTATATAGAGGTGGAGGCTAGGGTTAGATGGATTTCGAGTTTTTGGATGAGTAGAGGCCGTTTTAGAGTCCCAAATGGGCTCTAAAAGAGTTAGGCACGACGTCCCTAGGCCCACTTATCGTGAAACCCAAGAAACAAGTCGTAAAACAAAAGTTCAATTCGGAGTCACGAAATATCGGACAAGTCCGAACAGGACCGGACTAGTCCGAAGTCGTCCAGAGAGAAAATCGGACAAGTCTGGCCAAACATCGGACAAGTCCGAATTTGAACAGAAAGGAGAACGGACAAGTCCGCTGGAACACCGGACTAGTCCGGACAAGTCCAGGGACTTAACAAATTTTCAAGGATTCATGGAATACCGGACTAGTCCGCACAAGATCGGACAAGTCCGAAGTTGTCCAGAGGCAAATATCGGACTAATACGCAGCAAAAACGGACAAGTCCGTTCTTAGTCAGAGAGAAATCAGACTAGTCCTCAGCAAAATCGGACTAGTCCGCACTTTCCTACATTTTTAAGTGCGGTTTTGTTCCAAATCAATTTTAAACTTGTTCCTCTTGTTATGGGTTAATGTTAAACATGTATATGAGTGTATGCAAGGCATGATGCATGAAAATGAGGGTGTTACAGTGGGTCCCATTGACTGATATTTGTGCTACACTGTTGGATTCCCTTGGATACTTCTATTTGTGGGTCATTTGATCCATGTGGTGCCACGAGGCGTCGCCTTATTGGCTAGAATGATATTTTATAGGATCCATCCCCTTGTTTCACATCAATTTTGCATCGAATCCTTGCATGCACTACTTTCTCCAAGGACAAGTGGAAATAGGTTAAATAGAAAGGTGATGTGTGCAAGAAATGATATTTCCTTCACATATTTGAGTTATATTGACGGGTGACATTGGTATATAACATTGGATCATAAGCTTTCGTATGAGAAAACTCACGATCTTGGAGGAGCTTGCATGCTTGATATTAAACTTCACTTTGGATGTAGAGGTCGTTGTCGTGAAGAAGTTGGTGTTGGTTGCTCCTCTCACCCGTGGGAGTGTCCTCTCCCACACTCCTCATATGTGAACTTGGTGTAGCAACGGACGAGGGGCATGCACTTGAGTTTCCACCATGGCTTGAGCTTGCAGCCTCCTTCCTTTTTTTCTAAACAACATCTTCATTCCTTTCATGGCCACAACAAACAAGAACACAAGAAGGCAAAAACTCGAAAGAGGTGATGTTTGTGAATGCAAAACCCCGACGAATTTTCACTTGATGAACTTGAGAGCAAATTGCAAATTCAAACAAAAGCAAATCTTTTAGAGTTGGGAATTGATCAAGAGTGCTTCAATGAAGAGCAAGAAAACAATGTGAGCAAGAGTGACTTTGGGGAGGTATGAAATGAGGTGAAGTGTGAGGAGAAGAGCTCCTCAAGGCCACAATTTATAGTGTGCAATCCCCAACGGTCACTAGGGAACCAAATGTAGCAGTTTGATGAGAGGGAGTCAAAATGGCTCTCTTCTCGAGTCAGCCGAACAGTGGGGTCGGCCAACCTGACAGTTGGGCCCCCTATTCCTCCTTTTCACAGGTGGCTTTCCAACGGCTATGAAATTAGCACGCTGGGGAAATACCACTTTTGTAGCTCAGAAAAATTGTTTTCCAAATAAAAACTCCTTTTTCAAAATCTAACAATTTTCTTTTTGTGAAAAATAAAGAAATAAAAATGATAGTTGAGAGTATAAGATTCTCAACTTACTAGGAAAACCAAATATGCAGTGGGGAAAATCAAACTAAATTGGGACAACCAAATAAAGAGAAAAGAAAAATAAGGAAATGGATAACTACCAATTTAACCTATTGGCTAGGTCTCACCACCGTCCGATGAGATAGACATTCCCCCTTCTTCATTTCTTGACATACGAGCCTAGAGGGATGGGCTCGAATGGCTTGTCTTTCTTCTTCTGCCATACCTTCTTTGGCGGCTTGGTGGACTTGGGCCTTTGGGGAGGCCCGGGCTTCTCCATCTTCTTGGGGTGTCGGCGTGGACGATAAGATGGGTTTTCTACGTAAATCAAATTCCTCATGAATGCAATGAGCGGGTCCACCTTTGGAGGTGTGATATCAACCTCTTGAATGTGTTTGACATTTGGCCCATACTAGATACGGATCATGGAGCATTGCTCCAACATTGTGCGGAAGTTAAACATCTCCTCCTTGCCATTTATGTAGAAGTGAATTTCTCCAGCTCCCACATCTATGCGAGCCTTCGCGATGCTTTGGAATGGGCGCACATGAATGGGCAGTGTATCCTTCTCGACCTCCAAGTCAAGCACCATGAAATCCACAAGCATGAAGCAGTTTCGGATTTTCACCCGGACATCTTCAGCGATACCCGCCGGATAATAGACTGAGGAATCAGCCAGTTGGAGCTGCATTTGTGTTGGAGTAAGTTCCATGAAGTTCAGCTGGTTGAAAACCACCTTGGACATCACACTCACACTTGCTCCAAGGTCACAAAGGTCCTTGTAAAAGTGGTGTGCCCCAATTGAGCATGAGATTGTAGGACATCTAGGGTTCTTAAGCAAGTTGCCTCCATGTAGAGAAATCATGTTGACATTTTCCACAGGGGGTTTAGGCTATCCTGACATTTTTCCATTCTCCACTGAGGAAACAGTAGCTAGCAGTTAAGCCAACTGAGTTTCCAACATCTTGTTGAAACTCACTTGATTCTTGAAGGCTGAATATAGTCCTTCAATCATGGCATTTATGCTCTCTAGGATCTTGTCATTGGCTGATAGCTTCTTGGATATAGCCTCATTGATCTTCAGCTGGCCAATGGCAATTTCTCTCAAGTTGGGTTAATTTCCATCCTTACCATTGTTGTTGTACCCTCCTTGAAAGAATGGGCGTGGTTGGCCCCACCCTTGACCTCCTGGATGATAGCCATTGTTGTTTCCATTGTTGGCTATGTATAAGGCATCCTCACGGGTTTTGGGAAATCATTGCCCAAATGGCCCGTGTTGCCACAGACTTCACAAGGTATGTGAGAGTCTAAGGCATAGGCATTGCCATATACCTCACCATTGCCTTGTCCATCAATCTTCTTCATAAGGAGGTCCAATTTGGCAGTGATCATGTCCACCTCCTTCAAGGTGTGAATGCCTCGTTGGTGGGTATGGATACGCTCGTCGCTCCAACTCATGTTGGACACCATCTTCTCAATCAAATCATTGGCTTTGGGCATCGTCAATGAGAAGAAGGCACCTCCAGCAGCAGCATCAACATGGTCACAGGCGGAAGGGATCAACCCATTGTAGAAGTTTGGATGATGAGCCAGTCATCCATCCCATGGTTAGGACAGGCTAGGATGTAATCCTGATGCCCTTCCCAAGCCTCAGGAATAGACTCCTTGGCATCTTGCTGGAAGCTGGAACTTCTTCCACGTAGGGCATTGGTCTTGCCCAATGGGAAAAACATGGCGAGGAATGCCGTAGAACATTTCTCCGAAGTATCTAAAGCACTTCAGTTCGCATAGAACCACTGTTTTGCTCTCCCGAGAAGAGAGAACGAAAATAGCCTAAGACGGACATCATTGGGAGATACGTCTTTTATCTTCAAAGTGTTGCAGATCTCAAGGAACTGTTGCAGTGAGCACTTACATCCTTGTTAGCCTTCCCGCAAAATGTGTTGGCTTGCACCATAGTGATAAGCCCAGTCTTGATTTCGAGGTTTACATCTCCCGTGTTAATAGTGGGCCCAACAGCCACATTGTTAGCAGAGGGAGCTGAAAACTCACGAAGGGTCATATGGGCATTGGTGTTTCAGTTGTTGGTGCAGTTGCGCTGGCTTGCTTTGCCGCTCGAAGCTTTTGAGGAGTAATGACACGAGGTCTATCTCTCAGAAGGGATTCGGTATCTTCAACAAAGTTTTGCGACTAGCGGAAACTAGACATACACTACCCTGTTTTCACGTAAAATGTGAAAACAAAGAAGGTCATCCTACTAAAACCAACCAGGGTCCTATCCTATTCACTCAGTCATGTAATACTTTGGTTGCCTTCCCCGGCAACGGCGCCATAAATGCTTGCCGATATTTCCTACGCACTACTAACAGTTCATCCCTAGCAGGGGTGCCAGAAATGCTTGTTGGTAGGTTTTAGATTGTACATGTAAATCCGCAAGCGCACGGAAACTATCGATGTAGCATTTTGCCTTTAAGAGTATTCCCAAAGGGTGTCATTTATACTCCTCCAAAGGAAGGCTAAATGGAAGTAAAACAATTATCATGTAGAGAGGCTAGGTTGGCCTAGGTAGGGTTCTAGCAAGGTTGGATAAAGGGTAATTGGTAGTGTGACACACACAAGAGCATTCTATCCTAAGGGGATAAATATGGTAAAGAAAGACTAGGCTAAGAACTAGGTGGAGGCTCCTACAATGCTTCTAATGTACATATACATAGCCTAGGTTAGTTACTAATGATCATGTTATTTATGAATTCTCATGCTAAGTGGATTAACACATCGGGCACAGGTTTACCCCTAGCAATACTAGGATGACTCCTGCCATGAGCCTGTGGAATAGCCAAACGTTGAGGATTACAAAAGACAGATAGGACTGTCACCACCTATTGCCTACCTCTTCAATCTGTGGGCATAAGAGACATCCAATGCTACTCTCTATCCTAGCACCATTATAGAATATTAAGTTATTACCATAAATGACTAGGCACAATCCATCCTAAGGGAACGAACTAAATCATCATTGAACCAATGTTAATTCATAGCATAAGTGATTCATGTTAACATAATCATATCATAGCTAATTAGACTATAGTGGAGGTTTATAGTGTTATGGTGATCTATTGATAATGGTATAGCACAATAATAAATACTACTACTATCACATACATGGAATCCACAAGCAAACAAGAATGCTTCATCCAAGTATATGAACAATGGAAGACTAAAGGTAACATATTTATTAAGAATAAATTCATAAATAGAAATAGGAATATGGGAGACATACCTTTCCCAACTGTAAATTGGAATGAGACTCCTACTCCTCTCCTACATGGACTATGGACTAGAGACTCTCCTCTCTACATCCTCTACTCCTCTAAACCTATGGTGAGTAGCAGATACAATGGATGAATACTTAAGTGGTGCGTGTTGAAGTGAGGGTGAGGGGTCCTATTTATAGCATGGAGAAGGGTCGGTTCCCGTCACCAAAAGCGCGTGAATCAGCCACCCATGACCTCTTCAAGCGTGGAGGAGCCAACACGTGGAGTTTGACCATGAAAGGCGCCAGAACCTAGTTGGCCGACAAGAGAGTCGGCTGACCTTGTCTTGGCCCCTTATGCGGTGTGCTTCCTCCATTCTCCGCTAGGTGGGTCCCATTTGCTGATATTGGTGCTACAACGTTGGATGGTCTCAGATACTTCTGTTTGTGGGCCATTTGATCTATTTGGTGTCACATGGCATCACTTGATTGGCTGGAATGATATTTTATAGGATTCATCACCTTGTTTCACTTTAGTTCTGCATAGAATCTCTGCATGCACTACTTTCTACAAGGACAAGTGGAAATAGGTTAAATAGAAAGGTGATGTGTGCAAGAAATGACATTTCCTTCTCATAATTGACTTATATTGATGTGTGAAATTGGTATATAACATCCGTCAACAAGCTCCCAGGCACGATGTTCCATGTCACTCTCCCGAAGCTTGACACCAAGCTGAGAGTTCAGTACAGCTTGTTGCCTCTCACCGAGGCACTCCCGCTCCTATGACAAGTCAGCTTCCCGACGGTCGAGGCCCTCAGCACGGGACCTAAACTCAACATGGTCAAGCTAGAGTTTTAGAGAGGCCCCCTCCTCCTTCTCTGACAATGCCCACTCCAGATCGATAACGGCAATCTCGCTGCAGGCCCGGTCCAGCCGCACATCCTCATAGGTGTTGAGGCAAGCGTAGGTATCGGTGTGAGCCTTCTGGGCCTTCTCCAAGAGCCCCTGTGTCCTGGCGTCGACCAGCTTTATCAAGCACCGATCTTCACCAAGTCGTTCCCCCTCCCACGAAGGCTCTCCCACTGCCGATCGAGTGTGGCCTGCGCTTGGCGCAAACCGGAGTGGGCCACAGCAATGGCCTTCGAGAGGGGGATCACTGCAGTTGTAGCTGCTGGCACTTGCCTTTCGATCACTTCCTCCTCCTTGGTGGTAGCCATCAACACGAAGAGGCCTGAAGACGTCACGACTGAAGCTCCAAGAGATGGTGCAACACCGCCGAGCATCGGAGCATCATCGCATGCTGCAGGTGAGTCTCTGACCTACACGTCATCATCTTCTGTTGTGGGTGTTTCCCTGCCCGCCGTGAGCCAGTCACCGCCTTGAGCGCCCACAACGTTCGGGTCTGGTGCATCGATGGCACCAACGTGCCCTCTCCACCCGGTGTAGCAAGGTCGACTGAGGCGGATGCGTAGTCGGTTAACGCTAACTCAGCCCCGTCCGCTTCTTTGGGCATGGGAGTGCAAAGGTCAACAACAGGGGTCGTGGCATTGCCGAAGACCAGAGAATCCTCAAGCGCAAGTTGTCCTACAAGAGATGCGGTGCCGGCCTCTATAGGCGTCGTTCTAGCTTCAGGGCCACGTGCGCCGCTATTAAGAGTTGCACCGCCCTCAGAGGCAGATCACAGGAGTGGACTCTTCGAGCGTAAGGGAGTCCATCTCTCATGTCGTGTCAGGGGCTGGCGCCACTGCTTGACTACAAGCATCGGCGGAGGTCGGGATTGTCACGCCCGCACCATGCAGATCCAAGGCCGGCCCTGGTCAGAACACAAGAAGCAGAAAAAACAGCAACACCAAGATGATAAGCACACCTTACAGGCAGGCCTGGTAGCTCCAGCGAGCCTAGCTTCTCGGCTTCCGTGGTGGGTTGAGACTCCCGACCCCATCATCGTCACAGGCACTGCCACCTCTAGCTCCTGAACCAGAGGAGCGACCTGCACCGGCATGACCATCGGGGTGGATCCATCGATGTCTCCAACGGAGCCGCTGCCAACGTTCGTCTCCCCGCCTGTCGCCGGGGTGCTTTTAGCTTGAAGCTCCCCAACCTGGGATTGCGTGGCTGCAGTGCCTCCAGAGCCATCGCTAGCACTGGAGTCCAGGTCAATGATGGGAGTGTCGGCTGCTTCGGGCTCCTCGCCGCGGGAAATAGGGGTGCCATTCCCGTGCAACAGCTACTGCCTTTTTCGCTCAGAGGCCAGAGCATCCTTGTCCTAATTTCCATCGCTCGGCTTTGGTAGACATGCCTGGGGATGCCTACCCACTGAGTCAGAGCCCTTTGATGGCGTACGGGACCACTTCCCCAGCATGGCATCGGGTGTCGGCTGTCTCTCTGTTCCCCTATTAGAGGGCGACGTAGTCCCTCCCTCTGTCCACCCAGCATGGCGCGGGGTGGTTGTGGACCCATCCTAGCCTCCGGTGCAGCCCTGCCCTAGGACGGTCGAAGCCTGGGACGACTCTCCGACTAGCCGCAGAACAAGGCCAATGGCGTCAAACTTCGATATCTTACTCAAAACCTCAGTCCTCAAGTCGAGGGTCACAAAGAATGGCGGTCAGGCATTCAGATAGTGATGTGTGCATTGTTTATCGGATCGCAGCTCACCATCTTCAGCATCCCCACCAACATCTCTGGGGTCAGAACCGACCCAAGCCCAACCTCCACCTGGCATCGGTCATGCTCGCTGGAATAGTAGTAGGCCCGGTACTCACACTGCTCAAGGGGAGCGATGCGGCGGGACAAGAAGTCCTTCAGCACCATCAAAGAGGTCAGGCCCTCTTGTATCAGAAGGTAGATCCTCTCTAGAACAGGAATGTACTCCCTCTTTAGCTTTGTGAACTCCTCCCAAGACGTGCACTCAGTAGTTGGGTCTTCGGTGGGCAGGCTCAAACAGGTGTGGGATTCAGTCCTCATGAGCACCTAGTTTTCCATCTAATGGTCCCACTTGGATCCCTTAAAGGGCGCGACGTACCATTGGAAGGTACTCTCCTGATGCTGGAAATAGTAGGCCATCACCTGGCTTATCGAGTTTTTTCTATTGATCTTCAACTAGAAGTATTGGAATAACTCCACCGATGTCCGGACGCCCACGAATGCCTCCCAAAAGTAAAAGAACACTGTTGCAACGACGAGGGAGTTCAGCGATAGGTGTTGCAATTGCAGGCCGAACGATCCCAGCAGTGCAAGGAAGAATGAGGAAATGGGAGCCCGAGCGCAGTCGCTCCGTATGTGGCGAAGAGGACCATCTCATCTCCTTGCAAGTCACGGAGAGAAGAACACCTGTAGAGGATCCACCTCCTTTGCTCTCCAGCGTGCCAACCAAGCTGCTGCTTTACTGGTAACAGTTGCTCTTCCATCTGGATGAACAAGCGAGGCAGGATGGAAGCCATAGCACTGGGAGCAAACCAGGAGCTTTGTGAGGGACGAAGGCTCGGACACTCAAGGAAGAAGATGAAATCTCGAGCGATGGGGTGCAAATGAGGATGGAACTTGTGACACCCGGTTCTAAAATTTAACCAAGTGTGACGCATATGTGTGTCCAGGATGTTCAACACCCATACATAAAGCATCACAAACGATATACAAAAAATACCACCACACAAATTTAATAGAAAGGTACTTTTATTACAATATTCAAATAATTGTCAGATTACAACTCTAATGATCATTATTAATAATTCTGCAGTGAAAATAATCTAAACTGAGCAAAGTAAGCATTAGGGATATAGCACTGCTCCAAGCAATCTACAAGCAAGTTGACGGCAGCACACAACCTAGTACTCCGCATTATCCTCGGGATACTTTCAAACATCACATGAAACTGTTGATGGGGGAATTGCAAGGATGAGCACATGTCGTACTCAGCAGGTGTGGAAAATAATGACATGTAGCTTAAACAAGGAATGATGATAAATAATGGCTATTTGCTGAAAAGTACATTTAAAACATGTAAAAAGCATCCGACAATATCTATGTGAAATAATCCCATCATATCCCAAATAATAACTAATATTGAGTCCAATACCATCAATTACCATTATATCACATCCATCCATAATTATCCCTCCAAATACCAATTTCTTACCATCATCATTAACCATTTGCACTTATGAACATCCAGAACCATAATCCATACCAAATCATAACCCAACCATCCCAAATACCAAGTTCCACTCTAATCATGTGCTCCAGGTCGCTCATAACCGAGAGCACGACTATCATGATAGTTTTTTTAACACTCTGCAAAGGTTGTACCACTTTACCCACATGTTTGTGATTTCATGACATTTTGATGACTAAGAACCTCCCTTATGCCGTCTCACACTTCCTTTGTTGTGTGGACAAGAGATCACAAAATAGCTTTTACAAAGGGACTACTAGCATGTACGGACCCACTAAGGTTTCACCAGAAGGCTTCAATCTCCATTCCCGCAGCCACGGGCCCCCTCATGTTCCATGTGTTTCCCAAAGTAGCCCTTCTCGACTCACATTCCCCGCACCATCCAATGGTCCATACAATACCCGGCAGCCTACCTAATTATTCTGCTACGCCGCACCCATACTTGGCCTTGTGGTGGCACTATAAAATCTGGATGGTCGCTCCATGAACAGGTCCTTAGATCTAAAGCAAGAGAAACCAGCATAACTTCCAACCCAGCCCACAATCCATGCTTGCTTAGATCTCCCAAGTCCCGTGTTTAACAATTAACCACATTCATCAATTCTCATTATATATGCTCATTAATTTATAGTTAAGCCTTTTGGTTGTTTTCCCATCCGAATTAATTAGAGTGAAAAAAGGTAAAATACCCTTTCTAACTGTCTACAATGTATTCAAAGCGACAAGGATGGTGAAACAGGTCTAGTAAACACCTAATTTGGTTTCCCGTCATTTTGACACAAGCATGCAGTTTTTCAAACAAAACATTCAAAAGCAGGATCAAAATGTTCAAGGACACTTGTCTTTCTCCTGAGATTGATTTGGGTCAAAAGCTTCAATGTTCTGATAGTGGAGGTCCTCGACCGCACCCTCAAGAGCAACACCTTCTATTCCGCGCAATAAACATACAGAGCAAGCATTACAATCAATAAATGCTCACATAGTACTCAGTGACATGCATGAATAATGCAATTATTATGTAATGCATGTTATTACATTGAAATTATTGCTTACTAACTAGTTACAATTATGTTTCACATGTTAGAACAAGTTCCAAATCATTTCGGGGAGTATTAAAGAAGTTCCAACACTACAAGTATTCTGACCTGTTGCAACGATTGTACTGCAACGAATACTAAATCGTTGTAGTAAGCTTGGATTTTTGCCACGATTCACTAGTTCGTGGCACTAGGAACTATCGCCACAGAACACAATCGTTGCATTAGGACCTGTTGCCACGAATCACTAGTTCGTGGCGTCAGGATGCTAATGCAACAGATCACAATTGTTGCATTAGGATCTGTTGCCACAAAATACTGGTTCGTGGCGTTATAGCTTTATTGCCACGGAAAACAGTCATCGCATTAGGATCTGTTGCCACGAATTACTGGTTCGTGGTGTTACAGCTTTATTGCCACGGAACACAGTCGTTGCATTAGGATCTGTTGCCACGAAATACTGGTTAGTGGCATTACAGATTTATTGCCACGAAGCACAGTCGTTGCATTAGGATCTATTGCCACGAATTACTGGTTAGTGGTGTTACAGCTTTATTGTCACGAAACACAGTCGTTGCATTAGGATCTATTGCCACGAATCAGCAAACAGTTGCATTTGGACCGTAATGCAACGAAACAAAATCGTTGCATTAGGATGTGTTGCCATGATACTCTGGTTCGTGGCGTTACAGCTTTATTGCCACAGAACACAATCGTTGCATTAGGATCTGGTGCCACGAAATACTGGTTCGTGGCGTTACAGCTTTATTGCCGCGGAACACAGTCGTTGCATTCGGATCTATTGCCACAAATCAGCAAACAGTTGCATTTGGACCGTAATGCAACGAAACAGAATCGTTGCATTAGGATGTGTTGCCACGAAATACTAGTTCGTGGCGTTATAGCTTTATTGCCACGGAACAAAGTCGTTGCATTAGGATCTATTGCCACGAATTACTGGTTAGTGGTGTTACAGCTTTATTGCCACGAAACACAGTCGTTGCATTAGGATCTGTTGCCACGAATCAGCAAATAGTTGCATTTGGACCGTAATGCAACAAAACATAATCGTTGCATTAGGATGTGTTGCCATGATACTCTGGTTCGTGGCGTTACAGCTTCATTGCCACGGAACACAATTGTTGCATTAGGATTTGTTGCCACGAAATACTGGTTCGTGGCGTTACAGCTTTATTGCCACGGAACACAGTCGTTGCATTAGGATTTGTTGCCACGAATCAGCAAACAGTTGCATTTGGACCGTAATGCAACAAAACAGAATCGTTGCATTAGGATGTGTTGCCACGAAATACTGGTTTGTGGTGTTAAAACTTTATTGCCACGAAACACAGTCGTTGCATTAGGATCTGTTGCCACGAATTACTGGTTAGTGGCGTTATAGCTTTATTGCCACGGAACACAGTCGTTGTATTAGGATCTGTTGCCACGAATCAGCAAACAGTTGCATTTGGACCATAATGCAACGAAACAGAATCGTTGCATTAGGATGTGTTGCCACGATACTCTGGTTCGTGGCATTACAGATTTATTACCACGGGACACAATCGTCGCATTAGGATCTGTTGCCACAAATTACTGGTTCGTGGCGTTACAACTTTATTGCCACGGAACACAGTCGTTGCATTAGGATCTGTTGCCACGAAATACTGGTTCGTGGCGTTACAGCTTTATTGCCACGGAACACAATCGTTGCATTAGGATCTGTTGCCAAGGATTAGCAAATAGTTGCACTTGGACCGTAATGCAACAAAACAGAATCGTTGCATTAGGATGTGTTGCCACGATACTCTGCTTCGTGGCGTTACAGCTTTATTGCCACGGAACACAATCGTTGCATTAGGATCTATTGCCACGAATTACTGGTTCGTGGCGTTACAACTTTATTGCCACGGAACACAGTCGTTGCATTAGGATCTGTTGCCACGAATCAGCAAACAATTTTCGCGTTCTCCTCGGCGCAGTGCTGATCAATGATGTTCATTACTTTTTGCCTCCTAACGACTTAGTGCTGGACTAACGACGCTGATGATCCGTAACATACTCAACAATGTAAAACATCAGGTATTAACGCATCAACAAATATGAGGGAGAGAATACCAACGCGCAGATTTAATAGTATGTTGCGGATCATCAGCGTCCTCAGTCCAGAAGCAGGGTAGAAGCGGCGCCGTGGCCGCCGTGAACTCGAGAACGGATGAGGAGAAGGCTCATCGCTAACGGATCGAGGGGACGGAAGCTACACGACCGCTATGGGCGATGAGCCTTCCCCTCGATTCGTTCTCGAGGATCGCAAAAAATTTATTTCCGCCCACCTAGGCCCAAAGTCGGGCCTGCCTTTAAGACCATCCGCAGTGGTTCACGGTAAAGCGGTGATGGGATGCGTAGCAGTTCCAATTGAATTCAAAGATGCGCATGCGGGATGCATAACCTCTGCAGTACTGCAGGTGCGGTAAAAGTCACTGACATGTGGGCCCCACGGCCAACCGTACCCACATGTCAGTGACTGTTACTGCACCTGCAGTACCGCAGGTGATTTCAACGCACGCGATGCGCGCGTTTAAGGCGCCTCGGTGACTGGCACACACATAAGCTCGGTGCGCCCGGTCGCATCAGCCGCCTGTACAAATGGCTACGGCTTGAACGAAAGACGAAACCTTATGCGGCAAACAACAACGTATAATAATTCCTCCGCCCCAACTCAACTCTGTTTCTGTTTTGGTCGAACTAATTACCTTTAACAAATGATTTATATGGAATTTATTAACTTCAATAACATGTAGTACTAGATTGTATATTATGGAAATATTTTTCATGGTGAAACCAAAAGTACAATTCTTGTATTGTTAAAACAGATCAAAATTGCGTAAACCTGAAAGATAGATTTGACGAAACCTAAGACTTCCCTTTGAAAAAGTTTTATACTTTACATTAGTTTTACATATGTAATATGCACATAGGATATATCACTAAATAGTTTTGCAAAAAAAAACATGCAGGAGAAATATGTATATCCCATATATATGCTACTACTACGTAAATTAGGGGTGGGCAAATAAACCAAGACCGAAAAACCAAAACCGATAAAACCGAGACCGAAACTGAAAAGACCGAAATATCGGGTATCGGGTACTTTTCGGGTAGCAAATATAAATAACTGAAAAATAAATGTCGGGTTCAGACGGATGAATTCATTGTGGAGCTACATGTCACATACTTAATTATACTAAAAATCATCATCTTTGCTGTTGTCCCCCCACAATGGAGCTACATGACCATCATTGGAATATGTATCGTCGTCGTCGTCTTCATTTTCTGATGCAACTCCATCTACCTCAAACCAATCACCTGACGTTGTCATTATAAGAGTGGAAGCATCGCCGCTGGCTCCCTCAATGTCATTCCTAGCCCATGCGGTCGTATCCTCATTATTGATATCATTAGTAAGCAGATCATCATGAAATGTCTTAGCCTCCATCGTCTCAGTCACATTATTTTCACTGTCTCCAGGGGGCATGGCAAAAAGGTTCCGTGGCTTCGTTTTAACAGTTGTAGCCCATTTAGGATGCTTCACACTTGGAACATAAAAAACTTGTTCTGCTTGGGTGGCTAGAATGTAAGGCTCATACTAGAATCGAAACAGAGTAGTGTCAACATCTATTATTCCGTATTGTTCCTTTTTGTAGCCTCTGGTTTGGTTCTGACTGCTTCCAAAAGGCCGATCAAACCATTCACACTAAAATAACAGAACCTCATGATTTTTTTCAAAATTAACAGCAATGATTTTCTTGATTACTCCAAACCAATCATGATCAGTGCCCCAAACAACAATACTATTGTTTTGGGTCCGTAAATCTTTTTCCACATCTGCAGTTCGAAAGAAGAAGCCATTGATGAATAACCGACTAAAAAACGTGCCCGATGATCAGGTCCTCTAGATAATGCATACAGATAATCGGTTGCTTTGCCTTCTTTGTGTAATGTCGTAATCTATACACATTAGTATAACAGGGGTTATCGACGACAAACCAATTTCAGAACACATATTTGTTCAATATTTCATCAAAGTGCAAACTTGCATGTACTTACTCGTTTCTGAAACCAATAAACAAACTCATCTCTATGGCGTTTATCAACATCACAAGAATGAATCTTTTTCAGCTCTTCAATATGCTCACTAAAAAGGGTACAAAATTAAATTAGCCATCTACAATAATCCATATATATAGTATACAACATCTGAGTTATGCGTTATTACTTGATCCATGGAGCAGCCTCTTCAACGTTAGTAATAAGATAATGTCTGATGTTATGTAGTTCCACCATAGTAAGTTGGTCCCATTTATACCGTTTTTTAGAATTATCAACTTCTGTAAATATGTTAGAATTATCAATAGAAGGTTCATTTGTAGCTGCAGCTTCATGACGTTCTGGCCTATTACGCTTGGTGCTGATGTTATCCAAAAACTGACTACAAAAAGTCATACACTCTTCGGCAATATATCCCTCAGCTATAGAACCCTCCGGGTGAGCTTTGTTACGTACATACCTCTTCGATGTACCAAGGTACCTCTCAATTGGATACATCCATCTGTAAGAAATAGGTCCACACAATCGTGCTTCTTTGGCAATATGGTTTGGAAGATGTACCATGATATCAAAGAAAGCGGGAGGAAACAACATCTCATGCTTACAAATTGTTTCAGGAATTTGTTTGCTCATCTTGTCCAAATCTGGTTCTGCCAATTCTTTAGAACAAATTCTAGAAAAGAATGTGCTAAACTCAATTAAAGGTGCAACAACCTTTTCATGCAATATGTTACGTATTGCAATAGGAACGAGCTTTTGAAATATAATATGGCAGTCATGAGTTTTTAGACCCGATACCTTACATGCTTTTATGTCCACACATCTCTTGATGTTTGAGGCATAACCATCGGGCACCTTCACGTTCCCCAAAAACTTGCACAAGGTGGTCTTCTCATCTTTGCCCAAAGTATATAATGCTGGTGGGAATGTGTACTTGCTCTTTATGAACTTCGGATGTTGATCTGGCCGTATACCCATATCCTTCATATCAAGACGATCTTGTAGACTATCTTTTATTTTACCATCCATAGCAACCAATGTCCCCAATATGCTATCACAAATGTTTTTCTCAATGTGCATGACATCCAAGTTATGCCTTATTAGCAATGTCTGCCAATAAGGGAGGTCAAAAAATATACTTTTCTTCTTCCAATTATGCCATCTATTTTCCTCGGTGTGCTTTCTCTTATTATTCATCGGTCCAAAACTCACTTGATCAAAACACTCGTATTGTTGGAGTACTTCATCACCAGAGAGTGATGTTGGAGCCTCTCTATTCTCTGCCTTGTTTTTGAAAGAACCTCTGTTTCGATGCCATCTGTGATCCTGAGGTAGGAAATGACGATGACCCATGTAACAATGCTTTCGTCCATATTTCAACCAGAAGGCATCAGTGTTTATATGGCAGTATGGACATGCTAGCTTCCCTTTTGTGCTCCATCCACATAGCATTGCATATGCTGGAAAATCATTTATTGTCCACAAGAAAGAAGCTCGAATGAAAAATGTCTCTTTCTTTAAACTTTCATATGTTTCAACACCATCAGACCATAATTTTAGTAGCTCATCAATCAAAGGCTGTAGATACATCAATGTTGTTTCCAGGTGACTTTGGCCCAGGAATTATCATTGAAATCACCCAATAAGACTGCTTCATACACAACCAAAGTGGTAGATTATAAGGGATTAGAATCACAGGCCATGTACTGTAAGAAACATTCATTACTCCAAAAGGATTGAAACCATCAGATGCTAGCCCAAGTCTTATGTTGCGAGGATCAGATGAGAAATTTGGGTGAATGCTATCAAAATGCTTCCGTGCTTTCGAATCGGCGGGATGGCATAATATTCCATCATCAGCACGACCTTCTTTGTGCCAGCGCATGTTCGATGTCGTTGATTCTCCCATATAAAACCTTTGTAGACGGGGAATAAGAGGGAAGTAACATAGAACCTTGTGTGCTACAAGCTTCTTGGATTTTCCACAAGCTAAAGCCTCTCTTGCATCCCTAGCAGTACTATTTTTCCATCTTAATTTACCCCATTTTGGGCAACTAATCAGTAGAGAATAGTCCTTCCAGAATAACACACAGTCATTGACACATGCATCGATCTTTTGGTAGTCCAGCCTGAGGTCACGAACAACCTTCTGAAGTTTATCAAGTATATTAGGAATGCAGTGGCCCTTTGGAAGCGCAAATGAGAATAGTTCAAGTAACATCTCACAAGCTACTTTGCTCATACCAGTTAAACACTTTATCTGGTAGAACCTGACAATGTAGGATAATTGGGTCAGCTGCGAACAACCTGGATACAACTCCTTTTTGGCATCAGTTAATAAGTCATAGAATTTCTTTGCATCCCCAGTTGGCTCCGGCTGGTTTATAGCATTTTTTTGATCATCAACATCTGTTGAAGTACCACCATGATCAGTGCCTCTAAGTAGACTGGACAACATATTTTGCATAGCACCATCATCAGAAATTATCTCCTCATTATTTGCTGATTCCTCAGCAATATTTTCCTGAACTCGTATTTCTCCATGGTGTATCCAACAAGTATAATCCAATAACATCCCATTTCTAAGCAGGTGTAAATGAACTCCCTTGTGTGTCTTGTGGCAAATATTACTACATCTCGTGCAAGGACAAGGCATAGTTCCTCCTTCACGAGTGCCCTGAAATGCAAAATTTAAAAATGACTTCATTCCATCCTGCCACTCCCTCGTATGCCTGTCTTTTCCCATCCATGTCTTATCTTCTGACATCGCTTCCTACAATTCAATCAGCCATTAGCCTATACGTAAGAGGATAGATGTACAAGAACACATTTTGTGAGCAATTGTACCTAGCTGTTGTTACTCCATGCGCTGCGGCCGGCGGATTCTCCTACAAGTGTGGCGGCCGGCGGATGCTCCTCCAAGCGTTGTGGCGGGCGGTTGGTCCTCCAAGCTTGGCGGCCGGTAGATGCTCCTACAAGAGTGACGGCCGGCGGATGCTCCTACAAGCGTGGCGGCCGGCGGATGCTCCTCCAAGCGTAGCGGCCGATGGATGCTCCTCCAAGCGTGGCGGCCGGTGGATGCTGCTCCAAGCGTGGCGGCCGGTGAATGCTCCTCCAAGTGTGGCGGCCGGCGAATGCTCCTACAACTGTGGCGGCCGGCGGATGCTCCTACAAGCGCGTTGCGATGAGGGGGCCGGCATTGCAGGTCGAAGGGTACTGTAATAAAATATTATTTTCGTTTCTTATTTTCCTTCTTCATTCGACGTGACAAAAATTTCCCGCCGTGGGCAGGCAGGCGGGCAGGATGAAAAAGCTGGGCTGCTTGTTATTTGTGGGGTGAAACTGCGCTGATTCACTTTATATTCAAGCTGGGCCTTCGCGCATTCATGATGCTTGCACAGAGTCGAAGGCCTCGAAAGGTCTGGTCCTATCACCGGATTTTCGTGAGATCCTCAAGGGACGCTGGTTCCGATGTTTGGCCTCTTCATCCTCTCCTTCTTAAACCACCCCCCCTATTGCTTCCAGGCTCAAGTTCCCGACTGATTCCCATCCATGCTCCCGTGTGTTGCCTGAGAAGTCCTTTGCCTCTATTGTCGCTGCGCCATGCCTCGCAACCATGTTAGACGCGAGCAGGTACCTCCAGGCTCACCGTCCCTGTGCCCTCATGAGGGGCAACGCACGGTGGTCAACAACTGCCTCATGATGATGGAGTTTATCCGTTTGCGCCGCCAAGCAGCTATTCTAGGACCCAGAGGAGGTCGCAGCGAGGCGACGCCCATGGAGATCACCCTGGCCATCCATCACCAACTTGAAATCCCGCATTGGGCTTTCACCGTTTCCACGTTTGGGGATGGTGAGTTCCTGGTGTGGTTCACCCGTGATGACTATCGGGAGCTCGCCACCGAGACGACAATCATCTCCATGCCAGATGATAACTACTACTTCCGGCCATGGATCTTTAGCGTCGGTGTGCCGATCGTCGGGTGGTTCTTCCACGTGCAGGTTGTCATCGAGAACCTCCCTCTGCATGTCTGGTCTGCGGAGGGCATCAGACAGGTTCTGGGTGACGTCTTCCTCTTTGATCACTTTGATGCTTCTACTTACCACTGGGAGCATGCTGACCTGTGCACGGTCGTTGGGTGGATGAAAGACCCAAGTCTCCTGCCTCGGGAGTGGCGGTGGGCCGCTGGCGGAACCTTTCAACCATGCCGCAGTGGTCCGGCCTGGCGGCCTCACGACGGAGCTCATCATCCACCTGGATCACTACCTCGACTATACGGCGCCGGTCTACCCCAACTCCCCGGCCTCCTCGTCATCAGGTGACTCTTCTGACGGACACTCCTCGGTATCCTTGAACTCTTCAGGGGACACCTTCCCGCGGCCGAAGAGATTCTACTGGCGGCGTGGGAAAGTGGATGAGGCGGATAAGAAGCTCTTTTAGTATGGCTACCAAAGTGTCCTAGCTCATGTGTTACATTTCCTATGGAAACTAAAAATTCTTTACAAATCCTATCCTTCAAAGGGATCCTATGTTTGAGAGGATTACGACTGGATTAATTTCCGTGAAAAGATTTCCTGTTTAACATTTCGGTTATCCTTCCTTTTTTCAAACATTTTCTTCCTCGTATTGTCTTCACTTTTTTCTTTCCATTCCTAGCTACCGGCCTGTTGCATTTTCCTGTTACTACTACTTTACAGACCGCTTTGTGGGCCCCGCTAAATGTAGGCCTAGAGGGGGGGTGAATAGGCCTTTTTGAAAATTGTCGGATCTTGCAACACTCAACAACCAGTTCAATACCAGAGATATCGTACTAGTCCGGTGTTCACGGACTAAGTTGATTAATCTTGATTGATTGGTTTGATTCTTTTATGTGTACAACAGAAATATAGAATCAAACAATAGTTTAACAGTTATATGCTGGATTATATCACAATTAAGTCTTATGTTCAACAATTTAACGTAAGATGAACAATGTGTATAAAACCCTAGATTGAGTTGATTAATTAGAATTATGAACACTAAAACAAGACACAACGATTTATCCCGTGGTTCGGCTACCACGAAGGCAACCTACGTCCACGTTGAGGAGTCCACAAAAGGACCGGGTCTTCTCCAACCCTACCCTCGTTGGATCGCCACGAAGGCCAATCCTCTTCCACTTATCACAAAGGGGTGAATAACCGAATTCAAGGGGAGTTCTCACACGTTGAGAGCTCCCTTTGATTACAAAACACAATGCCACCGAAAACACACTCAAAAGTTACAATTGAAACACAGGAGTGTGTTAGAGAATCAAACCAAGAGCTCAATGTGGTGTTGCAAGTGTCTCTCCAATGATCTAGAGTGAATCCTCAAGGGATTGGTCGATGTTGCACTTAATTTCGTGGAGAGATATCGTTTTTGAGGCTCTTGGGAGGTGTGACGGCGCTAGGGTTCCAGTCTATGTGAAATTGGGCCGTGCACCTCTATTTATATGGGGTTTCTAAAAGTTACCGTTAGGGTTCAGAAAGTTCGGACTAGTCCGTGGTGGTCACCGGACTAGTCCGGTGTGCTGTGTGTAGCGAACCCTAAGTGTCCCGAAATATCGGACTAGTCCGGCTGAAAATGGACTTGTACGATTTCGCTACTGGAAATCTTCGGACTAGTCCGATGTCCATCGGACTTGTCCGGACATGTGAAACCCTAAGTGTGTTGGATGAAAACTCCGCACTTGGAGGACTTGTCCGATTTAGATCAGTGGGTTTTTCGGACTAGTCCGTGAGAATATTGGACTTGTCCGAAGTGGATCAGAAAGAATATCGGACTAGTCCGGTTGATAACGGACTTGTCCGATTTTGTGTGACTTGTGTAGTGTTTTGAGGACTAGTCCGCACTGGGGAGGACTAGTCCGATTCTAGTCAGAAAGATATCGGACTAGTCCGACAGATATCGGACTTGTCCAGTCTGGTGCAGAAAGGTTATCGGACTAGTTCGGTTGTGATCGGACTAGTCCGGTCCTGTGTAACTTTGTGCAATGTGTGTGTTTAATTATGATTGAGCTCTTGGGGTGTGTTTCCTTAAGGCACTCCATACACAATAATCTACTACTCTTTTTCCTTGAGCTCATTTCCACTTTGCTCCTCTTCATCCCTTATTTTTGGTAGTTTGCTCATTTTTCTATTATAGGCCTGCATTCATCTCAACAAAGAAGTTAGGATCCCAATTGCTTGTCATAAATCATCCAAAACCCACAAGGGAGTCCTAGATGCACTTTCAATCTCCCCCTTTTTGGTGACTGATGACAACCAATTGAGATTTCACAAAATAAGACAAAAATTGAGATTTTCATAAAGTATGCACATATGAATCAAAAATACATCAAGCAGTGAAAGAATTATCCATATGTGCATTCTTTATGGTGGGATGCATAACTAAGTACATTAAGACATTGAGAGTGGCATAACTTACATTAATCAACCAAAACCAAGCACATATGTCATTCCAGGAGCAAAATTACAGATTTTAACAAATACTTCTCAAATTAAGTAAGCATTGCATCACAGAACCATAGTTAACTTAGACACGACGTTAAATCATTACAATCACAAAGATAGATAAAAAGAGCTCTCTCCTCGCATCCTACCGCAGCTAAAGCTAAGACTCCCCCTCAATCTCTCCCCCTTTGGCATCAAGACACCAAAAAGAAGGAGAGGAGGGTCCTAAGATCTTCAGTCTTCACTGTCGGTCCTCTCGTCGTCGTCTTCGTCTTCTTCATCTTCAGCTTGACGAGGAGGAGAAGGAGGAGGGGCGGAGCCACTCGAGCCCCTAATGCCAAAGTAGGCAAGCTCGAGCGCAAGAGAGAGAGTGCGTGAGCAAGAGTGGGGATGAGAGGAATTAGGGTTTGGTGGCCGCTAGGGTTATGGACACGAAAAATCGGACAAGTCCGAAGATAACCGGACTAGTCCGAACTCATCCAGAGAGCTATATCGGACTAGTCCATGGTCTACCGGACTAGTCCGGCCTAACCGGCACTCAGCGGACTAGTCTGCATGGGCGGACTAGTCCGGGTAACCACAGACTAGTCCGTGGTCACCAGGAGAAATTTGCATAGCCCATTCATATATATTTGAAGGTTCATAAATAGAGAATAGAGGGGCAAATCAAATAAATTAATCTTGATGAATTTGACCAGTAAGCATACAACAATCAAACAATGATCATAATTCATCAAGATCTAGTAATTGACATAGTTTTTCGAGAAAAATTGAGAGAGATGATTTTCACAATTCAATCAACATTTTTGAAGAATTCATACAGGTCTGCAACTTTTCAAGCCACACTCCGAGCATCAAGGATATTTAGTTCATTTCGGAGTTCGCAAAAACGCTTTTCATCAAGTGGCTTGGTGAATATGTCGGCCAATTGCTTTTGGGTGTTGACATGTGAGATGGTTATATCTCCTTTCATGGAATGGTCTCTCAAAAAATGATGTCTTATGTCTATGTGTTTAGTTCTAGAGTGCTCAACTGGATTGTGGGCAATTTTAATGACACTCTCATTGTCACAAAGGAGAGGAATACGGTTCATATTGTAACCGTAATCCCTTAGAGTTTGTCGCATCCAAAGGAGTTGTGCACAACAACTCCCGGCTGCAACATACTCCGCTTCGGCTGTGGATAGGGCAATGGAATTTTGTTTCTTGGAGGACCAAGAAACTAAGGATCTCCCTAGGAATTGGCATGTGTTGGAGGTTCTTTTTCTATCTACTTTGCACCCGGCATAATCTGCATCGGAGTAACCAATGAGATTGAATTTTGAGCCTTTTGGGTACCAAAGACCAAGGTTGGGTGTATGAACTAAATATCTCAAGATCCTTTTTACGGCTGTCAAGTGACATTCCTTAGGGTTGGCTTGAAATCTTGCACACAAAAATACACTCAACATAATATTTGGCCAAGATGCACATAAATAGAGTAGAGATCCAATCATGGAGCGATATACCTTTTGATCGACGTTAGGTCCATCTTCATTGAGATCCAAGTGGCCATTTGTTGCCATGGGGGTCTTTATGGGCTTTGCCTTGTCCATGCCAAACTTCTTAAGTATGTCATGCATGTACTTGGTTTGGCTTATGATCGTTCCTTCCTTTTGTTGCCGCACTTGGAATCCCAAGAAGTATTTTAATTCTACCATCATTGAATTTTCAAACATGTCTGTCATGATTTTGCTAAATTCCTCACAAAAAGATTGATTAGTTGACCCAAAGATTATATCATCAACATAAATTTGACAAATAAAGAGATCATTATCTAAATTCTTTGTAAATAATGTATAATCTACTTTGCTAATTTGAAAACCATTCTCAATTAAGAAATCTCTAAGACACTCATACCAAGCTCTAGGAGCTTGTTTGAGGCCGTAGAGAGCCTTACGCAATTTGAATACGTGGTCGGGGAACTCTTCGTCTTCAAAACCGGGTGGTTGCTCCACATACACCTCTTCCTTGATCGGCCAATTGAGGAAGGCGCTTTCACATCCATTTGATACAGCTTGAAATCATGGTGAGTAGCATATGCAAGCAATATTCTAATAGATTCAAGCCTAGCTACTGGAGCAAAAGTCTCATCGAAATCCAAACCTTCGACTTGTGAGTACCCTTTGGCCACAAGTCGTGCCTTGTTCCTTGTCACCACCCCGTGTTCGTCTTGTTTGTTGCGGAAGACCCACTTGGTGCTGACGATGTTTGCATTGGGTCTTGCCACAAGTTCCGACACCTCGTTCTTGCATTGCCACCACCCAGTCCAGATCCTTCAATGCGTCCTCAATCCTGCCTGGTTCCAAAAAGGATAAAAACGAATAATGCTCACAAAAGTTAGCCTGCGAGATCTAGTGGTTACTCCCTTTTGGATGTCACCGATGATGTTGTCGATTGGGTGATCCCTTTGGACGCATTTGTGTACTCTTGGGTGTGGCACTTGAGGAGTTGTGTCTTCATGATTGTATGCTTCTCCCCCTAAGTGGTTGCCTTCATTGGCTTGTTGATCATCTTCGTACTCTTGTGGTTGATGTTGTGTTGAAGCTCCCCCTTGATTGATGGTCTCCTCTTGTGGTTCATTTTCCTCATGTACGTGTGAAGGTGGCTCTTGTGGTCGAACTTCGCCTAGAGCCATTCTTTTCAATGCTTGACAAGGAGCTTCTTCTTTACCTAATTCACATGGATCAACTTGCTCCTTTTGGGAGCCGTTAGTCTCATCGAAGACTACGTCATGTGCTACTTCAACAAGTCCGGAGGCCTTGTTGAAAACACGATAGGCGTAAGTGTTCGAATCATAACCAAGCAAGAAACCTTCATCGGACTTCGAAGCGAACTTTGAAGTCCTAGGCTTCTTGTTCAGGATATAACATGGAGAACCGAAAACTCGAAAATATGAAATGTTTGGATTGTTACCGGTAAGTAGCTCATAGGGAGTCTTCTTGAGTAGTCGATGAAGATAAAGTCGATTTGCGGCGTGGCAAGCAGTGTTAATAGCTTCTGCCCAAAATCGATCCGAAGTCTTGTACTCATCGAGCATTGTTCTTGCCATCTCTATGAGTGTTCGGTTCTTTCTTTCGGCAACTCCGTTTTGTTGTGGCGAGTATGGCGCTGAAAATTTGTTCTTGATGCCCTCTTCATCAAGGTACTCCTCCACTTGTGTGTTCTTGAACTCCGTGCCATTGTCGCTTCGAATACTCTTGATTGTCAATGAAAATTCGTTTTGAGCTCGCTTGAAGAACTTCTTGAGAGTTCCTTGTGTTTCTGACTTATCATGCAAAAAGAAAACCCAAGTGAAGCGAGAAAAATCATCAATGATAACTAAGTCGTATTTGTTATCGCCGACGCTTATGTAAGCAATTGGACCCAACAAGTCCATGTGAAGTAGTTCGAGCGGTCTTGTTGTAGTCATGACGTTCTTTGCGGGATGATGTGCTCCAACTTGCTTCCCTGCTTGGCACGTGCTACAAGGCCTGTCTTTCTCAAAAACAACATCCTTCAAACAACGGATGTGATCTCCCGTGAGGAGTTTTTGAAGATTCCTCATACCAACATGCGCTAGCCGTCTATGCCACAGCCAACCCATGTTGGTTTTTGCAATAAAGCATGTGTCGAGTTCGGCTTTATCCTTGTTGAAGTCAACAAGGTAAAGCTTTCCCTTCAACATACCCTTGAATGCAATGGAACCATCACTCCTCCTAGAGACGGTCACACCCTCGTTAGTGAACAAGCAATTATAACCTTTGTCACATAGTTGAGATATGGACAGCAGGTTATAATCTAAAGATTCTACATGTAAAACATGAAAAAGTGTGTGTTCAGGGGATATTGCTATTTTACCGGTACCGAGCACCCTTCCTTGACTATTATCTCCGAAGTATATGTCCTCGTTTGGATCCTCATTCTCTTCATATTCCACGAACATCCTCCTTTCTCCGGTCATATGGTTGGTGCATCGACTGTCTAGCACCCATTTGGATCCACTAGAGGAATAGGCCTGCAAAAACAAATTATGCTTTGGTTTTAGGTACCCAAGCTTGCTTGGGTCCTTGGAGGTTAGTTACAATACATTTGGGCACCCACACATGGAATTTTGTGTTCCCATGGTGTGGCCCAACATAATAAGCACAAACATTGCCAAGATTATTTCTCATTAACACATAGGAGGCATCAAAAGTTTTGAATAATAGCTGCTGTTGTTTATGAATCAGACTAGTCTGGGGGGTCGGATTTGTCCGGATGACCGGACTTGTCCGGACACCAACCTGACTAGTCCGGTATTCGTGTGAGTTCAAGTTTTTATCCTTCGACTTACCAGTTTGAGAGGGTCTTCCCTTCACAAAAGAAATCCTTCCCTTGTTATTCTTATGACTTCCAGCATGCTGCTTTTCATCATAAGAGTAACCAATGCCATATTTGACATTTGGAGGTCTTTGGACCAAGTATGCACTACGTGCATAGTTGATCTTCTCCTTGTCAAATATGCCACATTGGGTAGGATTTTTATCATTTGTGGAGGTTGACTTCCCTTTCAACCTGGTGTCAGTTTTACTACATTTGCACATATGAGCAAACTCAGTTTTAGTGGGTTGAGAAGGTGAATTTGAAGAGGAGGAAGGTTCACTCAGCTTGAGTGACTCAACTTGCACTTCAAGGATCTTGTTAACCTTGATCAGGTCAGCAAGTTGGTCCTTGATTGCAACATTTGAGTCAGTTAACTCCAAGCAAGCTTTCTTGCTTGAAGCTAACTCAAGCTCTAGTGAATTGTTTTTCTCCTTTTCAAGCTCTAGAAGTTCGACATACTCCTCCTTTTGGGAGATAATCATGTCCTCTTGACGATGAATTAACCTCTCCTTCTCAACAAGTTGATCAAGTAAAAATTTTATTTTTGTTGCAGTTTTCCTATCTAGTCCATTTAGCATATCCTCATCATCACTATCTATTTCATCATCACTAGAGTAGGAATGCACGAAAGGGGTTTTGATGATTACCTTGCATTTACCTTCCTTTACCATAAGGCAGGTGCCATTTCCCTTCCTTGCACCGA
The DNA here is from genome assembly GCA_036927565.1 of Tuctoria greenei. NCBI lineage: Eukaryota > Viridiplantae > Streptophyta > Magnoliopsida > Poales > Poaceae > Tuctoria > Tuctoria greenei. The sequence continues at coordinate 182,508,440 of JAYESD010000002.1, forward strand.
GTGTAGGGAAGAGTGTAGATTTCTTGGGCGTGCTCTCGATGGCTATGCTAGCCATCTCTTCTTCATCGGATGATGAGGACTCATCGTTTGAGTCCCACTCCTTCCCAATGTGCGCTTGTTCGGCTTGTTTCTTCTTCTTGAAGAATTTCTTAGGTTGAGTCTTGGATTCTTTGGTCTTCTTCATGTTCTCCTCATATTGGCAATCAACTATAAAGTGGTTATACTCAACACAATTATAGCACGCCCGTCTCAACTTTGGCTTTGTTCTTTCCTTGTACTTGCCTTCACTTGATTTTGTCCCTTGTCTTTTCTTCATTATTCTCTTGAACTTGTTCATGAATAATATCATGTCCTCTTCATCTAGCTCACTGCTCTCTTCGTCACTGTCTTCCTCTAGTTGTGCTTCTCTTGCTTCTTTGGATAGAGGATTGAGGGTGGACTTTAAAGCAACCCCTTTCTTCTTAGCCAAGGTGAGGTTGGCAATTTCCTTGACGTGCTTTGCTAGTTTTTCCATCATCTCAAAGTTGATAATTTTTCCAAGCAATTCATCCGGAGTCATCTTTTTGTATCCGGGGCTTTCTCTAATCATGGAACATAGTGTGACATTGCGAAGCATAAAAGCTCTAAGGGTGAGCTTTACAACCTCGTGGTCATTCCACTTCTTGCTCCCATATGATCGAACTTTGTTAATGAGTGTCTTTAATCGATTGTACATATCTTGGGGTGACTCGTCTTCCTCAATTGCGAATCTTCCTAGTTCGCCTTCGATCATCTCAATCTTTGCTTCACGCACATGTCGGTCACCTTCATGTGCAGTTTGCAGAGTATCCCATATCTCCTTAGCAATTTCGAGTCCATCCACCTTGGTGAACTCATCTCGACTGAGTGAGGAGGTGATTACAGCTGCGGCTTGAGCGTTTCTATGAATGTCCTGCTCTTGGCTTGGGGTGAGCTCTTCGTCGTCATCCGGAATATCTATCCCTGTGCATACAACATGCCATAGACTTGGATTTAGGGAAATCAAATGCATCTTCATATTCTGCCTCCACATTGAGTAATCACTTCCATCGAAGTGTGGGGCTTTTCCAAGTGGGATAGATAAGTAATGGTTGTTATTGGAATTTAGACGATCATAGTTAAAAGGATATTGGGAGTAGTCGGTGTGACTACTCCCCTTCTTCTTCTCTTTAACTTTCGCTTTCCCTTTGGAAAGTGCCTTCTTTCTGAGGAGTGCCTTTAGCTCCAGCGTCTCCTCATCATCGTCCTCGAAGTCTTGAATGGCTTTGAGGTACTTCTCCGCTTTTTGGGTCTTGTCGTTGTTAACCTCCTCTTGGTTGTTGATTTTGTGGACGTCCTTCATGTCCGACATGATCTCTTCGAGTGATTAGACTCTTTCTTGAAGAACCGGCTCTGATACCAATTGAATGTAGGCCTAGAGGGGGGTGAATAGGCCTTTCTGAAAATTGTCGGATCCTGCAACACTCAACAACGAGTTAAATACCAGAGATATCGGACTAGTCCGGTAAAGTGCGGACTAGTCCGGTGTTCAAGGACTAAGTTGATTAAACTTGATTGATTGGTTTGATTCTTTTATGTGTACAGTAGAAATATAGAATCAAACAACAGTTTAACAGTTATATGCTGGATTATATTACAATTAAGTCTTATGTTTAACAATTTAACGTAAGATGAACAATGTGTATGAAACCCTAGACTGAGTTGATTAATTAGAATGATGAACACTAAAACAAGACACAACGATTTATCCCGTGGTTCGGCTACCACGAAGGCAACCTACGTCCACGTTGAGGAGTCCACAAAAGGACCGGGTCTTCTCCAACCCTACCCTCGTTGGATCGCCACGAAGGCCAATCCTCTTCCACTAATCACAAAGGGGTGAATAACCGAATTCAAGGGGCGTTCTCACACGTTGAGAGCTCCCATAGATTACAAAACACAATGCCACCGAAAACACACTCAAAAGTTACAATTGAAACGCAGGAGTGTGTTAGAGAATCAAACCAATAGCTCAATGTGGTGTTGCAAGTGTCTCTCCAATGATCTAGAGTGAATCCTCAAGGGATTGGTCGATGTTGCACTTAATTTCGTGGAGAGATGTCGTTTTTGAGGCTGTTGGGAGGTGTGACGGCGCTAGGGTTCCAGTCTATGTGAAATTGGGCCGTGCACCTCTATTTATATGGGGTTTCTAAAAGTTACCATTAGGGTTCAGAAAGTTCGGACTAGTCCGTGGTGGTCACCGGACTAGTCCGGTGTGCTGTGTGTAGCAAACCCTAAGTGTCCCAAAATATCGTACTAGTCCGGCTGAAAACGGACTTGTCTGATTTCGCTACTGGAAATCTTCGGACTAGTCCGATGTCCATCGGACTTGTACAGACATGTGAAACCCTAAGTGTGTTGGATGACAAGTCCGCACTTGGAGGACTTGTCCGATTTAGATCAGTGGGTTTTTCGGACTAGTCCGTGAGAATATCGGACTTGTCAGAAGTGGATCGGAAAGAATATCGGACTAGTCCGGTTGATAATGGACTTGTCCGATTTTGTGTGACTTGTTAGTGTTTTGAGGACTAGTCCGCACTGGGGAGGACTAGTTCGATTCTAGTCAGGAAGATATTGGACTAGTTCGACAGATATCAGACTTGTCCAATCTGGTGCAGAAAGGTTATCGGACTAGTCCGATTGTGATCGGACTAGTCCGGTCCTGTGTAACGTTGTGCAATGTGTGTGTTTAATTATGATTGAGCTCTTGGGGTGTGTTTCCTTAACACACGCCATACACAATAATCTACTACTCTTTTTCCTTGAGCTCATTTCCACTTTGCTCCTCTTGATCCCTTCTTTTTGGTATTTTGCCCATTTTTCTATTATAGGCCTGCATTCATATCAACAAAGAGGTTAGGATCCCAATTGCTTGTCATAAATCCTCCAAAACCCACAAGGGAGTCCTAGATGCACTTTCACCCGCTGCGTGCGATCTCCTGGCAACTCCACCGGTTTGGGGACAAGGAGGGTTTGGCGATCGGAAAATTCGATCTAATTTTGCACAGATAATACATCCATGAACAAGAACACCAAGTACATTTAACTTAAAAACATTACTCCCTCCTTCCCAAAATACTTGTCTCTTTCGATGGAGGGAGTATCTCCATCCCAAAATACTTGTCGCTTTGGATGGAGGGAGTATATTACAAACACAAGAAAAGATAAACTACAACTAAAACCATGAAACGAAAAACTACAACAAAAAACATGGAACGAAAAACTACAACTAAAAACATGGAAAGAAAACACCTAAATACTACTCTACTCAGCCTCCACCTCCTACTCCTCAGGTGGGTCCTCGGGCTCCTGACACTCCTCTAGCGCCTCGGGCTCCAGCGGCGGAAGGTGACCCAGTCTCAAGGCCGCCGCCACGACGAGGTTGCAACGACCCGCAACGCCGAGCTCGGCCGCTATCGTCTCCTAGAGGGAGTCAAGACGAGAGGCCACGTGCGAGAGGCCGAAGACGTAGTGGCCCGTGGTGTCCATTCCAGTACTTTGTAGAAGGGTACCGAGCCCAAGGCGTTCCATGGAGTGAGATGTATCCGTAAATACATCTCGGGCCATGTTGAACAAGAGGGTATCCTTCATGCGCGGCAGCGGGGGGGGGGGGGGGGGGGGTCCAGCCGCGGCCGCTTACCGGCGGCCGGGTCCCTCGGCGGGCTCGGTGGCGGAGGGTTGCTTGAGCTCAAAAGCATTTGTTGTATACTAGCCGCGGCTAGGTTTTGTGGAGAGAAGAGAGGATGTTGGAACGGTTGTGTGGAAATGACGATGGCGCGGGTGACCATCTTATACTCCCTCCGTCCCAAGTAAATATCTTCACAGGCAGTTGGTACTTAATAACCTTCTCAGAAGATTTTTATCTGAGGCGGGTATTACTTACCAACCATCTAAGATAATGCCCGATACTGTTCTTTAGTTTCCTTATTCCTTGCTTCTTTTTTATTTAGATTCCAATATAACTACTCAAACATGTTTATATTTTGCAAATTGTGTCCAAATTATATGATTCTTTCCTCTACATTTGTATAAAATTAACATCTACCACCTGAACAAAAAAATTTAAAACTTGTATAGCTGACATTGTAATGTTTTGGTAAATATCAAATTAATTTCTACTCACATATTATTCACATTCGTGTATCTCATAAAAAAAAGATCCTTCACTCAAATTTGTTTGTATGAACATATTCATATCATTTATACATGTATGAATTTTGTTAATTTTTTTAAAAGCATTCCAACATGTCAAACTTCAAATTATCCATCATTCTAACTAAATGCTCATATACATATGAGGCATTCATCAAATTATGAACACACATTGATTCAAAAAAAATTTAAAAAATCTGAAAAAATTCATAGAGGTTGGTATGATGAGTAAAAATGTCCACTGAAAAATAAATGAAAAAGGCATTGTATTCATCAAGATAGAAAAATGAAAATATCATTTGTTGTATGTTGTTTATGTTCTGACCGATTTAAAATTATGAAGTGAAATTTAATGGTAACCTTTACTTATCAATAATATTACAAGAAAGTGGAATTTTTACTTTTTAAAGGACCCACATTTAATCAAGAATATTAATTAAGAAGAAGTAAATATCTTCACAGGCGGTTGGTACTTAATAACCTTCTGAGAAGATGTTTATCTCAGTCGGGTATTAATTACCAACCGTCTGAGATAATGCCCGATACTGTTCTTCAGTTTCCTTATCCCTTGCTTCTTTTTTATTTAGATTCCAATATAAATACTCAAACTTGTTTAGGTTATGCAAATTGTGTCCAAATTATATGATTCTTTCTTCTACATTTGTATAAAATTAACATCTACCACCTGAACAAAAAATTTTAAAACTTGTATAGCTGACATTGTAATGTTTTGGTAAATATCAAATTAATTTATACTCACATATTATTCATATTTTTGTATCTCGTAAAAAAAAAGATCCTTCACTCAAATTTGTTTGTATGAACATATTTGTATCATTTATACATGTATAAATTTTTTTAATTTGTTTAAAAGCATTCCAACATGTCAAACTTCAAATTATCCATCATTCTAACTAAATGCTCATATACATTTGAGGCATTCATCAAATTATGAACACACATTGATTCAAAAAAATTTTAAAAAATCTGAAAAAATTCATAGAGGTTGGTATGATGAGTAAAAATGTCCACTGAAAAAATAAATAAAAATGGCATTATATTCAGTAAGATAGAAAAATGAAAAATATTATTTGTTGTATGTTTTTTATGTTTTGACCGATTTCAAAAGATTTATGAAGTAAAATTCAATGGTAACCTTTACTTATCAATAATATTACAAGAAAGTGGAATTTTTCCTTTTTAAAGGACCCACGTTTAATCAAGAATATTAATTAAAAGAAGTAAATATCTTCGCAGGCGGTTGGTACTTAATAACCTTCTGAGAAGATGTTTATCTCAGTCGGGTATTACTTACCAACCGTCTGAGATAATGCCCGATACTGTTCTTCAGTCTCCTTATCCCTTGCATCTTTTTTATTTAGATTCCAATATAAATACTCAAACATGTTTAGATTCTGCAAATTGTGTCCAAATTATATGATTCTTTCTTCTACATTTGTATAAAATTAATATCTACCACCTGAACAAAAAATTTTAAAACTTGTATAGCTGACATTGTAATGTTTTGGTAAATATCAAATTAATTTCTACTCACATATTATTTACATTTGTCTATCTCGTAAAAAAAGACCCTTCACTCAAATTTGTTTGTATGAACATATTTGTATCATTTATACATGTATGAAATTTGTTAATTTTTTTAAAAGCATTCCAACATGTCAAACTTCAAATTATCCAACATTCTAACTAAATGCTTATATACATATGAGGCATTCATCAAATTATGAACACACATTGATTGAAAAAAATTTAAAAAAATCTGAAAAAATTCATAGAGGTTGGTATGATGAGTAAAAATGTCCACTGAAAAAATAAATGAAAAAGGCATTACATTCATCAAGATAGAAAAATGAAAAATATCATTTGTTGTATGTTTTTTATGTTCTGACCGATTTCAAAAGATTTATGAAGTGAAATTTAATGGTAACCTTTACTTATCAATAATATTACAAGAAAGTGGAATTTTGCCTTTTTAAAGGACCCACATTTAATCAAGAATATTAATTAAGAAGAAGTAAATATCTTCACAGGCGGTTGGTACTTAATAACCTTCTGAGAAGATGTTTATCGCAGTTGGGTATTACTTACCAACTGCCTGAGATAATCTTCTTCTCAGACGAGTTTGAATTACCAACCGCCTAAGAAAATTACCTTATAATACCCGAGTCTGAGGAACACGATGAACACACTACACATTCATTCATTCACACAGTTGAGGAACACACAAGATACTCATTCATTAACAATATTCAATCACGCATCTCATAAAAGAACACAAGATACACAAGTAATATTCAATCACATAGATGAACAAAGATAGATTTCATTCATTAACAATATTTACAAAATAGAAGCAACTAAAAACAACAAAGAAAAATTAATTAAATCCTACTCCCACTCCTACTCCCCTTCATCCTCCTCGTCCTCCTGCGCCGGTGCAATAGGGGCCGGTTGCACCAGCTGCACCGGCTGCACCGGCGGTGCAACCCCGAGGTTGCTAGCCGTCGCCTCCACCAGCGTTCTGCGGCCCTCAGGGCTAAGAACCTGGGCCATCGTCGCGAACAGAATGTCGAGACGATCAGCCACCCCCGTGAGGGCGTAGAGGTAGTGGCCGATGGTACCCATTCCAGTATACTATGGAAGGGTACCCAACCCCAAGGCACTCATGGCGCGAGACATATTGTTGTATGCCTCTCGCGCCATGAGGAGGCACTGTTGGGTGTTGTACCTCTCGGGGGAGCTGCAACATAGTTTCTCGCAAGGTGGCTCCTTCGGAGGGCTTGGCGGCGGAAGGTCGGCCATAGTGGTGTTGGGTCGTCGGAGCGGAGGAAGACGAAGAAAAGAAGAGGATTCAAAGTGAGCAATGCGCTTGTAGAGAACTAACAGGTGATAGCGCGTCTTTAAGGCCGCGCGGAGTGGAAGATGGAGCAGTTGGTTTGCCGCGCATTGAAAGGTCGCGCCTCAGGGAAAAGAAAGGTCGCGTACAGTCGTCGACACGTCTTCACAAGAGGTTGGTGAGGGGTCTTTATGTAGGCGTTCATCAAATTATGAACACATATTGATTCAAAAAAATTTAAAAAAGTATGAAAAAATTAATAGAGGTTGGTATGATGAGTAAAAATGTCCACTGAAAAAATAAATGAAAAAAGCATTATATTCATCAAGGTAGAAAAATTAAAAATAGCATTTGTTGTATGTTTTTTATGTTCTGACCAATTTCAAATGATTTATGAAGTGAAATTTAATGGTAACCTTTACATATCAATAATACTACAAGAAAGTGGAACTTTGCCTTTTTAAAGGACCCACATTTAATCAAGAATATTAATTAAGAAGAAGTAAATATCTTCATAGACGGTTGGTACTTAATAACCGCCTGAGAAGATGTTTATATCGGATGTTACTAACCAACCGCCTAAGATAATTTTATCTTCTCAGGCGGTTGGTAAGTAAAACCCGCCTGAGGTAACCATCTTCTCAGACTGTCGGTACTTAAAATACGCCTGAGAAAACTGGATTTTATATATACCCTCGGCAGCCAAGTGTTCGCCCTCGTCACTTCTAGGTAGGCCGCCGAGCTTCGCCGTCGCCGCCGAGCTTCACCCTAGTCACTTCCAGGTACGCCCTCATCGCTGAAAAAGAGTGTCTCTTCTCGCCTGCAGCTACCTCGCCTCGCCTCACCTCACCATCAAAATCCAAGTGCCACACTATGCGATTCTTGATACTAGAAAAAGGCTTGAGGATTTGCTTTTTGTCCCTTGCTTGATAAGTTATAGGTCCGGAGCTAGGCGCCGCCTAGTAAAACTCAAGAACGTGGTCGCCACTCTGAATGAAGCTAGCCTATTTAGAATAAGAAGATAAAAATGCCATTGCTGGTGAGCAACTTTAACATGCTTGTCACCCTCGCAATGTATAGGAACCATTTGGTCAGTCGCCTTAAACCCTAGAATGCCTTATCAAATCCTAGAATGCTTCCATCTTTTTCTTCATGCAACACTTCATGTAGAGTATTATGCCATTTATTAGATTTTTTGTCTTATTAGTTCTAGCATGGAAAGCCCTAAGAAGATTGGTCCTGGTAGTAACAATAAAGAAGACAATATGGAGTTTACTGACTCCAGCAGTTCAAGCTCCTATCACAGTCCATCGGATCCTTTTCCGAATATAAAAATTAAAAAGACTTTAGTGGATCTAGACCTGGAATATGATCCTGCCGACGAGGTATGGATCATGAATCTTAACTTCAGCAGTTCAAGTTAATGTTGGTTATCAAGTATACGAAGTCTTATAATTATTTTCTACCTAGATTAATCGCGAAGACAATGAGGTGACATCGGCTCCTAAAACCGCAGAAGGTTCTCGAATGGATGAATCCTCAACTTCACTCAAGCGGAAACGAGGGCAACGAGGTCCCAATAAGGGTCCATTGGACCGCATCATGTACATAACAAGGTTCAGTCCAGGTGGGCTTCCACAAGAACCACTAGATTCAGTTACCAAGTACCGTAATGCATGCGGTTTTATTGTTAGGGAGGTTGTGCCGATCACAACCGAGAATTGGAGGAAATTACCCGAGCGGACCAAGAATGAGTTGTGGGAAAGGATAAAGAAACAATTCAAGTTCCCGAAAGGCACAGAAGAAGCTATAAAGAAAGCAACATTGGTCTCTTGCGGCAAGAAGTTTCGATGCTGGAAGAGTGAAATGAATGCGTATGTTAAGGCCGATAAGGTCCCTAGCCCGAGGAAGATGGGAAAAATCACACAAGCTCAGTGGCAAGAGTTTGTTCGTCAAAAGAGCACACCTGATGCTAAAGCTCTAAGTGCAAGTAGGTCAGAGCTTGCAAAAAAGAACAAATACCATCATCGCTTGGGGTCTGCTGGATATGCCACCAAAGTGCAGAAATGGAATAAGATATTAGATGAAATTACTAGTAAGGGTAATCCTCAGCCATTAGAACGGTGCGATGAGTGAACTCAATGCTGGGTCTTTGCTCGGTCAGGTTTGACCAGCGAGGGCAAACTTGAAAAGCCCGACTCTCTGAATGAAGTAGAGGATAAAATGAAAGAAGTAACTGAAAAGCAACAGAAGGGTATCTTCAAGCCGAAGAGGGAGAATGACCAACTTACCGCTATCTTAGGAAACCCTGAACACAGCGGACGGTTTCGAGCTGTCTCTTCTCAAATGTCTTGGCTAGATGGTTTCCCTAAAGATAAAGACACATAGAAGACGTGAGAAGTTTAAGAATACACTTGATGAAACGATTGCTCAAAAGGTCAAAGAAAATATGCAAGAAATAATGGAACAACTTAGAAAATCGGGACAATTTGTGGCACCGAGTACAGTGATGGTTCCGGTGCAAAAGGAGCAATTAGTATCTCCAACTGCCTATCCTAGCAGCATTGGTTCCGTGCCAGGCTCAGGGTCAACCCATAAGTTCCCTATCGATGATATTGCTAACGACAAATCTTGTCGTCTTCTTGTCCCGATAGGCAGAGCAGGGAACAAAACCAAACAGGTTGCCACTGCTATGGCAAAGCCTGATCGTGACTTCAACGGGAATCCACATCCGTTGTATTATGCTATGGTGCAATTTCTTCAGATCATTGATAATTATTATGAAGATTATGAAATAGACCACGTCACACCTGAGGGGATCGCGACTCTGGGGCAGGCTGTCAACCAATTAATCCTTTGGCACCGACGCGATATCGTGTTGGACGATGAGCCAATTTCTAGCCCCGTCGCATCTCCAAATACTGCAACCCCATCTTTTAAGGCGATAGTGCATGAAGATCCACTCCCAGTACAGGAAGATCCACTCCCCCTATGTCTCAGCAAGGATGATATCCAAGAGCAACAAGTTGGACAACAACTTCAAGCAGTACCAGAGCAAGCTGTTGCTAGTAAAGAGCAACCAGTTGAGCAACTGCTTGAAGTAGTACTAGAGCCAACTGTTGGGAGAAAAGAGCAATCAGTTAAACAACAGGTTCAACAACAAGCCAGTGTCCAACTTCCGACGACTACTCCTCGATCATCAGTGCCTATCAAAGTTACCTCATACAAAAATAAGAAACCTTCATCAGAAGTGTCAAAATATTTGGAAACTATGAAGGAAAATATTATAAAATCGAGTGCATCTCGTTCTTCTCATGAGCCATCATTAGGAGATATCGAGGAGTGGGAAGAAGATGGTGTCATGTATAATCGGCGGACGGCTTTAGTTAAACCAGGAGTTCTAATATACAAGCTTGAGGATGTTCCTCATGAATTTAAGAATGGGAAGCCGTTCATGACATCCGTACAACTTAGCAAACAACCCGTCCAGCTCAGAAGAATGCATGAGTGGTACATCCTTGCCAGCACAAAATATGGTCTTAATTGCGTCACATTTCGTATTCCAAAAGAATCATTCTGGAGCACTGGAGTGGATAGACGAGTCATTTTATTTGAAGAGTTGCATGCCCTTTTCCATCGGGGCATGCTCGAAATCAACCTGCTGCTCGTCTGGTGCTTGTAAGTGCTCTAATATTTTGTATTTGCTTTTCTTACTACACGCATATGAATTTCATGAGATTATAACAATTCTGGACTTCTTCAATAGGATGCAATACATGGATAATGAAAAGTTGGAGCGCAAGACAGGTATCCTTGACCCTACTAGGATTGCAAAGGTGTTATTCGATGTCCAGGCGGATCAAGACTCAGCACAGTTCAAACACATGAAAAAAAAGATTTAGAAAAAGCAATCGCGAAATTTAAGAAGGATAAAAGGACAGAAGTTGCAGCTTACATAGGACATGCGATGTTTAACTTTGTAAGAGACGGCAAGGACCTCGTAAAGGCTCCGTACCACTTCGAGTAAGTTCGACACATGACATTGAAATAGCAATTATTGGTAATTGTTAACACGTGTGTTTGCATGTTTGCAATAATCACTACATAATGATCTTCATCAAGCCAATGCAGGGAATGGCAACAATCTTGGACTCGGTCGATTCCTCACCAGATCGTTACAAAGATTTCTTTTCCATTTTGAAATTGTACGTTTATTCAATAATTTTAATTTACGCACATTTAGAATGTTTTGACAAGTTTTATATGACATTTCTTGTATTACAGCGCTTGGTGGTTTTACTCGGAACGGCTCGACGGTGAGAGACCTTCCAATACGAATGCATTGGACATTAAAACATATTATGCTTGTCCGAAGAAGCCTGCTGGGACTGTCTTATGCGGGTATTATGTATGCGAGCATCTTCGGACCACCAGCGTATATAGAGTGAATCGTGAGGATGTAAGTTATCCTTAATGTCGATACCTTATTTTCTTACTTTTGTGTTTCATTTTCATTGTAACTAGCCTAGTTTAATACTTATATTCTCTGCTGTTCAATATTACCAGAAACATTATTTTAATTTTTTGATTCCAACTTCAAAATTCAATTGCTCATAGTACAACTGCTCCAAAAATACCAAATAAATTCTTGTATACTCTCACTTTGATCTATACATTGAGATTGTTCAAACCAATACATTCTTAACCTTGTTATGTGTTATATTGCATCACACGAAGAATCTGAATGAAGAATGGCTGGTTTGTAGAAGTATTCCTATTGGAGGAGCCGACAGATTGCTGTTGAACTCTGTCAATTCATTTGTCATGAAATTTTGCACAAAATATGGGAGTTCTTTGATGAGGATGGTGCAACAGCTGATGTGCCAGAACATTGTGACTATGCCAATAGAAACAGTTTTTAGTGAAAACTTGTAAACTTTGAGACGAATTATATCTGTAACTTGTACATATGTATATTGTTTTACTGAAATTGACTTCTGTGATGATAATATTTTTGACTTTTGTTCTGTGATGATATTATAGATTTTGCTCTATGATTATATTGAATTGACCTAGAAATTAGAAATAACAGCAGTAGTACTACATAGGTTATACCTTATTATAGGCGGTTATTTACCAACGGCTAGGCATGTCTGTGAAAAACAATTATCAAAGACGGCTTGATACAAGTAAAGAACCATCTGTGATAACCTAATTATCTCAGGCGGTTACTGTTATGGTAGAAACCGGCTACGGTAAAAGGTATTCACAGAGGAACAATGACATTGAGTTCATTAACATAAAACAATACTACTACAGAACAAGAAAAACAACATCATCAAACAAGAAAACCAACATCATAGACCCTTTCTTCCTCGTGCCGAGGGCGCGCGCGCAGCGCCGCCATGGCGGGGCTCACCGGGCCCGGAGATTTCGCCGTTGGCCTTTCCAGTGCGCCAAGTAACTGACGCGTCGCACGAGGTCTGCGGAGAAGTTAAGAAGCCGTGGTGCAGGGACGTGTGCGCGATGTTCCACATGGATACTGAAATCTCATGCAGTACTGCAGGTGCATTAGAAGTCACTGACATGTGGGTCCCACAGAGCATAGGGCCCACATGTTAGTGACCTCTAATGCACCTGCAGTACTGCAGGGGATTCGGTTCCACAAGAGAGACGCAATGATCTCTGAAGATCGTCTTCCACAGTAGTTTAATTGCGCCGCACAAGGTCTGCAAAGAGTTCAATGCGCGGGGAACGAACCGCTCCCTCGTCTGCTCCGCACAGACCATATATATGACCATCCGCAGCGGTTTCCTCTAAAACTTACTCTATCTCTCTAAACTTTCAGTATATCCTCTATAGTTCCAGCATTTGTCTCTGGACAATTACTCTATACTTCCAGTAATTTACTCTATATTTACAGTCCAGTAAGCTTTTCAGTGAACCACTACGGATGGTCTAAGGCGCGTCGTCGGTTATGTACAAGCACAAAACTTTTGCACTCCTTTCTTCTTATTCCATCGTTCCACCTCCTAGCCCGGCGCCGACGAACCACCACAGCCGTGGCCAACCTTCCGCCTCCTAGCCTGCCGAGGCAACCACCCTGCAAGCGGATATGCTGCAGCTCCCCCGAGAGGGTGAACGACGACCAATGCCTCATTATGGCGCGAGAGGAGTACAACAGTACGTCTCGGGCCTTGGACGCCTTGGGTCTTGGTACCCTTCCCGAGTTTCCGGGAATGGATACCATCGGCCGCTACCTCTACGCCCTCACGGGTGTGGCCGATCGCCTGGACATCTTGTCTGAAACGATGGCCCAGGAGCTCAGCACCGAGGGCCGTAGTGCCCTGGTGGCGACGACGGAGAGGAACTTCCGTCGAGGCGGGGTTCCACTGCCGGTGCAGCCAGAGCCACCGGTGCAGCCGGAGCAAACGGCTCAGCTGGAGCAGCCGGCCCACTCTCCTGCTGCATCGTCGCTGGAGGAGGAGGAGGAGGAGGAGGAGGAAGAGGAGGGGGAGGAGGACGAGGACGACGAGGAGGACGAGGACGACGATGACAACGAAGACGACGACAATGATGATGACGACGACAACGTCGATGATGACGACGACGACGATGATGACGACGACGACAACGACGACAACCACCACCACCACCACGACCACGACGACGATGACGAGGATGAGGAGGACTGCTTGTCGTGGTTTGAGAAGTTGGGGGAGAGGGCGGAGGAGGCGGGGCCGGCATAGAAGTTTTAGGAGTTCTTCTACATATTTTTTTGTAGTTTCAGGAGTTCTTGTACATGTTTAGCTTCAATTTTGTTCTTGTACATATTTCTTGTGTTTGTAATATATATGTGTTCATTCGTGTCAATGAATACTGGTGTGTTAGAATTTCTGGATTTCAATCAAGTGAATGTGCTCTAAGTTTAGTGATGTGTTAATCTATCACAAGTGAACTGAGCAAATTGGACAAAAACAAAAGATCTTAGGGTTTGAAGCTCGTCTCGATTTGTAATTGCAAAGCTAAAGGAGACAAACAATGACTTTAAGCGCGTCTCGCATCACTTTTTGATCGATGGACATCCAATCTGTCGCCCATCGTTGTCTCCTATTTGGGTTTCTTACGTAGTGTAATTGGTTGATCATGTTTGCGGTATGTGCATGTTAGACATAGCTAGAATTAAAACACCTCGGTCATGTTTAACAACACTAACATGCATGTATATATATATATATATATATATATATATATATATATATATATATATATATACCTCAAACCTCGGTAATGCGTGAAGGACTAGGCCCATGTTCGCTGCAAGGCGTCCCCTGGCACGGACGCGGGGTCACGAAGTTGGCTTAGGCGTGTACGGACGGAACTTTTTTATATAACGAAATTTTTTTCCCCGCGTGTAAATTTACCCCTAATGGGACGCGTCGAGCCGTTGGGACCGAGAGGATGCAAACCACGGTTTCGAGGAAACCGGGGCCACCGACTAGTTCATAATTAAGCGCGGTTTCCTCTAGCGTCCGATCATCTCGACATGCCCGCTTAGACGACGACCCACTATAAAGGCTCACCGTCCTCTTGCTTCTCCGCCGCACCACTCCTTAGATCCTAGCCTCTAAACTTCTCCCCCCACCACCACCGACCACCTCTTGCTCTTTCTCTGCACCTCCGTCGCCACACAAATGGGTAGCCCCGCGCCGAAGCGCTCTAGGCCATCGACGTCCTCCGAACCTCCTTCTCTGTTTCCATCGCCGCCGGCAATGCCGGTGGAACTGATGGCGGCGCCCGCGTCTCCGCCCGCGGTTCCTGCACTTCCTGATCCCGGTTGGGTTGAGCAGACTCTCAAACTCCTCACCGACCGCATCGATGAAGTCGATCGGCGCCTTAAGGTGGCCACAGACGCCAAGTCCACCGCCGCTCATAGCGCACTAGCGCTCATCGCAGAGGCGCGGAAGGTCTTTTCCGACACAGATCGCTCGTGTCGCCGTCTAGGTCTTGGGACCTTTCCCCTCCACACGAGCATGGACACCGTGGGCCACTACTACTACGGGTTGATGACTGTGGCCGGTCGTCTCGACGCCCTCCACGAGACGATTGCAGAGGTTGCTGGGGTAGAGGGCCTCATGAAGATTAAGCACCACGTCTCCGGGAAGCTTCGGACTGTGATGAAGGTTGAGCAATATGAGGCGGCAGCGGAGGAGGCGGAGCAGGAGGCGTCTCTTGAGGCGGAGGTGGACGCGGCTATGGAGGCGGTGGCAGTAGTGGAGGAGGAGCAGGAGGAGGCGACAGCGGCGGCGGAGGCAGAGGCGGCAGCAGCGGCGGCAGCGGCGGAGGAGGAGGAGGAGGAGGAGGTGGCATCGGCGGCGGAGGCGGAGGAGGCGGCAGCGGCGGAGGAGGAGGACGTGGTTTTCTCCCAGTAGAGTAGTATTAGGAGTCGTTTATCTATTTTGTGATCTCTGAGTAGAGTAGTATTAGGTGTAGTTTATCTTGTTCTTGCTGTCTACTACGTGTTTTCCTATTACTTGTTTGTTAATGAAATATGTCTTTATGTTCATGAACAATGTATTCTATATATGCAGTATCGAAAAACTTCTTTTATCGAAAACATCTCCTATATGTTTGTAACTCGGGACCGTCTATATTTCTTGTGGCTGAATGAATGAAATCCGGTAAACATTATCCTTACAAGTAATAGAACTAACAACAGACATGATGCATAATTAACTCGATTAGGAAATTATGTCATCTAAATTGCTAACTAGTCCATCGCCTGATGCAACAGGTGCATGAAAAGTACTTTATCCGTTGTAACTAATATCCGATGACATTGTTGATATATATATATCGTATGTACCTGTGATACTCGTATCACAGACGGCTTTGGATCGACGGCCTGAAGATTAGACATCACAGGGGAAAATGTTTTTTTTGTAGTAGTAGTATATAATCTGTATATGTTATCATTTCATTACGACGAATGTTATATATAAAATGCTGATTGTTTACCTTTTACTAGACCATGGATTTGTCGTCCTACTTTCGTGGACTTGGGTGTTCTCTGTATTTGCATGTCGTTTGCATTAGCACAATGATACATTTGGCAATTCATATTTTTGTTCGTATTTTTTTTGGAATGTCCCATTACCACATGACTGCTATTACATCTCCATGAAAACAAAGATGAACGGCAGGTAGCGGTCCCTCGAAAAAATTTTCGTTCTTCTTGGCGCGCACAATTGAGATTTTCACAATTGAAACTTCACTCCGTGCACCCAAAATTCCAGTCCCACCCATTTGTAGCTAGCCACGACGAATATAAATGTGCGTCTCCCTCTAATCCCGCAGTGGCTTCCGTTCCCAGCACACATGTTCTCCTCTTAGTGTTGTGTTCCAAACTTGCATTCCTATGAAATTCACGTGTGAGTGGTGGTGGTGACTATTGGTACAACGTCGAGCGACCAAGTTTGACGGGCTCTACCGAACCTCTTCGTCGCCGACCCCGCCGTGCGACATCCCGGACTCCAGTTTTGTGCTACATAAGTTCTACACGATCCATGCCGTCTTTTTATAGAGCTACTCCCTCCTTACCGCTTTAGTTGTCGTCCCAACAGTTGTAGCCAGTTCATTCCTAGTTGTCATCCCAACTCCTTATATGCTCTTATGTTTCATGAATGTCTAGTATAAAATCTGATTAATGGTGCAATCGTGCAATCAACTATCCTCAATCGTTAGATCTGCATCCTACAGTCGATTCATTTTTTTATTTTACCCTAGCATCTGATTGCATTCTACCTTTTTCCATATATAAAATACACTACACCTCTGCCCCGAAATAAATGTCGCTCCGACAGTTTATGGTAGTGTATTTCTAGTACATTTCCATGTCAGGAAAGATAACTATTAAAATCCGCATGTACTATGTAATTTCTTGATTTAGAAGTAAATGACGCCAGGGTTATCTTATCAACCACTCCCAATGTTGTACTCTCATTCCTGTGTTCCAAACTTGTATTCCTATGATTTTCAGTTCCCACGGATTCACGTTTTTCTTGTTTTTCTTTCTCGGATTGTACGGTTTTTTTTCCTACTCCTTCATTTCTAATTCCTCCGTTCAAAACAAACATTTTCAGTTCATAGCAACCACACTGCCCGATCTAAAATACACATCCTCATGTAATCTGACGTTATCAGTGTTACTTACTATATATACTCTTTACTTTAGGAACAAGACACCAAACCGTCATGTCGTCTACAAGTAATCATGATGGGCAACAAGCACATGGTATAACTATAAATGTGTTTACTATCAAAATACACATATTTATAACACGTTAATTCCTTTGCATCGTATGCAGAGAATATTGCAGCACCTGATGCTGAGGAACCCCGAGATTCATCATCCCATGCTGGTACTACGAGTATAAACATGTACCGGGCTCTATTAAATATTTTAGAATTGCGATTGTAGTTTCCTAGTCCCAGTTAACAGTTAATCAGTATATGTGATGGCATGATTTATTCATGCCTACACACGCACGATGGGCTCTCTCGCCGCTGGCCACTCCGGCACCAGCGACCACACCCTGCTACTGCTCACTTCAGTGTCCTCAGAAACGCGTCTCCCTCCACCATCGCCACGTCCCATCCTTCGCGTGTCATGATGACCCCGCCGCCCGCAAACCCCTGTCGCCGCTGGTCACTCCGGCACCGGCCGGAGCCCACGCCCTACTGGTGAGTATATGTGATGGCGTGATTTATTGATGCCTACACGCGCACGCTGGGCTCTCTCGCCGCCGCCACTACGGCACTGGCGACCACGCCTTGCTGCGGCTCACTTTAGTGTCCTCAGAAACGCGTCTCCCTCGACCATCGCCATGTCCCATCCTTCGCGTGTTATGATGATCTTGCCGCCCGCAAACCCATGTCGCCGCCGGTCACTCCAGCACCGGCCGGTGCCCACGCCCTGCTGGTGGTCACTTCACTGTCCTCCCCGACGCGTCTCCCTCCATCTCCACGTCCCATCGTTCGCGTGCCATGATGACACCGCCGCCCGCAAACCCTAGGCCATTACGGCGTACCTACATGCTATGCCCCATATGACATGGCATACCCTGGAAAAAATAGTCCAATATCATTAACCCCTGTCCACTAAGAAATGTTAGCATCATATAGTTTAGAGATGCATGTACATGAGGGTTCATTGCTGCTTATATGATCTCAATTCCATTTTTTACACAACCAAATGTGTTGCTGATGTCTTGTAATTAACGCAAGATTATATTCATGTATCCATTATAGTAGCACTTTAGGGCGAGATGCTAACATGCAGAGCAAAATATCAGTATGCAATCCACCTAAATTTAGTTCCTAGATCCGCCACACTGTCCTCCTAGCCTCGAGACTTGCTCCGGGGTGGTATCAATGGACGCAGATCACCTGACTTATACGTTTTTACAGCACGCGATGCAGTAAAGATCCAACGGAATCACACCGTTGGATCTTTACTGCATCGCCTGCAGTAAAAACGTAAGTCACGTGAGATCACCGGTGTGATCTGGACGTCGATCCTCTGACTTAAATGTGGTCACGGCACTGCCAGACCGAACCCTAGCTTTGTTAAACGTCGCAAGCTGCCCGCCTCATCTATCTTGCATCCTCTACGTGCTAATACCGCTGACGTCCATGACTCGCCCTGCCACCAATTCGCCTCGAGACGCAATCCTGCTGATGTCGGTTAGACCGAACCGGCAGTACTGTAGAGGATGAGCACCCGACGAACCCTCTCCTTCTCTAGCATTGCCAGCTACTGTCTTTCCTGCTTCGCGGCTGGACTGAAAAGCCCCTGCAGTACTACGGGTGCTGTAGCACCACTGACTACTGCCTGATGCCTGATTGTAGGGTATGAACAGCAACAAAGAAGTCAACAAGTTGATGCATCGCCCAATATCAAGCAAAATATTGTTGCGACGCGGTGTTCCCACACACGTATTTGCCGCACTCGTCCTGAAGATGGTAAAACATCAGACTTCTTCTTCTTTCACACTATTTGTACATGATACTAGGCCTGGTTAGTTGCTAATTTGCTTTAAACGTTTACCATTTAAATGACACTAACAGAAGGAAAGAAGTTTGGAAGAGGGGTTGCTAAAGGACATAAGGTTGCTAACTTGCGCTATCTAGCATCTGCAAATAGAACGAATGATCAGAATCGGAAGCTACAAATTCAGTGGTCCGATAGGTTGGGTGCTGCGGTTGGTCCTAATCAGCGGCACTTTGTCGATGATGTGGTTATTACAACAAAAAAAAATGCACCCCTCGCGGGTGTAAGGAAGTGGGTAGAGGTTGGCGATACTTCGAAGAGCGATATAGTGAGAGACATTCTGGTTAGTTTTGTGACACCCCACATAAGTATTTTTTTCTAGCGACCTCCATCTTGTACGTTTATAACAGTGTGATATACAATGTACAGAATGCTTGGGACTTGGAGGACACAGATGATACCAGAAGAAAAATATTGAAGATTGCTGGTGAGCGCTACAAGGGGTGGCGATCAACATTGCATGCCACCTATAAGAAGTATTCGACCGATGAGGAACATATACAAAACAAGCCTTTTGACGTAGCAGATTCCGATTGGTTGGCGCGTATGGAGTATTTTGGGTCTGAGTGATTCAAGGTCAGCTAGCTTTCAAATACCTTCATATCCTACAAAAACTATTTGATAACACCCATTCATGAAATTAATTCTTCAAATTACAGTCAATAAGCATAACCAAATCACGAAATCAAAGTACTCAAAAGACAAAACACTTGCTTGGCTCGAAATCCTACGCCCAACTTAGTTACGAGAAGGTATGAAAACTAAATCATGCTTTTACTTTGCACTGCAATCATTCAATCAAATTTTACTTGTATTTGATGTAGCGAGACCCAGTGACAGGAAAAGAACCCGATGACATAGAACTGTGGGAGGCAAGCCATGTGAAGAACGATCAATGGGCAAACGAGCAGACAGAAGCTATACATGTGAGAAACACTTCAAACAGTCCCCATTTAAATAAATATTTGCAATGTACATGTGACTTTTCTTTTTGTATATAGACCTAGGCACGTGCCCAAATCAACGTCAAGGAAGCTGAGCTGGGAGTCCCAATCCCAGATGAGGAAAGAAACAACATCTTCCAGCTTACTTATATAACCGCAACCGGTTCTGTAGGATCACAGTTTCGGGGGCGTGGTTATATGGCTAAACCTAATGTTTCTGAAAGACTATGTATCCAAATGTCTGACCAGCTCGGCCAGCAAGTTCGATCCTTGCAAAATAGAAATAAAGACCTCAGCTCTCAGGTGCAAGAGTTGGAAGGAAGAAAAGATTATATGACCTCCCAGATGGATGGCTTCGTCCAAGCAAATGAACAGCTCAACCAGGAAGTCCAGGCTTTACATGATCAAATGGCAGCCAATTCTGCATGGCAAGAAAAGGAGCTAGCAGACATGCATAGAATGATGGAGAGCTTGCAAAATCAACAACGGCAAGCAGCAACTCCACAAAAGGCTTCTGCTCGCACCAAGTCGAAGCTGGATGTTCGAGAAACTATTCCTAATACTACAACTCGTCGCGGTGCTATTTTAATGGGTACAATGTTGCAACCTGAAAAAACTGTAAATAACATCGTCTCGCAACGACGCAAGGGTCCTTGAGCATTGCATCAATTGCTGGATGTTTGTTGTTAAGTCGACAGACGTATCGTGTGCGAATAAATTGATTCTGTTGCCACTAATTTTCAAACCTGGTGCATTAGGATTCTAGTGCCGCTAATTATAAAACGTGACATTAACAGATTATTGCGACGAAAATAAACTGTTGCAATAGGAAGCTAGCTATTGCCACAAATTATAAAACGTCGCACTACAAACATTTGGCTACGACCAAAAAAGTGTTGCACTAGACTGCTATTGCCACCACCCAGAGAACGTCGCATTACGACCCTGTTGCAACAGATTTGAATATGTTGCATTCTGAACCTATTGCCAAACATCAGAAATCGTTGCAATACAATACTGTTGTCACGGTTTTGAAATCGTTGCAATACTGTAGTATTCGCCATGAACGTGAAATCGTTGCATTACCGTATTATTGGCCACGGCTGTGAAATCATCGCGATACCATATTATTCGCCACGAGTGTGAAATCGTCGCGATACCGTACTATTTGCCATGGAAGTGAAATCGTTGCAACACCGTAGTATTCGTCACGAATGTGAAAACGTCGCGATACGATATTATTTGCCATGAGTGTGAAATCGTGGCGATACCGTACTATTCGCCGCGCATGTGAAAACGTCGCGATACCATATTATTCTCCACGCATGTGAAATTGTCGCGATACCGTACTATCTGCCACGGATGTGAAATCGTTGCAACACCATACTATTTGCCACGAATATAAAAACGTTGCCATACCATACTATTCACTACGGATGTGAAATCGTTGCAACACCGTACTATTCGCCGCGAATGTGAAAACGTCGCGATACCATACTATTCGCCACGAGTATGAAACCGTCGCGATACTGTACTTATCGCCATAGATGTGAAATTGTTGCAAATAATGTACTATTTGTTGCAATACGTTAAATCGTCGCAATACGTTAAACCGTTGCAATACCATACTATTTGCCACGAACGTGGAGTCGTTGCAATACCATACTTTTTGTCACGAATGTGGCATCATTGCAACACCATTATTTTCGTTGCAATACGTTAAATCGTAGCAATACGTTAAACCATTGCAATACCATACTATTTGCCATGAACGTGGAGTCGTCGCAATACCATACTTTTTTCCACGAATGTGGCATCAATGCAGCACCGTTATTTTCATTGCAATACGTTAAATCATCGCAATACGTTAAAATGTTGCAATACCATACTATTTGCCATGAATGTGGAGTCGTTGCAATACCATACTTTTTGCCACGAATGTGGCATTGTTGCAACACCATTATTTTTGTTGCAATACGTTAAATCATCGCAATACGTTAAACCGTTGCAATACCATACTATTTGCAACGAACAAGGAGTTGTTGCAGTACCATACTTTTTGCCACGAATGTGACATCGTTGCAACACCGATATTTTCGTCGCAATACGTTAAATCGTCGCAATACGTTAAACCGTTGCAATACCATACTATTCGCCACCAACGTGGAGTCGTTGCAATACCATACTATTTGCCACGGATGTCAAGTCGTCGCAATAACCTATTGCCACGGCTGTTATTGCCACGAGTCGAAAAAACTATTGCGACGTTCTATTTCGTTGCGACAACAACCTATAGCGATGAATTTTGACCTATTGCAACGATTATTTTTGTCGCAATAACCCGAAATCCTGGTAGTGCAAGAATCTTCATAATTGACAGACCGGACTAGTCAGTGGTAAGGCCGTACATGTTCGATCTGGAACAGAAAGGAAATCGGACTAGTCCGCACTGGGACCGGACAAGACCGTTTGGCTAGGGTTTTTGGTGAATTTCCAATTAGAGCATAGTTTTAATTAATATAGAACCATAATTTACGTAGAAAGATGCATCAAAATATTTACCATGAATCAAAGGGCTCAAGAGTTGAAGACTCAAGAATTCGATGTCGAGATCGAAGGAGATGAAAAATTTGTGGAGAATTGACAACAATGAAAGATTGATGATGAAGATTGTAGCAGCGATGATGATCTTCGTTTATCCTCCTCTTCTCCCTGCGGTGGAGACTTCTTGATGGCGGCTCTCATGAACTAGGGCTAGGTCTCTCTTCAATTGTTGCAAAGAGGTGAAGGGGTGGGTGTTGGGGTGTTTATATAGGGTGGAGGTGGTATGGTTTGGGTGGAATTCGTGTATAAGGCGGTGGAGGCCAATTAGGGGTTCCACATGGGCTCCACAGGGGTTGGACACGACATTCATTGGCCCAATTAAGGCTTATACCCAATAACATATCATGGATAAAGAAATAGAGTCCGAGTCGGGCATACTAGACTAGTCCGCTAGGGGGTCGGACAAGTCCGATATGGAACAAAGACTTGAACAGTCAAGTCCGAAGGTGGTACAGACAAGTTCGATCATGTCCAGAGAGGAAAACGGATAAGTCCGGTATGGGGAAAGACAAGTCCGGGGGCTTTCTCAAAGTTTCAAATTTTGGACGAAAACGAAAAGTCAATAGACAACTCCGAAGATTTCCAGTGACGAATATAGGACTAGTTCGTACTCGATAACGAACAAGTCCAGACTCCAACCAAACCGATTTCAGACTAGTCCGCAGCAAAAACGGACAGGTACGGAAAACAACATGGGCAAAATCAGACTTGTCCGGGGTCAGGTCCGGACAAGTCCGCAAAGAAACCAGTTTTTAGTGTTGTTTTGCTTCTAATTCATTTTAAGTTGTCCCTTATTGTGTTGAGTAATGTTAAACATGTATAAGACTGTATGCAATGCATGATGGATGAAAATGAGGGTGTTACAAACCTACCCCCCTTAAAATGAATCCCGCCCTTGAAATTCGACGTAGAAGAGAAGAGATATGGAAATTCTCTCTTGATTTCATCCTCTAGCTCCCAGGTGGCATCTAACTTTATATGATGCTTCCATTGTACTTTGCACCATTGAATCACCTTGTTCCTT
The DNA here is from genome assembly GCA_036927565.1 of Tuctoria greenei. Lineage (NCBI taxonomy): Eukaryota > Viridiplantae > Streptophyta > Magnoliopsida > Poales > Poaceae > Tuctoria > Tuctoria greenei. Next base: position 182,532,190 of record JAYESD010000002.1, read on the forward strand.
GTGATTCTCTGCCTTGTTTCCATGACTCTGACCAGTTGCTCGGCATAAGTCAAATCTGCCTCTAATTCCAACTCCTTCATTGCCACTTGTTCTCTCAGTACAATTAAGCGCTTCTTTATCTAAGAAACTTGAAACACATCATGAACATCGGAAATATGTGCTAGCATCTCCAACTTATATGCCACTTCTCCACATTTGCCCAAAATCTTAAATGGTCCAATATGGAAAGGTGCCAACTTGCCTTTGACGTTAAACCGCTTATAACCTCGCATAGGTGACACTTTGAGGTATACAAAGTCTCCCACCTCAAAAGCTAGGTTTTTTCGCCTATTATCCACATAACTTTTTTGTCTTGATTGAGCAGCATTCAAATTCTTGCAAATTGTATGAACTTGCTTTTCGGCATCCTGTATTACATCGGGTCCAAACACTTGAGTCTCTCCTATCTCATTCCAAAATAAAGGTGTCCTACACCTTTTCCCATACAATGCTTTATACGGTGACATCTTCAAGCTTGCTTAGTAACTGTTGTTGTAGGAGAATTCAACATATGGCAGACTTTTGTCCCAACTTCTCCATACTTTAGTGCACAAGCTCTTTGCATGTCTTCCAAAATCTGATTTGTTCTCTCATTTTGTCCACCTGTTTGTGAGTGATATGCAGAACTAAAATTCATCTGGGTTCCCATAGACTCGTGCAACTTTTGCCAAAACCTTGAGGTAAATTGAGAACCTCTATCAAACACTATTCTCTTTGGTACTCCATGTCAGCACACAATATGCTCCATATACAATTCTGCTAGCTTCTCGGTGGTATAGGTTGTCCTGACGGGGATGAAATTAGCTGCTTTCGTCAACTGATCAAAAATAACCCATATTGGGTCATAATCGGACTGGATCCACAATAACCAATATTGTCATACCGATTTCTTACCACTTCTATACCAGAATCTTCAGTGGCTGCAATAATCCAACTAGACTTTGATGTTCAGCTCTTACTCCTTGACACACATCACATAGAGCAACATATGTAGCTATGTCCTTTTTCATTCCATCCCACCAATAACATGTCCTTGTACATTTTTGTATAGTCGGGATGGATGGAGTAAGGCGAGCCACGTGCATCATTTAATATCGTCTCATGAATTTGCTTTACATTAGGCACAACAATCTTTTTCCCAAGCCATATAGTACCATCATCATCTTCATCAAACCTCCATTCTCTCCCTTCTTGGATACTTTCCTTGATTTCCTAGATTTCGTCATCCTTTGTTTGTCCTCCTGCTCTAGAGTCGGGTTTAACTCCATTATTGCCATCTCATTCACAAATTCAAGATTCCACCATACGAACTCCTTGTATAGCACGGATGGCAACTCCCAATCCGTTAGTTTGTGGCTTACTCCTTTTCGACTCAAAGCATCGACCACTACATTAGCCTTCTCCGGGTGATAGTTGATTCCAACATCATAATCCTTAATGAGCTCCAACCATCATCGTTGCCTCAAATTCAGATCCGTTTGCGTGAAAATATACTTGAGACTCTTGTGATCCATATAATCTCACACCTATGACCAAGAATGTAATGTCTACAAATTTTCAAGGCATGCACTATGGCTGCAAGTTCGAGATCATGTGTAGGGTAATTCTCCTCATGTTTCTTCAATTCCCTCGATGCATAGGCTAGCACTTGACCTTCTTGCATGAGAACACATCCAAGTCCTTGTCTTAATGCATCACAATAAAAATCAAAACTTTTGCTCACATCCGGCAATACCGACACAGGTTCTATTGTTAACCTTTTCTTTAAGTCCTCAAAACTATTTTGACACGCTTGAGTCCATTGGATTTCTTTTCCCTTCATTAATAACTCAGTCATGGGCTTGGCTATTTTTGAGAAATCCTAGATGAACCGACGGTAATATCCAGCCATTCCAAGAAAACTCCGAATTTCCTTCACATTCTGTGGCGGCTCCAATTTTAGCACATCTCTCACTTTCCGTGGAACAACCGATACTTTTTATCTAGAGATGATACGTCCCAAAAATGATACCTCTCTTAACCAAAACTGACACTTGCTGAATTTCACATATAATTAGTGTTCCGTCAATTTTTGCAATATGAGCCACAAATGCTACTCATGCTCCTCCTCGCTTCTCGAGTAGATCATAATGTCATCAATGAACACCACAATGAACTTATCCAAGTGCACTATGAAGACCTTATTCATGAGGTACATAAAGTATGCCGATGCATTTGTCAATCCAAAAGACATAACGGTGTACTCATAAGATCCATAACATGTCCGAGAAGCCATTTTGGGTACATCCGATGGTCTAATATTCATTTGAAAATAACCTGACCTCAAGTTAATCTTGGAGAAAACACAGGCACCCCTCATCTGGTCGAACAAATCCTCTATACGAGGCAATGTAAACTTGTTCTTAATCGTCACCTCATTGAGAGCTCGATAATTCATCCTTTGGGATCCATCCTTCTTATCCACGAAAAGTACTGGTGCTCCCCAAGGTGAAGAGCTTGAGCGAATAAAACCATTCCCTAGCTGCTCTTGAATTTGCTTCTTGAGCTCTGCTAACTCCATAAGAGGCATCCTATATGGCCTCTTAGCTATAGGTGTAGTTCCAGGTATCAATTCAATAACAAACTCAATATCACATCTGGATACTCAACGAAAAATCGGAATACTCTCCAATGTCACACCTTCCACATGACTCAGTGTTTCTTTATCCATTGTGGGTTGGGATGCCTCAACTTCAATACGAGTGCCACACTCACTTGTCAATTGCACAATCCTCTCGGCACATTGAATCACACCATTGTACCTGCTCAACCAATCCATACCAAGTATTATGTCTATTCCTTCGGAATCTACGACAATGAGAATCGCAAGAAAGTCTACCCCCTTATTTTGATGCTTACTCTCGGACACAATATATTTGTCCTCATCTCTCCTCTAGGAGATTTTACCAACATAGTGTGTTTCAAATGAGCTACAGGAACAATATACTTGGCAACATACTTTGATTATATGAATGAATGAGATACTCTAGAATCAAATAAAATTGTCGCAGGGTTGGAGTTGGCGAGGAACGTACCAATCATGACATCATCCGCTTGTTGGGCCTCCTCAGTAGAAAAGTGATTCTCAGTGCCACGAGTGACATTCTGCTATCCATGGTTGCCTTGTGGTGCTCCTCCATTCGGTCGTGGGTTCTTCCTTGGTGCATTGTTCATTGGTCCATAGCTTCTCTTGGGGCACCGACTTGGAAAGTGTCCAGCCTCTCCACAGACATAGCTCGTCCTGCTGCCCGAAGCACCAGGAAAACTCGAGCGCTGTTGATTTTGAGGGTTATTCACCATATTAGGGAGCAGTGCAAATGGCGCAGGTTGTCGAGGTGCTTGCATAACCCGGCACTGCTGCTGCTGGTTTGCGCGTGGAGGATAAGCAACTCGATAAGCAGGAGCGGATGGGTTGTAATATGGCACATTTGGCAGCGCAAGGCGAGGACGGACATTGCTACTTTGTGGCTGCCCTTGATATGGCATCTTACTCTTATTATCTTGTTCCATTTCATGAACATTGTTTTCATCCACAATGGCCTTGTCCACAAGCTTTTGGAAATTAGCATAGTCACAGCTGAGCAACTTGACCTGAATCTCATTGGGTAGGCCCCTCATGAACTAATATTGTTTGCGTCTGTCCCGGTTGACGTCCTCTGGAACATACCTTGAGAGTTGAGTGAATTTATTGACGTACTCACTCACACTCGACCTTCCTTGCCTTAGGTTCTAAAATTCCCGCTTCTTCAAGATCATGACACCTTCAGGGACAAAATGAGAACGAAAACTCTCCTTAAATTCAGACCAAGTGAACCTCTCTTGATTTTAATGGGCATTGCAGAGTGAGTCTCACCAATCCGCAGCTGCTCCAACTAGCTGATGGGAAGCAAAAAGAACCTTCTCCCTATCACTGCACTGGACAATAGCAAGCTTCTTCTCCACAGAGTTCAGCCAATCATCAGCTTCAATAAGATCATTGGCTCGAGCAAAGGTGGGTGGCCTAGTCTTCATAAACTCTCCCAATCTGGTATGAGGCGGTGGGGGTGGCGGAGATATACGGGGCTCATTCTGGTTATTGGCCTGCAGCTGTCCCAGAGTCTGCATCACCGTCTACATGAGCTGATTCTTCATAGCCAACAACTGCTCAAGGTTGTTAGCCCCATGTCCAAGTCCATTGTTGTTTTGAGGTGCCACATTGTTCTCCTCATCCTCATTGGAATTCCTTTGGTTTCGAGTCCTTGGCATCTAAAGAAAGAACAAGAAATGGAAGAATTTAGAAAACATCCCCAACTATATGCATCAAGGGATATGAAACTAAGCAACTACCTATACTAACCTATATGGATGTCGCAAATGCTAAAGCATCCCATAATCCTCTAGTAAGCACACAAGCAAACATTACATAACAATCAGCACACCAACAAACAAAAACGATCCCTGAGTGTTCATATGTGCTCTAAAGTGTCCATCCTATCTAGGCTGCGACCTACGATCAACCTGTGGCTCTGATACCAATTTGTGACACCTGGTTCCGATATTGAACCAAGTGTGACGCATATGTGTGGTCAGGATGTTCAACACACATACACGAAAGCATCACAAACGATATACAGAAAATTACCACAACACAAATTATTTAGAAAGGTACTTTTATTAAAATATACAAATAATCCTCAAATTACAATTTTTTTGATCATTATTAATAATTCTGTAGCGAAGATAATCTAAACTGAGCAAACTAAGCATAAGGGATATAGCGTGGCTCCAAGCGATCAACAGGCAAGCTGACGGCAGCACACAACCTAGTACTCAACATTATCCTCAGGATACTCCCAAACATCACCTAAAACTATTGATGGGGGGATTGCAAGGGTGAGCACATGTCGTACTCAGCAAGTGTGGGAAAATAATGACATGTAGCTTAAACAAGGAATGATAATAAATAATGGTTATTTGCTGAAAAGTACATTTAAAACATGTAAAAATCATCCTAAAATGTCTATGTGAAATAATCCCATCATATCCCAAATAATAACCAATATTGAGTCCAATACCATCAATTAACATTATATTGCACTATCCATAATTATCCCTCCAAATACCATATTCTTACCATCATCATTAACCGTTTCCACTTATCAACATTTAATACCAAACCATAACCCAACCATCCCAAATACCAAGTTCCACACTAATCATGTGAGGGTCCAGGTCGCTCATAATCGGGAGCATGGCTATCATGATAGTTTTTTTAACACTCTGTAGAGGTTGTACCACTTTACCCAAATGTTTGTGATTTCATCACCTTTCGATGACTAAGAACCTACCTTATGCTGTCTCACACTTCCTTTGGTGTGTGGCCAAGAGATCACAAAATAGGTTTTAACAAGGGGCTACTAGCATATACGGACCCACTAAGGTTTCACTAGAAGGCTTGAATCTCCATTATCCCACCCACGGGCCCCCTCATGTGCCATTCAGTTCTCAGGGTAGCCCTTCTCGACTCCCATTCCCACAACCATCGAATGGTCCATGCAATACCAGCAGCACAGCTAATTATTCAGCTACGCCACACCTATACTTAGCCTTGTGGTGGCACTGTAAGACCTGGATGGTCGCTCCACGAACCGGTCCTTAGATCTAAAGCAAGCGAAACCACCATAACTTCCAGCCCAGTCCACAATCCATGCCTTCTTAGATCTCCCGAGTCCCATGTTTACCAATTAACCACATTCATGAATTCTCGTTATATATATGCTCATTGATTTATAGTTAAGCCATTTGGTTGTTTTTGCATCCCAATTAATTAAAGCAAAGAAAAAAGGTAAAATGCCCTTCCCGACTCCCTACAATGTATTCCAAGCAACAAGGATGGTCAAACAGGTCTAGCAAAGATCTAATTTGGGTTTCCCGTCATTTTGACACAAGAGTGCAGTTTTTCAAACAAAACATTCAAAAACAGGATCAAAATGTTCAAGGACACTTACCTTCTATTTCACATAATAAACATACAAAACAAGCATTACAATCAATAAGTGCTCATATAGTACTCAATATGTCATGACATGCATGAATAATGCAATTATGTGGTAATGCATGTTATTAGGTTGACATCATTGCTTACTAACTAGTTACAATTAAGTTTCACATGTTAGAACAAGTTTCAAGTCATTTCGAAGAGTATTAAAGAAGTTCCAGGAATATTCAGAATTGACAGACTGGACTAGTCCGCAGTAAGGCCGGACATGTTCGTTCTAGAACAGAAAGGAAATCGGACTAGTCCGCACTGGGGCCGGACAAGTCCGTTTGGCTACAGTTTTTGGCGAATTTCCAATTAGAGCATAGTTTGAGTTAATAGAGAACCATAATTTACATAGAAAGGATGCATCTAAGATATTTACCATATATCCAAGGGCTCAAGAACTGAAGACTCGATAATTCAACGTCAAGATTGAAGGAGGCGAAGAGTTGGTGGAGAATTGATGACAATGAAGGATTGATGATGAAGATCACAACAGCGACGATGATCTTGGTTGATCCTCCTCCTCTTCTCCCTGCGGGGGAGGCTTCTTGACGGCAGCTCTCACGATCTAGGGATAGGGCTCTCTTCAATTGTGGCAAAGAGGTGAAGGGGTGGGTGTTGGGGTGTTTATATAGGGTGGAGGTGGTATGGTTTGGGTGGAATTCGTGTATAAGGCGGTGGAGGTCGAGTAGGGGTCCCACATGGGCTCCATAGGGGTTGGACACGACATTCTTGGGCCCATACTAAGAATAAAGAAGTGCGGGCCTCTGTTGTGCAAAAGCAAAAGAGAGGAACATCAATTTGATCAAAGGACTAGTTTTGAAGAGAACAGACATAGTCCAAACTTTAGACATATGGTGAAGATGGAATGATTTAGCAGAAATCAGAAGAAGATTAACCCTAATGACTCCACGATTTTTAAAGAAATTACTATATTAAGTACGGATTCAGAATGTCAAATATCAGGTGAAGTTGATGGAAGGTGTGTCCTAAAGAAACCCTGAACAAATTTGGTTCTCTGAATTACTAAGAAACTCCTTGGTGTTTCTCATAATGCAAACTTAACTTTTTATTAATGTCAGAATAATATAAGTCTAAATAAATTGGTTTCATGATTTTTGGAGCTTCCTGCTGAGAGATATTTAATTTACAAGTTTGGATAAAAGCTGAAACTAGTTTCTGCTGTTTTTCCTATTTTTCAGAGACATAGGCATTTGGAACACAATTAGACCTCCTAAATCATTTCCAATGACGATCAAATTTCTAAATAATACCAGTGAATTTATAAACAACATTCTGGAAAAAATTGCAATTTTTCATAAAGGGGATCTCCTAGAAATAATTCAAAATGCATTTTGATTTATAAAATTATTGAGGTAAATTTGTGGGCTTTCGTACTTATCCAAGTGCACCAATTGAAAGCAAAGATCTTAAGGAGTCTAAAAAATTTTATTTGGGAATTTTTGTCCAAATATACTAGGAGATATTGAATTTCCAAGTTGGAGCGAAATCTGGAATTAATTTTCAATTGGAAACTTTGAATTAATTAAATGGGCCCCGGATTTTAAAACAGCCAATAGGATTGAAGCCACACAGTGGCCACACAGAGTTGAGGTGTGGCTACATTGGATCATTGGGCTGCACAAGATCCGGGTGATGTGCAACGGTGGCTTACTAGTGGGGCCGGGGCGGCTTCTTCTTCCACCTCGGTCCAGGACCGAGCGGCAGCACCCGATGGGAACACGGCGGCGCCCCCACACCGGCCGCCATTCCCAGTGCTCCTCCCTGCCCTACTCCGCCTCCTGGGTGTAACTTTGCACGGGAAACACTTCGCTTGGGGAGACAAGGCCGGACACTGGCCGGAACCTGCTGCGCGACAGCGATGGCGGTTACCCAAACTCTGGCGAGATCGTCCGGAGTGTATAGCACCCTATTTTCCACGGAATTCGATCGCACAGCGCTAGACATCGGTGAGGAACAAGAATATGAACTCTAATTATTGGGAAAACGGCCAGAAGTTGAAATTCATATGTTAAATAGGTCCAAAGCTTTGGCGGCGATGAGAACTCAAAGAACAGAGGCTACAGTTGGTCTTTTATTTGGTTGTCGAACCAGGAGACTCGTAGGGACATGGGGAAACTATTGTATAACTGGATTGAAGAATAATTATACGTGGAAATGGAATTGCTTCGTCGAAAAATCACTGTTCTAGAGAACAATCGAGGTGAAAGTTTGTAATCCGGCAAAACGGTGCTGTGACTGGACTATCAACCATGGGAGAAGTAACGTGGGGTGGTGGTGCACCTTTGAGCAAGCTGGGTTGCTTGGGAGATGGTCTGCAATGGCCGGGCGACCGTGAACAGCAACGGCGCGGCCGTTTTGAGCTCCGGGGGAAGAAACACCATTCCAGCTAGGTTATAATGCAGGCACCGTCGTATTGACTCGGGGATGGTGGAGGAAAGCTTTGCGCACACGCCTGCAGCTCGAGCCTCGCTGATGACACTTCACAGCAGAGGGCGACAGGGACGCAAGGGTGCTGCTGAAGCCTCTGTTTCAGCTTTGCCGAGAGAAGAGAACAGAGAAGCGATGCTGTGCAGAGAAAATAGAGAGAGTGATAAGGGCGAGTAGCACATGGCCTTGGCCAGATTTTTACCAAGTGCGATGTTTTGCATGCAACAGCCTCGGTGACGCAATGGGACAGAGTAGGGGAAAAAGAGAAATCGTTGTTGTGTTTGTGAATGTGGCCTAGAGGGGGGGTGAGTATGCCTTTTTCATTTTTAGTCAGAATCTGCAACACTCAACAACTTGGTCAAATACCGTGAAATCGGACTAGTCTGGTAGTATGCGGACTAGTCCGATGCGTGCGGACTAGATTGATCAAGTTAGATCAACGATCTCAATCTAAGTACTCTATGCAGCGGAAATTAAGATATAACTAGAGTATGTTGCTTCAATTAAACTTAATAAAGCACAAGGTAATCTTTAATTTCAAGGTATCAATGTAAGATATGCAAGATCAAGTAAACCCTAGAATGTGATATGAAAAACTAAAAACAAGATTGACACAAGATTTTATCCCATTATTCGGTTCCCAAAGAGGCAATCTACATCCATGTTGAGGAGTCCACAAAAGGACCGGGTCTTCTCCAACCCTACGGTAACACCCTCATTTTCATGCATCATGCCCTGCATGCACTCATATACATGTTTAACATTAACCCACAACAAGAGGAACGAGTTTAAAATTGATTTGGAACAAAACCGCACTTAAAAACGCAGGAAAGTGCGGACTAGTCCGATTTTGCTGAGGACTAGTCCGATTTCTCTCTCTGACTAAAAACGGACTTGTCCGTTTTTGCTGCGGACTAGACCGATTCTGCCCCTGGAAACTTTCGGACTTGTCCGATTTTGTGCGGACTAGTCCGATATTCTATGAATCCTTGAAAATTTGATAAGTCCCTGGACTTTTCCGGACTAGTCCGGTGTTCCAGCGGACTTGTCCGTTTTCCTTTCTGTTCGGATTCGGACTTGTCCGATTTTAGGCCAGACTTGTCCGATTTTCTCTCTGGACGACTTCGGACTAGTCCGATCCTGTCTGGACTTGTCCGATATTTCGCGACTCCGAGTTGATCTTTTGTTTTACGACTTGTTTCTTGGGTTTCACGTTAAGTGGGCCTAGGTACGTCGTGCCTAACTCTTTTGGAGCCCATGTGGAACTCTAAACCGGCCTCTACTCATCCCAAAACTCGAAATCCATCTAACCCTAGCCTCCACCTCTATATAAACAGCTCCACCCCTTGGTTTGACATCTATTTGTCACTTTTCCACCCACCCAAACCCTAGTTCGTGGGGAGCCACCATCAAGGAGGGGGGAGAAGATCCCAAACAAGAAGAAGAAGAGGAGGAAACGAAGGAGGATCAAGATCTCCACCAAGTTTCGTCCTTCACCACCAATTCATCTCCAAGTTCATCACCAACCCTAGATCATCAAGATCCAAGTGTTACCTCCAAGTTTCTTGGTTCATTGGAGTTCTAAACACCTGGTATACCTTCTATTCTCTTTTCCTTACGTGAATTCAACCCCTAATCTTCGAATTTACGACGATCTAGAAAACCCTAATCCGCTGATCTTGCAGAGTGCGGACTTGTCCGGTCCCTAGCGGACTAGTCCGATCTTTCTGGTTAAATTGTGTTGAATTAATTCTAAAATTTGATCTAATCGAATCCAAACATGTATAAACTTGTTAAAAGCTATTAGAACTAGTTAGTGATCATTAAAAGCAATCTAGTAACAAGTTCTACCTTGCATTTGCATCAATCATGCATGTCATGTCATATTGACTAATATTGGTGCACTCTTTGATTGTGATTCTTGTCTTGTATGTTTACTATGTGGATTAGATGGATTTGTGCTAGAAAGTGCCGTGGAGGATCTACAGCACCAAGAGTTTGAAGGCTTTGACCCTAATCAACAGCAAGAGCAAGGCAAGTGTCCTTTAAGCATATTGATCCTGTTTTAAAATAAATGTTTTGTTTGCAAACTGCATGCTGTGTCAATTTGATGGGAACCCTATGGTAGGAAGTTTACTAGATTTGTTAAACCACCCTTGTCACCTAGAATTTATGGTAGATCGTCGGGATGGACTTTTTACCTTTTGCTTCGCTTAATTAATTGGGATGGAAAACAACACTACACGTTTAATTATGTATTAATGATATTCTTGTTAATGTGAACTGGTCGATACGGTATGGTAATGAGTGATCTAAGCAAGCCTGGTATGTGGATGGGTTGGATGTTATGGTGGTTTGCTTATTTTAGATCTAAGGACCGGTTCATGCGAGAATAAGCCAGGACTATAGTGCCACCACGAGGCCAAGTATGGGTGCGGCATAGCTGATTAATTAGGGCTTTGCTAGTGCTGTTTGGACCATTGTGGATGCTCGGGGAAGGGGTAGTCGTATTGGGTTTGTTGATGATTGGTGGGACTATCCTGGGATCCGAATGGCTCAAGAGGGGGCCCTTGGTTGAAGATGTGCTCAGTGGGAGACATCGCCACCGGTGAAACCTCAGTGGGGTCTAAATAGGCTAGTAATCCCTTTGTAAAGGCTATTTTGTGTTCTCTTGGCCATATACCAAAGGAAGTGTAATTGGCATAAGAGAGGTTTCTTTAGTCGCCGACGGGTGATGAAATCACAAACACGTGGGTAAAGAGGTACAAACTCTGCAGAGTCTAAATAAACTATCATGATAGTCGTGCTCCCGGTTATGAGCGCCTGGATGACCTACATGATTAGAGGGAAATTGGAATTTGGGATAGTTATGGTTTGGTAATGGTTATGGATGGTTATGGATTTATTTCTGGTATTGAATATGGTTGTTGGCAATGGTGAAATCTGGAATTATTGATGATGGTAGTGAATTCAGATTGGTATTATGGTATTATTTATGATTATGATGGGTTTGTTTCACATACATGTAATATATTGCTTTTCAAATGTTTTTATGTACTTTTCAGCACTTAGCCATTATTATTGTCGTCATTTGAATCAGCCACATGTCATACTTTCCACACTTGCTGAGTACGACATGTACTCACCCTTGCAATCCCCCCCCCCAACAGTTGCAGGTCAGGATTGGGAGTTTAATGGCGATAATGCGGAGTTCTAGGCCGTGTCTACCGTCAGCTTTGCCTGTGGTGTTGATTGGAGCTGCGCATACATATCCTGTCGCTTATGCTGCATAGTTGCTTAGTTGCTTAATTAGTTTATTTACGTTGCATTAGTTGAACTTGTCATTAATATTCATTGGAGTTTGTATTCGAGGATAATCTATTTTGTGTAATAAAATTTGGTTAATTAATCTTGTCTTGTGGTAATTTTCTATATACTCTTTTGTGATTGCACTCGTGTATGTGTGATGAACATCCTGGGCACACATATTCGTTAGCTTCGTTCATTTTCGGAACCGGACATCATAGATTGGTATCAGAGCCACAGGTTGACCGTATGATGCAGCCTAGATAGAATGGACACTTTAGAGCACATAGGAGCACTCAGGAATCGATGTGTTTTTGCTTAAGTGTGCTGTTTGCTATATATATTGTTTGCTTGTGTGCTTAATAGAGGATTTTGGGATGCTTTAGCATTACCATGTCCACCTAGGCTAGTGTAGCTAGCTGTTTAGTTTCATATCCCTTGATGCATATAGTTGGGGACGTTTTCTAATTCTTACCTACTGCTTTTCTTCAGATGGTGAGGACTCACAACCAGAGGGATGGCAATGATGAAGAGGAGAATAATGGAGTGCCTCAGAACAACAATGGGCAAGGATCTACTCAGGGAGGTATCAACATTGAGCAGCTATTGGCTATGCAAAACCAGCTCATGCAGACCATGATACAGACTATGGGACAGCTGCAGGCTGGCAATAACAACAATCAGCCCCACATGCCTCCACCGCCACCCCCGCCTCCTCATAACCGATTGGGAGAGTTGATGAGGACTAGGCCGCCAACCTTTGCTCAAGCCGCTGACCCTATGGATGCGGATGATTGGCTCAAGTCCGTGGAGAAGAAGCTAGCTATTGTCCAATGTAGTGACCGGGAGAAGGTGCTATTTGCTTCTCATCAACTAGTTGGAGCAGCTGCGGATTGGTGGGATGCTTATTACAATGCTCATGAGAACCAAGAGAGAATTACTTGGGCCGAATTCAAGGAGAATTTTCGTTCTCATTATGTGCCCGAGGGAGTTATGATCTTGAAGAGGCAAGAATTTGAGAATTTAAGGCAAGGAAGATCAAGTGTGAGTGAATATCTCAATAAATTCACTCAACTCTCAAGGTACGCGCCTGAGGATGTTAGTCGGGACAGCCGGAAGCAATATTTGTTCATGAGAGGCTTGAACAACGAAATCCAAGTGCAACTACTCAATTGTGACTATGCAAATTTCCAGAAGCTTGTGGACAAAACAATTGTGGTTGAGAACAAGATCCGTGAGATGGAGCAAGAAATCAAGAGGAAGGCGCCGTATCAAGGACAGCAATAAGGAAGTAATGTGCGCCCTCACCTTGCACCTTCCAATGCGCCTCATTACAGCTCCTCTATTACTGCTCAGCACCCTAGTTATGCACCGTGCCCAACTCAGTTTGTGCAGCAGCGCCCTGTTATGCAAGCACCTAGGCCTCCAATGCCTTATGAGCCTCGTGCTAATTTTCCTGCTGCAAATGTTCAAAACCAAGCTCGTCCCAATAATTCTGGTGGAGTTAAGAAGTGTTATACTTGTGGAGAAGCTGAACACTTTGCGCATTAATATCCTAAGTTAGGTCTTGGTCAAGGAAGCAATGCACCGAGGCAAAACCCAAGACCCAATGGATGACAGCCACAAGGAAGCCGTGGACAGCAGAATTTTGCTCGTGGCAACGTGAACCATGTCTCAACGGAGGATGCTCAACAAGCGGATGATGTGGTCATTGGTATGTTTCTCGCAAACTCCAACCCCGCGACTATGTTATTTGATTCTGGAGCATCGCATTCATTCATTGCATCGAAGTATGTTGCCAAGTATAGTTTCCCTATCTCTCATATGAAGTTCACTCTGTTGGTTATGTCTCCTGGAGGAGAGATGAGGACAAATATAGTATGTCCAAAAGTAAGCCTTAGAATAAGGGGGGTAGACTTCTCCGCCAACCTCATTGTTCTGGATTCTCAAGGGTTGGACATTATACTCGGTATGGACTGGTTAAGGAAGCACAATGGAGTTATTGAGTGTGCCACAAAGACGGTGAAGTTGACCAATGAGGAAGGGATCGCCATAGAGTTTGAAGCATCTCAAACCGCACCGAAGCAATTGGAGCTGAATCATGTGGACGGTGCCGCATTTGAGGAGATTCCGGTAGTGTGTGAATTTTTGGATGTGTTTCCAGATGAGTTGCCAGGTATGCCACCCGATCGAGACATTGAGTTTGTTATTGATTTAATACCTGGAACTGCACCTATAGCTAAGAGGCCGTATAGGATGCCTCCTATGGAATTAGCGGAGCTCAAGAAGCAAATTCAAGAGCAATTAGAGAAGGGTTTTATTCGCCCTAGTTCTTCACCTTGGGGAGTGCCCGTTCTATTTGTGGACAAGAAGGATGGATCCCAAAGGATGTGCGTGGATTACCGAGCTCTCAACGAGGTGACCATCAAGAACAAGTACACCTTGCCCCGTATAGAGGATTTGTTTGATCAGATGAAAGGCGCCTGTGTGTTTTCCAAGATTGACTTGAGGTCGGGATACTTTCAAATGAAGATTAGACCATCGGACATACCCAAGACAGCTTTCAGGACACGGTATGGATCTTATGAGTACACCGTGATGTCTTTTGGATTGACAAATGCACCTGCCTACTTTATGTACCTCATGAATAAGGTCTTCATGGAGTACTTGGATAGATTTGTTGTGGTGTTTATTGATGATATTATGATCTACTCGAAGGATGAGAAGGAACATGAGGAACACTTGAGGCTTACGCTGCAGAAATTGAGGGAGCATCAATTGTATGCCAAGTTCAACAAGTGCCAGTTTTGGTTGGTGCCATTTTTGGGTCATATAATCTCAGGAGGAGGAGTATCGGTTGACCCCGGAAAAGTGAGAGACGTGTTGAAGTGGGAGCCGCCGCAAAATATCAAGGAAATAAGGAGTTTTCTTGGGATGGCTGGATATTACCGTAGATTCATCAAGGACTTTTCCAAGATAGCCAAGCCTATGACGGAGTTGCTAATGAAGGGAAAGGCGTTCCAATGGACTGAAGCTTGTCAAAACAGTTTTGAGGAGCTGAAGAAGAGGTTAACAACAGCCCCAATTTTGGTATTGCCGGATGTAAGCAAGAGTTTTGATATTTATTATGACGCATCAAGACAAGGGCTTGGATGTGTATTGATGCAAGAAGGTCATGTGGTCGCCTATGCATCAAGACAATTGAAGAAACATGAGCAGAATTACCCCACGCACAATTTGGAACTCGCGGCCGTGGTACATGAATTGAAAATTTGGAGACACTATATTCTTGGACATAGGTGTGAAATTTATACGGATCATAAGAGTTTGAAGTATATTTTCACACAAACGGATCTGAACTTGAGGCAACGCCGATGGTTGGAGCTCATCAAGGATTATGACGTGGGAATCAACTATCACCCAGGGAAGGCCAATGTAGTGGCCGATGCTTTGAGTAGAAAGGGAGTAAGTCACCAACTCACAGTTCGAGAGATACCATCCGAGCTATGCAAGGAGTTTGAACGGTTGAACCTTGGGTTTGTAAACGAGATGGAGATGATGGAGTTAAACCCAACCTTGGAACAAGAAATTCGAGAGGCACAAACCACAGATGAGGAGATCAAGGAAATCAAGGAAAGGACCAAAGAAGGGAGATAATTCAGATTTGATAAAGACGAACATGGTACCTTATGGCTTGGAAAGAGAATTGTTGTGCCTAATGTAAAGCATATTCGAGAGACAATATTAAAGGAGGCACATGACTCGCCTTACTCGATTCACCTAGGTTGTACGAAGATGTACAAAGACTTGAAGACTTGCTATTGGTGGGATAGCATGAAGAAGGACATGGCCGAATATATTGCATTGTGTGACGTGTGCCAACGAGTCAAGGCGGAACATCAAAGGCCAGCAGGGTTATTGCAGCCATTGAAGATTCCAGAGTGGAAGTGGGAAGAGATTGGTATGGACTTTATAGTTGTCTTACCGCGAATCCAGTATGGCTATGATTCAATATGGGTCATTGTAGATCGGTTGACAAAATCAGCTCACTTTATTCCTGTCAAGACCACATATACCACCGCGAAGCTAGCAGAATTGTATATGGAGCATATTGTGTGCCGACATGGAGTACTGAAGAAGATAGTCTCGGATAGAGGTTCTCAATTTACCTCCAGATTTTGGCAAAAATTGCATGAAGCTTTGGGAACGAGGTTGAATTTTAGTTCAGCATATCATCCTCAAACGGAAGGACAAACCGAGAGGACCAATCAGATTTTGGAGGACATGTTAAGAGCTTGTGCTTTAAAGCATGGGAAAAGTTGGGACAAAAGCTTGCCATACGCGGAATTTTCATACAACAATAGTTACCAAGCAAGCTTGAAAATGTCACCATATGAAGTGCTTTATGGGAGGAAGTGTAGGACACCTTTATTCTGGAATGAAGCAGGGGAAACTCAAGTATTTGGTCCGGATGTGTTGCAAGAAGCCGAAAAGCAAGTCCAAATAATTCGTGAAAACTTGAGGGCTGCCCAATCAAGACAAAAAGGCTATGCGGATAATAGGAGAAGGAGATTAGCCTTTGAAGTGGGAGATTTTGTTTACCTCAAGGTGTCACCAATGAGAGGTCATAAGAGGTTTAACATAAGGGGTAAGCTCGCACCTCGCTATATTGGACCATTCAAGATTTTGGACAAAAGAGGAGAAGTAGCGTATAGGTTGGAGATGCCAGCTCATCTTTCAGACGTACATGATGTCTTTCATGTTTCCCATCTCAAGAAGTGTTTGAGAGTACCAGAAGAACGAGTTCCAATGGAAGAATTGGAACTAGAGGAAGATTTGACGTATGCCGAGCAACCGGTCAAAATCATGGAAACTAAGGAGAGAGTCACAAGGAACAAGGTCATTAGATGGTGTAAGGTTCAATGGAAGCACCACACAGAAAAAGAAGCGACGTGGGAATTAGAGGATGATCTCAAGAAGGAATTTCCCTATCTCTTCTCTTCCGCGTTGAATCTCGAGGGCGAGATTCATTTTAAGGGGGTAGGTTTGTAACACCCTCATTTTCATGCATCATGCCCTGCATGCACTCATATACATGTTTAACATTAACCCACAACAAGAGGAACGAGTTTAAAATTGATTTGGAACAAAACCGCACTTAAAAACACAAGAAAGTGCGGACTAGGCCGATTTTGCTGAGGACTAGTCCGATTTCTCTCTCTGACTAAAAACGGACTTGTCCGTTTTTGCTGCGGACTAGACCGATTCTGCCCCTGGAAACTTTGGACTTGTCCGATTTTGTGCGGACTAGTCCGATATTCCATGAATCCTTGAAAATTTGCTAAGCCCCTGGACTTTTCCGGACTAGTTCGGTGTTCCAGCGGACTTGTCCGTTTTCCTTTCTGTTCAGATTCGGACTTGTCCGATTTTAAGCCAGACTTGTCCGATTTTCTCTCTGGACGACTTCGGACTAGTCCGATCCTGTCCGGACTTGTTCGATATTTCGTGACTCCGAGTTGATCTTTTGTTTTACGACTTGTTTCTTGGGTTTCACGTTAAGTGGGCCTAGGTACGTCATGCCTAACTCTTTTGGAGCCCATGTGGGACTCTAAACCGGCCTCTACTCATCCCAAAACTCGAAATCCATCTAACCCTAGCCTCCACCTCTATATAAACAGCTCCACCCCTTGGTTTGACATCTATTTGCCACTTTTCCACCCACCCAAACCCTAGTTCGTGGGGAGCCACCATCAAGGAGGGGGGAGAAGATCCCAAACAAGAAGAAGAAGAGGAGGAAACGAAGGAGGATCAAGATCTCCACCAAGTTTCGTCCTTCACCACCAATTCATCTCCAAGTTCATCACCAACCCTAGATCATCAAGATCCAAGTGTTACCTCCAAGTTTCTTAGTTCATTGGAGTTCTAAACACCTGGTATACCTTCTATTCTCTTTTCCTTACGTGAATTCAACCCCTAATCTTCGAATTTACGACGATCTAGAAAACCCTAATCCGCTGATCTCGCAGAGTGCGGACTTGTCCGGTCCCTAGCGGACTAGTCCGATCTTTCTGGTTAAATTGTGTTGAATTAATTCTAAAATTTGATCTAATCGAATCCAAACATGTATAAACTTGTTAAAAGCTATTAGAACTAGTTAGTGATCATTAAAAGCAATCTAGTAATAAGTTCTACCTTGCATTTGCATCAATCATGCATGTCATGTCATATTGAGTAATATTGGTGCACTCTTTGATTGTGATTCTTGTCTTGTATGTTTACTATGTGGATTAGACGGATTTGCGCTAGAAAGTGCCGTGGAGGATCTACAGCACCAAGAGTTTGAAGGCTTTGACCCTAATCAACAGCAAGAGCAAGGCAAGTGTCCTTGAAGCATATTGATCCTGTTTTAAAATAAATGTTTTGTTTGCAAACTGCATGCTGTGTCAATTTGATGGGAACCCTATGGTAGGAAGTTTACTAGATTTGTTAAACCACCCTTGTCACCTGGAATTTATGGTAGATCATCGGGATGGACTTTTTACCTTTTGCTTCGCTTAATTAATTGGGATGGAAAACAACACTACACGTTTAATTATGTATTAATGATATTCTTGTTAATGTGAACTGGTCGATACGGTATGGTAATGGGTGATCTAAGCAAGCCTGGTATATGGATGGGTTGGATCTTATGGTGGTTTGCTTGCTTTAGATCTAAGGACCGGTTCATGCAAGAATAAGCCAGGACTACAGTGCCACCACGAGGCCAAGTATGGGTGCGGCGTAGCTGATTAATTAGGGCTTTGCTAGTGCTGTTTGGACCATTGTGGATGCTCGGGGAACGGGTAGTCGGATTGGGTTTGTTGATGATTGGTGGGACTACCCTGGGATCCGAATGGCTCAAGAGGGGGCCCTTGGTTGAAGATGTGCTCAGTGGGAGACATCGCCACCGGTGAAACCTCAGTGGGGTCTAAATAGGCTAGTAATCCCTTTGTAAAGGCTACTTTGTGATCTCTTGGCCATATACCAAAGGAACTGTAATTGGCATAAGAGAGGTTTCTTTAGTCGCCGACGGGTGATGAAATCACAAACACGTGGGTAAAGAGGTACAAACTCTGCAGAGTCTAAATAAACTATCATGATAGCCGTGCTCCCGGTTATGAGTGCCTGGATGACCTACATGATTAGAGGGAAATTGGAATTTTGGATGGTTATTGTTTGGTAATGGTTATGGATGGTTATGGATTTATTTCTGGTATTGAATATGGTTATTGGCAATGGTGAAATCTGGAATTATTGATGATGATAGTGAATTCAGATTGGTATTATGGTATTATTTATGATTATGATGGGTTTATTTCACATACATGTAATATATTGCTTTTCAAATGTTTTTATGTACTTTTCAGCACTTAGCCATTATTATTGTCGTCATTTGAATCAGCCACATGTCATACTTTCCACACTTGCTGAGTACGACATGTACTCACACTTGCAATCCCCCCCCCCCAACAGTTGCAGGTCAGGATTGGGAGTTTAATGGCGATAATGCGGAGTTCTAGCCTGTGTCTACCGTCAGCTTTGCCTGTGGTGTTGATTGGAGCTGCGCATACATACCCTGTCGCTTATGCTGCATAGTTGCTTAATTAGTTTATTTCCGCTGCATTAGTTGAACTTGTCATTAATATTCATTGGAGTTTGTATTCGAGGATAATCTGGTTTGTGTAATAAAATTTGGTTAATTAATCTTGTCTTGTGGTAATTTTCTGTATACTCTTTTGTGATTGCACTCGTGTATGTGTGATGAACATCCTGGGCACACATATGCGTTAGCTTGGTTCATTTTCGGAACCGGGCGTCACACCTACCCTCGTTGAATTGCCACGTAGGCCGATTCTCTTCCACTAATCACAAAGGGTAAATTACAAAGTTCAAGGGTCCTTCTCACAAGTTGAGGGCTCCCCTAGATTACAAATCGAACACCACCAAGAACACACTCGTAAGATCTACAATAAAACAATAGGAGTGTGTTAGAGAATCAAACCCAAGAGCTCAAACGTGAAGAATCGTGTCTCTCCTTTGATCTAGAGTTGATCCACACAAATTTGATCTTTCTTTCATTGGATTGTGTGGAGAGACGTGTTTTCTAGGCTCTTGGAGGGTGTGACGGCGCTGGGAGTCGAGAGTTGATCATAGATGGGCCATGCACCTCTAATTATACTAGTGTTTCCAAGGGTTACCGTTAGGGTTTTCAAAGTTCGGACAAGTCCGTGGTGGACTCCGGACTAGTCCGGTGTGCGGCGTGTGGGTAACTCTAAGTGCTTCGAATTATCGGACTTATCCGACATGGGGCAGACTAGTCCATTTTTGTCTCTGGAAATGTTCGGACTAGTCTGGCACATATCAGACTTGTCCGGTGGTGGTGAAAACCCTTAGTGAATTAGGGACAAGTCTACACTTGGAGGACTTGTCCGATTTTAGTCAGAGAGGTTATCGGACTAGTCCGGATATTATCGGACTTGTCCGATTTCGTGCAAAGCTGTGAAGTGTTGAGGACTAGTCCGCACTGGGGGGGACTAGTCCGTTCTTAGTCAGAAAGATATCGGACTAGTCCGTGGTGTTATCGGGCTAGTCCGCTCTGTGTAAACCTGGACTGTGCAGACAAGTCCGCACTGGAAGGACTTGTCCGATTCTGAACAGAGGGATTATCGGACTAGTACGGGGTATATCGGACTAGTCTGAACCTGTATGAATTTGTACGGGGTATATCGGACTAGTCCGGACATGTATGAATCTGTGCAGTGAGTGAGTTTCTTGTGCTTGAGCTCTTGGAGTGTGTTTCTCCAACAAACTACATACACAATGATCTAGTCTATTCAGCTCTTGAGCTCTTTTCCATATAGATCCGCATTCTCCTTTCTTTTTGCGCTTTCTTCATAATTTCATTAGAACCTGCGCTCATCTCAACAATCTGGTTAGGATCTCATTTGTTTATCATAAATCAACCAAAACCCACAAGGGATGCCTAGATGCACTTTCAATCTCCCCATTTTTGGTGACTGATAACAACCAATTGAGATTTCACAAATATGATTAAAAATACAGAATTTTCAAAAAGTGTGCACATATGAGTTTGGAACAAGTTAAGCAATAAAAACACGAGACATATGTGCACTCTTTATGGTGGGGTGCAAAACTAAGTGTGTCTAAACAATAACCGTGATGAGAATGAAACAATTTACATAATTATCTCGACATCAAGTATATATCTGACTTTTAGGGCATACGCACATATTATAGCAAATCATCATCATAGATAAGCATAGTCATGGCACCACATCACAAGTCCAAAAGCACAAGAGAGCATTAGAGTTTTACAACCAAAAATGAACACGAATAGAGTTCTCCTCGCAAACTACAGCTATACCTATTGACCCCCCCTCAATCTCCCCCCCTTTGGCATCAAGACACTAAAAAGGAAGGAGAGGTGGGATCTAGTGCCTTCATTCCTTGCTGTCGGTCCTCTCCTCATCTTCATCTTCATCTTCAGGCTATGGAGGAGGAGGAGGAGGAGCTGATCCACTCGAAGTGCACCCAATGCCAAAGTAAGCAAGCTCGGAGGTAGTCAAAGGTCCAAACTCAGCGAAGTCAGATGCGGAGTCATCCGAGATAGTGGGAGATCCAATAGGCTCGATCTCCAGCTTCTGGCAAATATGCTTGACATTTTCTTTGACATACCTCATATTTGCCTTCCTTGCCTTGTTCAACTTGTGAAGCTTTACCTCAGCCTTCTTGCATGAGCCAAAAATTGCTGCTAAGTACTTCAAAATGCAACTGGGGGACCCTTTTTGAGGAGGGGCTCAGGTGGCGGGAGCAGTCCTCGCATCTCCTCGAGCTCTCCTTGGAGCCTCTTCACTAGACACCGCAGATGGAGCAGACTGGAGAGTGGCTTGGGGAGGCTTCTGGGGCCTTAAAGGAGTGTGCTCCAAATTCTTTATGAACTCGATCCCCGTGACTTTCTCAATCATGAACATCAAGTATGGTGCATAGCCACAAGATCGGTTTGGTGTGCAGGAGATATTAACCATGTCATTCCAAATATAGTCAAAGATATCGAACTTCATGTTCTTGATAATCACCTTCATTAGGGTCCTCAAGTACCCTTGCACACTTCCTGCACCCCATCTTTTGGAGCTATGGTCTTCCGGAGGACTCTGTTGAGAACCATGAAGAATGGCTTCATGTCCTCGGTGGAAGAAGGATTGAACTTTAGGCTAGTATCATAAAGGAACTCCATCTTATATTTCCCCAAGACACCAAATATTGTGGATAGTTAGCTCATTGTTGCTAGTGTCCTCTAGGTGAAGCAGTCTTGCAAAGTCATCATAGGTAATAGTGTACTTGGATCCATGTGTCATCCAAGTCACCCTCTCCTCCTCATCACTAGCAAAGTAGCAGGTGGCATATAATTGAGCAATGATTTCGTCATTCCAGTTGCACTTGAAAGAAAATAAGTCTTTGAGCCCATGCCTTTCCACAGCTTGTATCAATTCATCAAAGGTCGGGTAGCTCTTCCTCTCAAAGTGACTCCAGTCAATCCATTGAATCTTGACCACTGGAGTCTTCATCTGCATGTGCACGGAATCGTAGTAATCCGCATGGAAGTTGCTCTAGAATCTGGCATCAGCTGTGATCTTTGATCTGCTGTAGCAATCAACCATTCTGAGCTTGGAAGCCATGTCGCTTCCCTTGCCATTGAACTTCTCCTCGGAGGGATCCCTGTTCCCCTGCCTCGGAGCTGCCATCTTGAGAGGGCCGATTGGGCCCAAGGCAATTCCCTTTCCCTTGCCTTTAGCTTGGCAAGGAGTTGCCGAGCTAGAGCTAGCTGCATCCTTGGCTTTGGACGCAGGCTTCTTGGCTAGAACCTTGCATCGCACCTATGGCGGAGAAGGTGCTGGCTCGGAGGCACGCTCTTGCCTCTTGTTAGCTCGAGACTCCGAAGCATGCGACAACAAATCTTGTTCCATCTCATCTTCAAAGTCGGAGATGTTCTCATTCGACATTGTCCTGACAAAGAAATTATGTGAGGAATGGATGAGTGTTGATGGCAAGGGTATGCATTGAGCAATCAGAATTTAGGGTTGTGTTCAGTTAAAAATTGGACTTGTCCCGTGCTCATGTGCGGACTAGTCCGGATGGACTGGGCATGTCTGTACAGAGATCGGACTAGTCCGGTGTTCAACATCTCAAACCCAAACTATGGGACAAATGGTGTTGCTCAATGCAAAAATAGCTTAACATAGATGTAATACAGCAAGGAAGCATGTATTAGCTGAAAAGAACTAAGCTATTTGATCCAAAATGGATGAAATTGAATTTTCTAGGGTTTGGGGGGAAATTTACCGAAATTCTTCGATTGTTGATGAAGGAGGATTTGGAGATGCGGACAAGTCCACGATCTTCAATCCCCTAGCAATGGAGATCGATTTCCACCAAAACTTGAAGGGATTTGATGGAGAGATCGCCAAGTCGCCCTGGGGACTCTCGAGTGAAGAGAGAGAATGTGAGGTGAGTTGTGAGGGTGAATGAGATTAGGTTTTGGCGGCTCCTATGGTTATGGAGTCAAAAAATCAAACTAGTTCGTGGTCCACCAGACTAGTTGGACTACCGGACACTCTGCGGACAAGTCTGCAGTTTGCGGACTAGTCCGGGTGACCACAGACTAGTCCGTGGTCACTAGAACAGAACTGGATAGACCATTCATATACATTTGAAGGTACTAATAGAGAAAATACGGGGGGGGGGGGGGGGGGGGCAAAACAACCAATGAAACAATTATCGTAATTCACCAAGATCAAGTAATTGAAATAGTTTTTTGGAGAAAATTGAGAGAGATAATTTTCACAACACAATCAACGTATTTTGAAGAAGCCATACAGCTATGCAAGTTTTCAAGCTACATTCTGAGCATCAAGGATATTTAGTTCATTTCGGAGCTCGCAAAATTGTTTTTCATCAAGTGGCTTGGTAAATATGTCAGCTAGTTGTTTTTCGGTGTTGACATGGGAAATAGCTATGTCTCCTTTCATTGAGTGGTCTCTCAAAAGTGATGTTGGATGTCTATGTGTTTGGTCCTAGAGTGCTCAACGGGGTTATGGGCAACTTTAATGGCACTCTCATTATCATAAAGGAGTGGAATACGACTCATATTATAACTATAATCCCTTAGTGTTTGTCGCATCCAAAGGAGTTGTGCACAACAACTCTCGGCTGCAACATACTCCGCTTGGGACGTGGATAAGGCAATGGAGTTTTGTTTCTTGGAGGACCAGGAAACTAGGGATCTACCTAGAAATTCGCATGTATTAGAGGTACTTTTTCTATCTACTTTGCATCCGGGATAATCTGCATCGGAGTATCCAATGATATTGAATTTGGAACATTTAGGATACCAAAGGCCTAGGTTGGGTGTCTGAACTAAATACCGCAAGATTCTTTTTACGGCTGTCAAATGCACTCCTTAGGACTGGCTTGAAATCTTGCACACAAGCACACACTCAACATAATATCAGGCCTAGATGCACATAACTAAAGTAGGGATCCAATCATGGTGCGATATACCTTTTTCACAATGCTTGGTCCGTCTTCATTGAGATCCAAGTGTCCATTTGTTGCCATGGGAGTCTTTACTGGCTTCGCCTTGTCCATTCCAAACTTCTTGAGTATGTCTTGAGTATATTTGGTTTGTCTTATAAACGTCCCTTCCTTTTGTTGCCTCACTTGGAATCCCAAGAAGTATTTCAGCTCTCCCATCATGGACATCTCGAACCTATCTGTCGTAATCTTACTAAATTCTTCATAGAAGGATTTGTTAGTTGATCCAAAGATAATGTCATCAATGTAAATTTGACAAATAAAAAGATCACTGTCAAAGTGCTTTATAAACAATGTATAATCTGCTTTTCCGATTTTAAAACCATTCTCAATTAAAAATTATCTAAGACACTCATACCAAGCTCTAGGAGCTTGTTTGAGTTCGTAGAGTGTACGTAGTCTGAACACGTGATCGGGGAACTCTTGATCTTCGAATCCAGGGGGTTGCTCCACGTACACCTCCTTCTCGATTGGTCCGTTGAGGAAGGCACTTTTCACATCCATTTGGTAGAGCATGAAATCATGGTGAGTATCATATGCAAGTAAAATTCTAATAGATTCAAGTCTAGCTACGGGAGCAAATGTTTCCTCGAAATCCAAACCTTCGACATGTGAATACCCTTTGGCCACAAGTCGTGCATTGTTCCTTGTCACCACCCCGTGTTTGTCTTGCTTGTTGCGAAAGACCCATTTGGTGCCGACGATGTTGAACTTGGGTCTTTCGACGAGTTCCCACACCTCATTCCGTTTGAAGTTGTTGATTTCTTATTGCATTGCCATCACCCAATCCTGTTCTTTCAATGCATCCTCAATCTCGGGCGATTCCAAAAAGGATACAAAATAGTAAAGTTCACAAAAATTAGCAATTAGAGATCTAGTAGATACCCCCTTTTGGATGTCCCAAATTATGTTGTCGACGGAGTGATCTCTTTGGACGCATTTGTTTACTCTCAGGTGTGGCACTTGTGGTCTTGTATTTTCATGGTCATCATCTTCTCCCCCTAGATGGTTGCCATCGTTTATTTGTTGGTCATCTTCGTCTTCTTGAGGTTGATCTAGTGTAGGAGCTCCCCCTTGATCCATTAACTCCACTTGTGGTTCATCTTCTTCATTTTGATTTGGAGGTGGCGCTTGTGGTCGAACATCGCCCAACGCCATTCATCTTAACGCTTGACAAGGAGCTTCTTCTCTATCTAGCACACATTGATCAACTTGCTCTTCTTGAGAGCCGTTGGTTTCATCTAACACTACATCACATGCAACTTCAACAAGTCCGGAGACCTTGTTGAAGACACGATAGGCGTAAGAGTTCAAATCGTAGCCAAGCAAGAAACCATCCTGGGACTTCAAAGCGAACTTTGAAATCCTAGGCTTCTTGTTCAAGATATAGCATTTAGAACCGAAAACACGAAAATAGGAAATATTAGGTTTGTTACCCGTGAGTAGCTCATATGATGTCTTCTTGAGTAGGCGATGAAGATAGAGTCAGTTTATGGCATGACAAGCGGTGTTGACCACTTCAGCCCAAAACCGATCCGATGTATTGTACTCATCAAGCACTGTTCTTGCCATCTCTATGAGGGTTCGGTTCTTTCTTTTGGCCACTCCATTTTGTTGAGGTGAGTACGGTGCTGAAAATTCATGCTTGATGCTTTCTTAGTATAGGTACTCCTCAACTTGAGCGTTCTTGAACTCCATGCCGTTGTCGCTTTGTATGTTCTTGATCTTCAATGAGAACTCATTTTGGGCATGCTTGAGAAACTTCTTGAGGGTTCCTTGTATTTCTGTCTTATCATGCAAAAAGAAAACCCACGTGAAGCGTGAAGAATCATCTACAATTACTAAGCCATATTTGTTACCACCGATGCTTATGTAAGCGATTGGAGTGAATAGGTCCATGTGAAGTAGCTCGAGCAGGCTTGTCGTTGTCATGACGTTCTACGTGGGATGGGGTGCTCCTACATGCTTCCTAGCTTGGCACACGCTACAAGGCTTGTCTTTCTCAAAACCTTCAAACCTCGGATGTGATCACCCTTGAGGAGTTTTTAAAGATTCCTCATACCAACATGTGCTAGCCGTCTATGCCACAGCCAACCCATGTTGGTCTTTGCAATCAAGCATGTGTCAAGTTTGGCTTTATCTTTGTTGAAGTCAACAAGATAAAGTTTTCCCTTTAACATGCCCTTGAATGCAACCAAGTCATCACTCCTTCTAGAAACGATCACACCCTCATTAGTGAACAAGCAATTATAACCCTTGTCACATAATTGAGATATGGACAGAAGGTTTTAATCTAAGGATTCGACATGCAAAACATGAGAAAGTGTGTGTTTAGATGATATTGCAATTTTACAGGTACTGAGCATCCTTCCTTGACTAATGTCTCCAAAATAGATGCCCTCGCTTGGATCCTCATATTCTTCATATTCTACAAACATTCTTCGCTCTCCGATCATATGGTTGGTGCATCCACTGTCTAGCACCCATTTTGCTCCACCAGAGGAGTAGGTCTGCAAAAACAAATTATGTCTTGGTTTTAGGTATCCAAGCTTGCTTGGGTCCTTTGAGGTTAGTCACAAGAGATTTGGGCACCCACACATGGGACTTGGTGTTCCCATGGCGTGGCCCAACATATGTGGCATGCACTTTACTAAAAGTGTTTTTCATAAGAACATAAGATGCATCAAAAGTTCTAAATAATAATTGTTGCTCATATGTGTTAACATTTTTGAACTTATCAACATTGTTAGGTTTTCTAACTAGAGGGGAGTTTCTCTTCACAAAGACAATGCACTTCTTGTTATTCTTATGGTTTCTAGCATTTTGCTTTTCACCATAGGAATACCCAATGCCATATTTGACATTAGGAGGTATTGTGTCCAAGTATGCACTTCGTGCATACTTGACCATCTCCTTGACATATATGCCACTACGGGAAGGATGCTTGTCCTTGGTCGAGGTTGACTTGTCCTTCGAGCTAGTATCAATTTTAGCACATGCACAAGTAGTAGTAGGTTCAGTTTTAAGGGGTTGAGAGGGAGAGCTTGAAGAGGATGAAGGTTCACTTTTCTTGAGTGAGTCAACTTGTACCTCAAGTATCTTGTTAACTTTGGTTAAGTTAGCAAGTTCATCCTTGATGATAGCATTGAGTCGCTTAACTTCAAGCAAGCTTCCTTGCTTGAAGCTAGCTCAAGTTCAAGTGACTTGCTTCGCTCCTTTTTGAGTTCAAGGGGCTTTTTGATCTTAAGATACTCCTCCTATTGAAGGATGATCATATCTTCTTGTCGATCAACAAGCTCCTCCTTATGAATAAGTTTATCCATTAGGAATTTCATTCTAGCTGTTGTTTTCTTATCAAGGCCAACAAGCATATCTTCATTATCACTATTGGCATCACTATCGCTAGAGTAAGAATGCGAGGTGGAAGACTTAGATGTTACCTTTTGTTGACCTTCCCTCACCATGATATAGGTGTCATTGTTCTTCCTTGCGCCAATAGTTGGGAAGAGGGTCGATTTCTTTGTTGTCTTCTTGATGGCTATGCTAGCCATCTCCTCTTCTTCGTCGGACGAGGACTCATAATTTCAGTCCCACTCCATTCCTTGGTGCACCTGTCCAACTTTCTTTTTCTTCTTGAAGAATTTCTTGGGTTGAAGCTTCGTTTACTTGATCTTCTTTTTGTTTTCTTCTTATGGACAATCAACTATAAAGTGGTCATATTCAACACAATCATAGCGAACCCGCCTCAACTCCGGTCTTGACTTTTCTTTGTGTTTTCCTTCACTTGATTTGTCCCCTTGTCTTCTCTTCATCATCCTCTTGAATTTCTTCATGAAGAGGATCATGTCTTCTTCATATATGTTGCTGCTCTCATCATCGCTGTCATCTTCATCTTGAGCCTCTCGAGCTTCTTTTGACATGGGATTGCAAGTGGATTTTATGGCAACCCCTTTCTTTTTTGCCAAGGTGAGGTCGGCAATCTCCTTGACTTGTTTTGCTTGCTTCTCCATCATTTCGATGTTGATGATCTTTCTAAGCAATTCATCCGGAGTCATTTTCTTGTACCCGGGGCTTTCTATAATTATCGAGCACAGGGTAACATTGTGAGGCATGAAAGCTCTAAGGATGAGCTTCACCAACTCATGATCGTTCCACTTTTTACTTCCATATGCTCGAACCTTGTTGATGAGACTCTTCAACCGGTTTTACATGTCTTGCGGCGACTCATCTTCTTCTATGGCGAATCTTCCCAATTCGCCTTCGATCATTTCAATCTTCGCCTATCGCACATGACGATCACCTTCATGTGCAGTTTGCAATGTGTCCCATATTTCCTTTGCAGTCTCGAGTCCATCCACCTTGGTGAACTCGTCCCGACTTAGTGATGATGTGATGAACGCAGCAGCTTGAGCATTCCGATGAATTGATTGCTCTTGGCTTGGTGTGAGCTCTTCATCGTCGTCTGGGATATCTATACCTGTGCACACTATATGCCACAAGCTGGGGTTAAGTGAGATTAAATGCATTTTCATGTTTTGCCTCCACATTGAGTAATCATTGCCATCAAAGTGTGGGGCTTCTAGAGGAATAGACAAATAATGGCTATTATTCGAATTTAGATGATCGTAGTTGAGAGGATATCGGGAGTAGTCAGTGTGACTACTCCCCTTATTTTTCTTCTCGTCCTCAATTTTCTTTTTCCCTTTGGAGAGGGCTTTCTTCCACTACAAGGATTCCACCCTGTTGCAATGATTGTACTACAACGAATACTAAATTGTTGCAGTAAGCTTGGTCTTTTGCCATGATTCACTAGTTCGTGGCATTAGCATCTATCGCCACAGAACATGATCGTTGCATTAGGATCTGTTGCCACGATTCACTAGTTCATGGCATTAGGATCTATCGCCACAAATCTGTTGCCACGATTCACTAGTTCATGGCATTAGCATCTATCGCCACGAAACACGACCATTGCATTAGGATCTGTTGCCACGACTCACTAGTTTGTGGCATTAGGATCTATCGCCATGAATCTGTTGCCACGATTAACTAGTTTGTGGCATTAGCATTTATCGACACGGAACACGATCGTTGCATTAGGATATGTTGCCACGATTCACTTGTTCATGGCATTAGGATCTATCGCCACGAATATGTTGCCACGATTCGCTAGTTCGTGGAATTAGCATATATCGCCACGTTACACAATCGTTGCACTAGGATCTGTTGCCACGATTCACTAGTTCCTGGCCTTAGGATCTATCACCACGAATTTGTTGCCACGATTCACTAGTTCGTGGCATTAGCATCTATCACCATGGAACCCGATCGTGGCATTAGGATCTGTTGCTACGATTCAATAGTTCGTGGCGTTTGCATCTATCGCCATGGAACCCGATCGTTGCATTAGGATCTGTTGCCACTATTCACTAGTTCGTGGCATTAGGATCTATCTCCACGAATCTTTTGCCACGATTCACTATTTCGTGGCATTAGCATCTATTGCCACAGAACCCGATCGTTGCACTAGGATCTGTTGCCATGATTCACTAGTTCGTGGCATTAGGATCTATCGCCAGGAATCTGTTGCCACAATTCACTAGTTCGTGGCATTAGCATCTATTGCCACAGAACATGATCATTGCACTAGGATCTGTTGCCATGATTCACTAGTTCGTGGCCTTAGCATCTATCGCCACGAATCTGTTGCCACGATTCACTAGTTCGTGGCCTTAGCATCTATCGCCACGAATCTGTTGCCATGATTCACTAGTTCGTGGAATTAGCATCTATCGCCACATTACACGATCATTGCACTAGGATCTGTTGCCACGATTCACTAGTTCCTGGCCTTAGGATCTATCACCACGAATCTGTTGCCATGATTCACTAGTTCGTGGCATTAGAATCTATCACCATGGAACCCAATCGTGGCACTAGGATCTGTTGCTACGATTCAATAGTTCGTGGCGTAAGCATCTATCGCCACGGAACCCGATCGTTGCATTAGGACCTGTTGCTATGATTCAATAGTTCGTGGCGTTAGCATCTATCGCCATGGAACCCGATCGTTGCATTAGAATCTGTTGCCATGATTTACTAATTCGTGGCATTAGCATCTATCGCCACGGAATGCGATCATTGCATTAGGATCTGTTGCCACGATTCAATAGTTCGTGGCGTTAGGATCTATCGCCACGAAACACAAACATTGCATTAGGAACTTATGCCACGATTCTCAAGTTCATGGCGATAGTATCTATCGCCACGACACACAATCGTTGTATTAGGATCCGTTGCCACGAAATACCGGTTGGTGGCGTTAAGATCTACGCCACGGAACACAAACTGCATTACATATAGTGTTCACGTACAGCTAGCTCACACAATACCTATATGAAAAAATCATCATCTTCGCTGTCCTCCCTCAATATTGGAGGTAAAATACCATCATTGATATATGTATCATCATTGTCGTGGTCGTCGTCATCGTCATCTTCATTTGAAAGAGCGGAAGCATCACCGGTTGCTCCGTCAATGTCATTGCTATCCCATGTGGTCATATCCTCATTTATATCAGTAAGTCATCGACCATCAAATAATGTCTCAGCCTCCATCGTCTCAGTGACATTATTTTCTTTGTCTCCAGGGGGCATGACAAAAAGGATTCTTGGCATCGTTTTAACAACTATAGCCCATTTAGATTGCTTCACACTTCTAACGTAAAAAACTTGTTCTGCTTGGGTGGCTAGAATGTAAGGCTCATACTTAAATTGAGAAATAGTAGTGTCCACATCTATCATTCTGTATCAATCCATTTTGTAGCCTCTGCTTTGGCTCTGACCGGAACGAGGCCGATCAAACCATTCACATTCAAATAACAGAACCTCTTGATTTTTTTCGAAATCAACAGAAATCATTTTCTTGATTACTCCATACCACTCATGATCACCATCCCAAACAACAACACCACTGTTTTGCGTCTGTAAATCTTTTTCCACCTCTGCTGTTCGAAAGAAGAACCCATTTATGAATGATCGACTAAAAAAACGTGCCCGACGATCATGTCCTCTAGATAATGCATACAAATAATTGGTTACTTTGCCTTCTTTGTGTAATGTCGTAATCTGTACACATTAATTAGTATAAAAGGGGTAATCGATAAACCAACTTCAGAATAGATATTTCTTCAATATTTCATCAAAGTAAAAACTTGCATGTACTTAGTTTCTGAAACCAATAAACAAACTCATCTCTATGGCGTTTTTCAACATCACGAGAATGAATCTTTTTCAGCTCTTCAAAATGCTCACTGAAAAGGGTACAAAATTAAATTAGCCATCTACAATGAGCATGATCCATTAATATAGTATAGAACATATGAGTGTTATACATACTTGATCCATGGAGCGGCCTCTTCAACATTAGAAATAATATAATGCCTGATGTTATGTAGTTCCACCATAGTAAGTTCACCCCATTTAATCCCTTTTTTAGAAATATCAACTTCTGTAAATATATTAGACTCGAGAGAAGGTTCATTCCTAGTTGTAGCTTCATGACGTTCTGGCCTATTATGCTTGGTGCTGATGTTATCCAAAAACTGGCTATAAAAAGTCATACACTCTTCCATAATATATCCCTTAGCTATAGAACCCTACAGGTGAGCTCTGTTACGTACATACCTCTTCAATGTACCAAGATGGATTGGAAGATGTACCATGATATCAAAGAAAGCGAGAGGAAGCAACATCTCAAGCTTACAAATTGTTTCAGGAAATTATTCAATCATCTTATCCAAATCTGGTTCCGCCAATTCTTTAGAACAAATTCCAGAAAAGAATCTGCTAAACTCAATTGAAGGTTCAACAACCTTTTCAGGCAATATGTCACATATTGTAATAGGAAGGAGCTTCTGAAATATAATATGGCAGTCATGAGTTTTTAGACCTGATACCTTACGTGCTGTTATGTCCACACTTCTCTTGATGTTTGAGGCATAACCATCGGGCATCTTCACATCCGCCAAAAACTTGCACAAGGTGGTCTTCTGATCTTTTTGCATAGTATATGATGCTGATGGACAATCATACTTCCCTTTCATACCCACCGGATGTTGCTTTGGCCGTATACCCATTTCCTGCATATCAAAACGAGCTTGTAGACTATCTTTTGTTTTACCATCCATATTAACAAATGTACCCAATATGCTATCACAAATGTTTTTCTCAATGTGCATGACATCCTAGTTATGCCTTATTAGAAATGTCTTCTGTCGGTACCCTGCGTACCGTATACCCCTTGGGACTACAAAAAGACCAGAGGGACTTCACCTGTCTGAGTTGAAGACCTGCGAAGGCCCCACATGTCATACGGGACTGGACGTGCCTCCCATCTATGGTTAGCTCTAGTACTGCCATGTGTACACTGCAGCCGGAGCTATACCCACACATGGGATAGCTCCGGGCTGAACACTTGGGCGGCACCCCCGGACCTAACATCCGACAGATGGAAGCTCCAGTACCGACACGTGTACATATAAACCGGACCTACCCGTCCCGGACGAATAGCTCCAAAGCTGCCACTTGTCCAAACCGCCGGACCTTCAACCTTGGCAATCAAGCTGGTGAACCCCCAACGGCTCGGACCTCCAAGGGGCAATCAAAGACTTCAAGACTTTATTAAGTGTCATTAATACCATATTAATGACACACGATCAGTAGGTCCTTAATACTAGTAATGGCACTGTCAGGTCCCGTTACCATGCTAATAATGGGAATTAATCTCATTAATTATGTATTAAACATTAGTAACCGCCGGGGCCACATGTCGGGCTAGGCTAACTGTGTAACGACCAGTTCATGTATTATAAAAGGACATGTCGACGATACACAGGGGGACGCGCTCACACTCGCTGACACTCTCTGACACATACACAGTCTCTGGGCTGAAGCTCTTAGACGCTTAATGCAACAGCCACACACCCCGTGGAGTAGGGTATTACGCTCAGGCGGCCCAAACCACGTAAATACTTGTGTCCATTTGCCCTATTCATCGAAATCTCTGCGCACCCAATGTCGAACTATAAACTCCGCGAGCTACCAACGGTAGTGTCGGGAGAATTGCCGGAAAAACACTCTGACAGTTGGAGCGCTAGGTAGGGGGAGGGCCCTAGATTTCAGGAATGGTGAACTCAGCTGCTGGATCATCCAATGGCAACCCCGCTTCACAAGCTGCTGGAGGTAATCCCTCCAACATGCAACAACCAGCAGGTGCCGCAGCTCCAGCAGGAGTCATGCCTCCACCGCCACCGTCTGCACCAGCAAATCAAGCTGGATAACACGACGGGGTATTTGCGTCGGTGACAGCATCGGCGAACAATAACAATCCTGAACACGCGCTCCATGCTGCACGTGCTCTCCTCCAACGCCCACCACCTCCGGGTGCATCCCAGGGTGCAATGGAGCAGTGGAGGTCTGATGTGGAACATTTGGTTTCAGCAGCAGCCAATCACATCAGCAACCAAGGTCCTCCCCCCTCGGGACGGGCCCCATCCCAGCATAGGATTTTGTCATGCAGACTTGGTCCGCACGCTTCCCAAAATAGGAGGCGTGCTGCGTCTCAACAAGTTACGTCACTACCTGCTGGGGCACCACGCACCCATACAGTAACCAGGATTTCAACTCATGACCTCTCGGTGGAGCTTGATCGCCGTTATCGTCAGCAGGACGGTCGTGTCCATATTGAGCTTGCTCGCGAATGGCGAGAGGCTTGATACAGTC
This sequence comes from Tuctoria greenei, assembly GCA_036927565.1. Lineage (NCBI taxonomy): Eukaryota > Viridiplantae > Streptophyta > Magnoliopsida > Poales > Poaceae > Tuctoria > Tuctoria greenei. The sequence continues at coordinate 182,566,480 of JAYESD010000002.1, forward strand.
CTGATCCCGAGGGATTAGGAGGAGGCTGTTCTGCCCTGGCCATGCACCTACGCATGGTCAGATGGACACAAAAGTTCCAGCCTCACCTGCTTGAGAAATTTGGTTTCTCCAGATTTACTCCACTGCAATCCTCGCGGCCAGGGGTAACGAGGCCGTAATGGCCAACTACTTCTCAGTGGCTTTAACTGGAACTGACAGGTCTTGGCTCATGATCCTTCCTCCAAACTCTATAAATAGTTGGGCAGAACTGTGCCAACAGTTCACCGCCAATTTTGGGAGTTCATACACCCGACCAGGCACCGAATTGGACCTTTTTGCTGTCACGCAGAGGGGGGAAGAATCCTTGCGTTCCATCATCTAGAGGTTCTCCCAGGTATGAAACACTATTCCTTCTATCTCCAGCGCCTCTATTATTGTGGCATTTAGACAGGGCATACGAGACAAGAACATGCTGGAGAAGCTGGGGATCAAGGAGATCACCAGTGTCACGGAGCTCTTCAGCTTGGCAGACAAGTGTGCCAAAGCTGCGGAGGGCCGTGAAATGCACTCCAAACCACCTCCGGAGGATAATAAAAAATCCTCCAAGGGCGAAGCCATTACCTCTGGGAGTGGCAAAAAGAAGAAGAAGTCCAACAGCAAGAAAAAGCCGTCAGCCGGCACACCTACTACTGCAGCTGCCGAAGCTCCGGGTGGCCGGGGGCCACGCCCCGAGAAATTATCTCGGCCATCATCAGAAGACGGCGGCAATTCCAAGATGTGGTGTCCTATACATAAGTGGAACAGCCACAACCTGGAAGACTGCCGAGAGGTCCAGAACCTTGCCAAGCGCTACAATAAGCGCCAGGAAGAAATTCCTTTCTGACAAAGGGAAGGAAAACAGAAAGTCGACGAAGCTCCGGCTGAAGAGGAGTTAGGCTTTCAGGACCCTAAAAAAGTCTTGAAGGCTGTTTACACCTCCGCTGACGATGACTCTGACGTCTCCAACAATGAACATCGGAAAACCATGAACACCATCTTTGGTGGTTCGTGGTACATCACCTCCCGCTATGTCCTCAAGACCATGCGGCGGGACATGGCCTCAGTAGCTCCCACCGCCAGGGCAGAGCCGCACCAGAAGTGGATGGATACTGCCATCACTTTCGATGCATCAGACTACCCTCGGAATATGATCGGAGCTGGCCAACTTCCATTGATGGTATCTCTGACCATCAACAATATTCAACTCCACCATGTAATGGTGGACGGAGGTTCGGGGTTGAACCTCATAAGCTTCGAAGCTTTCGTCAAGCTTCAACTCCGACCTTCAGATCTTCGCCCCTCCCGCCCTTTCTCCGGAGTAGGTCTGGGGGCCATAACCCCACTTGGTGCCATTACTCTCCTCACAACCTTTGGGACTCGGGAGAACTATTGCACTGAGAAGTTGGTCTTTGACGTTGCTCAGATCAACTTACCCTTCAACGCCATTCTAGGCAAGCCAGCCTTATACATGTTCATGGCTGCTGCTCATTATGGCTACTTGGTGTTGAAGATGCCAACACCAGCTGGTGTTCTCCGGATCCATGGAGACCGCACTACCGGGGTGACTACACTGGAAGAACTTCATGCGCTTGCTACAGCGCTGGAGGAAGAGTCCAGGCAGGAGAAAGCTCTAAAACCCCCGAGCATTCATAATCGAGGCTCAACCTCTGCACCCCGTGTGCAACCAAGTGGCGACACCGACATTCCCATCAAAGTCATCCAAATCTGTTCCGACGTTGCTCAGACCACCCGTATATCGGAAGGTCTGAATGACAAATAGGAAGTCGCGCTCATTACTTTCCTCCGGGCTAATGTCGACGTGTTTGCTTAGCAACCGTCACAAATGCCTGGGATCCCTAGGGAAGTGATCGAGCATAATCAGAAGATCTACCCTGACGCTTGGCCTGTACATTAGAAGCCTCGGAAGCAATCAGTAGAGCGACAGAACTTCATAAAACATGAAGTGAAGAAGTTGCTTGAAGCTAGATTCATCCGAGAGGTCTTCCACCCTAAATGGTTGGCAAACCTTGTCGTTGTACTCAAGGCCGGCGGGAAGCTTTAGATGTGTATCGACTACACAACACTGAATAAGGCATGTCCAAAAGATCCATTCCCACTACCTAAAATAGATCATATCGTGGATTCCACCTCCGGGTGTGAATTACTGTGTTTCCTGGACGCATAATCTGGGTACCATCAAATCAGAATGTCCAGGGAAGATGAAGAGCATACTTCTTTCATCACAGTAGATGGATTGTATTGTTATACTGCCATGCCATTTGGTCTCAAGAATGCAGCCTCAACATTTGTACGAGCTATGTACAAAACCGTTGGACAGCTCATCAGAGACGTAGTGGAAGTGTATGTTGATGACATCGTTGTCAAGATTAAGGACAAGGAGTCACTTCTTGACACCTTGCAAGCCGTCTTCGACAAGTTGCGAGTCACTCGCACAAAGCTGAACCCAGACAAATGTGTCTTCGGGGTTAGCTCCGGAAAGCTTCTTGGTTTCCTGGTAAACCACTGAGGCATAGAGGCAAATCCGGCGAAGATTAAAGCCATTGAAGATATGCGGCCACCAGCCCGCATCAAGGACGTCCAGAAGCTGACTGGGTGTCTTGCTGCCCTTAGTCGGTTCATCTCAAGATTGGCGGAACGGGCACTACCCTTCTTCAAGCTATTGAGGAAGTCCGGACCATTCCAATGGTCTGAAGAAGCAGAAAAGGCGTTTCAGGAGGTGAAGCAGCTCCTCACCACTCTACCAACCGTGGTAGCTCCAAACCCTGGTGAGCCTCTACTGCTTTACATTTCGGCAACTGACGAGGTTGTCAGCATGGTCCTGGTTGCAGAGAGACCAGAACTGCTATAGGCTCAGGAATCCAGACCCCTTCGGGAGAGTCAGGAGGTTCCTAAAGGTGAGTCTGGGTCCCAGCTCCCAGACTTGAGTCAACAAGGATTTACTCTTGTTGAGCAAGAAGAGCCAGACCCCCCTGGGAGGGTCCAAGTCACTCCTGAAGAAGCACCGGGTTGCTCCAACAAGGACTCGACGATCCCCGAAGAAGGTCCGGACCCCTTCCGGAGGGTCCGGGTTGATGAGGAGGAAGCTCCAGGCCCCTTCGGGGGGGTCCGGACAGTCCAACACTCAGTGTACTTCATCAGTGAAGTACTCCACAATGCCAAAACTCAATACCTGGAAGTACATAAACTGCTATACGCAATTCTTATTGCTTCCAGGAAGCTCCGACACTATTTCCAAGCTCACAAGATCTCAGTGGTGACTTCATATCCACTACGAGCGATTTTACATAATCCCAACTCCACTGGGAACATTGCAAAGTGGGCATCGGAATTGGCGGAGTTTTACCTTGTATTCGTCCCAAGACAAGCAATCAAAAATCAAGCATTGGCGGACTTTGTGGCGGAATGGACCCCCTCTCCATCAAACCCTGGGGGCCCCAGTGAGCAGAAGCCGGAACTCAAGGCTCCGGTCTTCACTGAGCCTCACTGGACTCTCTACTTCGACGGCTCCATGCAGAAGCAGGGGTCCGGAGCTGGAGTCCTTCTCCTCGCTCTAACCGGGGAGAAGGTTAAATACATGGTGCACTGTAACTTCAAGGCGACCAACAACATGGCGGAGTATGAAGCACTCATTTACGGACTAAAGGTGGAACTATCATATGGTGTCAAGCAGTTGTTGGTCAAGGGAGATTCGCAACTCATCATTAAACAGGTGAAGGGTGAATGCTCCTGCAACAATCCCCAACTAGCTGCTTATCTCCTTGAAGTCCAGAGGCTTCAAGAGGACTTCGAAGTCCTGGACCTCCACCATGTATAGCGCTTCCATAACGCTAAAGCTGACGAAATCTCGACAAAAGCGTCAACTGGAGCTCCAGCTCCTGACGGAACATTTGTCCGGAGGTTGTCTAAACCGACGGCTCAGCCTGCCGAACTGAGCGAAGGGAGCAAGACCAACAACTCAAAGCTGGCAGTCCCGATGGGCCTGTTACCATGGCAGCCATCAAGGGTCGTAGGTGCTGCCAGAAGCTCCGAGCAACCCAGCATGCAAGACTCAAATGCTCAAGCTAACTCCGATGCATGGATCTCGGAGATCCGGAGCTACTTGAAAGACAACTTCCTTCCTGACGATGATGTATCCACTGACCGGATAGTGAGATTGGCTAAAAGATACATGTTGGTAGAATAGGATCTCTACCGGCGCGGTGCTAACGGCGTCCTAACGCGGTGCATTACAAGGGAAGAAGGTTGCGAGCTCCTCACAGAAATCCATGGAGGCGAGTGTGGGAACCACACGTCTTCGCGCACGCTGGTCTGTAAAGCCTTTCGGCATGGCTTTTACTGGCCTACAGCGCTCCAGGATGCAACTGAGCTGGTGAAGAAATGTGAAGCATGCCAATATCATGCAAAAAAAATTCACACACCAGCCCAGCCTCTACAAATGATACCTCCTACATGGCCTTTCTCTATGTGGGGGATGGATATCTTGGGACCTTTCCCAAGAGCCGTCGGAGGTTACAAGTTCCTGTACGTTGCAATTGACAAATTCACTAAATGGCCGGAAGCAACTCCAGTTGTGACAATAAATAAGCAATCAGCCTTCAACTTCTTACAGTCCATCGTATGCAGATTTGGAGTCCCAAACTGTCGGTGGTTTGGAACCGGCAGATCTCCCTACACTAGTAAAGTGATAGGGGAGTTTGATGTTCGGTGTGGGCGCGCGGAGATTCAAGAAGGTGAATAAGAATTGACACAGGAGACACAAGAATTTACGTAGTTCGGGCCGCCTGAGCGTAATACCCTACTCCTCGGGTGTGTTGGTGTTGTATTAGCAGTATGAGCTTGTGATGAGCGTATGAGGCACGTGTATGTGTGTGTTCCCCCATGTGTATCGTCGGCCTGTCCTTTTATAGTACAAGGGCAGGCCGTTACAGGTTAGCCTTGCCCAACATGTGGCCCCGGCGGTTACTAGTATTGATACACGTTTAATTGCTCATAATGATCCTGTAACGGGCTTTGACAGCACCGTTACTGGTGTTAAGATCATCCGTTCAAGTGTCATTAATATGGCATTAATGACACTTAATCGGGTCTTGAAGTCCTTGGTTCTCCTTTGAAGATCCGGAGCCGTTGCGGGGTCTTCCGGAGGTTAGAAGCTGAAGATCCGACGATCGGACACGTGGCAGCTCTGGAGCTTGCTGTGGGAAACAGGTAGCTCCGGGACTACACGACACGTGTCAGGTCTGGAGCTTCTCTCGGTCAGGGGCTAAGCCTGGGGGTGCCATTTTGGTACATGGTCCAGAGCTTCGCCCTTGTTGGCGGTAGCTCCGGTTTGGTAGTACATGTGGCGACCCAGGGTTTAACCATGTTGGAGAAGCGGGTCCGGTTATGTCTGACATGTGGGCCTTCGAGGGTCTTCAAACCAAGTAGATGATTTTCCTTTGAGATCTTTATAGCCTCAAGGGGTGTACGGTTTCTAGGATACCGACAGTGGCCCTCTGGACCTACCTCTGGGGAAGTCATTCCGCCGGAGGTGGGTCCATCTTCACGACCTTTGAACTGAGTCTTCAAGGGTCTTTGAGGGTGCCGTTGGCAAGGACTTGGAATTAAATCCTCACCATGTGGCGTATCCCGCGTGCGGCAGATGAGATCTTTGGCGTGCGGATCTCACGCAATTGAAGGTCACCGGTTCCCGATACAAAAACCGTATCGGTTCCGCGCGCCTTGTCAGGCCGCAGCCTTTGGGCTTCCCGCCTCTTGATGACAACCGTTCACCTGGGTAAGAACCTCGACTTGATCGTCGGGGTGGTCCTGGGCCCGCTTGTCATCGGCTGGGTGAAATTTTTGGGTGGTACCTTCGACTTCCTTGCGGTTTCCATCCGAGCGTCGCGAGGGCTTACTTAAGAAGGAAAGTGCGCACCGTCGGGAGTTATTTACGCCTCTCATCTGTTCTTGCGATCAAACTCCCAACTTGTGCTTCGCTTTTCTTCTCTTTCCTAGCTGTGCTGCGATGGAGTTGGGTCTCCGCGAGAGTCGCTTGAAGACCGACGGCGATTTGAAGAAGGTCCGGGCCCTCATGGGGTGGTCCTCGGACTTCTTCAACCGCTCGGTCCGCGCCGGTGGAGAGCTCCCGTTCGAGAAGGAGCACTCCGGCGAAATGGTGTACTTCTCCTCGTATGCCATGGTGGGGTTGATCCCACCTTTTTCTTCCTTTTTCTTGATGCTGCTAGACTTCTATGGTCTGCAGTTGTATCATCTCGGCCCCCACTCCATTCTCCTCATATCCATTTTTGTCCATTTCTACGAGATGTGGGTGGGCATTCCCCCCTGCATCGAGCTCTCCGGACCTTCTTTACCGTCCATACCACCAGTAGGAGCAATGAGTACCTTGGCTTCTACTACTTCGTGAAGCGCAAGAAGTGCCCATTCAAGTACCTCCGGTCGTTCCCTTCTGGGAAGTGGGATGACTGGAAGAAGGACTGGATAGTCATCCGGGTGGAGGAGCACGAGAAGCTGGAGCTGCCCGAAGGCCTCCCCAACATTGACACAATGATCTAGAGTGAAGCTCCGGTGTAGGCGGATGCCTTCGATCCTGTTCTGACCAGGATTCGCCATTGCGTGGAGGGAGGATTGACTCCTCAGGCGGTATTTTGCAATTTCCTGGTCAACAGGTGGGCGCCGCTGAAGAGGAGGGAGAAGCTCGCTTGGGCCCTCAACAGCGTGATGGACGACGACCGGGTTGAGACCGGGTTGAAGTCCAACATGGTGGGGAAAACCTTGGAGTTCCACCTCAAGAAATTCCAGCATGGCATCAACGTCGACGGTGATGACTTGACTCCCCCGTCGGCCTTCCTCCCTCTGAACGTGGAAGTGGAGTTCAGCAGGGAGCTCCGGCGAAAGATGCCCGTACTTGATGACCTTGGTGTCATCGAGAGAAGATCAACCACCCGGGTGGCGATCCCGGAATGCCCGAAGATGGCTCTGTTCCTGCCCCAAAGCTGAGGGTTGAGGTCGTCGGCAAAGGCAAGGAGCTGGCGGACAAACCCGAGAGCCGGAAGAGGAAGCTGCAGCATGCCGACGGAAGGTCCGTCAGGCCCGCTACTTCCGCCTCGGCTCCTTCTCCCCGGAGGGGAAGGTCTTCTACAACCGCGGCGGTTGTCCCCGTAATGGGGTCTTCCCGGAACGAGACCGTTCCTACAGTAGGGTCCTCTCGGAGTGCGGCTGTCCCCGCAGTAGGGTCCTCCCGGGGTGTTAGCTCCGGGCGCGCGACTCCATCATCTGGGCCGGTGGAGGCCTCCAGGTCCGGGGGTTCTTCCCGATCGAGGAGAGCCTCGACCCGGGAAACACCCACGACCGCGACAAGTTCCGGGGGGCCTTTCGGAGATTCTACGCCGACTATGGCCAGCCCAGAACGCCCGGGGAAAAGGTTCCACGCAAGCTGGTGCGGAAGCCTCCCAAGGTAATTTCTAATCTCTACCTTGGACAATTATTTTAATTGTAGCAACTGTTTGTTAATTTTCTTCGTTCATCATCTGCAGCGTCCCCAAGAAGGGGAGTGAGGCTCCACCCTCAGCCACAGTGTCGGAGACGGTGAGGGTGGGAGCTTCTGCTCCTGTCCCGGTGCCGCCCCAAGTGGTGGCTGAAGCTGCGACAGCTCCGGCGCCGGCTGTCGTGGTCATAGACCTCGACTCATCCCCAGAAGTTCCCGTGGTAGCGCCGGACCACGGGAGTGAAGATGCGCCAGCGGCACCTGTCTCGAAGTTTGAAGCTCCGGGTCTTGGTGCTGCAATGATGGAAGCTCCGGCTGTTGAGCCGGAGGAAATAGTAATCCCACCCTCTGAGCCGGAAAGTGTCGAAGCCCCGGCGGTTGAGCCGGAGACGGCTGATGCCCCGGCATGCGAGCCAGAAATCGAGGTAGTTCCGGCAGTTGGGCCGGCTACCTCCGAAGCACCGGCTGCTGAGCCGGTCATTGTTGAAGCTCCGGTCACAGGGCCGGTTGAAGTTGAAGACCTTCCGGCTCCTGAGCCGGTTGTTGAAGAGGCGACGGAGCTCGAGCCTCCCTCGGAAGAGGTACCCAGACCGGAGCCAGTAGCGGCTCCTGCTCTGTAAGCGACGACGTCTGAGGTACCTGCGGCCGAGCCGGAGTGCACAAGCGAAGTCGCCGGCCCCCTGCCCGAGGGGGTGAACGAAGACTTGGCGGCAGGGTCTTCTTCGATGGCGACTGAGGCCATCCCGGAGGACGGCCCTAGTGCCTTGGAGACTCAGGGGACCGCTCTTGTAGAGTGGGACCCGATTTTTGTATCTGAAGACCCGCTGGAACCAGCGGAGGAGACCACAGCGGGTCTGGAGCCAATCCCGTTGTCGCTGTCCATTGACAACGCATGTTCCAGTCTACGTCAAGTCCAACTGGACTTCTTCCACGACAGCAAGGCTCTTGAAGAGGAGCGCCAAACCCTTAGGCGGTGGCGTAATCGGCTCTACTTCGAGACCAAGCTGGCGCAGTCGAGGCTAGCAGATGACAAAGAGTGGATCAAACGGGAGAAGACCCGCCTGGAGTACTGGGGCAAGTTGCTGGATGACAGGGAGAGTATGACTCGTGCCTTCGACGCTCAATCCTGGGAGATCTACGATCAGGCCAAAGCGGCCAATAACACGGCCGATGCACGCCATGAACAGCTTGAGGCCATTAACACCGCACTCATCAAGCGCCGAGAGGCACTTGAAGAGAGGGAGAAACGGCTCGAGGATGAAGAGCAGAAACTCCTTAAGCTGCGGGATGATGTCCTGAGGAGGGAAGAGGAGCTCGCCGAGAAAGTAGCTCTGGCTGACAAGGGCCTCGAGGAGCACGCCAAGAAATTGGAAGAGCGCTGCCAAGAGGAAGAGGAGAAGACCTGGGTGCGAGGGCAGGAACTCTACGAACAAGAGTGTGCCCTTGTTGCCCGGGAGAAGAAAGTGAGGGGTAGGGAGAAGGACCTGGTTGACCGCCAGAACAAGATCCACCTCTGGGAGGAGGAGCTCGGAAAACTCGAAAGGCGGGTTGCTGAAAAGATTCAGCAAAACGCCAAAGAAATTGAGCGCCTCGCCCGTGAGAATTCCGAACTGACGGTGGCCAGGAGATCCCTGGAAGAGATGAAGGGCTTGAGGACTGCGGACTCCCTACAAATTTGGGAGTTCCTGGGTAAGGCCAATGACCCGCTGACACCGATGGGTTTCAGCCCCGTGCGCCCGGATGATCCGGAGCCGAAGCCGGACCTAGCACTGCAGGCGTTGAGCGCAGCAGGTAGCAAGCTCTCCAAGGTGGGCGATGTCATCGTGGACCAACTGGAGGTTGAGGGGCAATCCCTGGCGAAGAACGTCGCAAATATGTGTTGACGTGCTACACCAGCCGGAACTCTCAATTTCCTCTAGACCCAGTGCTTGAAGGCACGTCGAAGGAGAAGGCGAAGCTACCCGAGCCAGCGTATCGGAGGTTGCCCAGAAGGTCGCCCAATTCTTCCATAGGGTCTAGGACCATCTCTGTAATTCTCACTTGTACTTTCTCTTCTTCTTCTTCAATTTTGTAATCCCTTGTCTCCAGATGTAATCTCTTGTCTCCAAATGAATGAAATTCCCAAATTTTGCGAATTTCACTTTTTGTCTTCAACACTCTTATCTTCACTTGGCCCCCTGGTAGATGTACACAATTTGATTGTGAACATGTACCAAGAGGATATTGTGCATTGTTGAAGACTCTTTTGCTCCGAACTTGTAGAATTTAGGCTCGAAGTCTTCGATAGTGGAGGCCCCCTGAGGTTGTCGGAGCTTAGAAGCTCCGGCATTGTCTATCGCTGGAGCTTAGTAGCTCCGGCAATAGCCTCTATCAACACATAGAGCACTGATAGTTATTCCTCCGGGGTGTCGGAGCTGAGTAGCTCCGGCGGTGACCTTTGCCAACACTTAGTTTGTTGGCAGCAGACTCCATTTACAGGGTCTTCTCACCATCTTTTATTTAGCGTCGACGGCTGGCCCCCAAGGGGAGTCGGAGCTTAGTTAGCTCCGGCATTTCTCCATCAACGTAGATTTTATTTTTCCTGCACACTTAAGCCAAGAAAAATAGTAAAATTTGTTTCTTGTCTATAACTTCGTCGCGGCTTATGACTCTCAAGAAGATTTTAAGTCAATCGCGATTGTAAATACAACCGGATGTGTTGTCTTTTCTTCTAGATCCAACTGTGCACGGACCCGCCTTACTTCGGTCTGCCGAGGTGTAGGTCGAGTGGCATACTTAGGGTGCTTGACCAGGCTAAGTCGATAGCACACTCCAGCCCAAGATTGGCTTGGCGGCTTTCAGACGAGTTGGCCATGAACGATATTTGAATCCAAAAGAACTGACAATACAACTCGAATCGTATATAAACCGGTCGAACTAAAATTTCTTAAGAATTGCACGTCTTTGTTATAGACAAGAAAGAGAAAAATAAAAATGTTGAGCCTGCACAAAATAAATGCACGTGGAGTCTATTTAACATGAAATTTTTTTTCATTATAGGTCCGGGGTACAGGGGAAACAAGTACACTCTTAGGGTACGGAACCAGGCTAAGGGTGTTTCATTTCTCGTTTGACCCAGGTAGTTAGCCACACTTTTAGTCCTGAGACTGTGACAAGCGTTGCATGAGCTTTGTGGACCTTTCGGGAAAGGTCCGGCTGCTCTCCCGGAGGAACTACCCGACTCTGTACAATGACTCTATAAGATACATCTCAAGTTACTCAAGACTCACCTCCGTGGTATTAAGTGTAGAACTTACGGAGGTGCTCGATGTTCCAAGGGTTTGGGAGAGGTGTCCCATCCTCGGTAGCCAAGCCAACGCTTCCGGGACGGGATACTTTAATCACTCGGAAGGGCCCCTCCCAGCCGGGGTAGAGTTTGTTTAACCCTTCTCTGGATTGTATTCTCCGTAGCACCAGATCGCCTTCCTCGAGCTGTCGGTTGTGTATGTGCCGCTGGTGATAACGCCGTAGAGCTTGGCGATATCGGGCATTCCGAACAGCTGCTTGGCACCTTCCCTCCTCAAGGAGGTCTAGGTCTTCACGCCGGAGCTGGTCCTGCGCGGCTTCGTCGAAGGTCCGGACCCGGAGTGAACCCAAGGTGATTTCCGGAGGAAGGATTGCTTCAGCTCTGTGCACCAGAAAGAAGGGTGTTTCTCCGGTTGACCGGTTTGGAGATGTCCTGTTGGCCCATAGAGTAGGCGGAAGCTCTTCGATCCAGTTGGCTCCATGTTTTTTCAAGCGCTCATAAGTGCGCATTTTATGTCCTTTAAGGATTTCAGCATTTGCTCTCTCGGCTTGGCCATTGCTGGCTGGATGGGCTACGGAGGCGTAGCAAACTTGTATGCTGAGGTCTTCGCAATATCCTTGGAATGCGGAGCTTGTGAATTGGGTCCCATTATCAGTGATGATTTTGTTTGGGACTCCAAATCTGCATACAATGGACTGCAGAAAGTTGATAGCAGATTGCTTGTTGATTGTCACAACTGGAGTTGCTTCCGGCCACTTGGTGAACTTGTCAATGGTGACGTACAAGAACTTGTAACCTCCGATGGCTCTTGGGAAAGGTCCCAAGATGTCCATCCCCCACACAGCAAAGGGCCATGTAGGAGGTATCATTTGTAAGGGCTGAGCCGGAGTGTGAATTTACTTTGCATGAAATTGACATGCTTTGCATTTTTTCACCAGCTCAGTTGCATCCTGGAGTGCTGTAGGCCAGTAGAAGCCATGCCGAAAGGCTTTACCAACCAGCGTGCGGGAAGACGCGTGGTTCCCACACTCACCTCCATGGATTTATGCGAGGAGCTCGCAGCCTTCTTCCCTTGTGATGCACTGCATTAGGATGCCGTTGGCACCGCGCCGGTAGAGATCCCCTTCTACCAACGTGTATCTTTTAGCCAATCTGACTACCCGGTCAGCTGATACATCGTCGTCAGGAAGGATGTTGTTTTTCAAGTAGTTCCGGATCTCCAAGATCCATGCATCGGAACTAACTTGAGCATTTGAGTCTTGCGTGCTGGGTTGCTCGGAGCTTCCGGCAGCACCTACGACCCTTGATGGCTGCCATGGTAATAGGGCCATCGGGACCGTCAGCTTCGGGATGCTGATCTCGCCCCCTTCGCTTAGTTCGGCAGGCTGAGCTATGGGTTTCGACAATCTCCGGACAAAAGTTCCGTCAGGAGCTGGAGCTCCGGTTGACGCTTTCGTCGAGAGTTCGTCGGCTTCAGTGTTGTGGGTACGCTGAACATTGTGGATATTTAGGACTTCAAAGTCCTTCTGAAGCCTTTGGACTTCAAGGAGGTAAGCGGCTAGCTGGAGATTATTGCAGGAGCATTCACCCTTCACCTGCTTAATGATGAGCTGTGAATCTCCCTTGACCAGCAATTGCTTAACACCGTATGACAGTGCCACCTTTAGTCCGTAGATGAGTGCTTCATACTCTGCCATGTTGTTGGTTGCCTTGAAATCAAGGTGTACCATGTATTTCACCTTCTCCCCAGTCAGTGCAAGGAGAAGGATTCCAGCTCCGGCCCCCTGCTTCTGCATGGAGCCATCGAAGTAGAGGGTCCAGTGAGGCTCGGTGAAGGTTGGAGCTTGATGCTCCGTCTTCTGCTCACTGGGGCCCCCAGGGTTTGATGGAGAGGGAGTCCATTCTGCCACAAAATCTGCCAATGCTTGACTCTTGACTGCTTGTCTTGAAATAAATTCAAGATCAAATTTAGCCGATTCCGCTGCCCACTTTGCAATATTCCCAGTTGAAATGGGATTATGCAAAATTGCATGAAGTGGGTAAGAGGTCACCACTGAGACTTTGTGAGCTTGGAAGTAATGGCGAAGCTTCCTGGAAGCAATAAGAACTGCATAGAGCAGCTTATGCACCTCTAGGTATCGAGTCTTGGCATCATGTAGTACTTCACTAATGAAGTACACTGGGCGCTGAATGGTCCGGACCCTCCCAGAGGGGTCCGGAGCTTCCTCTTCACTGACCCGGATCCTCTCGGAGGAGTCCGGATTTTCTTCAGGGACCTCTGGGTTCTGGCTGGATGAACCCAGAGCTTCTTCAGAAGTGACCTGGACCCTCCCGGAGGGGTCTAGGTCTCCTGAAGCGACTTCTTGTGGGTTCGAATCTGGGAGCTGGGACCCAGACTCGCTTTCAGGAACCTCCGGACCCTCCCGAAGGGGTCTGGATTCCTGAGTATGGGGTAGTTCTGGTCTCTCCGCAACCAGAACCATGCTGATGACTTCGTCAGTAGCTGAAATATAAAGCAATAAAGGCTCACCAGGGTTCGGAGCTACCAGAATTGATAGGGTGGTGAGGAACTATTTCAGCTCCTGGAATGCCTTTTCTGCTTCTTCGGACCATTGGAATGGTCTGGACTTCCTCAATAACTTGAAGAAGTGAAGTGCCCATTCTGCCAGTCTTCAGATGAACCGGCTGAGGGCTGCTAGACATCCAGTTAATTTTTGAACGTCCTTGATGCGGGTTTGTGGCCGCATGTCTTCAATGGCCTTAATCTTCGCCGGATTAGCTTCTATGCCCCGGTGACTTACCAGGAAACCAAGAAGTTTTCCGGAGCTAACCCCGAAGACACACTTGTCTGGGTTTAGCTTTGTGCGGGTGGCCCGCAACTTGTCGAAGACAGCCTGCAAGGTGTCAAGGAGTGACTCCTTGTTCCTGACCTTGACCACGATGTCATCGATGTACACTTCCACTATGTCTCTAATAAGTTCTTCAAAAGTTTTGTACATAGCTCGTACAAAAGTTGAAGCTGCATTCTTGAGACCAAAGGGAATGGCTGTGTAACAATACAATCCATCTACTGTGATGAATGAAGTATGCTCTTCATCTTCCCTAGACATCCTGATTTGATGATATCCGGAATATGCATCTAGGAAACACCGTAATTCACACCCGGAGGTGGAATCAACTATCTGATCTATTCTAGGTAGTGGGAATGGATCTTTTGGACATGCCTTATTTAGTGTGGTGTAGTCTATGCACATCCGAAGCTTCCCGCCGGCCTTGGGCACAACGACTGGGTTTGCCAGCCATTTTGGATGGAAGACTTCTCGAATGAATCCAGCTTCGAGCAACTTCTTTACTTCTTGTCGGATGAAGTTCTGTCGCTCTACGGATTGCTTCCGAGGCTTCTAATGCACAGGCCGAGCATCGAGGTAGATCTACAGATTGTGCTCAATCACTTCCCTGGGGATCCCAGGCATTTGTGATGGTTGCCAAGCAAACATGTCGACGTTAGCCCGGAGGAAAGTGATGAGCAAGAGTTCCTATTTGTTGTTCAATCCTCCTGATATACGGGTGGTTTGAGCGGCATCGGAACCAATTTGGATGACTTTGACAGGAATGTCGGTGTCGCCGCTTGGCTGCACTCGAGGTGCAGAAGTCGAGCCTCGTTGACGAATGCTCGGGGGTTTTGGAGCTTGCTCCTGCCTGGAGTCCTCCTCTTGCGCCGTGGTGAGCGCATGAAGCTCTTCCAGGGCAGTTACTCCGGCGGTGCGATCTCCGTGGATCCGGAGAACGCCTACTGACGTTGGCATCTTCAACACCAGATAGCCATAATGAGCAGCCGCCATGAATTTGTACAAGGCAGGTCTACCCAAGATGGCATTTAAGGGTAAGTTGATCAGCGCGACGTCGAAGACCAACTTCTCAGTGCGGTACTTCTCCCGTGTCCCGAAGGTAACAGGGAGAGTAATAGCTCTGAGTGGGGTGATGGCTCCTGGACCTACTCTGGAGAAAGGTTGATAGGGGTGGAGATCCGAAGGTCAGAGCTGAAGCTTAGTGAAAGCTTCGAAGCTGATGAGGTTAAGCCCCGAACCTCCGTCTACCATGACGTGGTGGAGCTGGATGTTGTTGATGGTAGGAGATACCATCAAGGGTAACTGTCCTGCTCCAACCATGCTCTGAGGACAATCCAAAGCATCAAAAGTGATGGCTGTGTCCATCCACTTTCGATGAGGTTCCGGCCTGACTGTAGGAGCTACAGCGGCCATATCCCGACGCATAGTCTTGATGACACGACAGGAGGTGATATCCCATGATACACCAAAAATGGTGTTCATGGTCTTCCGACGCTCGTTGTCAGAGACGTCAGAATCATCGTTGACGGAGGTGTAGACGGCCTTCAGGACCTTTTTGGAATCCTGGAACCCTAACTCCTCCTCAGCTGGAGCTTCGTCAACTTTTTGCTTTCCTTCCCTCTGTCGGAAAGGAGATTCTTCCCGGCGCTTGTTGTAGCGCTCGGCAAGGTTTTGGACCTCCCGGCAGTCTTCCAAACTGTGGCTGCCCGTTTTGTGAATGGGACACCACACTTTGGGTTTTCCACCGTCTTTAGAAGACGGTCGAGGTCGCTTCTCGGGGCGTGGCCCCCGGCCACCCGGAGCTGCAGCAGCTGCAACATTGGATGTGTCGGCCGACGGCTTCTTCTTGCCGTTGGTCTTCTTTTTCTTCTTGCCACTCACGGAGGTAGCGGCTTCTTCTTTGGAGGGTTTCTTATGACCCTCCGAGGTTTTTTTGGAGTGCATTTCATGGCCCTCTGCAGCTCTGGCACATTTGTCTGCCAAGCTGAAGAGTTCCGTGACGCTGGTGATCTCCTTGATCGCCAGCTTCTCCAGCATCTTCTTGTCCCGTACACCCTGTCTGAATGCCACAATGACAGAGGCGCTAGAGATAGAAGGGATAGTGTTTCGTACCTGAGAGAACCTCTGGATGAATGACCGCAAGGATTCTCCCCCTTTTTGCACGACCGCAAAAAGATCCAGTTCAGTGCCTGACCGAGTGCATGAACTCCCGAAGTTGGCAGTGAACTGATGGCACAGCTCCTCCCAACTGTTGATAGAGTTGGGTGGAAGGCTCATAAACCAGGACCTGGCAGTCCCAGTTAAGGCCACTGGAAAGTAATTGGCCATCACGGCCTCGTTTCCTCCAGCTGCCAAGATTGCAGTGGAGTATATCTGCAGAAATTCGGCGGGATTGACAGTCCTGTCGAATTTTTCAAGCAGATGAGGCCGAAACTTCTGTGGCCATCTAACCATGGGCAGATGCATGGCCAAGGCTGAACAGCCTCCTCCTACTCCTTCAGGAGTAGAAAGGTCCTGAGCTTCCCGTCTTTCACGGGCACGGTCAATATGGACTCGGCCGTCCTGCTGGCGGTATCGGCGATCAAGCTCCGCCCGGAGGTCGTGAGTCGAAAGCCTGGATACCGTGTGAGTGCGTTGTGCCCCGGAGGGCAACGACGTCACTTGTTGTGACACAGCACGTCTCCTGCTATTGGAGACGTGTGGACCAAGTCTTCCAGACAATATCTGCCGCTGCGACGGGGCTCTTCCTGAAGGAAGAGGACCCTGGTTGCTGAGGCGTTCGGCTGCTGCTGCAACCAAATGCTCCACGTCAGCCCTCCACTGCTCCAGTGCATCCCGAAATGCATCCGGAGGTGGTGGGCGTTGGAGAAGAGCACGCGCTACATGAAGCACGTGTTCCGGATTGTCATGATTTGCCGACGCAGTGGTTGACGCCGGTGCACCATCACGCTGCCCAGCACGATTTGCTGGAGGAGACGGTGGTGGTGGGAGTGTGACTCCTGCTGGTGCTGAGGCTCCTGCTGGTGGCTGCCTGTTGGAGGGATTGCCCCCAACAGCCTGAGCAGCAGGTTGGCCGTTGGATGATCCAGCAGCAGAGTTCACCATTCTCAAAATCTCAGGCGCTCCCCTACCTGGCGCGCCAACTGTCGGTGGTTTGGAACCGGCAGATCTCCCTACACTAGTAAAGTGATAGGGGAGTTTGATGTTCGGTGTGGGCGCGCGGAGATTCAAGAAGGTGAATCAGAATTGACACAGGAGACACAAGAATTTACGTGGTTTGGGCTGCCTGAGCATAATACCCTACTCCACGGGAGTGTTGGTGTTGTATTAGCAGTATGATCTTGTGATGAGCGTATGAGGCACGTGTATGTGTGCGTTCCCCCATGTGTATCGTCGGCCTGTCCTTTTATAGTACAAGGGCAGGCCGTTACAGGTTAGCCTGGCCCGACATGTGGCCCCGACGGTTACTAGTATTGATACATGTTTAATTGCTCTTAATGATCCTGTAACGGGCTTTGACAGCACCGTTACTGGTGTTAAGATCGTCCGTTCAAGTGTCATTAATATGGCATTAATGACACTTAATCGGGTCTTGAAGTCCTTGGTTCTCCTTTGAAGATCCGGAGCCGTTGCGGGGTCTTTCGGAGGTTAGAAGCTGAAGATCCGACGATCGGACACGTGGCAGCTCTGGAGCTTGCTGTGGGAAACAGGTAGCTCCGGGACTACCCGACACGTGTCAAGTCCGGAGCTTCTCTCGGTCAGGGGCTAAGTCTGGGGGTGCCATTTTGGTACATGGTCCGGAGCTTCCCCCTTGTGGGCGGTAGCTCCGGTTTGGTAGTACACGTGGCGACCTAGGGTTTAACCATTTTGGAGAAGCGGGTCCGGTTATGTCTGACATGTGGGCCTTCGAGGGTCTTCAAACCAAGTAGATGATTTTCCTTTGAGATCTTTATAACCTCAAGGGGTGTACGGTTTCTAGGATACCGACACAAACAAAATCATAACAGATAATGGGACCCAATTCACAAGCTCTGCATTCCAAGGATATTGCAAGGATCTCGGCATTCAAGTCAGCTATGCTTCCGTAGCTCACCCGGCAAGCAATGGCCAAGCCGAGAGAGAAAATGCAGAAATCCTAAAAGGACTCAAGACACACACATATGAGCGTTTGAAAAAACATGGAGCCAAATGGATTGAAGAGCTTCCGCCCACTCTATGGGCCAACAGGACAACTCCAAACTGGTCAACTGGAGAGACACCCTTCTTCCTGGTGTATGGAGCTGAAGCAGTCCTCCCTCTAGAAATCACCTTGGGGTTGCTCCGGGTCTGGACCTTCGACGATGCCGCGCAAGACCAGCTCCGGCGTGAAGACCTTGACAACCTTGAAGAGGGAAGGTGCCGAGCAGCTGTTCGGAATGCCCGATACCGCCAAGCTCAACGGCTCTATCACCAAAGGCATGTTCACAGCCGACATCTTGAGGAAGGCGATCTGGTGCTACGGAGAATACAGTCCAGAGAAGGGTTAAACAAACTCTCCCCCAGCTGGGAAGGACCCTTCCGAGTGATTAAAGTATCCTGTCCCGGATGCGTTAGCTTGGCAACCGAGGATGGGACACCTCTCCCTAATCCTTGGAACATTAAGCACCTCCATAAGTTTTACGCTTAATATCACGGAGGTGAGTCTGTAGTTACACGCGATGTATGTTATAGAGTCATTGTACAGAGTCGGGTAGCTCCTCCGGGAGAACAGCTGGACCTTCTCTGGGAGGTCTGCAAAGTTCAGGCAACAGTTGTCACAGTCTCAGAACTAAATGTGTAGCTAGCTATCTTGGTTCAAACAAGAAACAAAACACACTTAGCCTGGTTCTGTACCCTAAGGGTGTACTTGTTTCCCCTGTACCCCGAACCTATAATGAAAGACATCTTTGTCTGAAAACAGACTCCACGTGCACTTACTTTGTACAAGCTCAATATTTTTTTATTTTTCTCTTTCTTGTCTATAACCAAGTTGTACGATTCTCAAGAATTTTTTAGATCGACTAATTCATGTACAACTCGTGTTGCATTGTTAATTCCTTCGGGTTTTCACGTTGTTGAATGGCTCACTTGCCAGAATGCCGCCAGCCAATCTAGGTCCGGAGTGTGCTATCGACTTAGCCTAGTCCTGCACCCTAAGTACGCCACTCTACCTACACTCCGACAGGCCGAAGTAAGGCGGGTCCTGAAAACAATTGGACCTGGAGGAAACAACTCATTGCACTTGATTGTATTAAGAATTGTGCTCGACCCAAAAATTTCTTACGAGAATCGTAAGTCGCAACAGAGTTATAGATAGGAAACGAATTTTACTATTTTTCTAGACTTCAGTGTGCAGGAAAAATAAAGATCTCATGATGATGGTGAATTAAGCCGGAGCTATTAAAGCTGTGACATCCCCTAGATGGCTTGTAATCGCCGGAGCTACTGAGCTCCGGTAAATCCAGGGGGCTAGAAGTCAAAGTGAACAAAAGATGGTGGGAAGACTCTAGAGGACTAACTGTCGACACTTTTCGCGTTGATGGAGACCACTGCTAGAGCTACCAAGCTCCAATGGTGGTCAAAGTCGGATCCCTTAATCTCAGACAACCTCAGGGAGCCTTCACTACCGAAGACTTCAGACCTATGCTTTACAAGTCTGAAGCATGCGAGTCTTCAACAACTGTTACATCCTCTTGGTACATGTTCACAATCAAATTGCGTACATCTATCAGTGGGCCAAGTGGGACAAAGGTGTTGAAGAAAAAAAATGAAATTCATAAAAAACTCTGATTTCATTCATCTGGAGACAAGAGATTAAAAATTGGAGAAAAAGAAGAGAGGATACAAGCGGGAGTTGCAAAGAGATGGTCCTAGACCCTATGGAAGAACGAGGCGACCTTCTGGGCAACATGAGAAATGCTGGCCTGGGCAGCTCCTCCCTCTCCGTCGATGGGGCCTTGGGGCACCGGGTCCAAGGGGAATTGGGGGTCCCGGCTTGTGTAGCACGACAGAATAAATTTTGCGACGCTCTTGGCCAGGGATTGTCCCTCGGTTTCCAGCTGGTCCGCAATGACATCCCCCATCTTGGTGATCTTGTTGCCTGCTAAGCTCAGCGCCTACAACGCCTTGTCCAGCTCCGGTTCTGGATCATCCGGGCGCACGGGACTAAAACCCATTGGCGTCAGCGCATCGTTGGCTTTGCCCAGGAAGTCCCAAACTTGTTGGGACTCTGCAACCCTACTGCTTCGCATCTCCTCCAAGGATCTTCTGGACGCTGCAAGCTCCGAGTTGTCTTGAGCAAGACGCTCCACCTCTTTGGCGTTCTGTTGAATCTTTTCAGCAAAATGCCTTTCGAGTACTGAGCTCTTCCTCCCAAAGGTGGATCTCGTTCTGGCGGTTAACCAGGTCCTTCTATCAGCCCCACACCTTCTCCCCCCTAGCAGCAATGTCAGTTTCCCTTCTGTGGAGTTCCTATCCTCGCTGCCAGGCCTTCTGATCCTCTTTCTCGCCGCGCTCATCCAATTTCTTGGTGCGGTCCTCGATACTCTTGTCAGCCAGAGTTAGCCTCTGAGTAAGCTCTTCTTCCCTCTTCACGACCTCATCCCGCATCTCCAGGATTTCTTGCTCCTCATCCTCGAGTTTTCTCTCCCGCACCTCAAGAGGCTCCCGGCGCCTGACGAGACTGGTGTGGATGGCATCGAGCCTCTCTTTGCGATCATCTGCTGCGCTATTAGCAGCTTTGGTCTATTCGTAAATGAACCGGGACTGGTTGTCAAGGGATCACGTCATGCTTTCCCTCTTATCCAATAGCTTACCCCAGTACTCCAGGCGGATCTTCTCCTTCCTCACCCATTCCTTGTCGTCAGCTAGCCTCGACTGTGCCAGCTTGGTCTCGAATTGGAGCCGGTTGCGCCACCTCCTATCGGTGGTTTTGATCCGGCAGATCTCCCGACACTACTAAAAGTGTTTGCGGAGTTCGAAGTTTGGTGTGGGCGTGCGGAGATTCAAGAAGGTGAAATGTAAAATGACACAGGAGACACAAAGATTTACGTGGTTCGGGCCGCCTAAGCATAATACCCTACTCCACGGGGTGTGTTGGTGTTTTATTGGATGTATGAACTCAACTCTGGTGACGTGAGTTGAGAGCACGTGTGAGCCGATCAGACTAGATCAGATCTAAGAGTTCAGGTTAGATATCCCTATGTATCATCGGCCTGTCCTTTTAGAGTACAAGGACGGGCCATTACAAGTTGGCCTAGCCCGACATGTGGCCCCGGCGGCTACTAATATTGATACATATTTGATGCCCTTAATTACCCTTAATGACCGATTTACGGGCTTTGACAGCACCGTTACTGGTAATTAAGGTTGTCCGATTGAGTGTCATTAACATAGTATTAATGACACTTAATCGAGTCTTGAAGTCCTTGATTCCCCTTTGAAGGTCCGGAGCCGTTGTGGAGTCTACCGGAGGCTTGAGGCTGAAAATCCGACGGTTGGACACGTGGCAGCTCTGGAGCATATTATGGGGAACAGATAGGTCCGATGCCACAAGACACGTGTCAGTTCCGGAGCTTCCCTCAGTCTGGGGTTAGATCCGGGGGTGCCGTTATGTTACACAGTCCGGAGCTTCCCCCTTGTGGGCGGTAGCTCCGGTTTGATGGTACACGTGGCGACCCTGGGACTAACCATATTGGGGAAGCGGGTCCGGTTATGTCTGACATGTGGGCCTCCGAAGGTCTTCAAATCAAGTAGATGACATTTCCTTGAGATCTTTGCAATCTCAAGGGGTATACGGTACACAGGGTATCGACAGTGGCCGCCTGGGCCCACCTCTGGGGAAGACCCCATGGGTGAAGTCATTCCGCCGGAGGTGGGTCCATCCTTTGACTTTTGAGCCGAGTCTTCAAAAGTCTTCAGATGTGCTGTTGGCGATAGTTTTGGAGTTAAATCCTCGCCGCATGGCATATCCCGAGTGCAGCAAATGAGATCTTTGGTGTGTGGATCTCATGCAATTGAAGGTCGCCGGTTCCCGATACGAAAATCGTATCGGTTCCGCACGCCTTGTCAGGCCGCCGCCTTCTGGCTTCCCGCCTTTCATGATGACAACCGTTCACCTGGGTAAGAACCTCGACTTGATCGTCGATGTGGTCCCGGGCCCTCTTGTCATCGGCAGGGTGAAATTTTTGAATAGTATCTTCGGCTTCCCTACGATTTCCATCCAAGCATTGCGGGGTCTTACTTAAGAAGGAAAGCGCGCACCATCTAGTGTTCTTTACGCCTCTCATCTGAACTTGTGCTCGAACTCCCAAACTTGTGCTTGCTTTTCCTCCCTTGCCTCACTGTGCTGCGATGGAGTTGGGTCTCCGTGAGAGCCGCTTGAAGACCGAAGGTGACCTGAAGAAAGTCCGGGCCCTCATGGGGTGGTCCCCGGACTTCTTCAACCACTTGGTCCACGCCGAGGGAGAGCTCCCATTCGAGAAGGAGCACGCCGGCGAGATGGTGTACTTTTCTGCTTACGCCATGGTGGGGTTGATCCCACCTTTTTCCTTCTTTTTCTTGATGCTGCTAGACTTCTATGGTCTGCAGCTGTACCACCTTGGCCCCCACTCCATTCTTCTAGTGTCTGTCTTCGTCCACTTCTGTGAAATGTGGGTGGGCATCCCCCCTGCATTGAGCTTTTCCGGACCTTCTTCACCGTCCATACCAACGGAAGGAGTAATGAGTACCTTGGCTTCTACTACTTTGTGAAGCGCAAGAAGTGCCCATTCAAGTACCTCCGGTCGTTTCCCTCTGGAAAGTGGGACGATTGGAAGAAGGACTGGATAGTCATCCGGGTGGAGGAGCACGAGAAGTTGGAGCTTCCCGAAGGCCTCCCCAACATCGACACTACAGTCTGGAGTGAAGCTCCGGTGCTGTCGGATGCCTCCAACCCTGCTCTGACCAGGAGCCGCCATTGTGTGGAGGGAGGATTATCTCCTCAGGCGGTATTTTGCAATTTCCTGGTCAACAGGTGTGCACTGCTAAAGAGGAGAGAAAAACTCGCTTGGTCCCTCAACAGTGTGATGGACGACGACCGGGTCGAGACCGGGCTGTAGTCCAACATGGAGGGGGCGACCTTGGAGTTTCATCTCAAGAAGTTCCAGCATGGCATCGACGTCGTGGGTGATGACTTGACCCCGCCACCAGCTTTCCTCCCTCTTAACATGGAAGTACAGTTTAGTAGGGAGCTCCGGCGAACGATGCCGGTGCTTGACGACCTCGGTGTCATCGAGAGACGATCGACTTCCAGGGTGGTGATTCCTGGGGCTTCTGAAGGTGGCTCCGACCCTGCCTCGAAGCCAAGGACCGAACTCATCGGTAAGGGCAAGGAGCCGGCGGCTGAACCCTCGAGCTGGAAGAGGATGCTAAAGCATGCCGACGGAAGGTCCATCAGGCCTATCCTCTGCAGCAGCTCCTTCTCCCCAGAGGGGGAGGTCTTCTACAACTGCGGCGACTGTACCTGCAGCAGTGTCTTCCCGGGGTGCTAGCCCCGGGCATGTGACCCCAGTACCAGGGCTAGCTGAGGCCTCTGGGTCCAGAGGTCCTTCCCGGTGGAGGGGGGCCTCGACTAAGGAAATGTCCGCGGCTGCAACAAGTTCCGGGGGGCCTTCTGGAGCTACCACGCCGGCGGCGGCCATGGTCAGTCCAGAACGCCCGGGAAAAAGATTCCGTGCAAGCTGGTGCGGAAGCCTTCCGAGGTAATTTTTAATATTTACCTCAGACAGTTGTTTTGTTGTAGTAATTGTTTTTTAAGTTTCAGCATCCATCATCTGCAGCGTCTCCAAGAAGAGGAGTGAAGCTCCACCCTCGGCCACAGCAGCTGAAGCTATGAGGGCGAAGGCTTCTGCTCCTGTCCCGGCGCCGCCCCAAGTGGTGGCTGAAGCTGCGGCAGCTCCAGCGCCAGCTGCCGTGGTCATGGACCTCGAATCTCCCCCGAGACTCCCGTGGTAGCGCCGGACCACGAGAGAGAAGATGTGCTAGCGGCACCTACCCCAGAGGTTGAAGCCCCGAGTCTTGATGCTGAGATGTTGGAAGCTTCGGCCGCTGAGTCGGAGGAAGCAGCGATTCCGGCCCCAGAGCTGGAAATTTTCGAAGCCCCGGAAACTGTCGGTGGTTTTGATCCGGCAGATCTCCCAACACTACTAAAGTGTTTGCAGAGTTTGAAGTTCGGTGTGGGCACGCGGAGATTCAAGAAGGTGAAATGTAAAATGACACAGGAGACACAAAGATTTACGTGGTTCGGGCCGCCTCAGTGTAATACCCTACTACACGGGGTGTGTTGGTGTCGTATTGGATGTATGAACTCAACTCAGGTAATGTGAGTTGAGAGCTTGTGTGAGCCGATCAGATCAGATCCAAGAGCTCAGGTCCGTGATCCCTATGTATCGTCGGCCTGTCCTTTTATAGTACAAGGATAGACCGTTACAAGTTGGCCTGGCCCGACATGTGGCCCCGGCGGCTACTAATATTGATACACATTTGATGCGCTTAATTACCCTTAATGATCGAGTTAAGGGCTTTGATAGAGCCGTTACTGGTAATTAAGGTCGTCCGATCATGTGTCATTAACATAGTATTAATGACACTTAATCGGGTCTTGAAGTCCTTGATTCCTCTTTGAAGGTCCGGAGCCGTTGTGGAGTTTACCGGAGGTTTGAGGCTGAAGATCTGACGGTTGGACACATGGCAGCTCTGGAGCATACTGTGGGGAATAGATAGGTTCGATGCCACGAGACACGTGTCAGTTCCGGAGCTTCCCTCGGTCTGGGGTTAGATCCGGAGATGCCGTTATGGTACACAGTCCGGAGCTTCCCCCTTGTGGGCGGTAGCTCCGGTTTGATGGTACACGTGGCAACCCTGGGACTAACCATGTAGGGGAAGCGGGTCCGGTTATGTCTGACATGTGGGCCTCCGAAGGTCTTCAAATCAAGTAGATGACATTTCCTTGAGATCTTTGCAATCTCAAGGGGTATACGATACCCAGGGTACCGACAGTGGCCCCCTGGGCCAACCTCTGGGGAAGACCCCTTGGGTGAAGTCATTACGCTGGAGGAGGGTCCATCCTTCGACTTTTGAGCCGAGTCTTCAAAAGTCTTCTGATGTGCCGTTGGCGATAGTTTTGGAGTTAAATCCTCGCCGCGTGGCATATATCGGTTGCGGGAAATGAGATATTTGGCGTGCGGATCTCACGCAATTGAAGGTCGCTGGTTCCTGATACAAAAATCGTATCGGTTCCGCGCGCCTTGTCAGGCTGCCGCCTTCGGGCTTCCCGCCTTTCATGATGACAACCGTTCGCCTGGTAAGAACCTCGACTTGATCGTCGGGGTGGTCCCGGGCCCTCTTGTCATCGGCAGGGTGAAATTTTTGAATAGTATCTTCGGCTTCCCTGCGGTTTCCATCCAAGCGTTGCGGGGGCTTACTTAAGAAGGAAAGCGCGCACTGTTTGGGGTTCTTTACGCTTCTCATCTGAACTTGCGCTCGAACTCCCAAACTTGTGCTTGCTTTTCCTCCCTTGCCTCGCTATGCCGCGATGGAGTTGGGTCTCCGCGAGAGCCGCTTGAAGACCGAAGGTGACCTGAAGAAGGTCTGGGCCCTCATGGGGTGGTCCCCGGACTTCTTCAACCACTCGGTCCACGCCGGGGGAGAGCTCCCATTCGAGAAGGAGCACGCCGGCGAGATGGTGTACTTTTCTGCGTACACCATGGTGGGGTTGATCCCACCTTTTCCCTCCTTTTCTTGATGCTGCTAGACTTCTATGGTCTGCAGCTGTACGACCTTGGCCCCCACTCCATTCTTCTAGTGTCTATCTTCGTCCACTTCTGTGAAATGTGGGTGGGCATCCCCCCTGCATTGAGCTTTTCCGGACCTTCTTCACCGTCCATACCACCAGAAGGAGTAATGAGTACCTTGGCTTCTACTACTTTGTGAAGCGCAAGAAGTGCCCATTCAAGTACCTCTGGTCATTTCCCTCTGGAAAGTGAGACGATTGGAAGAAGGACTGGATATTCATCTAGGTGGAGGAGCACGAGAAGCTTGAGCTGCTCGAAGGCCTCCCCAACATCAACACTACAGTCTGGAGTGAAGCTCCGGTGCTGTCGGATGCCTTCAACCCTGCTCCGACCAGGATCCGCCATTGTGTGGAGGGAGGATTAACTCCTCAGGCGGTATTTTGCAATTTCCTGGTCAACAGGTGGGCACCGCTGAAGAGGAGAGAAAAACTCGCTTGGTCCCTCAAGAGTGTGATGGACGACGATCGGGTCGAGACCGGGCTGAAGTCCAACATGGAGGGGGCGACCTTGGAGTTTCATCTCACGAAGTTCCAGCATGGCATCGATGTCGCGTGTGATGACTTGACCCCGCCACCAGCTTTCCTCCCTTTGAACTTGGAAGTACAGTTCAGCATGGAGCTCTGGCGGATGATGCCGATGCTTGACGACTTCGGTAACGTCGAGAGATGATCGACTTTCAGGGTGGAAATCCCTGGGGCTTCTAAAGGTGGCTCCGACCCTGCCCTGAAGCCAAAGACCTAAGTCGTCGGCAAGGGCAAGGAGTCGGCGGCCGAACCCTCGAGCTGAAAGAGGAAGCTAAAGCATGCCGACGGACGGCCCATCAGGCCTGCACCCTCTGCAGCATCTCCTTCTCCCCGGAGGGGGAGGTATTCTACAACTGTGGCGACTGTACCTGCAGCAGTGTCTTCCCGAGGTGCTAGCCCCGAGCATTTGACCCCAGTACCAGGGCCAGCTGAGGCCTCTGGGTTTGGAGGTCCTTCCAGATCGAGGGGGGCCTCGACTAAGGAAATGCCCACGGCTGCAACAAGTTCCGGGGGGCCTTCCGGAGCTACCATGCCGGCGGCGGCCATGGTCAGTCTAGAACGCCTGGGAAAGAGATTCCGTGCAAGCTGGTGCGGAAGCCTTCCAAGGTAATTTTTAATCTTTACCTCAGACAGATGTTTTGTTGTAGTAATTGTTCTTTAAGTTTCTTCATCCATCATCTGCAGCGTCTCCAAGAAGAGGAGTGAAGCTCCACCCTCGGCCATAGCGGCAGAAGCTGTGAGTGTGGAGGCTTCTGCTCCTGTCGCGGTGCCGCCCCAAGTGGTGGCTGAAGCTGCGGCAGCTCCAGCGCCAGCTGTCGTGGTCGTGGACCTCGACTCATCCCCCGAGATTACCGTGGTAGCGCCAGACCACAGGAGAGAAGATGTTCCAGTGGCACCTGCCCCGGAGGTTGAAGCTCCAGGTCTTGATGCTGAGATGTTGGAAGCTTCGTCCGTTGAGTCGGAGGAAGTAGTGATTCCGGCCCCAGAGCTGGAAATTGTCAAAGCCCCGGAAGTTGAGCCGGAGGTTATTGGAGTTCTGGCGAGCGAGCTGGATGTTGAGGAAGTCCCGGCGGTTGAGCCGGCTACCTCCAAAGCTCGAGCCTCAGAGCCGGTTGCCACTCAAGCTCCAACTGCTGAGCCGATTGCTGTTGAAGACCTTCCGGTGCCTGAGCCGGTTGAGGTTGAAGCTCCAGCCTCAGGGCCGGTTGTTGTGGAGGCATCAGCTCTCGAACCCATGATGGTCGAGGTGCTAACACCTGAGCCACCAACGGAGGAGGAGCCCTGGCCAGAGCCGAAAGTATCCCTTGCTCCGGAAGTGATGACGGCGGAGGTGCCTGCTGATGAGCCAGGGTGCCCTGATGAAGTTGCAGGCCCCCTACCTGAGGGGGCAAATGAAGACCTGACGGTGGGGCCTTTGGAGCCACTTCCGGAGGTCGGATCTTCTTCTGCAGGACCCTCCTCAGTGGCAACTGAGGCTATCCCAAAGGACGGCCCTAGTGCCGTGGAGGCTCAGAGGACCACTCTTGTGGAGTGGGACCCAATTTTTGTAAGTGAGAACCCGCTGGAACCAGCAGAGGAGACCCCAGCAGGTCCGGACCCTATTCCCCTGTCGTTGTCCATTGACAACGCTTGCTCCAGTCTGCATCAAGTCCAGCTGCCGTCTACCACAACAGCAAGGCTCTTGAAGAGGAGTGCCAGACCCTTAGGCGGTGGCATAATCGGCTCTACTTTGAGACCAAGCTGACGCAGTCGAGGCTGGCTGACGACAAGGAGTGGATCAAGTAGGAGAAGGTCGGCCTGGAATACTGGGGCAAATTATTGGATGATAGGGAGAGCTTGACTCGTGCCCTCGACACTCAATCCCGGACCATTTATGAGCAGGCCAAAGCAACTAATAGTGCGGCTGATGATCGCCAAGAAAGGCTTGAAGCCATTAACACTACTCTCATCAAGCGCCCAGAGGCACTTGAGGAGAGGGAGAAGAGGCTCGAAGACGAAGAGCAAAAACTCCTAGAGTTGCGGGATGATGTCTTGAAGAGGGAGGAGGAGCTCGCTGGAATGGAGGCTCTGGCTGACAAGGGCCTCGAGGAACGCACCAAGATATTGGAGGAGCATTGCGTTGAGGAGGAGGAGAAAGCCTGGGTGCGAGTGCAGGAACTCTACAAGCAAGAGTGTGCCATCGCTGCCAGGGAGAAGAAAGTTAGGGGCCGGGAGAAGGACCTGGTCGACCGCCGGAACAAGATCCACCTCCAGGAGGAGGAGCTCATAAAACTCGAGAAGCAGGTTGCTGAAAAGATTCAGCAAAATGCCAAAGAGGTTGAGCACCTTGCTCGTGAGAATTCTGAACTGGAGGCGGCCAAAAGATCCTTGGAGGAACTGAAGGGCTTGAGGACTGCAGACTCCCTACAGGTTTGGGAGTTCCTGATCAAAGCCAATGATGCGCTAATACTAATGGGCTTCTGTCCCGTGCGTCTGGATGATCCAGAGCTGGAGCCGGACCTGGCGTTGCAAGCGTTGAGCTCGGCGGGTGGCAAACTCTCCAAGGTGTGTGACGTCATTGCGGACCAGTTGGAGGTTGAGGGGCAGTCCCTGTCGAAGAACATCGCAGAGTATGTGCTGACGTGCTACACCAGCCGGGATCCCAAATTTCCTCTGGACCCGGTGCTTGAAGGTCCCGTCGAAGGAGAAGGTGAAGCCACCCGAGCCAACGTGTCGGAGGTTGCTCTGAAGGTCGCCCAGTTCTTCCATAGGGTCTAGGACCATCTCTGTAGCTCCCACTTGTATTCTCTCTTTTTCTTCCCAAATTTTGTAATCCCTTGTCTCCAGATGAATGAAATCCAAATTTTTGTGAATTTCATTTTTTGTCTTCAACACTAGTGTCTTCACTTGGCCCCTTGGTAGATGTACACAATTTGATTGTGAACATGTACCAAGAGGATATTGTGTTTTGTTGAAGACTCGTTTGCTTCGAACTTGTGGAGTGTAGGTCCGAAGTCTTCGATAGTGAAGGCCCCCTGAGGTTTTCGGAGCTCAGAAGCTCCAGCATTGACTACCATCGGAGTTTAGTAGCTCCAGCAATAGTCCCTATCAACGCGTAGAGCATTGATAGTTAGCCCTCAGGGGTGTCGGAGCTTAGTAGCTCCGACAGGGACCTTTACCAACGCGTAGCTTGTCGGCAGCAGACTCCGCTTGTGGGGTCTTCTCACCATCTTTTATTCTGCGTCGACGGCTGGCCCCCCTAGCTTTGCTGGAGCTTGGTTGCTCCGGTGATGCTCGTTTTCAATGTTTAACATCGATTACAAGCCACCTAGGGGGAGTCGAAGCTTTGTTAGCTCCGGCTTTTCTCCATCAATGTGGATTCTTTATTTTTCCTGCACACTAAAGCCAAGAAAAATAGTAAAATTCGCTCCTTGCCTATAACTTCGTCGCGGCTTACGATTCCCAAGAAAGTTTTAGGTCAAACACAATTCTGAATACAACCGAATGTGTTGCCTTCTTTCTTCCAGATCCAATTGTACTTGGACCCGTCTTACTTCGGCCTGCCTGGGTGTAGGTAGAGTGGCGTACTTAGGGTGCTTGACCAGGCTATGTCGATAGCACACTCTGGCCCTAGATTGGCTTGGCGGCATTCAGGCGAGTGGGCCATGAACAATATTTGAATCCAAAAGAATTAACAATATAGCTCGAATTGTACATGAACATGTCGAACTAAAATTTCTTAAGAATTGCACAACTTTGTTATAGACAAGAAAGAGAAAAAGAAATGTTGAGCCTGTACAAAATAAATGCACGTGGAGTTTGTTTCACATGAAGATGTCTTTCATTATAGGTCCGGGGTACAGGGGAAACAAGTACACTCTTAGGGTGCGGAACCAGGCTAAGCGTGTTTCATTTCTCGTTTGACCCAGGGTAGCTAGCCACACTTTGAGTCCTGAGACTGTGACAAGTGTTGCATGAACTTTGCGGACCTTCCGGGAAAGGTCCAGCTGTTCTCCCGGAGGAACTACCCGACTCTGTACAATGACTCTATAACATACACCTCAAGTTACTACAGACTCACCTCCGTGATATTAAGTGTAGAACTTACGGAGGTGCTCAATATTCCAAGGATTTGGGAGAGGTGTCCCATCCTCGGTAGCCAAGCGAATGCTTCCGGGACAGGATACTTTAATCACTCGGAAGGGTCCCTTCCAGCTGGGGGAGAGTTTGTTTAACCCTTCTCTGGATTGTATTCTCCGTAGCACCAGATCGCCTTCCTCGAGCTGTCGGTTGTGTACATGCCGTTGATGATAGCGCCGAAGAGCT
Organism: Tuctoria greenei; assembly: GCA_036927565.1. Lineage (NCBI taxonomy): Eukaryota > Viridiplantae > Streptophyta > Magnoliopsida > Poales > Poaceae > Tuctoria > Tuctoria greenei. The sequence goes on from JAYESD010000002.1 coordinate 182,596,815, forward strand.
TGGAGGTATCGGTCATTCCGAACAGCTGCTTGGCACCTTCCCTCCTCAAGGAGGTCTAGGTCTTCACGCCGGAGCTGGTCCTGCGTGGCTTCATCGAAGGTCCGGACCCGGAGTGACCCCAAGGTGATTTCCGGAGGAAGGATTGTTTCAGCTCCGTACACTGGGAAGAAGGGTGTCTCTCCAGCTTTCCGGTTTGGAGTTGTCCTGTTGGCCCATAGAGTGGGCGGAAGCTCTTCAATCCAGTTGGCTCCATGTTTTTTTAAGCACTCATAGGTGCGCGTTTTGAATCCTTTCAGGATTTCAGCATTTGCTCTCTCGTCCTGGCCATTGCTTGCCAGGTGAGCTACGGAGGCGTAGCAAACTTGAAGACCGAGATCTTTGCAATATCCTTGAAATGCAGAGCTTGCGAATTGGGTCCCGTTATCAGTAATGATTTTGTTTGGGACTCCAAATCTGCATACAATGGACTGCAAAAAGTTGATAGCAGATTGCTTGTTTATTGTCACAACTGGAGTTGCTTCCGGCCACTTGGTGAACTTGTCAATGGCGACATACAGGAACTTGTAACCTCCGACGGCTCTTGGGAAAGGTCCCAAGATGTCCATCCCCCACACAGCAAAGGACCATGTAGGAGGTATCATTTGTGAGCCGGTGTGTGAATTTGCTTTGCATGAAATTGGCATGCTTCGCATTTCTTCACCAGCTCAGTAGCATCCTGGAGTGCTGTAGGCCAGTAGAAGCCATGCCTGAAGGCTTTACCGACTAGCGTGCGGGAAGACGCGTGGATCCCGCTCTCGCCTCCATGGATTTCTGCGAAGAGCTCGCAGCCTTCTTCCCTTGTAATGCACCGCATTAGGACGCCGTTGGCACCGCGCCGGTAGAGATCCCCTTCTACCAACGTGTATCTTTTAGCCAATCTGACTATCCAGTCAGCGGATACATCATCGTCAGGAAGGATGTTATCTTTCGAGTAGCTCCGGATCTCCGAGATCCATGCATCGGAGCTAACTTGAGCATTTGAGTCTTGCGTGCTGGGTTGCTCGGAGCTTCCGTCAGCACCTACGACCCTTGATGGCTGCCATGGTAACAGGGCCATCGGCACCATCAGCTTCGGGATGCTGATCTCGCCCCCTTCGCTCAGTTCGGTAGGCTGAGCTGTGGGTTTTGACAACCTCCGGACAAAAGTTCCGGCCGGAGCTGGAGCTCCGGTTGACGCTTTCGTCGAGAGTTCGTCGGCTTCAGCGTTGTGGACACGCTGGATGTGGTGGAGGTCTAGGACTTCGAAGTCCTTCTGAGGCCTCTGAACTTCAAGGAGGTAAGCAGCTAGCTGGAGATTGTTGCTGGAGCATTCACCCTTCACTTGTTTAATGATGAGCTGTGAATCTCCCTTGACCAGTAGCTGCTTGACACCGTATGACAGTGCCACCTTTAGTCCGTAGATGAGTGCTTCGTACTCCGCCATGTTGTTGGTCGCCTTGAAGTCAAGGTGTACCATGTATTTTACCTTCTCCCCGGTTGGTGCGAGGAGAAGGATTCCAGCTCCGGCCCCCTGCTTTTGCATGGAGCCGTCGAAGTAGAGGGTCCAGTGAGGCTCGGTGAAGACCGGAGCCTTGTGTTCCGGCTTCTGCTCACTGGGGCCCCCAAGGTTTGATGGAGAGGGAGTCCATTACGCCCGTAATCTGCCAATGCTTGACTCTTGATTGCTTGTCTTGGAATGAATTCGAGATCGAATTCAGCCAATTCCACTACCCACTTTGCAATCTTCCCAGTTGAATTGGGATTATGCAAGATTGCTCAAAGTGGGTAAGAAGTCACCACTGAAATCTTGTGAGCTTGGAAGTAATGGCGAAGCTTCCTGGAGGCGATAAGAACTGCATAGAGCAGCTTATGCACCTCTAGGTATCGAGTCTTGGCGTCATGAAGTACTTCACTGATGAAGTACACGGGGCACTGGATGGTCCGGACCCTCCCGGAGGGGCCCGGAGCTTCCTCTTCATTGACCCGGATCCTCCCGGAGGGATCCGTACCTTCTTTGGGGACCTCCGAGTCCTTAATGGAGGGACCCGGAGCTTCTTCGGAAGCGACCTGGACCCTCCCGGAGGTGTCTGGGTCTTCTGAAGTAACTTCTTGTGGACTCAAGTCTGGGAACTGGGACCCAGACTTGCTTTCTAGAACCTCCGGACCCTCGCGGAGGGGTCTGGATTCCTGAGCATGGGATAGTTCTGGTCTCTCCGCAACCAGGACCATACTAACGACTTCATCAGTTGCTGAAATGTAAAGCAACAGAGGCTCACCAGGGTTCGGAGCTACCAGAGTTGGCAGGGTGGTGAGGAGCTGTTTTAGCTCCTGGAACGCCTTTTCTGCTTCTTCAGACCATTGGAATGGTCTGGACTTCCTCAATAACTTGAAGAAGGGAAGTGCCCGTTCCGCCAGTCTTGAAATGAACCAGCTGAGGGCTGCTAGACATCCAGTCAGCTTTTGGACATCCTTGATGCGGGTTGGTGGCCGCATGTCTTCAATGGCTTTGATCTTCGCCGGATTAGCCTCTATGCCCTGGTGATTTACCAGGAAACCAAGAAGTTTTCCAGAGCTAACCCCGAAGACACACTTGTATAGGTTTAGCTTTGTGCGGGTGACCCGCAGCTTGTCGAAGACAGCCTGTAAGGTGTCAAGGAGTGACTCCTTGTTCTTGACCTTGACCACGATGTCATCGACGTACACTTCCACTATGTCTCTAATGAGTTCTTCAAAAGTTCTGTACATAGCTCGTACAAAGGTTGAAGCTGCATTCTTGAGACCAAATGGCATGGCTGTATAACAGTACAATCCATCTACTGTGATAAAAGAGGTATGCTCTTCATCTTCCCTAGACATTCCGATTTGATGATACCCAGAATATGCATCTAGGAAACACAGTAATTCACACCCGGAGGTGGAATTCACTATATGATCTATTCTAGGTAGTGGGAATGGATCTTTTGGACATGCCTTATTTAGTGTTGTGTAGTCAATACACATCCAAAGCTTCCCGCCGGCCTTGGGCACAACGACTGGGTTTGCCAGCCATTTTGGATGGAAGAGTTCTCGGATGAATCCAGCTTCGAGCAACTTCTTCACTTCATGTCGAATGAAGTTCTGTCGCTCCACGGATTGCTTCTGAGGCTTCTGATGCATGGGCTGAGCGTCAGGGTAGATCTTCAGATTGTGCTCAATCACTTCCCTGGGGATCCCGGACATTTGTGAAGGTTGCCAGGCAAACACGTCGACATTAGACTGGAGGAAAGCGATGAGAGCGAGTTCCTATTTGTCATTCAGTCCCCCCGATATACGAGTGGTCTGAGCAGCATCAGAACCGATTTGGACGACTTTGACGGGAATGTCGGTGTCGCTGCTTGGCTGCACACGAGGTGCAGAAGTCGAGCCTCGTTGACGAATGCTCGGGGGTTTTGGAGCTTGATCCTGCCTGGAGTCCTCCTCTTGCGCCGTAGTAAGTGCATGAAGTTCTTCGAGAGCGATTACTCCGGCAGTGCGATCTCCGCGGATCCGGAGAACGCCTACTGGTGTTGGCATCTTTAACACCAGGTAGCCATAATGAGCAGCTACCATGAATTTGTACAAGGCAGGCCTACCCAACATGGCGTTGAAAGGTAAGTTGATCTGAGCAACGTCAAAGACCAACTTCTCAGTGCGATACTTCTCCCGGGTCCCAAAGTTAACGGGGAGAGTAATAGCACCGAGTGGGGTAATGGCTCCTGGACCTACTCCGGAGAAAGGTCGGGAGGGGTGAAGATCCAAAGGTCGGAGCTGAAGCTTGGTAAAAGATTCGAAGCTTATGAGGTTCAGCCCCGAACCTCCGTCTACCATAACATGGTGGAGCTGAATGTTATTGATGGTAGAAGATACCATCAAAGGTAACTGGCCTGCTCCAACCATGCTTCGAGGGCAGTCCAAAGCATCAAAAGTGATGGTTGTGTCCATCCACTTCCGATGAGGCTCCGCCCTGGCTGTAGGAGCTACAGCGGCCATGTCCTGATGCATTGTCTTGAGCACGCGGCGGGAGGTGATGTCCCATGATCCACCAAAAATGGTGTTCATAGTCTTCCGACGCTCGTTGTCAGAGACGTCAGAATCATCGTCGACGGAGGTGTAGACGGCCTTCAGGACCTTTTTAGGATCCTGAAAACCTAACTCCTCTTCAGCTGGAGCTTCGTCAACTTTTTGTTTTCCTTCCATCTGTCGGAAAGGAACTTCTTCCCGGCACTTGATGTAGCGCTCGACATGGTTTTGGACCTCCCGGCAGTCTTCCAAACTGTGACTGTCTGTCTTATGAATTGGACACCACACCTTGGGTTTGCCACCGTCTTTAGAAGATGGTTGAGGTCGCTTCTCGGGGCGTGGCCCCCGGCCACCCGGAGCTGCAGCAGCTGCAGCATTAGATGCGCCGGCCGACGGCTTCTTCTTGTCGTTGGTCTTTTTCTCCTTTTTGCCACTCCCGGAGGTTGTGGCTTCTCCTTTGGAGGATTTCTTGTGATCCACCAGAGGTAGTTTGGAGTGCATTTCACGGCCCTCCGCAGCTCTGGCACATTTGTCAGCCAAGCTGAAGAGTTCTGTGACACTGGTGATCTTGTTGATCGCCAGTTTCTCCAACATCTTCTTATCCCTTACGCCCTGTATAAATGCCACAATGACAGAAGTGTTAGAGATAGAAGGGATAGTGTTTTGTACCTGAGAGAATCTCTGGATGAATGATCGCAGGGATTCTCCCCATTTTTGCACGACTGCAAAAAGGTCCAGTTCGGTGCCTAGTCTGGTGTATGAACTCCCGAAGTTGGCGGTGAACTGTCGGCACAACTCCTCCCAACTGTTGATGGAGTTGGGTGGAAGGCTCATAAACCAAGACCGCGCGGTCCCAGTTAAAGCCACTGGAAAATAGTTGGCCATTACGGCCTCATTTCCTCCAGCTGCCAGGGCAGCAGTGGAGTAAATCTGAAGAAATTCGACGGGATTAATGGTCTCGTCAAACTTCTCCAGCAGGTGTGGCCAGAATTTCTGTGGCCACCTGACCCTACGCAGATGCATGGCCAGGGCTGAATAGCCTCCTCCTACTCCTTCAGGAGCAGGAATATCCTGAGCTTCTCGTCTTTCACGAGCACGCTCGATATGGACTCGGCCGTCTTGTTGACGGTATCGGCGATCAAGCTCCGCCCGGAGGTCATGAGTTGAAAGCCTTGATACCGTGTGAGTGCATCGCGCCCGGAGGGCAACGACATCACTTGCTGTGACGCAGCACGTCTCCTGTTATTGGAAACGTGCGGACCAAGTCTGCCAGACAAGGTCCGTCGCTGCGACGGGGCTCGTCCTGAACGAGGATGACCCTGGTTACTGATGCGGTCGGCTGCTGCTGCAACCAAGTGTTCCACATCAACCCTCCACTGCTCCATTGCATCCCGGGATGCATCCGGAGGTGGTGGACGCTGAAGGAGAGCACGTGCTGCATGGAGCGCATGTTCCGGGTTGTCATCATTCGCTGACGCAGTGATTCACGCCAGTGCACCATCGCGCTGCCCAGCTTGATTTGCTGGTGGAGGCGGTGGTGGTGGAAGTGTGACTCCTGCTGGAACTGAGGTTCCTGCTGGTGGCTGCATATTAGAGGGATTGCTCCCAGCAGCTTGAACAGCGGGATGACCATTGGATGATTCAGCAGCAGAGTTCACCATTCTTGAAATCTCAGGCGCCCCCTACCTGGCGCGCCAACTATCGGTGGTTTTGATCCGGTAGATCTCCCGACACTACAAAAAGTGTTTGCGGAGTTTGAAGTTCGATGTGGGCACGCGGAGATTCAAGAAGGTGAAATGTAAAATGACATAGGAGACACAAAGATTTACGTGGTTCGGGCCGCCTGAGCGTAATACCCTACTCCATGGGGTGTGTTGGTGTTGTATTGGATGTATGAACTCAACTCAGGTGATGTGAGTTGAGAGCGCGTGTGAGCCGATCAGACCAGATCAGATCCAAGAGCTCAGGTCCGTGATCCCTATGTATCGTTGACCTGTCCTTTTATAGTATAAGGACAGGCTGTTACAAGTTGGCCTAGCCCGACATGTGGCCCAGGCGGCTACTAATATTGATACACATTTGATGCGCTTAATTACCCTTAATGACTGAGTTACGGGCTTTGACAGCACCTTAATGGTAATTAAGGTCATCCGATCGTGTGTCATTAACATAGTATTAATGACACTTAATTGGGTCTTGAAGTCCTTGATTCCCCTTTGAAGGTACGGAGCCGTTGTGGAGTCTACCAGAGGTTTGAGGCTGAAGATCCGATGGTTGGTCACGTGGCAGTTCCGGAGCATACTGTGGGGAACAGATAGGTCCGATGCCACCAGACACGTGTCAGTTCCGGAGCTTCCCTTGGTCTGGGGTTAGATCCGGTGGTGCCGTTATGGTACACAGTCCGGAGCTTCCCCCTTGTGGGCGGTAGCTCCGGTTTGATGGTACACATGGCGACCCTGGGACTAACCATGTTGGGGAAGCGGGTCCGGTTATGTCTGACATGTGGGCCTCCAAAGATCTTCAAATCAAGTAGATGGCATTTCCTTGAGATCTTTGCTATCACAAGGGGTATACGGTACCCAGGGTACCGACACCTCCTATGAAATTGACGCTCCTCCTCGAGAGCCTTGCTGTCGAGGTAAAAAGCCAGCTGAAGCTGTCGAAGACTGGACCAGGTGTTGTCAATAGACAACGACAGAGGGATCGGGTCCGGACCCGCTGGGGTCATCTCCGCCGGTTCTAGCGGGTTCTCCGTAACAAAAATTGGGTCCCACTCTACAAGAGCGGTTCCCTAAGCTTCCGCGGCACTAGGGTCACCCTCTAGAATAGCCTCGACCGCCGTTGAGGAAGGTCCTGCTACAGAAGTTTCAACCTCTGGAGTTGGCTCCGAAGGTCCCGCCGCCATGTCGTCAACAACTGGTCCCTCATGCGGGGGGCCAGCAACTTCACCTCGGCACCCTGGTTCAGGCGCGGGCACCTCCGGGACCACCACCTTCAGGGCAGGTGTTAAAGGTTCAGTCGGAGCTGAAGCCACTTTCGGCACCAAAGCTGGCGCCTCCTCCGCCACCGGCCCAGGCGCTGACGCTTCGACCATCATAGGCTCGGGTGTCAGCACCTCTGTAGCGATTGGTTCAGGCGTCGGAACCTCTCCGACGACCGGCTCTACCGCTGGAACTTCTGCAGCAACCAGTTCTACCGTCGGAACTTCTTCGATAATCGGCTCAGGTGACAGAGCTTCATCAACCACTGGCTCTACCGCCAGGGCATCATCAAACACCGGCTCCACCCTCGGGGTTTCAGTGACCTCTGGCTCTAGGCCGGAGTCACAGATATCTCCCGTTCTAAAGCTGGAGCGTCCACCATTTTAGCATCCAAACCCGGAGCTTCAACCTCTAGGGCAGGTGCCGCTAGTACATCTTCATTCCTGTGGTCCGGCGCTACCACATGAGCTTCCGGGGATGAGTCAAGGACCAAGACCATGACAGCCAGCGCCGGACCTGTCGCAGCATCAGCCACTCTTTGGGGCGGCACTGGGAATGGAGCCGGAGCCTCCGCCTGCACAATTTCAGATGTTGTGGCAGGAACAGGAGCTTCAGCCCTCTCTTGGGTACCCTGTGGATGGAGGACAAGGACACTTAAAATGCAATTACAACAAACTGAGGTCAAAAACAAGAATTACCTCGGAAGGTTTCCGCACCAATTAGCACGGAACTGCTTCTCCGGACGCTTAGGACTGGATCCTGGCGCCACTGGCATATCTATTCCAGAAGGTTCCCCGGAGCTTGCCGCGACCGTCGGCGCTGCTTTGGTCGAGGTCCCCCTCGATCGGGAAGAACTTCCAGATCCAGAGCCTTCAGCCGTTCCTGGTACTGTAGCCACACGGCCGGAACTAGCACCCCGGGGAGATGCCGATGCTAGAGTGGATGTCGGCGTTGAAGACCTCCCCCTCCATGGAGAAGGAGCCGCTGAGGAAGGAGCAGGCCTGACGGACCTCCCATAAGAGTGCTTCAGCTTCCTTTTTCGGCTTGAGGGATCAGCCAACTCTTTGCCCTTGCCTGCGACTTCAACTCTCTGTTCCGGGACGGAAGGGGGACCACCCTCAGAAGCTCCGGAGATCACCAACCCAGTGGTCGAACGCCTCTCAACGACACCAAGGTCATCAAGCACCGACATCTTCCACCGGAGCTCCCTGTTGAACTCTGCCTCCATGTTCAGAGGGAGGAAAGCCGCCGGCGGAGACAAGTAGTCGCCCTCGACGTCGATGCAGTGCTGGAAATTCTTGAGGTGAAGCTCCAAGGTTGCGCCTTCCAGGTTGGACTTCAAATCGGTTTTGATCCGGTCATCGTCAATCAAGCTGTTGAGGGCCCAGGCAAGCTTCTCCCTCTTCTTCAGCGGAGCCCACCTGTTGGCCAGGAAGTTGCAAAATACCGCCTGAGGGGTAACCCCTCTTTCCACGCATTGGCGGATCCCGCTCAGAGCAAGGTTGAAAGCGTTCGACAACACCATAACTTCACTCCAAGCTTCAATGTCGACGTTGGGGAGGCCTACGGGCAACTCCAACCTCTCATGCTCCTCTGCCCTAATGACGATCCAATCCTTCTTCCAGTCGTCCCACTTGCCATAATGGAACGACCACAAGTACTTGTCCAAGCACTTCTTGTGCTTCACAAAGTAATAGAAGCCATGGTACTCGTCACTCTTTCTCGTGGTGTGGATGGTGAAGAAGGTGTGGAAGAGCTCGACGCAGGGAGGAATACCCAGCCACATCTCGCAGAAGTGGACAAAGATCGACACCAAAAACATGGAGTGGGGGCCAAGGTGGTACAGCTGCAAACCATAGAAGTCTAGCAGCATCAAGAGAAAAGACGAAAACGGTGGGATTAGTCCCACCATGGTGTACACAGAGAAGTACACCATGTTGCCGGTGTGCTCCTTCTCGAATGGAAGCTTGCCGCCGCGGACCTGGTGGTTGAAGAAGTCACTGGACCACCCCATGACGGCCCGGACCTTCTTCAAGTTGCCATCAGTCTTAAGTCGGCTCTCGCGGAGGCCCAACTCCATCGCAGCACAAGCTGGGCTAGGGATGAAAAGCAAGCGAAAAGTTTGGAATTTTTGAGCGCAAGATCGAATGAAGGCGTAAAGAAACCCCAAACGGTGCATGCTTTCCTTCTTAAGTGAGCCCCTGCAACGCTTGGATGGAATATGTGGAGGAGCCGACGTTACAAGTAAAAAACTCCATCCTGCCAAAGACAAGGGGGCTCGGGGCCACCCTGACATTCAAGTCGACGTCCTTACCCTAGGCGAACGGTTGTCATCATGAAAGGCGGGAAACCTGAAGGCGGCGGCCTAAAAAGGCGCACGGAACCGATACGATTTTTGTATCAGGAACCGGCGACCTCCATATGCGTGGGATCCGCACACTAAGATCTCACCTGCCGCATCCAGGATATGCCACGCGGCGGTGGTTTAAATACAAACTACTGCCCACGGCACATCTGAAGATCCTTGAAGACACGACACAAAAATCGAAGGATGGACCCACCTCTGGCAAAATGACTTCATCCAAAAGGTCTCTCCCAGAGGTGGCCCCAGGGGGCCACTGTCGGTACCCTGCATACCATATACCCCTTGGGACTACAAAAAGACCAAAGGGACTTCACCTATCTGAGTTGAAGACCTGCGAAGGCCCCACATGTTGTACGGGACTAGACGTGCCTCCCATCTATGGTTAGCTCTGGTACTGCCATATGTACACTGCAGCCGGAGCTATACCCACACATGGGATAGCTCCGAGCTAAACACTTGTGCGGCACCCCCGGACCTAACCTACGACAGAGGGAAGCTCCAGTACTGACACGTGTACATCTACACCGGACCTACCCGTCCCAGATGAATAGCTCCGAAGCTGTCACGTGTCCAAACCGCCAGACCTTCAACCTTGGCAATCAAGCTGGTAAACCCCCAACGGCTCGGACCTCCAAGGGGCAATCAAAGACTTCAAGACCTGATTAAGTGTCATTAATACCATATTAATGACACACGATCAGTAGGCCCTTAATACTAGTAACGGCACTGTCAGGTCCCGTTACCATGCTATTAAGGGTAATTAATCTCATTAATTATCTATTAAACATTAGTAACCACCGGGGCCACATGTCGGGCCAGGGTACTATGTAACGACCAGTTCTTGTATTATAAAAGGACTGGTCGATGATACACAGGGGGGCGCGCTCAAACTCGCTGACACTCTCTGACACATACACAGTCTCTGGGCTGAAGCTCTTAGACACTTAATACAACAACCGCACACCCCGTGGAGTAGGGTATTACGCTCAGGCAGCCCGAACCACGTAAATCTTTGTGTCCATTTGCCCTATTCTTTGAAATCTCTATGCACCCAATATCAAACTATAAACTCCGTGAGCTATCAACGGTAGTATCGCGAGAATTGCCGGAAAAACACTCCGACATCTTCCAATACGGGAGCTGAAAAAATATACTTTTCTTCTTCCAACTATACCACCTATCTTCCTCAGTGCGCTTTCTCTTATTATTCGTCTTTCCAAAACTCACTTGATCAAAAGTCTCGTATTGTTGGAGTACATCGTGACCAGAGAGTGATGTTGGAGCCTCTCTATTCTCTATTTTGTTGTTGAAAGAAGCTTTGACCCGACGCCACCGGTGATCCTGAGGTTGGAAATGACGATGACCCATGTAGCAATACTTTCGTCCATGTTTCAACCACAAGGCGTCAGTGTTTACATGGCAGTATGGACATGCTAGCCTACCTTTTGTGCTCCATCCACATAGCATTGCATATGCTGGAAAATCATTTATTGTCCACAATATAGAAGCTCGCATGAGAAATGTCTCTTTCTTTGAACTATCGTATGTTTCAACACCATCAGACCATAATTTCAATAGCTCATCAATCAAAGGCCGCAGATACACATCAATGTTGTTTCCAGGTGACTTTGACCCAAGAATTATCATTGACATCAACCAATAAGGCTGCTTCATACAAAACCAAGGTGGTAGATTATAAGGGATTAGAATCACAAGCCATGTACTGTAAGAAACATTCATTACTCCAAAAGGATTGAAACCATCAGACGCTAGCCCAAGTCTATGTTGCGAGGATCAGATGAGAAATTTGAGTGAATGCTATCAAAATGCTTCCATGCTTTCAAATCAGCAGTATGGCGTAATATTCCATCATCAATATGTTCTTCTTTGTGCCAGCGCATGTTTGATGTCGTTGATTCTGCCATATAAAACCTTTGAAGATGGTGAATAAGAGGGAAGTATCATAGAATTGCATGCTACAAGCTTCTTGGCTTTTCCACAAAGCAAAGCCTCTCTTGCATCCCCACCAGTACTATTTTTCCATCTTAATTCACCACATTTTGGGCATCGATCCAGCAGAGAATAGTCCTTCCGGAATAACACACAGTCATTGACACATGCATCGATCTTTTCGTAGCTCAGCCCGAGGTCACGATCAACCTTATGATCTTTATCAAGTGTAATAGGAATGCAATGGCCCTCTCGAAGCACATATGAGAATAGTTCAAGGATGAACTCACATGCTTTTTTGCTCAAATCAGTTAAACCCTTTATCTGGTATAACCTGACAATGAAGTATAATTGGGTCACCTTCTCACAACCTGGATACAACTTCTTTTTTGCATCATTTAATAAGTCATAGAATGCCTTTGCACACTCAGTTGGCTCATGCTGGTTTATAGTATTTTCTGGATCATCAACACCTGCTGAAGTACCACCATGATCACCAATGCCTCTAAGAAGGCTGGACAACATATTTTCCATAGCAGCATCGTCAGAAATTATCTCCTCATTATTTGCTGATTGCTCAACAATTTTTTTCTTAACTCGTTTTTCTCCATGGTGTACCCAACAAGTATAATCAAATGACATCCCATTACGAGGCAAGTGAAGATGAACTTCCTTGCGTCTCCCGTGGCAAATATTACGACATTTAGTGCAAGGACAAGGCTTAGTTTCTTCTTAACAAGTGCCCTAGAATGCTAAATTTAAAATGACTTCATTCCATCCTGCCACTCCTTCGTATGCCTGTCTTTTCCCATCCATGTCTTATCTTCTGACATCACTTCCTACAATTCAATCAGCCTATCCGTAAGAGGATTGAACTACGATAACATTATGTGAGCAATTGTACCTAGCGTTGTTGCTCCTCCACGTGCGGCGGCCGGCGGATGCTCCTCCACGCCGGTGGACGGCGGATGCACTTCCAATAGCGTGGCGGCTACCGGATGCTTCTCCAAGAGCATGGTGGCTTGCAGATGCTCCTCTAAGAGCGTGGCGGCCGGCGGACGCTCCTCCAGGCGCGTTTTGTGCAATCGAGAGATTGGCCATTGTGGATCGAAGGGCCCGGCGGGGAGGCAGTCAGGACAAAGCGTACGTGAAGCTATCAGAGTAGCCCCAACACTGTGCTGGGCCGCTTGTTATTCGTGGGCTAAAACTACTGTGAGTCACTTTGTATTCCTATGCCGAAACTGCGCTGGAACGCTTGGTGTTCGTCCCCATGTACGCGTGAGCCCATGTACCGAAATTTGGCGTCGTTAAAGGAGCTGTTTTTCGATAGGAGGAGAAATTTTTAATTTGACACGTGAAGGGCCCATCGTATGCTGGGAAAAATTATGCTTTAGAAGTATACGATTCCTTGGTGTTATCCCTGTCATGTCCGGCAATCATATGACCTCGTTCGTTCATGTGGACACATGTCACAGTCATGCAACTGCTTCATTCGTCCGTTCATGTGGACACATGTCACAAATGTGGAACTGCTTCATCCGTCCGAACCCGACATTTATTTTTCAGCTATTTATATTTGTGAATGTAGGCCTAGAGGGGGGTGAATAGGCCTTCTTGAATTTTCTCGGTTCCTGTAACACTCAACAACAAAGTCAATACCAGAGATATCAGACTAGTCTGGTAAAGTGCGGACTAGTCCAGTTTTCACGGGCTAAGTTGATCAAGTTCAGTCAATTTGATTGATTCGTTAATGTTTGTAGCGGAAATATAAACTTGAATGACAGTTTAATAGTTGTATGTCAAATTCTATTACAATTAAGGCTCTTGTTCAACAATTTAACTCAAATTGAACAAAGTGAATCAAACCCTAGATTAAGTTGATCAATTAAGATGAAGAACGCAAAAGGACAAGACACACAATTTATCCCGTGGTTCGGCTACCACGAAGGCAACCTACGTCCACGTTGAGGAGCCCACAAAAGGACCGGGTCTTCTCCAACACTTCCCTCGTCGGATCGCCACGAAGGCCAATCCTCTTCCACTAATCACAAAGGGTAAATAACCAAGTTGAAGGGGCGTTCTCACACGTTGAGAGCTCCCTTGATTACAACTTACAAAGCCACCAATAACACACTCGAAAATTACAAATTGAGACGCAAGAGTGTGTTAGAGAATCAAACCAAGAGCTCAATGATGTGTGCCAAGTGTCTCTCCAATGATCTAGAAGTGATCTTCAATAGATTGATCGATTTTGCACTTAATTTCATGGAGAGAGGTGGTTTTTGAGTCTCTTGGGAGGTGTGACGGCGCTAGGGTTCGAGCGATTGTAAAAGTGGGCCGTGCACCTCTATTTATATGGGGTTTCTAAAAGTGACCGTTAGGATTCAGAAAGATCGGACTAGTCTGTGGTGGTCACCAGACTAGTCCGGTGTGCTTTGTGTAGCAAATCCTAAGTGTCCAGGAATATCGGACTAGTCCGGTTGAAAACGGACTTGTCCGATTTCACTACTGGAAATCTTCGGACTAGTCCGATTGCCATCGGACTTGTCCGGACATATGAAACCCTAAGTGTTTAGGATGACAAGTCCGCACTTGGAGGACTTGTCCGATTTAGATCAGTGTGTATATCGGACTAGTCCGTGTAGACACCAGACTTGTCCGAAGTGGATCAGAAAGAATATCGGACTAGTCCGGTGAATACCGGACTTGTCCGATCTAGTGCAAAAAGTGATATCGGACTAGTCCGGCTGATATCGGTCTAGTCCGGTCCTGTATAACTTTGTGCATTGTGTGTGTGTGCTTGAAAGTGATTGAGCTCTTGGGTGTGTTTCCTTAACACACTCCATACATAATAATCTACTATTTTCTTCTCCTTGAGCTCAAATTCACTTTGCTTCTCATTTCCCTTCTTTTTGGCATTTTGTTCATTTTTCATTATTTGCCTGCATTCATCTCAACAAAAGGATTAGGATCCCAATTGCTTGTCATAAATCATCCAAAACCCACAAGGGAGTCCTAGATGCACTTTCAATCTCCCCCCTTTTGGTGATTGATGACAACCAATTGAGATTTCACAAAATAAGGCAAAAAATGAGATTTTCATAAAGTGTGCACATATGACTCAAAAATACATCAAGCAACAAGAGAATTATCCATATGTGCATTCTTTATGGTGGGATGCATACTAAGTGCATGAATACATTGAGACTGATAGAATTTACATTAATCAACCGATACCAAGTGCATATGACATTCCAGGAGCAAAAATGCAGTTTTCATCACATACTCACAAATAAATTGAGCAATTCATCACAAGACCAAACTTAATATGAAAACAGTGTTAAACTATTACAATCACAAATAAAAGTACAGAGAAGGCTCTCTCCTCGCATCCTATTACAGCTAAAGGTAAGACTTGACTCCCACTCAATCTCTCCCCCTTTGGCATCAAGACACCAAAAAGAGAGAGAGGAAGGTCCTAGGTTCTTCACTCTTCGCTGTCTGTCCTCTCGTCATCTTCTTCGTCTTCTTCGCTCTCCGCTGGACGAGGAGGAGAGGGAGGAGGAGGAGCGGAGCTGCTCGAGCCCCCAATGCCAAAAATAGGCAAGCTCGGAGGGGGACAAGGGCCCGAGCTCGGAGATGTCAAGATCAGAATCTTCAGAAATTACTGGAGATCCAATGGGGTTGATCTCCAGCTTTTCACTCAGTTGCTTCACGTTGGCTTTGATATATCTCATATCCTCCTTCCTCTTCTGATTGAGTTTATGAAGCTTTACTTCAGTCTTCTTGCAGGAGGAGAATATCGCGGACAAGTATTTGAGGATCCCACTGGCGGATCCTCTCCGAGGGGCTTCCCTGGAGGGGGGAGGAGCCCTAGCAACATCTCTTTCTCTTGTCAGTGCCTCAGGACTTGAGGCTGGCGAGGGAGCAGCCTGGACACTCACAGGCTGAGGCTTCTGAGGCCTCAGGGGAGTGTGCTCTACATCCTTCACGAATTCTATTCCTGTGACCTTCTCAATCATGAACATCAAGTAGGGAGCATAGCCACAAGACCGGTTGGGGGTGCTTGAGATGTTGACCATGTCGTTCCATATGTAATCTGCAACATCAAACTGTCTCTTCTTGCTTATGACCCTCATTAGAGTCCGGAGGTAGCCCTGTACACTCCCTGCATCCCCATCCTTGGGGGCAATGGTCTTCCGGAGAACTCTGTTCAGAACCACAAAGAAGGGCTTCATGTTCTTTGTGGGGGGAGGAACATACTTAGAGTTGGGCTCATACAAGAACTTCATTCTGTCCCTCTCAATGACCCCTATGTTGTGGATGATCAGGTGGTCATGTCCAGCAGAGTCTAAATGGAGCGAGCTTGCAAAATCCTCCTGAGTGATGGAGTACTTGGATCCATGGGTCATCCAAGTCACACTCTCTTCATCTTCACTCGAGAAGTGGCACGTTGCATAGAATTGTGCAATCACTTCATCATTCCAATTGTGTCTGAAGGCAAACAGATCCTTGAGACCATTTTTTTTTTTGCTGCAGCAATGACCTCATCATGAGCTGAGCACTTCTTCTTCTCTAGGTGGGCCCAGTCAATCCACTGACTGCGCACCACCGGAGTCTTCATCGGCAGGTAAACCGGCCTGTAGAAATCTGCATGGAAGTTTGACCAAAACCTTCCATCAGCTGCCTGCTTTGGCCTTCCATAGCAATCAATGCTTCTTAGCTTGGCTGCCACATCGCTGCCTTTCCCATTGAATTTATCTTCATTGGGGTCTCGGACCCCTTCTCTGGGAGCATGAAGCTTCAAGGGCCCGACTGGCCCCGTTGCGACTCCCTTGCCATTTCCCTTTGCTTGACGAAGGCCGCTTGAAGACGTAGCAGCCTTTGAGGCGGGCTTCTTGACACAGACCTTCCTCCGAACCTGGGGAGGGGAGGTAGCAGGCTCGGAAGGTCTTTCTTGACGTTTCTTGCCAAGACCCGCCGAGGACCGAGGTGCCACCTCGTGGTCCAACTCGGCCTCAAAGTCGGAGATCTCGTTGTCGGAGCTCGACATGATCTGAGAATGATTGAGCAAGAATAATGACAAGTTATACAAGGCATAGGTAAGACAAGATAGCAATGGATGGCATTATGGAAATAAGGAATTAGGTTTCAGGTTCCGAAATATCGGACTTGTCCGGTGCTCAGGCACGGACTAGTCCGGGGTACCGGACTTGTCCGTGCATGGACCGGACTAGTCCGGTGTTCATCCTCAAAAACCTAACAGATTGGACAGGATACAATCCCTAATGCAAATCTAGTCTAGCATACACGTAGTACATCAACTAAACATGTAACTAGTGAAGGGTGCTAGGCCAAACGATCAACAATTGAGAAAAACACGATTTCTAGGATTTTGAAGATTTTTACCGAAGAAATCGATGGAGGCTTGAAGGTTTGGGGGTTGGAGGCCGAACTAGTCCGCTAGCTTCAATCCCCAAGTCTTCAAGCTTGATCTCCACCCAAATGAGTGGCTTTTCGACGGAGGATGCAAAAGATCGCCTTGGGAGCTCGAGCGCAAGAGAGAGAAGCCTAGAGCGAATGTGAGGGTGAGGAGACTAGGGTTTGGTGGCGGCTAGGGTTATGGACACGAAAAATCGGACAAGTCCGGACATGACCGGACTAGTCCGAAGTCATCCAGAGACCTATATCGGACTAGTCCGTGGTCTATCGGACTAGTCCAGCCTAACCGGCACTCTGCGGACACCACAGACTAGTCCGTGGTCACCAGGAAAGAATTGCATAGCCCATTCATATATATTTGAAGGTTCAATAATAGAGAATACAGAGGCAAAACAATTCAAGTAATCTTGATGAATTTGACCAGTAAGCATACAACAATCATACAATGATCAAAATTCATCAAGATCTAATAATTGACATAGTTTTTCGAGAGAAAAATGGAGAGGGATGATTTTCACAATTCAATCAACATTTTTGAAGCAATCATACAGGTGTGCAACTTTTCAAGCCACACTCCGAGAATCAAGAATATTTAGCTCATTTCGGAGTTCACAAAAACGCTTTTCATCAAGTGGCTTGGTGAATATGTCGGCCAATTGTTTTTGTGTGTTGACATGTGAGATGGTTATGTCTCCTTTCATGGAATGGTCTCTCAAGAAATGATGTCTTATGTCTATGTGTTTAGTCCTAGAGTGCTCAACTGGATTGTGGGCTATTTTAATGGCACTCTCATTATCACAAAGGAGAGGAATACGGTTCATATTGTAACCATAATCCCTTAGAGTTTGTCGCATCCAAAGGAGTTGTGCACAACAACTCCCGGCTGCAACATACTCCGCTTCGGCTGTGGATAATGCAATGGAATTTTGTTTCTTAGATGACCAAGAAACCAAAGATCTTCCTAGGAATTGGCATGTGCCAGAGGTGCTTTTTCTATCAACTTTGCACCCGGCATAATCTACATCGGAGTAACCAATGAGATTGAATTTGGAGCCTTTTGGGTACCAAAGACCAAGGTTGGGTGTATGAACTAAATATCTCAAGATTCTTTTTCTGGCTGTCAAGTGACATTCCTTAGGGTTTGCTTGAAATCTTGCACACAAACATACACTCAACATAATATCTGGCCTAGATGCACATAAGTAGAGTAAAGATCCAATCATAGAGTGATATACCTTTTGGTCGACACTCGGTCGATCTTCATTGAGATCCAAGTGGCCATTCGTAGCCATGGGAGTCTTTATGGGCATTGCCTTGTCCATGCCAAACTTCTTGAGTATGTCCTGCGTGTACTTGGTTTGGCTTATGAATGTTCCTTCCCTTTGTTGCCGCACTTGGAATCCTAAGAAGTACTTCAATTCTCCCATCATTGACATTTCAAACCTGTCTGTCATAATTCTACTAAATTCTTCACAGAAAGATTGGTTAGTTGACCCAAAAATTATATCATCAACATAGATTTGGCAAATAAAAAGATCATTATCTAGATTCTTTGTGAATAATATATAATCTACTTTGCCAATTTGAAAACCATTATCAATTAAGAAATCTCTAAGACACTCATACCAAGCTCTAGGAGCTTGTTTGAGGCCATAGAGAGCCTTACGCAGTTTATATACGTGGTCGGGGAACTCTTCGTCTTCAAACCTAGGTGGTTGCTCCACGTACACCTCTTCCTTGATCGGTCCGTTGAGGAAGGCGCTTTTCACGTCCATTTGATACAGCATGAAATCATGGTGAGTAGCATATGCAAGTAATATTCTAATTGATTCAAGCCTAGCTACTGGAGCAAAAGTCTCAACGAAATCCAAACCTTCGACTTGTGAGTAACCTTTGGCCACAAGTCGTGCCTTGTTTCTTATCACCACTCCGTGTTCGTGTTGCTTTTTGCGGAAGACCCACTTGGTGACCACTATATTTGCATTGGGTCTTGCCACAAGTTCCCAAACCTCGTTTCTCTTGAAGTTGTTCAACTCTTCTTGCATTGCCACCACCCAGTCCGGATCCTTCAATGCATCCTCAGTCCTGCGTGGTTCCAAAAAGGAGACAAACGAGTAATGCTCACAAAAATTAGCTATATGAGATCTAGTGGTTACTCCCTTTTGGATGTCACCGATGATGTTGTCGATTGGGTGATCCCTTTGAATGCATTGGTGTACTCTTGGGTGTGGCACTTGGAGAGTTGTGTGTTGGTGATCATTTTCTTCTCCCCCTGAGTTGTTGCCCTCGTTGATTTGTTGATCATCTTCATATTCTTGTGATTGATCTTGTATCGAAGCTCCCCCTTGATTGTTGATCTCCTCTTGTGGTTCACTTTCCTCTTGTATTTGTGACGATGACTCTTGTGGTTGAACTTCGCCTAGAGCCATTCTCTTCAATGCTTGATAAGGAGCTTCTTCTTTACCTAATTCACATTGATCAACTTGCTCCTTTTGGGAGCCATTAGTTTCATCGAACACTACGTCACGTGCCACTTAAACAAGTCCGGAGGCCTTGTTGAAAACACGATAGGCGTAAGTGTTCAAATCATAACCAAGCAAGAAACCTTCATCTGACTTTGAAGCGAACTTTGAAGTCCTGGGATTCTTGTTCAAGATATAACATGGAGAGCCAAAAACTCAAAAATATGAAATGTTTGGTTTGTTACCGGTGAGTAGCTCATAAGGAGTCTTCTTGAGTAGTCGATGAAGGTAGAGTCGATTTGCGGCGTGGCAAGCGGTGTTAATTGCTTCTGCCCAAAATCGATCCGAAGTCTTGTATTCATCGAGCATTGTTCTTGCCATCTCTATGAGCGTTCGGTTCTTCCTTTCGGCAACTCCGTTTTGTTGTGGAGAGTATGGTGCTGAAAATTCGTGCTTGATTCCCTCCTCATCAAGGTACTCCTCCACTTGTATGTTCTTGAACTCCATGCCGTTGTCGCTCCGAATACTCTTGATCGATAGTGAGAACTCGTTTTGCGCTCGCTTGAAGAATTTCTTGAGTGTCCCTTGTGTTTCTGACTTGTCATGCAAAAAGAACACCCAAGTGAAGCAGGAAAAATCATCAATAATGACTAAACCATATTTATTACTGCCGATGCTTATGTAAGCAATTGGACCAAACAAGTCCATATGAAGTAGTTCAAGCGGTCTTGTCGTAGTCATGATGTTCTTTGCGGGATGATGTGCTCCAACTTGCTTCCTGGCTTGGCACGCACTACAAGGCCTGTCTTTCTCAAAAACAACATTTTTCAAACCTCGGATGTGATCGCCCTTGAGGAGTTTTTGAAGATTCCTCATACCAACATGTGCTAGCCGTCTATGCCACAACCAACCCATGTTGGTTTTTGCAATCAAGCATGTGTCGAGTTCGGCTTTATCCTTGTCGAAGTCAACAAGGTAAAGCTTTCCCTTCAACATACCCTTGAATGCAATAGAACCATCACTCCTCCTTGAGACGGTCACACCCTCGTTAGTGAACAAGCAATTATAACCTTTGTCACATAATTGAGATATGGACAGCAGGTTATAATCTAAAGATTCAACATGTAAAACATGAGAAAGAGTGTGTTCAGAGGATATTGCTATTTTACCGGTACCGAGCACCCTTCCTTGACTATTATCTCCGAAGTAGATGCCTTCGTTTGGGTCCTCGTTTTCTTCATATTCCACGAACATCCTCCTTTCTCCGGTCATGTGGTTGGTGCATCCACTGTCTAGCACCCATTTGGATCCACCGGAGGAATAGGCCTGCAGAAACAAATTATGCCTTGGTTTTAGGTACCCAAGCTTGCTTGGGTCCTTGGAGGTTAGTTACAATACATTTGGGCACCCACACATGGGATTTTGTGTTCCCATGGCGTGGCCCAGCATAATAAGCATAAACTTTACCAAGATTGTTTCTCATTAATACATAAGAGGCATCAAAGGTTTTGAACAAAAGTTGCTGTTGTTTATGGATCGGACTAGTCTGGGTGACCGGACTTGTCCGGATGACCGGACTTGTCCGGACCACAACCGGACTAGTCTGGTGTTCATGAGAGTTCGGGTTCTTAATTTTCGAGTAACCAGGTTGTGAGGGTCCTCCCTTCACAAAGGTAATCCTTCCCTTATTATTCTTATGACTTCCAGCATTTTGCTTTCCATCATAAGAGTAACCAATGCCATACTTGACATTTGGAGGTCTTTGGACCAAGTATGAACTACGTGCATAGTTGATCCTCTCCTTGTCAAATATTCCACATTTGGTAGGATTTTTATCCTTTGTGGAGGTAGACTTTTCCTTCAAACTGGTGTTGATTTTACCACATTTGCACATATGAACAAGATTAGTTGAAGTGGGTTGAGAAGGTAGACTTGAAGAGGAGGAAGATTCACTTAGCTTGAGTGACTCAACTTGCACTTCAAGGATCTTGTTAACCTTGATCAGGTCATCAAGTTGATCCTTGATTGCAATGTTTGAGTTGGTTAACTCCAAGCAAGTTTTCTTGCTTTAAGCTAGCTCAAGCTCTAGTGAGCTGTTTTTCTCTTTTTCAAGAACTAGAAGATTGTCAAGTTCGACATACTTCAACTTTTGGGATATAATCATGTCCTCTTGACGATCAATTAGCCATTCCTTATCAACAAGTTGGTCAAGTAAAAATTTCATTTTAGCAGCAGTTTTTCTATCTAATCCAATTAACATATCTTCATCATCACTATCTAGTTCATCATTACTTGAGTAGGAATGCATGGAAGGATTTTTGATGTTTACCTTGCGTTTACCTTCCTTTGCCATGAGGCAAGTGCCATTTCCCTTCTTTGTACCGAGCATGGGGAAGAGTGTGGGTTTCTTGGATGTGCTTTCAATGGCTATGCTAGCCATCTCTTCTTCATCGGATGATGAGGACTCATCGTTTTAGTCCC
Organism: Tuctoria greenei; assembly: GCA_036927565.1. NCBI lineage: Eukaryota > Viridiplantae > Streptophyta > Magnoliopsida > Poales > Poaceae > Tuctoria > Tuctoria greenei. The sequence continues at coordinate 182,618,552 of JAYESD010000002.1, forward strand.
ACTCCTTTCCAATGTGTGCTTGTTCAGCTTGTTTCTTCTTCTTGAAGAATTTCTTCGGTTGAGGCTTGGCTTCTTTATTCTTCTTCTTGTTGTCCTCATACGGGCAATCGACTATAAAGTGGTTATACTCACCACAATTATAGCACGCCCACCTCATCTTCGGCTTTGTCCTCTCCTTTTACTTGCCTTCACTTGATTTTGTTCCTTGTCTTTTCTTCATTATTATTTTGAACTTTTTCATGAACAAAATCATATCCTCTTCGTCCAGCTCACTGCTTTCATCATCGCTGTCCTCCTCAAGCTGTGCTTCTCTTGCTTCTTTGGATAGAGGCTTGAGTGTGGACTTTAAGGCAACTCCCTTCTTCTTGGCCGATGTGAGGTCAGCTATTTCTTTGACGTGCTTGGCTTGTTTCTCCATCATTTCAAAGTTGATGATTTTGCCAAGCAATTCATCTGGAGTCATCCTCTTGTACCCGGGACTTTCTCTGATCATAGAGCATAGTGTGACATTGCAAGGCATAAAGGCTCTAAGGATGAGCTTTACAACCTCGTGGTCATTCCACTTCTTGCTCCCATATGATCGAACCTTGTTTACAAGTGTCTTCAATCGGTTGTACATGTCCTGGGGAGACTCGTCTTCCTCAATTGCGAACCTTCCTAGTTCGCCTTCGATCATTTCAATTTTTGCCTCCCGCACATGCAGGTCACCTTCATGGGCTGTTTGTAGTGTGTCCCGTATTTCCTTGGCAATCTCCAGTCCGTCCACCTTTGTGAATTCATCTCGACTTAGAGAGGAGGTGATTACGGCTGCGGCTTGAGCGTTTCTGTGGATGGCTTGCTCTTGACTTGGGGTGAGCTCTTCGTTGTCATCTGGGATGTCTATTCCTGTGCACACAATATGCCATAAACATGGGTTAAGGGAAATCAAGTGCATCTTCATATTTTGCCTCCACATGGAGTAATCACTCCCATCGAAGTGTGGGGCTTTTCCAAGAGGAATAGATAGGTAATGGCTGTTGTTTGAATTTAAACGATCATAGTTAAAAGGATATCGGGAGTAGTCGGTGTGACTACTCCCCTTCTTCTTTTCTTCAACTGTAGCTTTCCCTTTGGAAAGTGCTTTCTTTCTGACGAGTGCTTTCAGCTCCAGCATCTCCTCGTCATCATCATCGAAGTCTTGAATTGCTTCGAGATACTTTTCCAGCTTTTGGTTCTTGTCGTTGTTCACTTCTTCCTGGTTGTTGATTTTCTGAACTTCCTTCATGTCCGACATGATCTCTTCGAGTGGTTGCACTCTTTCTTGAAGAACCTGCTCTGATACCAATTGAATGTAGGCCTAGAGGGGGGTGAATAGGCCTTCTTAAATTTTCCCGGTTCCTGTAACACTCAACAACAAAGTCAATACCAGAGATATCGGACTAGTCCGGTAAAGTGTGGACTAGTCCGGTTTTCACGGGCTAAGTTGATCAAATTCAGTCAATTTGATTGATTCGTTAATGTTTGCAGCGGAAATATAAACTTGAATGACAGTTTAATAGTTGTATGTCAAATTCTATTACAATTAAGGCTCTTGTTCAACAATTTAACTCAAATTTAACAAAGTGAATCAAACCCTAGATTAAGTTGATCAATTAAGATGAAGAACGCAAAAGGACAAGACACACGATTTATCCCGTGGTTCGGCTACCACGAAGGCAACCTACGTCCACGTTGAGGAGCCCACAAAAGGACCGGGTCTTCTCCAACCCTTCCCTCGTCGGATCGCCACGAAGGCCAATCCTCTTCCACTAATCACAAAGGGTAAATATCCAAGTTGAAGGGGCGTTCTCACACGTTGAGAGCTCCCTTGATTACAACTTACAAAGCCACCAATAACACACTCGAAAATTACAAATTGAAACGCAAGAGTGTGTTAGAGAATCAAACCAAGAGCTCAATGATGTGTGCCAAGTGTCTCTCCAATGATCTAGAAGTGATCTTCAATAGATTGATCGGTTTTGCACTTAATTTCGTGGAGAGAGGTGGTTTTTGAGTCTCTTGGGAGGTGTGACGGCGCTAGGGTTCGAGAGATTGTAAAAGTGGGCCGTGCACCTCTATTTATATGGGGTTTCTAAAAGTGACCGTTAGGGTTCAGAAAGATCGGACTAGTCCGTGGTGGTCACCGGACTAGTCCGGTGTGCTGTGTGTAGCAAACCCTAAGTGTCCAGGAATATCGGACTAGTCCGGTTGAAAACGGACTTGTCCGATTTCACTATTGGAAATCTTCGGACTAGTCTGATTGCCATCGGACTTGTCCGGACATATGAAACCCTAAGTGTTTAGGATGACAAGTCCGCACTTGGAGGACTTGTCCGATTTAGATCAGTGTGTATATCGGACTAGTCCGTGTAGACACCGGACTTGTCCGAAGTGGACCAGAAAGAATATCGGACTAGTCCGGTGGATACCGGACTTGTCCGATCTAGTGCAGAAAGTGATATCGGACTAGTCCGGCTGATATCGGACTAGTCCGGTCCTGTATAACTTTGTGCATTGTGTGTGTGTGCTTGAAAGTGATTGAGCTCTTGGGTGTGTTTCCTTAACACACTCCATACATAATAATCTATTATTTTCTTCTCCTTGAGCTCAAATTCACTTTGCTTCTCATTTCCCTTCTTTTTGACATTTTGCTCATTTTTCATTATTTGCCTGCATTCATCTCAACAAAAGGATTAGGATCCCAATTGCTTGTCATAAATCATCTAAAACCCACAAGGGAGTCCTAGATGCACTTTCAATTTGCTACCCGAAAAGTACCTGATACCCGATATTTCTGTCTTTTCGATTCCGGTCTCGTTTTTATCGGTTTCGGTTTTTGGTCTCGGTTTATTTGCCCATCCCTAATTTACGTAGTAGTAGTATATGTGATATACATATTTCTCCTCCATGATTTTATTGCAAAACTATTAAGTGATATGTCCTATGTGCATATTACATATGTAAAACTAATGTAAAGTATAAAACTTTTTCAAAGGGAAGTCTTAGGTTTCATCAAATCTATCTTTGAGATTTACGCAATTTTGATCTGTTTTAACAATACAAGAATTGTACTTTTAGATTCACCATGATAATATTTACATAATATACAATCCAGTACTACATGTTATTGAAGTTAATAAATTACATATAAATCATTGGTCAAAGGTAATTAGTTCGACCAAAACAGAAATAGAGTTGAGTTGGTGCGGAGGAAGTATTATACATTGCTGTTTGCTGCAGAAGGTATGGTCCTTCGTTCAAGCTGTAGCCATTTGTACAGGCGGCTGATGCGACCAGGCGCACCGAGCTTACGTGCACGCCAGTCACTGAGGCGCCTTAAATGCGCGCAGTGCATGTGCATCTTTGAATTCAATTGGAACCGCTCCGCGTCCCATCACCACTACTGCGCGCGTCCGTTCATGTGGACACATGTCACAAATGTGGAACGGTATGCACAACATTGGATATGCATACCGTATCCATAAATTTTTTTTCCTTCTTTGGGTAGGAGTGGTTCCACTTCAATCTAAGTGCATTGGAGAGTGTCCGGCCATCATACGACCTGGTGTAATGAAGATTTTTGAATCTGATATACTCCTCTTTTTAATTCATATCGTTATGACCACAAGGTTGCATTGTCTCAACAAAACACCACATACAACAACAATGACTCAGCGGAATCGGGAACTGGCCAATTAAAAGTGAAGTTAGCAGTCTCGCGGTTCATAGAACGAAGCACGCGCCATCCTTTTTCTTCTTCCTTTTTTCTATCAATAATCGTGAGACTATTGAGTTCCATCTTCACCGGCACATATGTACGGTTCGGGTGTGCCGGTGTGGGATGCAACTTCGGTGCTCCCGTTTGTGCTTCCATGCGTACTGCCGCTTATGTGTCATCATCTAATTGGTTGAAGTTAAATCAGGCATTATGATAGGTAAATTAAAGGGCCAATAAAATCATGACACTTAAGTAGGAGCACGCATGGAAGCACTGAATGGGAGTATACAAGCCGTGTCCTCCCGTTCGGATGCAACTTCGGTGCTCCCGTTTGTGCTTCCATGCGTACTCCCGCTTATGTGTCATCATCTAATTGGTTGAAGTTAAATCAGGCATTATGTTAGGTAAATGAAAGGGCCAATAAAATCATGACACTTAAGTATGAGCACGCATGGAAGCACTGAATGGGGGTATACAAGGCGTGTCCTCCCGTTCGGATGCAACTTCGGTGCTCCCGTTTGTGCTTCCATGCGTACTCCTGCTTATGTGTCATCATCGAATTGGTTGAAGTTAAATCAGGCATTATGTTAGGTAAATAAAAGGGCCAATAAAATCATGACACTTAAGTAGGAGCACACATCGAAGCACTGAATGGGAGTATACAAGTCGTGTCCTCCCGTTCGGATGCAACATCGGTGCTCCCGTTTGTGCTTCCATGCATACTCCTGCTTATGTGTCATCATCTAATTGGTTGAAGTTAAATCAGACATTATGTTAGGTAAATGAAAGGGACAATAAAATCATGACACTTAAGTAGGAGCATGCATGGAAGCACTGAATGGGAGTATACAAACCGTGTCCTCCCGTTCCGATGCAACTTCGGTGCTCCCATTTGTGCTTCCATGCGTACTCCCGCTTATGTGTCATCATATAATTGGTTGAAGTTAAATCAGGCATTATGTTAGGTAAATGAAAGGGCCAATAAAATCATGACACTTAAGTAGGAGAACACATGGAAGTACTGAATGGGAGCATACAAGCCGTGTCCCTCCCGTTCTGTCCTCCCATGCATCATCTCGCTGATGTGTCAAAATGTTATTGGTCCCTTTATTAATGCTTAGTTTAACTACCATACCTTCACAACAAATAATATTGGCGTAGTCGACCTCGCTCATCTTCCGCGAGTCGGTCACCTTCCAACAGAAGCCATGCAGGTGCTTCCACAGCCGGAATGCCGTTCATCTTCACCGGCACATTATGTACGGTCTGGGTGTGCAAGTGTGTACCGTAACCCCCGTCGTGCGTCCCCAGTGGTGGTTGGAAGACCCCTGCAGGTATGTTCTGATTCCCGTCCTTTAACTACATCTATGTTTCCGATGACGCATGCGGTTCACCACCTGACAAACCAGCAAAGCCTCGGTGATGAGAGCAACATGCAAATTTCTTGATGACAAACTGGCTGCAAGCCGTGTCCCTCACATTCTGACCTCCCATGCGTCATCCCACTGATGTGTCAAAATGTTATTTTTCCCTTTATTAATGCTTAGTTTAACTACCATACCTTCACAACAAATAATATGATGACACGTCATCGAGAGTGTCATAAAAAAACTAGAGATGGATGCCTCAGCAGGCCGCAGCCAGCAGGCCGAAGTCAGCGGGCCGCAGTTAGTTTTTCATCAAAAAACTTGCATGCCGCTCAACCTTTTTTGGTTTGGCTGGTGGTGAACCGCCTGCGTCATCAGAAACCTAGAGATGGAGTAAGAGGTCTGGAATCAGAGCATACCTGTAAGGCTCTTCCCAACAACCACCGGGGACGGACGACGTACGGGGGGTTAAGGTACACCGACACACCCGTACCGTACCTGTACCCGGCGAGCCGTGTAGTTTCCTTCGAACCTCCGACAGAAGAAAGCGGCATGCAAGTTTCATTCGTTATGGAGAATGTTTGTTGTGTATTCATCAGGGAACACAAATACACTTTATATAGGCTATCTAGTGTAGTGTGAAACCAAAACAAAACCCTTTCGCACTACATAGATTCAAAAGCTAGCTTTAATGACTAAACGTAGGCCTACACAGTCAAAAAATGACGTTAGACCAACGCAGTCAACAATGACTATTACATGTGTGCGTGCTTATCCTTTCTACAATATGGTGGTGAACCGCCTGCGTCATCGGGAGCCTAGATGGAGTTGGAGGATAGGAATCGGAGCATACCTGCCTGGACCAGGATCGCCTGACGTAGCGACATTTTGCTGCATGCGTGCAGTAAAGGCTGCATCCACCGTTTGTTTTGATCCGACAGTTGTACTTCCCAGCTATCCAACTAAGGGGTCCATTCAAATCGTTTCTTAAACTCTTGTCTACTTGCTTCAACATGAGAAATAATTTACATGCATATAATGATGAATACTTCCAACATCTAAATAAAACAAACTTCTATAACTAATTAAAAGGATTAAAAACACATTAACTATCGAGGACATTAGGGAGGGTTGCGATGCTTTCATTTTGTAAACTTGACAAGAACTCAAGAGTTTTTATTTTAATTGCCTCTTGTTTGCATCAGCATGAAGTACAATCTTTTTTCTTTTTTCCTAGAGCATGAAGTGTCGAATAGATCGACCGCAATAATTATTGAGAAAATACCATATTTAAAAAGACTCTTGAAAATAGGATGCAGTAAAATTCATACATCAGGCGATCCTGGTCTGCCTGCAAGGGTCTTCCCAACAACCACCGGGGATGCACGACGGGGGTTAAGGTGCACCACAACATTGGCCCAGACTGTATGTGTACCCAGCCAGCTGCGTAGTTTTGTTTTATATTTTATTCCCTAGGCTTAAAAGTTTGCTCTTCCTCTCTGTTTTTGCTCTGTTTGCTCTTCCCCAGGCTTAAGAGTTTTATATTGTACAATATTTTTACATATGTAATATGACATAGGATATATAACTTGATGGTTTTGCAAAAAAATGGAGGAGAAATATTTATATCCCATGCAACTACGTAAATACACCCCAATTAATTAGCTAGTTATTTTTTAAGATGATAATAAAATATTATCTTTTTCTAAGTGAGGTGCCCGGGGTAGATGATGTACATGGCATAATAGCTTGTTTGGCATGCCAATGTGGATGTCCAACCCAGACTAAGGATGATAGCGAAATGGTCTTTTGAAGTTGATAGACTAAATAATTGACCCGTTTGAAAGTTCAAGGACCAAACTTAGTTTTGATTGAAAGTTTGAGGATGAAGTTGAGTATTGCTAGCTTGATGAGCTCAAGCTCGAAAAGTTCGAGTAAGCTCATTTGTTGTTGTCATCTGTGATATGTACGTATGATTAACTAAAATATATAATTCTATTAAAAATGTTCTATGGGACACAATTTTTATATATGATAGAAACAAACTCGCTCAAGTTCGACTCGTTGACAGCCCGACATGGAATTAAAGTTTTGGTGCAATCGTGTAATCAAAGATTTTCATCCGTTGGATCTACATCTTACGGTTATTACATCTTTTTATTTAACCCCTTCCACCACCACCACCACCCCTCCACCTGGTGGAGGAGGTTAAATAAAAATATTCCGTAATGTAGATCGATCCAAGGGTTGAAGATGGTTGATTGCACGATTGCACCAAACATCTGATTACATTCTAGTTGAACCCAACTTTAAAACATGAAATCTTTTGACACAGATTAATCCAGTCATGATATTTTTCTCTTCTTGTTTTTGTGATGTTTTATTTTTTCTTGTTTTGTGATGTTGTGTTTCATGTTTTGTACTTCCTCCTTCCCATATTACCTGTCGTTAAAAATTCGAACAAGTTTTCTAGTTCAAATATGAACTAAAAAAACTTGTTCTAACGACAAGTAATATAGGAAGGAGGGAGTAATGTTTTATGATAATGAACTCAATGTTGTTCGGCTGTTCCATCTGTTATTTGATTTTCTATCTGCTATTTAGTAAACTATCTATTCTATCTGTATTCTCTACTCATGAACGACCATCCACACCGCCGATGGCCTCTAAAGTGGCCTGTACGATACTTTAGCCGCTGGAGGTGTCAGGAGATCGCTCGCAGCGGGGCCTGCAAAGCGGTCTGTAAAATAGTATACAGTACTAACAGGTAGCGACTACTGGAAAGAAAAGATGAGACAGTGAACAGAGAGAAAAGAAAGGACAAGAAAAATGTTAGAAAAAGATAGGTATAACTCCAAAGTACCACTGGCCCTATGCCCCTATACGCGGTGTAATCATTACCACTACTCCTATACACGACCAGAAGTTATTACCACTGCTTCAAGGGAAGTGCTACGAACTAGATGTGCTGATTAGTTTATTTTGTGTTTATTGGGGATTATGTAACAGCTAGTTCTGTCGATTAGCGACGACTGGAATGAAAAGTGGAGACAATGAACAAAGAGAAGGGAACACTGATTTCCTTCGGGCACCGACTGCTATGAAATCTGGACTTCTGTGTAAGCGTGCAATCTGCGAATCTTAGCCGTTTGATGGAAATCCAAGGGTGGCTGCACCTTTTACATATAAATGTGTAAAAAGTGCGCAAGCAGGTGGAGGGATCTATGTGCAAAAAGTACGACACCCCTGGATGTCCATCACACGGCTGAGATTCGTGGATTGCACGCTTGCACAGGAGCCCAGGTTGCACAACAGTCGTTGCCTTTCCTTCGTGACAAACTACTGTATGATTGAATGCATTCATTTCTGGAAGAATCCATTTCTTTAAACTGTCCCGTGAGTTTCTTTTGATGCAAACGGGGCTAAACATAAGACGAGCGCGGATAGGGGAAACACAACAAGTGCAACCTTCATCAGAGACGAGGGGGCATAGGGGAAACACATATACTAGTACAAGTCTATTTTATATACTCCCTTTGTTCTCTTTTAATTGGCGTTGGGAGAACTAGCGGTGCATCCAAACGGGAATGGAGGGAATATAACCCATATAGTACAACGCTAGATGGCAGAACAGGTGATGCTCGTGCTTAATACTACAATTCTCTGTACAGAAGATTGTCTACTTCTCCCACGTAGGCCTGCCACAGCGGGCAGTTCCGTGGTTCCCCCCTATTGAGCAGCCCCAAGCGTCATTATCAATGTTGGGCACCGCCACCGGCGGCGCTTCTGGACGAGGCCAGCCCAGGAACCTCCAGGCGAAACCATCAATACTACTCATGGCTTCACACCGACACCGACAGCACTCCTTGTTGGTCCACTTCATGGCGACGGACCCGACCACATTGTAGCCGACATGGGCCTCACCTTTGACCTGCCGGATATACTGGAAGGTGTCGCGGGCCCTGCGGTTGCCATCGTAGCGGAGCATGGCGAGGACATAGGTCGCCACCATGTGGCCGTTCGCGACCGCCCGGGCAAGGAACTGGGTGCCCGGCTGCGTGCGACCGTGCAGGAAGACGAGGTCAAACCCGGTGACGTAGCACGCATGAGGGTTGTCGACGATTGCCAGGCGCTCCACAAGGCGGTTGTAGCTCCGGTTATACATCCAGATGCTCACCCGCTCCAGCGCCACGCGCCTGCCCACGTCGCGATCCCGGCACGCCGCGTGCATGGCCTTGCAGGTGGCGCGCAGACTGGAGAGGTCATCCACGGGCTACAGGGAGGTTGCGGCGACCCACCCTGCGATCAGGACCGCAATATCGTGTGGCAAGGGGAACCCCATGGGCTTCGAAGGGAACCAATGAGGATGCACGCGACGGAGACGAGGAGGAAGAGTACGCGCGGAGAAGAGGATGGCATGTGTGTGTTGCGGAGAAGAGGATGGTGTGTCTTTATTAGTACGCGTGGAGAAGACGATGAGACGCGTGCAGTGATGGTTATGGCTTCTAAAGTGCACCGTTTGGAATGCTACTTGCAGAACTGGGGTTACGGCTTCTAAAGTGCAACTGTACGCTACTTTAGCCGCTGGAGTTGTCAGCAGGCAGAAGATCGCCCGCAGCGGGGCCTGCAAAGCGGTCTGTAAAAAGTAGTCCTCCCTCCGCCCCAACTCAACTCTATTTTTAGCTTTGGTCAAACTTACATTTGGCCAATGATTTCTTGCTTGATCCTTATCCTGATCATCAAGGTCCTTCGCCTGCTGCCCAAGATGACTTGGGGCAGAATAGGGATGAAAACGGTCGAAATTGAGCTTATTACCTTTGACAACTCCTTATTTAAACTGGTGTCTAAATAAAAAATTTAAAGAATTGAGCTTATTACTCCCTCCTCTCTAAATACTTGTCGCTTTGTAGTTCAAAACTAAACTACAAAGCGATATTTACTACGGTCCCGTTTGGAACGTAGGAATCCAAATCACAGGAATTGGAAAAAACATAGGAATGGACAAAATGCAGGAACGAAGAAAGAAACTATAAACAAAATTCTTTAGAATCTTAACTATCATTATTTGTAATACATAAATCAAAGTCATAAATTCTTGCCAAAATGAACTTCCAGTTTGCTTCATAAAAAACTTCATTCCTGTATTTCTAACATCAAAACGTCTACTGCATTGCAGTAGCACAGAAATAATTATTCCCTTGTTTCAAAAAAAGAAATAATTATTCCATGCGAATCATTAGGTTAGTTAATTTGACTTTTAGCACCCTATATATTCCCTCCATAGCCAACCAGCAAACCACAAAGAACTTGGACTGGGTTATTTCATTTCTCCATTTTACATAGGAAAGGAAGTCATTCTACAGGAAACGAAATATGATTCCTGTTTTCCAAACACCTGTGACATAAGCACAATGTAGGAATGAATTCTTTTGAAGTTTCCTTTAAAAATCCTCTATTCCAAGGGACGGAGAGAGTACATGTCAGCCCATTAGACCCAACCTACTATTTGGAAAGTATTCGGTTATTGTTCGGAAATCTTTCATTAAAATATGGTATTCCGACAATTCGGACGGAAATCAGTCTAAATCATTTCCACTCCGTTTACCAAATTTCAATGTCCGATAAAAACGGTAATCTGATCGAAAATTTCGGAAATTTTCATAAATGGTAATCACATCGGAAATTTTCGAAAACGGCGTCAGACGGTTCGGGAATTTACCGTACCGTTTTCATCCCTAGGGTAGAATGATCCTGGCTCAAAACAATGACGGTGCTCATCAAGCTCACAAGCTCAACTTCATTCATCCTCAAACTAGCTAATTATTTCGGATGGATTTACGTTAAGGGGTGTGCATTCAGTATACCCGATATTTTGGTTCGGGTATTTCGGTCTTTTTCAAAATTCGGTTTCTTGAAATCACTACCCGAATTGTTGTAATAATATTAGGTACCTGAACATTTTGGGTACCAAAATTCCAGTTCGGTCTTCGGTCCTACCCGATATATCCGAATTATACATTATATCCATGTCATGTTTGCACAAATTTAATATGATTGATAAATTTAATCCCATGAGGTCATTTATTATAAATTGACAAATGAAAAATAAAAAATAAACGTTTAAATCCAACAATTTCACACATCACAACTTGAAAATAAAATATCTAAATTTGAATTGTTCATAGTTTAGCACGCATAATTTAACTTATTATTTGATAGACCAACTATTCTGTTATTTCAGTTACCTGAGAGTGGTACCCGAACCCGTCATTTATTTTTTAGTTATTTATATTTGCTACCCGAAAAGTACCCGATACCTGATATTTCGCTCTTTGCGATTCCTGTCTCGGTTTTATCAGTTTTGGTTTTTCGGTCTCAGTTTATTTGCCCACCCCTAATTTACGTAGTAGTAGCATATGGATATACATATTTCTCCTCCATGTTTTTTTGCAAAACTATTTAGTGATATATCCTATGTGCATATTACATATGTAAAACTAATGTAAAGTATAATACTTTTTCAAAGGGAAGTCTTAGGTTTTGTCAAATCTATCTTCGAGATTTACGCAATTTTGATTTGTTTTAACAATACAAGAATTGTACTTTTAGATTCACCATGAAAATATTTCCATAATATACAATCTAGTACTAAATGTTATCGAAGTTAATAAATTCCTTATAAATCATTGGTCAAAGGTAATTAGTTCGACCAAAACAGAAATAGAGTTGAGTTGGGGCGAAAGAATTATTATACGTTGCTGTTCGCCGCATAAGGTTTGGTCCTTCGTTCAAGCCGTAGCCATTTGTACAGGCGCACCGAGTATATGTGCGCCAGTCACCGAGGCGCCTTAAACGCGCGCAGGGCATGCACATCTTTGAATTCAATTGGTACCGCTCTGCGTCCCATCACCACTACTGCGCGCGTCGAGAGACGAACAGCCAGGCAGGTTCAAATCCCCTGCCCACATGCTGTGGGACCCACATGTCAGCCACCTCTACTGCACCTGCAGTACTGCAGAGGCCTGACCACTCAGTTGCAGTAACCGCAGTGCAATTACTGCAGGGGATTTCGTCGACGCTATAAGATCACCCGGGCACACCATCGTCTTCACCGCACAGCCACTCTTCCTCTCTTCCCAAAACCGCGCCAAGAACACCATGGCTTACAAGACAACGCCGCCGCCAAGCCCGCCGAAGGATGCCAAGGGGAAGCGTCTCCGACCAGACTCCCCCCCGGACATGGAGTGGGCTCTCCGGAAGATGGCGTGCGATGTATTTGACAATACATTACACTCCATGCGTCGCCTTGGGCTTGGTCCCCTTCAATGCTGCAATGGGGACCACGAGCCACTACGTCTTCGGCATGACGCACTTGGCCGGTTGCCTCGACGTCCTCTGGGAGACGCAGGCGGACGAGCTCAGCATTTTCGGCCGCGAAATCCTGGTGGCGGCGACGTCCAGGAAACTGGGCTTCCCGTCTCCATCGCGGGAAGCACCCCCGCCTAGCCAGGAGCCCTAGGACGAGGAGGAGAAGGAGAAGTAGGTGGAGCAAGGTGGAGAAGTAGTTTTTTCTTGTTCTTAGTTGTGTTGCTTATCTTTTCTTGTTTGTAGTTTGTGTTTTTCTTTTTTCTTATTTGTAATGTATCATCTTAGGATAATGAACTTTATATTTATGTTCATTGGTGCGCAAAAATAGTTCTAATGTTGCTGTTCTAACGATAAACTAGTGGACTATTTATTTCTTTTATCTTTTAGAATGGAATATATTTCCACTTCTAACTCTATTGAGCTGGAGATCCAGAAAGTGACTATCACCTACTAGTTTATCTGACAGGACCAGCAGGGAGAAGCCCACTCTCTGTTCAAACCCAACACGGATCCAACATAATGAGCAATCAAACAGCAAAGCACGTAGTAAATCACAAAAAACGCAACAACAGTTTCTGGAGTACGTATGAACTTTAGCCCAGATTAGATGCTCGTGGGCGTCATTGCAAAAGGGTGAAGAAAAAAAAAGGCTTGATTTCGGATTGCATGCAAAAACAAACTAGAAGTCAAGGTCATCGAAATTTTCGCCCGATTTGGATTGAGTCTTAGTTATAGACTTCCATAATAATAAAATGTATCGGGTATTTTAACTTTCACAAGTGTGTCATCAAATGTATCGGGTGTTTTACTTTCACTAGTGTGTCATAAAGTGTACGTCGGCCACGTATCCAGATCCAAGCGTACAACTTCAAATAATGGAGGGTTAGTGCATCTCCAACCCCTTTGTTATTTTTGGGTTGCTATTCTTTCAAATGACAAATATGCTATCCACATTTAGCATCTCATTCCATGAGCATCTCCAACCCGTTTGCTATATGATGTGCTATATTAAATTTTTTTCATATTTTATTAGTATATAATAATTATTTTAAAATTCAAATAACATTGTTGCAATGGCTATATTGTAACAGTTGTATTTATAACGGCTATTTTTCAAGGTTATGTTTCTAACGACTATTTTTCAACGGATGTATTTCCAACGGCTAATTTTCAACGACTATTTTGCAATGGAATGACGTTAATGTACTGGAAATCGGGAATAGCAAACCGGATAGCATTTGCTACTAGTAGCACACCGAGAGCTCCATATAGCAAATGGCTAAAAGTAGCAATCCTAATAGCAAACCGGTTGGAGATGATTTTTGCTCTAGATTTGCTAAATAATAGGATAGCACATCGTATAGCTAATGGGTTGGAGATGCTCTTTTAGCCATCACCTCTATGGTGTGATATCCTATTATATAGCAAATTTAGAGCAAAAATAATCTACAACCGGTTTGCTATTAGGATTGCTACTTTTAGCCATTTGCTATATGGAGCTCTCGTTGTGCTACTAGTAGCAAATGCTATCCGGTTTGCTATCGCCAATTTCAGGTACATTATTGTCGTTTTTGATGCAAAATAGTTGTTGAAAATTAACCATTGGAATACAACTGTTGAAAAATAGTCGTTAGAAATATAACCATTGAAAAATAGCCATTAGAAATACAAACGTCACAATATAGCCATTGAAACAATTTTATTTGAATTTTAAAATAATTACTACATATTAATAAAATATGAAATTTTTTAATATAGCACATCATATTTCAAACGGGTTCGAGATGTTCATAGAATGAGATGCTAAATGTGGATAGCATGTTTGATATTTGAAAGAATAGCAAACAAAAAATAGAAAACGGGTTGGAGATGCTCTTAGAATATTGGTGGAAAATAATACGAACTTATAAGAAAAAGGAGAAGAAGAAAAAGGATGGCACTCGTTTCGATACATGAACCGTGACACTGCTGACATGCATCTTCATTGGCCAGTTCCCGATTCCGCTGATCTCTCCAACATGTATTCACACTAGCTACTCTCTGGTGACTAGACCCAGGGTATCCCGTGGCCCACCCGGCATATCCAGTGGGTGGGCCCCTGAGAAATGTTGTTGTTGTTGTACGTGGTGTCAGGTTGAGACCATGCAACTTGTGGTCATAACGATAAGAATTAAAAATTAGAAAGATTATATAATATTCAAAAATCTTCATTACTCTCTTTACTCTGGGCTCGGGCCCGTCAAAATCGGAAACTCCTCTGCTCATATCGTAACTGCATCAGTTATATATCTAGGCCCGTTTCAAATTAAAATCCAAACTAAAGGTGTAGACAAAGGTTTTGCATAAGAGAGAGAGTTGTGCCGTGCCACCGCAGACAGCAACCATAGGGACGACAAGGAGAGAGACCCAATGGCGGGGACTCAGGTGTACAATGTGACGTCCGAGGAAGACGTGATCACCACCACCGTGACGTCCTCTGGCAAGGCCGTGGAATACTGGCTCAACGAGGTCCTCTCCGTCCACCGTCGATGCCTTCAAAAGCTCGTCGTCGGGCTCAACATCGAGTGGCGCCCCAGCTACTCCGCCGACCAGAACCCCATCGCCGTTCTGTAGCTCTACGTCGGCTGCCGCTGCCTCTTCTACTAGGTCATCCACATTGACTACTTCCCCGACGAGCTGTAAGATTTCCTCGGTGATTCCGACTACCACTTCGTCGGCGTCGGCGTGGAGGGTGATGCCGACAGACATTGGAAGGACTGACAGCTGAAGGTGGCCAAAACGATGGACCTGGCCGAGCTCCCGGCAGAGGAGATGGATCGCCCGAGCCTCTGCCGAGCGGGGCTGAAAGACATCGCGAGATCTGTGATGGGCGCCGACATGGAGAAGCCTTACGGGGTGAGGACGAGCAACTGGGATGCATACAATCTCTGCGGCGAGCAGATCAGCTATGCATGCATCGACGCCTTCGTCTCCTTCGAGGTCGTCCGCAACCTGCTCTCCGGCAACTACTGATCTTACCACCGAGTTTGCGGATCAGCTGCCGTCAATCTTCCCGGCATATGGAATTCGTAGGTGCAACGCTCAAGTTCTAGCTTTTGTGCTTGTGCGCCCAATCTCTTAAAAAAATATTTTTCCTTGAGAAAACACTATATCTTGCTTTTAAAAACATGCATGTTATTTCACATGCACCGAGGTCTTTCACATGCATGTTAGTTGTCCATGCATGCTACGCCCCAAACATGATCAACGAGCCTCAAACATGACGATCTCTCAACAAAAAAGAGAACACATAACGTAGGCAAACATGATCGAGGTCTTTCACATGTATGTTAGACGTACATATGCTACGTCCCAAACATGTATTCCAAGAATAGAATAATATTTCCTACTATGTATTTATATTTCTATAATTATCATATTCTCTACCATGCATATGTGTATGCTCTCGACCTACAGTATATGGCAGTTTAACTACCACACTAATGAAGAATATTATCCTGTCATCAATAGAGATAACAAATTTGACACAAGGATGTTCCCTCGACGGTACGAGGATAGAATGTGGACTACCATTGTCTAATAAGCACACAGCTCTCACTACGTACGTACGTGGTTCATCAAATTAATCGATCGCATGCTGCCATTATGTATCGTTGTACTCGTCTTTTGAAGAAACAACAGGCGTTGGCACTAGCCGCTACGTGTTCTGATTTTAGGAACAAATGAACACACTTGTGAAAACACTTGCGATAACCGAGGGGAGGCGAACCGCAGTTTGGAGTAACTCTGACCGACGATTCAAAAGCACAATTTTTAAAGCGTCTGATCATCTCCACTCACGCGCTTAGATGACGACCTACTATAAAGGCACACCTTCCTCTTCTTCTCCACCACACCTCTCGACCGATTTTAGCCTCCAAACTTCTCCTCTTGCTTCTCCGCCGCACCACCGTCGAACAACTCTCTCTCTTTGTTCGCACCTTCGTCGCCGCACAAATGGGTAGCCCCGCACCGAAGCGCTCCAGGTCATCGACGTCCTCCGAACCTCCTTCTCCGTTTCCGTCGCCGCCTCGGCCGATGGAACTGGAGGCAGCGCCTGCACCTCCTCCACTCCCGTCTCCGCCCGCGGCGCCCGCACCTCTTCCGTCCGACTATGATGAGACTGTCCGCCTCATGGAGGAAAGCATCGACAAACTCAACAGCAAGCATAAGGAGGTCACCGGTAGCCTGTTCGCCGCCGACGTGCAAGCAAAAGCGCTCGACAAAATGGCGCAGGATGTATTTCATAATACATCTCTCTCCTGTCGCCGACTGGTACTTGGTGTCCTTCCCCACCACGCCAGCAAGGACTCCGCCGGCTACTACATCTTTGGGTTAGGCTTTCTTGCCGCTCTTCTTGACTGCCTCTACGAGACGATCGGCGAGGGGGCCGTGGAGGGGTTTCACGAGTAACTCGTGGAGGCCGTCAGCCAGAAGAAGTTCGATCTGGTGCTGGAGGATGCTCCGCCGGTGGTCGCGGCGGAGGCGGAGGCGTCGGCGGCGGATGCGGAGGCGGAGGCATCGGCGGCGGATGCAGAGGCGGAGGCACCGCCGGCGGAGGCGGAGGCGGTGGCAGAGGTGGACAAGTCCTCCTCCGAGTAGAGTAGGATGAGTAGTAGTTTTTTCTTTTGTTTTCTATGTATTTTTTTCTTGTTTTTAATATATGTGTTGTTTTTATGTTAATGAAAAATGTCTTTTATTTTATGTTCATGAACAGTGTGTCCTACTCCAGTACATGAACTAACGAAAAACTCCTCCTTTTTATCGAAAAAACATCGCATATGGAAAATTAACACATTAGTAATATTATATTGTATCTAATAAATACTCTCTCCTTATTCTTTTATTGGACGTTTTGGACAAAGCATTGAACTAACATTAGTAGGACGTGACCACCCCCACCCACCGGCCTGGCCCTAGGCAGTAGCCCAAAATTTTTTTGTGACCCTGCCGCACAGCAACGCGCGTGCGCCCCCGCCTCGCATGCCGTCCGATCAAAATCGCATAATCGTGGGAGCGGGACACGCGGTTCCATCCATCGGTGTCCAGACAACAAACCCAGCGCGAAGCGAAGGATCTCAGCGGGATTTCCATGGGACGGCATGCGGGGTGGGGGCGCACGCGTGATGTTGTGCGGCAGGGCCGCAGAAAATTTGTTTCCGCCCACCTAGGCCCAGAGCTGGGCCTGCCTTTAAGACCATCCGCAGTGGTTCACGGTAAAGCTTTAGGCTGTGTCTGGGAGCACAATTTTTCAATACTAAAGTTTTGGAAATCACAATTTTTAAAATGACATGGAAATACCAAAGTACGTATTTCAGTGACACAGTTTTGTAATACCACGATTTTGCAATACATAGGACTGTTTGGTTGAGAAACACCATTCTGTAAAAAATACCATAGTAATCTCAAATACCACGGTATTGCTAATTGCTCTAAAACTCCAAAAATACCGTGTTCCCAAACACCAAAATCGAATTCTCTGCGGCCCTTCCACACACAGCCGTCTCTATGCAACCCTGCCCAGATGGTTGTCACGTACGTTCACGCTCCAAATCTTATAGCCAAGGGTGCACTGCACAGTTCCCGCGACTGTACCACCCTGCCCTGATGATTGCCACGTACGCGAGCGCACCGAATCTTGCAGCGCGCACAGGCACACGAACTTCACGTCCGAACTTTGCTCAGCGATCCGAATAACTCGGCGCTCGGCATGCACTATCCATCATCATGTGCACGAATAATATTATGAAATTATCAACTTTGATGATTCAATAATCCAATCAATTTTCATCCATCCTACCAACAAAAAATTGGATCGTCCAGTCCATCCAACCAAACGTCAATTTGGATGATCCAAGACATAAATAAATGGATGATCTATCTCCAATCGAACTTCGACGTCAAACCAAATGCAATTGATGACTGAGCACTTTGTCACATGTCACTAGGGTGTACGCACAAATGACAAATACATGGCCTCAACACCGAGTTTAGGGTGCATCGTGGACTAACCACATGACCCGACCAAACACTCACATACACCTGCAAGAGCAACCATCTGGCCGCATCCACCAACGCATCCCGACCCTGCGAAAGGATGACGAGCAGCGGCAGGTGAACACGTTGCAGCGGCGGCGCAATGGAAAACAGTGGCAGCGGACGGCGACGTACCTGGATGTTGGCGTAGTCGACCTCGCACATCTTCCACGAGTTGTTCACCTTCCGCGGCGAGCTGAACCACACTAGCAAGAACTCCTCGGTTTCGTAGTCGAAGCATGACTTGGAGAAATGGGCCACCAACGCATTCCGACCCTGTGAAAAGGATGACAAGCAGCGGCAGGTGAACACCATGCAGCGGCGGTGCAATGGAAAATGGTGGCAGCGGACAGCGACGTACCTGGATGTTGACGTAGTCAACCTCGCACATCTTCCGCGAGTCATTCACCTTCCAACAGAAGCCATGCAGGTGCTTCGTCCACAGCCGGAACGCCGCATCTGGTGATGTGACGTTGACAAAGCAATAGCCCTTATTGGCCTCAAACCTTGGCAAATGCAACAAACGAGGTTAAGTATCAATCAGTAAAAGACTGGAGCTTGATTAGTATAATCATATATTTCAAAGCATAGGCGCGGTACTTGAAGTCAAATGGAACGTGAATAAAATCGTAAAACCGACTTGACGCGGCCCACTGCAATTTTCGCGTTCTCCTCGGCGCAGTGCTGATCAATGATGTTCATTACTTTTTACCTCCTGTGGAAAATGATGTAAACCATCATGTATTAACGCACCAACAAATATGAGGGGGAGAATACCAATGCACAGATTTAAAAGCATGTTGCGGATCATCAGCGTCGTCAGTCCAGAAGTTGGGTCGAAGCGGCGCCGTGGCCGCCGCGAACTCAAGAACGGATGAGGAGAAGGCTCATCACCAATGGATCGAGGGGACGGAAGCTACACGGCCGCTATGGGCGATGAGCCTTGCCCTCGATCCGTTCTCGAGTCGAGGGCGGGCCGGTGGTGGGGGCGCAGGGGCAGCGGGCCGGCGGCGGAGCCGGGGGCACGGCGGCGGGGGCGTGGCAGGCGACGTTGTGCGGTAGGGCCGCAGAAAATTTATTTTCGCCCGCCTAGGCCCAGTGTCGGGTCTGCCTTTAAGACCATACGCAGTGGTTCACGATAAAGCTTTAGGCTATGTTTGGGAGCAAAGTTTTTCAATACTAAAGTTTTGGAAACCACAACTTTTAAAATGACATGGCAATACCAAAGTACGTATTTCAATAACACAGTTTTGTAATACCACAATTTTGCAATACATAGGACTGTTTTGTTGACAAACACCATTTTGTAAAAAATACCATAATAATCTCAAATACCACGGTACTGCTAATTGCTCTAAGACCATCCGTAGTGGTTCACTGTGAAGCTTACTGGACTGGAAATATAGAGTAGATTACTGGAAGTACAGAGTTAGTGTCCAAAGTGAAATGCTGGAAGTATAGAGAATATACTTGAAGTATAGAGGGATATACAATAAGTTTTTGAGGAAACCGCTGCGGATGGTCTAAAACTCCAAAAATACCGTGTTTCCAAATACCAAAATAAAATTCTCTGCGACCCTTCCGCACACCCGTCTCAGTGTGACCGTGCCCAGATGGTTGCCACATACATTCACGCTCCAAATCTTACAGCCAAGGGTGCATTGCACGGTTCTCGCGACTGTACCACCCTGCCCTGATGATTGCCACATACGCGAGCGCACCGAATCTTTCAGGGCGCACGGGCACACACGAACTCCACGTCCGAACTTTGCTCAGTGATCTGAATAAATTGGCGCTCGGCGTGCACGATCCATCATCATGTGCACGAATAATATTATGAAATTATCAACTTTGATGATTCAATAATCCAATCATGTTTCATCCAACCTACCAACAAAAAATTGGATCGTCCAGTCCGTCCAACCAAACATTAATTTGGATGATCCAAGACATAAAGAAATGGATGATGTATCTCCAATCGAACTTCGACGTCAAACCAAACGCAATTGATGACTAAGCACTTTGTCACATGTCACTAGAGTGTACGCACAAATGACAAATACACGGCCTCAAAACCGGGTTTAGGTGCATCGTGGACTAAGAACATGACCCGATCAAACACACACGTAATTACCATACACCTGCAAGAGCAACTACCTGGCCGCATCCTTTGCGTACGGACGGCAACGCCGACCAACTTATACTTTCTATACTAGGTACAAGTAATTTTCCTTGTCCATGAGCCAATAAACAAGCTCTTCTGATGCGGCTATTGTAGTTAAAAAATGAACTACGACAAAGTGACAAGTTCATGGAGACGGGGGGAGTATATATGATCATCGACATCTCTCTCACATGCATGTTATAGTTGTCCATGCATGCTACCCTACGACCCAAACATAGGATCAACGAGCCAAACTATATACATACACATATATATATATATATATATATATATATATATATATATATATATATATATATATATATATATATATATATATGTAACATGTTAGTTGTCATGCCCCAAACATGATCAATGAGCCTCAAACTATATATGACGATGTTTCAACAAAAAACAGAGAAAACACGTAATAATGTTGTCATCAAACATGATCATCGCGAGGTTTTCAAGTGCATATGTTACTTGTCCATGCATGCTTGCTACACCCCAAACATGATCAACGAGTCTCATATATGACGATCTTTCAAAAAATAAGAGAAAACGCGTAATGTCATGGAACATGATCGAGGTATTTTGCGTGACAAACTGAAAAAAACTAGAACATTGCGTATACCTTGGGCCGGTGGGCCCTTTGCGTGTCAAAATTAAAAACTGGAACTGAAAAACTGAAACACCGCCGGACGGACCTAAAAAGTATGCCAGGTGGGCCACTGCATACCCTGGACCCTTTGCGTGTCAAATTAAAAAACTGCGTGTGAAGCGGAGATGGAAGCCAACCGCGGTTTGGATTAATTTGAAAGCGCAGTTTTCGAAGCGTCTGATCATCTCCACTTGCACGGGACGATAAAGGCACACCCGTCCTCTTGCGTCTCCGCCACACCACTCCATCTCCATCGATCGTAGCCTCCAAACTTCTCTTCCTTCACCGCCGCACCATCGCCGACCACCTCTCACTCTTTCTCCGCAACTCCGTCGCCGCACAAATGGGTAGCCCTGCACCGAAGCGCTCCAGGCCGTCGACATCCTCCTAACCTCCTTCTTCTCCTTTTCCGTCAAAGCCAATGCCAGTGGAACTGGAGGCAGCGCCCGCACCTCTCCGTCCCCTTCTCCGCCCGCGTCGCCCGCACCTCCTCATCCCGTTTGTGTTCAGGGGACTGTCCGCCTCGTCGAACACCGCTTCGATGAACTCGATCCGCGCCTGAAGGAGGCCACTGAGCACCTTTCCACCACCGCTGGGCGAGCAAAAAAGCTCGACATATTGGCGCGAGATGTATTTTCCTATACATCTCGCTCGTGTGAGCGTCTGGGTCTTGGGAAACTTCCCGTCTGCACCAGCATGGACACCACCGGCCACTACTGCTTCGGGTTAGGGTTTGTGGCTGGTCGTCTCAACGTCCTCTACGAGACGATCGGGGAGGTGGAGGACCGCCAACATCTTCTGCGGACCATCGCCCGGAAGCTTCGGACTCTATTGTCGGAGGAGGCGGCGGCTGCAGCGGCGAAGGAGGCGGCGGCGGCAGCAGCGGCAGAGGCGGAGGTGGAGGAGATCTCCTCCGACTCCGAGTAGAGTAGTATTTGTAGTTTTTTTTCTTGTCTTCTATGTGCTTTCGTAGTTATTGTTTGTAATATGTGTTGTTTCTATTTTAATGATAAATGTCTTTTCTGTTCATGAACAATGCGTCCTATGTAGTATCGAAAAACATCTTTCTGAAAAAGGGGCGAGATAACTGTTGTTCAATGTCTAGCCAGGAACTCGTTGTGTTGCGACAATCAACGACTCTTGGTTGAAACTCCATTGAGATCGTGGTTGAGGCTGCGTTTCTCTTCTTTTGTGTTCTTTCACTCAATTATTACATTTTTAGACGGCGCATGGGGAAATGCATTTTTAGTATGTAGTAGTATATACTACATGTTATCGTTTCATTGTGATTAATGTTACAAAATGCTGATTGTTTACCATCGTTTCGTGCACTTGGCTGTATTTGCATATCGTTTGCATTAGCACATACGTATACATTTGGCGACTCATATTTTTTTTCTTATTTTTTTGGAATGTCCCACTAGCTAGCAGATGACTGCTTTTAGATTTTGATCTCCATGCATGGCAACAAAGATGAATTAAGAAGCGAGCAAGTTGTCCTAAGACGAAGTCTACCCCTCTAGCTACATGCACCAGCCATGTGCAGTAATCGACGCGACATGAGATGTAATTAATCATGATTGGATGCGTGCACAAGGGCACGGCTTGCGTAAAATTCTGCACTCCCGCGAAAATTTTTTCGTTCTACTTGGCGCGCCACATTTGAGATTTTTGACAATTTAATTTTCACTACCAGCGCCTCCAATTTCAGTTCCGCCTATTATTATAACCCTATTTCAGCCATGATGAGTACAAATGGAAACATTGGCCTCCATTCTCGAACACCGCTGCCCTGCCCTTCCGGTGATCTCGCAGTACTCCAAAATGTGTTGTCTCTCTGTCCTGTGTTCCATACTTGTATTCCTAAGAAATTCCCATGTTTTCATTTCCCACGGTTTTTACAATTTTTCTCCCCATGGATCTCGTAGTGATGCATCGAAGCTCTTGGTGGTGTTGACTCCTGGGTACAAAGCCGGGCGACCAAGTTTGACGGGCTCTACCGAATCTCTTCATCGCCGACACCTCCCTACGCGACATTGCATCCCAGACTCCAGATTTGTGCTAGGTATACATGATCCATGCCGTCTTTTTATAGAGCTATATTGGCTTGGTTCTACACGATCCATGCAGTTTTGGCCTAGTTAAGTTATACACGATCCATCCTGATATACGAAGATTAAATAAACTAACAAAGAAATGTGGTCTTCTTTTTCATGAATTCAGTTATGTATGTATATATATATATATATATATATATATATATATATATATATATATATATATATATATATATATATATATATATATATATATATATACCACATCTGTCCTTAAATAAATGTTGCTCCAACAACTTATTAGGGTAGTGTATAAAAACCAAAGGTACTAGTATATAATTTCTGGATTTAGAAGTAAATGACGCACGGGTTATCTGATCAACAACTCCAAATGTTGTACTCTCATTACTGTTTTACAAATTTATATTCCTAAGATTTTTAGTTCCCATGGTTTTCACTTTTTTCTTTGTTGTGGCTTTCTCGGATCGTATGTTTTTTCTATTCTTTCTTTTCTAATTCCTCTGTTAGTAACAAACACTGCAGTAGAAAGCACACTGTCCAATCCAAAATCTACGTCGGGCATGTAATCTGACGTGATCACTGTTATTTTGAATGACTACTTACAATGCTCTTTACATTAGGAACAAGACATCAAACCGTGATGTCGTCTACAAGCATTCATGGTGGCCAACAAGCACCTGGTATGACTATAAATATGTTTACTATCAAAATTAAACAAATTTAGACAACATTAAATCGTTTGCATGGTACGCAAAGAATATTGCAGCACATGATGTTCAGGAAGCCCGAGGTTCATCACTCCCTGGTACTACTACGATGCATGAACCAACAGCAGGTATAGATATACAAACCAGAAATACTCTTTCCGCCCCATCTTAATTTTACTTTTGGAGCTTAAAAAATGTCCCACTCCAACTCTATCCCCGGTAGTAGCTTCCAAATACCCATATCACATCACATTACTACCTGCCTCTCTACTGTGCCATTTGTTTTGGCAGAACGTGTTAGTTTTTTACTCTACTCCCCTGGCATTGAATTTGGAGCATTTTGAGAGACTACGTTCTGTCCTTTAGATATATTGATGATAGGTGTATCATGGTCATTTGAATTCTTTCCTAGGCTCTACTAATTGTTTTAGCATGCCTTGCGATTCTACTTTCTTATTAGTACTTGGTCTTTATAGTTAACAGTTCACCAGCCTGTGTGATGGCGTGATTTTTTTATGCCTCCACGCTGTGCTCTCTCGCCGCTGGCCACTCCGGCCGGCACCGGCACCCACGCCCACGCCCTGCTGCTGGTCACTTCAGTGTCCTCCCCAATGCGTCTCCCTCGCCCATCGCCATGTCCCATCCTTCGCGTGCCATGATTACCCCACCGCCCGTAAATCCCTAGCCATTACTCGCCCTGCCACCAATCCTCCTCGAGAGTTTCGGCGAGACCGAACCCTCACTTTGTTGAGTGTCGCAAGCTGGCACTATGCAGTACTGTACCTGCAGTAGCCGCCACTGACAAGTAGACCTGATGTCTCATGGGCCGACATGTCAGTGGCAGCTAATGCGGTGCAGTACCGCGGAGGATTTCAATCCTGCAAGCTGCCTGCCTTATCTGTCTTGCATTCGCCACCTACTACCACTGGCATTCATTACTTGCCCTGCAACTAATAAATCTCTTCGAGACGCGCTCCGGCTGATGTCAGTCAGAACGAACCGGCGAACCCTATCTTTGTCTAGTCTTGCGTTGCAGCTGCATGCCCCCACACAGTCTGTCCTGCTTCGCTCATGGACTGAAAATCCTCTACAGTACTACGAGTGCGTACCACCATTGACATGTGTACCTGATGGCTCATTTTAGGGTATGAAAAGCAATAAAGAAGTCAATAATATAACTCCCCATCAAAATAGGTGTCGTTAGGACAGTCCTAACTACTGTAGTAGTTCATTTTTAATTCATTTGTGGGCGACAATTAATTTAAACCAGGAGGGAGTATACAGAACAAAATGGTGCTGGCACCATGCAGTCCTCCCACGCTTGTATTTGACGCACTCGTCCTGAAGATGGTATGAACATCAGACTTTTCTTCTTTTCACACTATTTGTACATGATATTAAACTTGTTCAGGCGCTAATTTACTTTAATCGTTTACCGTTTGAATCAATGTAACAGAAGGAAGGAAGCTAGGAAGAAGTGTGGCTAAAGGACTTAAGGTTGCCAGAATACGCTATGCATCCTAAGTTAGTAGAATGCAGCATGTAAAGCTACCAATTCAGTTCTCCGATAGGTTGGGTGCTGCGATTGGTTTTAATCAGCGGCACTTTATCGATGATGTGGTTATGTTTACAAAAAGACATGCATCCCTCACTGGTGCAATGAAGTGGGCAGAGGTTGGCCATAGTAACAAGAGAGATATAGTACGAGACATTCCGGTTAGTGTTGTCACACCCCCACACAAGTATTTTTTTCTTGCAATCTCCATCCTGTACATTTATAGCAACTTGTTATACAATGTACAGGATTCCTAGGACATGGAGGACACACCAGAGAGCGCAAGAAAAATTTTGAAATTTGCTGGTGAGCGCTACAAGGGGTGGCGCTCGACTTTGCATGCCACCTATTAGAGTTATTCTATCGATGAAGAACATATACGAAACTAGCCTGCTGACGTAACGACGCCTGAGTGGTTGCACCTAATAGAATATTTTGGGTTTGAGCGATTCAAGGTCATCTAACTTTTTAATAGCTTCACATCATACAAAAAATATTTCATTTACTTTCATTCGTGGATTTAATTCGTAAAATTATTGCATTCAATAAGCAGAACCAATTCTCAAAATCGAAGAAGACAAAAGGCGTGTCACTTGCTTGGCTCCAAATCCAACGCCCAACTTAGTTACGAGAAGGTATGAAAAAGAAATCACGCTTTTACTTTGCGCCGCAAACAATATGTATACCGACATGTTGAAGTTTACTTGTATTTTATGTAGCGATACCCAGAGGCCGGAGAAGAACTCGATGACCTACAACTGTGGGAGGCAAGCCATTTGTTGAACGGTAACTGGACAAACAAGCTGGCAGAAGCTGTACATGTGAGTAACACTTCAAACAATCCCCAATTAAATAAATATTTGCAAATTACCTGTGACTTTTCTTTTCATATATAGATCTAGGCACGTGCCCAAGTGGATGACATGGAAGCTGAGCAGGGAGGCCCAGTTCCAAATGAGGAGAGAAACCACATCTTCCAGCATTGTTATAGATCCTCAATCGGTTGTGCAGGATCACAGGTTCGGGGGCTTGGCTATATGGCTAACCCGACTGGTCCCGAACGTGAACATATGCGTATCCAGATGTCTGAACACCTCAACAACCAAGTTCGAACCTTAGAAGTTAGAAATGCAGGCCTCAATGAAATAGTGCAGGACTTGGAAGGAAGAAATGATTACTTAAACACCCAGATGGACTGCATAAACCAGAAGAATGAAGAGTTAATCGTTGGAGTCCTGAACTTACAAGGTCAGATAGCAGCTGATCGTGAACAGACAGCTAAGGAAATGCAGGACATGCGCGCCTCATTGGCTGAAATGCACAAAATGATGATGGCGACCACTTCACAGAAGGTCCAACAAATAAGGAACCGTCAACAATTGGTCCCGATCAGCTTAGGAAAACTCTTAGCATGCAAACACGTCGCTTAAGTAATACTTGAGTGTTGTCATGCGTGTTGTAAAATTGATGGATGTTTATAGTTAAACACGTGATTCTGTTGCCACTAATTTTCAAACCTGGTGCATTCGGGTTCTACTGCCGCTAATTATAAAACGTGGCATTACGAATTTCTTGTCACGAATGATAAATTGTTGCAATATGAATCTATTGCCAATACGGATGATAAAACGTGGCAATATAATGACAAAACGTTGCAGTATAATCATTTGGCAACGACTCAAAAAACGTTGCATTAAAACACTATTGCCACAGATAAGAAATCGTTGCAATACCAAACTATTCGCCACGGATGCGAAATGGTTGCGGTACCATACTAGTTCCAACGGATCTGAAATCGTTGCAATACGGTACTATTCGCCACGTTTGTGGACTCGTTGCAATACCCAACTATTCGCCATGAATACAAAATCGTTGCAGTACCAGGCTAGTTCCCACGGATCTGAAATTGTTGCAATACGGTACTATTCGCAACGTTTGTTGACTCGTTGCACCAACCTACTATTTGCCATGGACTTTAAACCGTCGCAGTATCATACTATTTGCCACGGATGTGAAATTGTTGCAATGTGTTACTATTGCCATGGCTGTGAAAGTCGTTGCAATATTGTAGTATTTGCCACGAATGTGAAAATCGTTGCAATCACATACTATTACCATGAATGCGAAATCATTGCAATACAATGCTATTCGTTGCAATACGTTAAATCATCGCAATACGATAAACCGTTGCTATAACATACTATTTGCCACGAATGTGAAATCGTTACAATACCATACTATTGCCACGCCTGCAAAATAGTTGCAATACAATGCTATTCGTTGCAATACGTTAAATCGTCACAATATGCTAAATCGTTGAAATAACATACTATTTGCCACGAATGTGAAATCGTTAAAATACCGTACTATTGCACGCCTGTGAAATCTTTGCAACCACATACAATTACCACGAATGTGAAATCGTTGCAATACCATGCTGTTTGTTGCAATACGTTAAATCGCCGCAATACGCTAAATCGTTGTAACGACATACTATTTGCCACGAATATGAAATCGTTGCAATACCAAACTATTTGCCACGATCGTGAACCCATTGCAATATCGTACAATTCGTTGCGATACGTTAAATCGTTGCAATACATGGAACCGTTGCAATAGCGTCCTATTTGCCACCGATGTAAAATTGTTGCAATACCATACTATTCGCCACGGATGCCAAGGCGTTGCAAATAACTGATCGCCGCGGGAATTATTATGACGATTTGTAAAAACTATCGCCACAATCTTTTTCGTTGCAACAGCTACCTATTGCGACGAAAAACGACCAATTGCGACGAATTTTTTTGTTGCGATAAACCGGTATCCTTGCAATGTTCTTTAGGAGCGCCTTGAGTTCAAGCATATCCTCATCGTCATCCTCGAAGTCCTGAATGGCGTCGAGGAGCTTCTCCAATTTTTGAGCCTTTTCATCTTCAACATTCTCTTGGTTGAGGATCTTGTGCACATCCTTCATGTCTGACATTTTCTCTTCGAAAGATTAGTCTCCTTTTGAAGAGACCAACTCTGATACCAATCGAATGTGGCCTAGAGGGGGGGGGGGGTGAACCGGCCTTTTGATTTTTTTAGTCAGAACCTTCAACACTCAACAACTTGATCAAATACCGAGAAATCGGACTAGTCTGGTAGTGTGCGGACTAGTCCGGTGCGTGCAGACTAGATTTATCAAGTTATATCAATGATCTCAATCTAAGTACTCTATGCAGCGGAAATTAAGATATAACTAGATTACGTTGCTTCAATTAAACTTAGTAAAGCACAAGGTAATCTCTAGTTTCAAGGTTTTAATGTAAGATATGCAAGATCGAGTAAACCCTAGAATGTGATATGAAAAACTAAGAACAAGATTGACACAAGATTTTATCCTGTGGTTCGGTTCCCACATAGGCAACCTACATCCACGTTGAGGAGTCCACAAAAGGACCAGGTCTTCTCCAAACCTACCCTCGTTGAATCGCCATGGAGGCCGACTCTCTTCCACTAATCACAAAGGGTAAATCACCAAGTTCAAGTGGCCTTCTCACAAGTTGATGGCTCCCCAAGATTACAAATTGAACACCACCAAGAACACACTCGTAAGATCTACAATAAAACAACAGGAGTGTGTACTTGGTTTAGCTTATGAACGTCCCTTCCTTTTGTTGTCACACTTGGAATCCCAAGAAGTACTTTATCTCTCCCATCATGGACATCTAAAACCTGTCTATCATAATTTTACTAAACTCTTCACAGAAGGATTTGTTAGTTGATCCAAAGATTATATCATCAACATAGATTTGACAAACAAAAAGATCATTGTCAAAATTCTTTGTAAATAGTGTATAATCTACTTTGCCAATCTTAAAGCCATTTTCAATTAAGAAATCTCTAAGAAACTCATACCAAGCTCTAGGAGCTTGTTTGAGGTCGTAGAGAGCCTTACGCAATTTAAATACGTGGTCGGGGAACTCTTCGTCTTCAAACCCAGGGGGTTGCTCCACATACACCTCCTCCTTGATTGGTCCATTGAGGAAGGCACTTTTCACATCCATTTGATAGAGCTTGAAATCATGGTGAGTAGCATATGCAAGTAATATTGTAATAGATTCAAGTCTGGCTACGGTAGCAAAGGTCTCAACGAAATCCAAACCTTCGACTTGTGAATACCCTTTGGACACAAGTCGTGCCTTGTTCCTTGTCACCACCCCGTGTTCATCTTGTTTGTTGCGGAAGACCCATTTAGTGCCGACGATGTTGGATTTGGGTCTTTCAACTTGTAATTGTTTAGACCTCGTTTCTCTTGAAATTGTTGAGTTCTTCTTGCATTGACACTACCCAATCCGGATCCTTCAATGCATCCTCAACCCTGTGTGGTTCCAAAAAGGACACAAAGGAGTGATGCTCACAAAAATTAGCTACGCGAGATCTAGTAGTTACTGCCTTTTGGATGTCGCCGATGATGTTGTCGATTGGGAGATCCCTTTGGACGCATTAGTGTACTCTTGGGTGTGGTACTTGCTGTCTTGAATCTTCAAGATCATCTTCTTCTCCCCCTAAATGATTGCCTTCATTGACTAGTTGATTATCTTCACCTTCTTGAGGTTGATCTTGTATGGAAGCTCCCCCTTGATCATTGGTCTCCTCTTGTGGTTCGTTTTCCTCATGGATATGTAGAGGTGGCTCTTGTGGTCGAACTTCGCCTAACGCCATTCTTCTCAATGCTTGGCAAGGAGTTCCTTATTTATCTAGCACACATGGATCAACTTGCTCCTTTTGGGTGCCATTAGTTTCATCGAACACTAAGTCACGTGCTATTTCAACAAGACCGGAGGTCTTATTGAAGACACGATAGGCGTAAGTGTTCGAACCACAACCAAGCAAGAAACCTTCATCGGACTTCGAAGCGAACTTTGAAGTCCTAGACTTCTTGTTTAAAATATAACATGGAGAACCAAAAACTCGAAAATATGAAATATTAGGCTTGTTACCGGTAAGTAGCTCATATGATGTGTTCTTAAGTAGCCGATGAAGATAAAGTCGATTTATGGCATGGCAAGCGGTGTTAATCGCTTCCGCCCAAAAACGATTTGTGGTCTTGTACTCATCGAGCATTGTTCTTGCCATCTCTATGAGTGTTCTGTTCTTTCTTTCGGCAACTCCATTTTGTTGTGGGGAGTACAGAGCTGAAAACTCGTGCTTTATGCCTTCTTCTTCTAGGTACTCCTCCACTTGTGTGTTCTTGAACTCCGTGCCATTGTCGCTTCGAATGATCTTGATTGTCAATTAGAATTCATTTTGAGTTCGCTTGAAGAACTTCTTGAGTGTTCCTTGTGTTTCTGACTAGTCATGCAAAAAGAAAACCCAAGTGAAGCGAGAAAAATCATCAACAACTACTAAACCATATTTGTTACCGCCGATGCTTATGTAGGCAATTGGACCAAATAAGTCGATGTGAAGTAGCTAGAGCAGTCTTGTTGTAGTCATGACGTTCTTGGCGGGGTGAGGTGCTCCAACTTGCTTCCCGGCTTGGCACGCGCTACAAGGCATGTCTTTCTCAAAAACAACATCCTTCAAACCTTGGATGTGATCTCCCTTGAGGAGTTTCTGAAGGTTCCTCATACCAACATGCGTAGCCGTCTATGCCACAGCCAACCCATGTTGGTCTTGGCAATCAAGCATGTGTCAAGTTCAGATTTATCCTTCTTGAAGTCAACAAGATAATGTTTTCCCTTTAACATACCCTTGAATGCATTGGAACCATCACTCCTCCTAGAGACGGTCACACCCTTGTTAGTGAACAAGCAATTATAACCTTTGTCACATGTTGAGATATGGACAACAGGTTATAATCTAAGGAATCTACATATAATACGTGAGAAAGTGTGTGTTTAGATGTTATGGAAATTTTACTTGTACCGAGCACCTTCCCTTGACAATTATCTCCAAAATAGATGCCCTCGTTTGGATCCTCATTTTCTTGATATTCAACGAACATTCTTCTTTCTCCGGTCATATGGTTGGTGCAGCCACTGTCTAGCACCCATCTAGATCGACCGAAGGAATAAGCCTGCAAAAACAAATTACGCTTTGATTTTAGGTACCCAAGCATGCTTGGTTTAATAGGAGTCTCTGAAGCTTTCAATGTTTCTGAGAACCTATGACACGCGGTACTCCAGCGTGACACAAAATTAGTGGGAGCCCCCGTCGGGTGGTGTATAACCCAATAGTATGCCTCTCTAGAACCATTCATGTTCTGTGGGAGCATGCGAAACACGTATTCCCGAGCGTGTATAAGCCGGATTGTATGGAAGTCTTTGCTGTACAGACGTATTTACAGCCATGTACATCGAGACATGACCTCGCTCGAGGGCGACTCACACCAGAGTCGTATGCATTTATTTTCATATGTATTATTGTGACTGCCTGTCATGCTCCCCCGTACCACCCTTGATGTGTGAAAGTGTGAAAAGGGATTGTTTGTCTTTTGCAGCATTAACTACGGTAGAAGACCATGTAGAAACCGTTTGCGAGAGAACGATATAGGAACCACCTATAGACGTAACCGGATATACCGGATAGAATTTCTTTGGTGAGATACGTAGTACCGTTAGTATCAAACATGATGCTAGACCATCCCCAACGACAGAATGGATGCATAATGTTTTGGAAAGTCCAAATATCAGATGCTGGTAGGTTTGGACTCCGTAAAAAGGGACTTCGAATCGATAAGGTAGATAGAATCAAGATTCTTAATTTCTGGCAGAAGTTGGCTCGACTTCGCCGGGTTGTAATCTTGGTTATCGTATAGATAACATAAGGGTATCATATATGGATATAAATATCGTGAATACCCCTACAACTTTTCTGTTGACCATCAGGGCAGAACAGTTTGATAATCTGTTGAAATTTGGAGTATACTAAAACTGCTCCAGACGACCCAACCATTGTACCAGTTCCAGAAATATTGCCATAACTCGCTGTAGAAAAATCTTCTGCCTTATTGTGACACATGTATGAGAAGGGCAGAGGCAGATCTACAGGTTTGATGTTTAGTGTTTTTCCTAATTCGAATTTGAGTCAAATCAAATTTTGAAGTCAAAACAGTGGACTGCAGGACTGCTGGTGCAAACCAGTCAGTTCAACTGTTTAGTTTTGATAGTTATAACTTTTAATCCAGAATAGTGACATAGTCACATATATACATTTCTGGAAGCTTAGGAAGTCCTCTATCAAGTTTGTTTAGCATTCATGATCTGATTCTGGGTATAGCGGTGTCTAATTCAATTTGTCGCAAACTTGGTTCTGGCAGTCCAGAACTTGGAACAGTTTGCACCTATTGTGAATTCACGCGCAATACCCGTATAACGAACTTTTCAGGGGGTAACTCTTTTACTTCTGGATTTTTAACTTGATGTTATACAAAGTTTATTTTGTCATTACCTCAAAATATTGTCATGATATCCCTGTATAAATTGTGGACATCACTACATATACAGGGGAGGTTCTGTCAAAATTTCCAGAAAATATGGGTCAACTTAAAACCTGTATAGATTCTATTTCCTAGCTCACTTGTAGCTGTATGAGTACAATCTGGAAAGATTGGAAAGTATACTACAACTTTGGTATTCAACTTCGCTTTTGATTCTGACAAGTCCTGTATGAAACTGTGGTGTTTCTACAGGAAGATGGCAGCAGAGATGATCCAACTACCTAACGGTTGGGTGCACGCAACATGCACTGGTCAAGGCGGGTTTCCAGATTTATTTGTAATGCTGATAAGCCAGTGCGGATATGAGGAGGTGCCTAGTTATTGGGGAAAAGAATTCCATGACAACAGGGTAAAGAGGTTTGTCATCTATGTCGACGTGCCTGCTGGTCCACCAAGCAACGGATGGGCCCCCTTTTCCATCAACACAAGGGGTGTTCTGTTGGAAGAAACTTGGAGCTTCGCCGCAATTGTTGCTACGGGGAGGTTTTGCAAACTTCACCATTATCAGCTAATGGGTACTGCGTATGATTTCTTTCCGGTCAGCGGTAGAGCTGCTGAAGGGTGGGCTAACCGATTGATCGCCGATTATGATCTCCGCGGTGGAACATCGGTGACAGCCTTAGCGGTGTATGCATCGGCATCACGTCGCGAAAATGGCACCCAGAAGGCATGCATTAAGGAGTTGGTGGATAATCTGAGGGAAACCATGATTATAGGGGATCATTTTGAGTGTGAAAATAAACCGCTTAGAACCTCGATCGCTCCTCTCAACCAATGTCTCCGTTTCAAAGAAGAGCAGTATGAGTTAATTGCTCAAGACCTGTCAGAAGCTCGTGGAGCAACTCAAGAGGTGGAAATTGAGTTAGAAGTAAGCTTATTTGATGTGCACCAGCTAGGTACACAGTTGGGCACGATGAATGAAGATCGAGATCGGTCCAGGGCGGAGGCTCAGGACTAGAAAGCCAGCTGTGAACAGGCCCAGCAGGAACTTGACAGTTTTAAGATGTTTATGGTGCAGGCTGATGTACAAGCATTGGCTGCCACAAAAGCATCGACAATGGGTGAGGCGGTAGCTTCTACTTCAGCACCCATACCCATGATGCCCGATCCTGAGGATGAAGAAGAGGATCCTGAGGAACTTGAATACGTCGAGTAGGACGTATTGAAGTGGGATGTGGCAGCACTTCTGCCGATACGGGGCAACATATAGTTTAATAGTTGCTCGTGTTTTTCTTTTGTGGCCATGTTTGTGTCATATTAAGAGTAGTAGTGTTTATGTCTAAGATGACAAGATGTGTACGGCATCTCATGGGGACCAAGTATAGTAGAGATGTATTTCCATAGTGGGAGTCCATCATTTTGGAGTTTACTACTGTAAACTTGGTCAGAGATAATATATCTTGTATAAAGCTTGTACTTTATCAATATATGTTGATGTTGTATATTATCTATCGTGGTCTACCACATTACTATTTATATGGAAGGATGAACTTGGGGCAATGAGACTTATGGTGTAAATCGTTGTATTGTAGCATGGTGCATACACGAACAGCCACGGAAGTGGGAGGCTCAAGTGGAGGGCAGGGGGATGACACACCACCCCCTGGGCAAAACACGCCTCCGACGAAAGCACCTCCACCACCTCCACCACCTCCACCTACACTTCCCAGAAGTCTCGCGGAGGTTCTCGCAGCAGTACTCGGTTCGCGCGATGAGCAAACCGAGTTTTTGCAGACCCTTGTACAACACTCATCCCATCAAGAGTGGCGACGCTGATGGGCCACGTCAGTCACATCCGAGTTCCTACTCGGATTTTGCATCGACGCATCCGCCGGTCTTCAGAGAGGCAAACAAACCTTTGGAGGCGGACAACTGGCTCCGCACCATTGAAGGAAAGTTCGGTTTACTCGAAATAACCGAACAACAGAAGACACTATTTGCAGCTCAGCAAATGCAGGGTTCTGCTGGTGCGTGATGGGCAAACTACCTTGCCGCACGCCCCGCAGGCTATGTCGTGAGCTGGGCAGAATTTCGGGAGGCGTTCTGTGCCTACCATATCCCTCTCGGGATTATGAGGAGGAAGCTTCAAGAGTTCTTGGAGCTGAAGCGGGGAGGAAGGAGTGCTTACGAGTACTCCAAGACCTTCAACCACTTGGTCCAGTATGCACAAGACGAAGTGAACATGGAAGACAGGAAGCTAGAGTGCTTCTACTGGGGGCTGAACACCAAGATGAAGGAAAAGCTTGTCTTGTTCAACCGCGGCAGTTTCAAAGACCTTGTCAACGCCACGATCATGCAAGAGGATGCTACTCGAGAGCTGTCCTCAGACAAAAAGAAGAGGAGTGCTCCGTAGGGTAGCGGAGGTGGTGCTCCTCAGAAATACCGAATGGTGTATCGATCACTATCCGGCCAGAGGTGGCAACCGCCATCACGACCACCAATGTTCAGTGGTCGCAAGTTTGGCAACTCCAGTTTCCGACCGCAACAACAGCAGGGGATGATCCCACGTGCACATCCACCTCCACCGCATGCACTGGGATTCCATCCTCCCATTCGTACCAGCCAATCCCCGTACACGTGTGGAATCATTGTGTTTCACGTGTGGACGCACGGGGCACTTCGCCAAGGACTGCCCGCAGATTAGGCAGGGCGGAGGATAGTCATCATACCAGGGCGCCAACCACCCTTCTAGTGAACCCATTTACTCACAATACCGAGGTTATGGAACTTAAGGATATTCCAGTAGTATGTGAATACCCGTATGTGTTTCCCAAAGATCTTCCTGGTATGCCCCCAAAAAGAGATATAGAGTTCAAGATCGAGCTTGTACCGGGAACAGTGCCGATCTCAAGACAACCCTACAAGATGGCACCCAGGGAACATGCAGAACTGAAGGAGCAGTTAACTGAACTTGAGAACAAGGGTTTCATCCGTCCAAGTACTTCACCATGGGGCTGTTCAGCATTGTTCGTAGAGAAGAAAGATAGTACCTTGAGACTGTGTGTGGACTATCGTCCATCAATGATGTCACTATCAAAAACAAGTATACACTACCACGCATTGATATTCTTTTCAATCAATTAGTGGGTGCTAAAGTATTTTCGAAGATGGATCTTCGTTCTTGTTATCATCAGATTAGAATTTGACCAGAAGATATACCAAAGACAACATTCTCAACGAGGTATGGACTGTATGAATACCTTGTTATGTCCTTCGGATTGACCAACGCACCGTCTCATTTCATGTATCTCATGAACTCGGTGTTCATGCCGGAATTGGACAAGTTTGTCGTGGTCTTCATTGACGACATCCTTGTGTATTCAAAATTCAAAGAAGAACATGCTCAACACTTACGTATCGTGCTTCAACGATTACGGGACCACCAGCTATATGCTAAGTTCAGCAAGTGTGAATTCTGGATCAGCCAAGTTCCATTTTTAGGGCACATCATATCAGCAGAAGGGATTGCAGTTGATCCAAGCAAGATAAAGCAAATACTCAAATGGGAGTCTCCAAAATCCGTACATGAAGTTTGAAGTTTCCTAGGTTTAGCTGGGTATTACCGGAGGTTCATTCCCAGTTTCTCCAAAATAGCTAAACCAATGACAAAACTTCTGAAGAAGGGGACGAAGTATGTATGTACTGAGGCATGTGAGGGAGGTTTTCAGACATTGGTAAAACACTTTACAACGGCACCAGTATTGGCGCAACCGGACACAACCAAATCTTTTGACGTGTATTGTGATGCATCAGGAATTGGTTTGGGTTGTGTGTTGATGCAAGACGGACGAGTGATCGCTTATGGATCATGGCAGCTTCAGAATCATGAGCAGCACTATTCGACTCATGATCTAGAGCTCGCTGCTGTAGTAGTAGCATTGAAGATGTGGAGACATTATCTACTAGTTAATCTAGTACATCTTTACACCAATCACAAGAGTTTGAAGTACATCTTCACCCAAAAGGACTTAAATATGCCACAGCGTAGATGGTTGGAATTAATCAGGGATTATGAGATTGAGATCCACTACCATCCAGGCAAGGCGAACGTAGTCGCAGATGCCCTGATCCGCAAGTCCCATGTCAACAATCTTTACATTACCTCAATGGAAGAAGAAGAACCGAGTCTCTACTTGGTTCCATATGCGGCACTCTACAACCTAGCTCTCATTCCCACTATCATGGAGGATATTATGGCAGCTTAGAAGGAGGACAAAGGGATGTCGCACATTCGGCAAAGAATGGAGAAGGGGGAGATGAAATGTTTCTGAAGTGACGATGAAGGTACCCTCTGGTTTAATAACTGCATAATGGTAACCCGAAACATGGAACTTCGTAAGAAGAGACTGGATGAAGCTCATTTATCCAAGTATTCCATTCATCCGGGGAGTAACAAAATGTACCAAGACTTGAGGAAGAAGTTATGGTGGACTCAGATGAAGAGAGAAGTAGCAAAATACATATCCGAATGTGATACGTGTCGGCGAGTTAAGGCCGACCATATGAAGGCAGTTGGGCAGCTTCAAACTTTAAGCATACCGGCTTGGAAATGGGAGGATATCAGCATGGATTTCATTGTTGGGTTGCCTCCCACTTTCCATAAGCACGACTCAATTTGGGTGGTCATTGACCGGTTGACCAAATCAGCTCATTTCATACCGGTCAGTGTCAAGTATGATGTAAAGCGGTATGTAGAACTTTATATCTCCAGAATTTTGTGCCTACATGGAGTACCCCGCACTATCATTTCAGATCGTGGATCTATTTTTGTTGCTCGCTTTTGGGAGCATCTCCACGATGCATTGGGTACCAATATGATTTCAAGCTCGGCTTATCCTCCTCAGACTGATGGAAAAACCGAACGGGTGAATCAAGTGCTAGAGGATATGCTTCATGCCTGTGCCATCCACCATAGTAAAAATTGGGATGATCATCTACCATTGGCGGAATTTTCATACAACAACGGTTACCAGGCTAGCATCCAGATGGTGCCATATGAAGCTCTTTATGGCCGGAAGTGTCGCACACCCTTGAACTGGTGCGAATCTGTTGAACGAGTTGTATATGGCATCGACTTGACAAATGAAGCCGAAGAGCAAGTACGTATTATTCAAGCCAATCTCAAAACCGCTCAGTCTCTTCAGAAGAGCTATGCGGACAAACGACGTCGACCTCTTCACTTCGAGGTTGGGGATCTAGTTTATCTCCGGGTATCCCCGATGAAAGGAATTCATCGATTCGGAGAGGGAAGCAAGCTCCACGTTTTATTGGGCCGTTTGCAATAATCAAAACAAATGTAAGTTGATTATGTTGCTACGCATATTCGGCCCTGCCAAAAAGATTCAAACCCAAGGCTCCTAATTTTTCCTTGGACTCTAAAATATATAAATAGCTTCTCAGAAAATTTTCAAGATTTTTGTAGTACATCTTCCATTTGTTTGGACACGTACAAATGATTCATTTCACGTCGACATCAAATTTAGCTTTACACTAAACTTTGCCCAAATCAACCCACAATTTTTCCTAAGGTCTTTTATGGTTTAGGGGACTTTGTTTCAAAGTTTGGAGATTTATGGACCTCAGATACTATTTATTTCAATAAGGTTTATACCCATATTTGAATTCCAATTTGAATTTGAATTTGACGCAAACTTTGTCCAAATTGAAATCTGATTACAGAATTGGATTCCCCATATTTTTTTAGCCTACCTGTAAATTTTGGGAATTTTTGGACAATGTTTAAGCTAGAATTTAGAGGAAGGGATAAGGGAGAGAGGTGGGGCCCACAAGTCAGTTGGTGAAACCGTTTCACCGCCTCTGTTTTCTTTCTGCGGATGACACCACGACGCTGCATGCCGCCAGTGCGCCGTCGGCCGTCGGTCGCCTCCAGCTGCCCCCCTGCGTCCTTATCTACCGCGGTGAAGGCTATAAAGCCACCCCGCGTCGGCCGAAGTCCATCACTGGTTCACTTTTCACCGCGCTGCTCCGTTTCATCGCCGCCGCGGTCACCCCCTTGCTGCTCGATGCTGCGCATCCTCGCCATCGATACAAGCATCCTAATCCTCTACTGTCTATAGCAAAAAGGTGCGCAACAACCTCGTGCAGCTTCTGGTTAAGCTTGAATTCCTATCGTGCATCCTAGCTTCTGTATTCTTTAAATTCCCGAAGCGCTTTTATAACATTGAGGCTAGGTCGTTGTTTTAATTCTGATTGTATGCACAAAATTTCTTTGATCCAGTTAGATGACATGATCTATGTAGCCTAGCACACCTGCCCTCCAAAAATCAGAAAGAACCATCGACTAATTAGCAAGTTCTTCGAGTTTTCCCCTTCTGCCATCTTTAGAGCTCGGTTCACCGTCGGCTTCGGTATTGCCGGCTATGGCACGAGCTCTAAACCCTAATAAAACCTTTCCTATGTTGCCACGATGCTTCCCGAACTTTCAATCGATGGTCTCCACTTCACCGAAACCCTAACACCTGCCGCCGCTGTCGGGGACGGTTTTCTGGTCACCCCTTGCTGTCGGGAGTTGGTCCATCGTGTTCCCCGCGCGAAAATATGGTGAGGTGGCAAGTCCCGAGGCCTCCCGTGGGCCGGAAGTCATCGCCGGCGAAAACGCCGCCGCGCGCCGGTGAGAACGCCACCGCCCGAGCCGTGGATCGAGGTTGAAGACGACCGGGTACGCGGGTCCCACTTGCCAACGAGTAAAAAAGGCGCCGGATCAGTCTGTGGCTAGGGATTTAGTGCGGCCACGTGGGAATCTTTATAACCCCCGGTGTGGCTAGCCCCTGATTGGATGATTTTAAATCCAGTGGGCCCTGACGCCAAATTTAAAAGTTGAAATTTCCCCTTAGGTGCAGAACCATTTCCGAAGTTTAAAAATGAATATCTCTCTGTAGAATGCTCCAAAAATATTCAAACAAATTTTGTTTGAAAGACCTTGAGCTCTAGTTTCTATCAGCACCAATTAGGTTCTGTGAAACTCACAGATAAATCCTGTATAAAACAATCTTCCCAGATTCAAAAACAATTTTTCCAGATGAACTTTCCACTGGAAAAATCCCCAAAATTCCCATAAGATGCACTGTCCTATTCTTGACAACCAGAAAAATTTGGGAGCCATTGCTCCTATATAACCATCTGTATGTTTCAATTACCTTTTTTAGTTATTGAATTTTTACAGATGTTCAGTTGCTTTGTTATGTCCCAAATTTAGACTGAACCTTCCTTTAGTCATGCTCTAGATCCTGTAAAAGTCTTGGATTTAATTGACCTACTATCCTAGTCCTAATTCAGTTGCAAACTGAATATTAATTGAAAAGCTAAAAATTCAATTATAAGATAATTCCAGAAATTCTTGCCAACTTAGAAATTCAATAACTCCTTCACCAAAGCTTAGAAATTTATGAAACAAATTTTGCTAGAACAAGGACGACTTCTTCTATCATGATTATCAACTGGCAGCTATGTTCAAGCTACAGTTTCTTCTCTAAAAATCTTTGAAATTTATTACTTGCCATAATTTTAGAGACAACAAAATACATTGATCATCTCCTGTTCTTTGCAAGAGCTTCTATCATATTCCCTAGTATCTACCATCAAAGTTCCAAAGCCAATTAAGGTCCTTATCATATAATGATCACCATAGATTAAATTATGGTCTTGGTAATAATTATTTTTCAAAGTCATTCATATACATGTTATATGCATATCATATAGTGACTGAAGTCGAGGAGGAACCAGAAGCCTTGGAAGAGTACCTTCCAGATATTAACCCCGACTCTGACCTCCAACCAAGCAAGCCCCGGTTTGCATTTAAGTCGTTTATAAAATTTTACTTTATCACTATGATGATTAGCATATGAATTGTGCATTACGTTTAGGATGATTGAAAAGTCCAGATGCATGACCCACAATCCCATTGGTTAATTGGGTAGGTTAATCACTTGACGTGTAGAATTTCTATGCTAATGTAGTAGGTAATCTGGTAGAAGTCGAGTAGTTAGAATCTACCCGCGAGATAGAAATTTACACTCATCTACACTGGGATAAGATTTATAGAAAATAACTGTTACATCTAAAACTCGAGAATGGTTAGAGATGGATAGGAAGCGACAAGACGTGGTCTTGGTCGTATAGCTCTGACTGGTCAGTTAAGGCCCGTCTCTATGCGGCCCCTTCAGACAAGCTTGAATTGTACCGGCGACATAATGGACATGTGGAATCCAGTAAACTGATGTAACTCCATAACTGGGGTGTCGAGGCCCATTAACTCACCATCGATAGGGGTGGGTTGAGGACAGTAAGGTGTAAATCGGTCCGCATACACATGAGGTGTTCCGTGCGGAGACCTTCTGTTCGCGGAGGAGAGACGGGCTCGACGTTCAGTTTTCTTGTGAAAGGTGGCCATATATGCCTAGTACTGAAGTGTTACGTAGGTACAGGTGTACTCGCTGACACTTCCGAACGACGTATGTGTCGTGTTGTCCGGGTGTGTCCTGATTGCAATCACCGTCCCTCGCGGTAATAGAGTACCACTGGTTCACTGCGCCGTGACGTAGTAAATACTAAAGAAGTAAGAAAAATACATTATATTGAATTATAATTGCTTTGCAACCTTGTATGATTTAGAGATAGTCACATTAAAGTTTGTAGTTTCCCCATACTTTAGCTGTAATAGCATTATGTGCTTTGGGCATGTCATATCATCGGCAAAGCGTTTCTTGTTTGATTGTGGAGTCCATGATGTGCCGTGCTTGGAGAATGTCATTTGCTACTTAAAACCTGATTATAAGGATCCACTTGTAGGCGAGTCGTTTATGATTCACCTTACCTATGCTTAGTGTCCACCCTTGCATATGTCTAGTGAGACGGATTAGTCTTGCTGAGCCTTATGCTCACGTTGCAGTTAACGAGTTTTTGCAGGTTATACAATTGATGAAGGGTTTGATGATGAGGCTGCACCCCCTCTAGGGTATACAACCGAATGGGAACCCTACACGATGCCATGATTTGCGTGTTGCTATTGCGAAGTATCCATGGCATGGATAACTTTGCTTTTTCATAGCTAGTGCTGAGAGCATAGCTATGATATATATATTTCTTTCCTTCCGCTAGTACTGTAAAACTTCCGCTGTAAAATAAATAAAAGACTTCGTCTTGTATTTTATTCTCGTTCTGTTCTTGTATACTGTTGGGTGTCGCATCGCACGACACCACCCGATGAGATCCTCGGATGTCGGGATTCCGGTCCCCGCAACCTAACCTGGATTATCGTATGTACAAATGTCAGAGGCTAACCATTGACCTTCTTCCCATTGAGGAAGCCAGAAGTAGTCATGTCTCTGGCAGGGTAACTAGAAGTCGTACAAGGAGAGCGGCTATGCCTCCGACAATCTCCACGACCCATTAGTACAAGAGGAAGAGAACCCAACGGGTGATGCACCCGGATGGACTCAACCGCCATCGTATGAGACAGAAGGTCCCCCTTGGTATGGATGGCCAGGTGCCACATGGGAGCCGCCCTTATCCACTTCAAGCCCTAGCAGTTTGCCTCCATTGTCCATGATAATATGTCGTTCCTCTTCAGCTAGAAGTCATCATGACTATAGCCAAGAAATGACGGATCTCACAAGACGTATGGATGAGATTGAAGTGAGAACGGGTGACATCTACAACACTCTCCAAGGGCATGTCCATGGTACCCAAGACTGACAACAACACATGGATGCTCAATTAATCAACCTCAACTACACGCTACAATAACAACAAGCCGATCTCGCAACATACTTCCGTCATCAAGGGTTCAACCCTCAGCATGGAGGTGAGTGAAGAACAAGCTTGGGGGAGGACCCTCACTCGAGGTAAATTGTATCAACCCATTTGCATATTTATTAGACCATCATTCACCTTGCATATATATATATATATATATATATATATATATATATATATATATATAGGATAGATTTGTTTTTCAATAAAATAAATGATGTGCGGTAAGAATGGTTTGGAATGCACATAGATGAAATGATGAATAGTTGCCCTGTTTTAATTTTCCTAAGTTCCTAGTTTACAATTTACTACTCTCCAAAATATTGCCCTCATTGGCTAAGATTGCTTTTTCCTTGATTTGGAAATCGTGGCTAGCAAAATCTTAATCCGTTCTAAGTTCTTGTGAGATATGATATAGTGATAGGGCTGCTATTCCTAGTTTGAAATTGAAACTTAGATTTCTAGAGAAATTCTAGAAAGATTTAAGTTACTCTCATTTGATTGGAAATACCTACCAAAGCTATATGATACATTACCTTGATAG
This sequence comes from Tuctoria greenei, assembly GCA_036927565.1. Lineage (NCBI taxonomy): Eukaryota > Viridiplantae > Streptophyta > Magnoliopsida > Poales > Poaceae > Tuctoria > Tuctoria greenei. The sequence goes on from JAYESD010000002.1 coordinate 182,662,067, forward strand.
ACCTTATGCATATGCTATTTTTTTTTCACATTGAGCTTTATCAAACTAGTATAGTCCTATGTGAGATTTCTTTCATTACCTTTTGAATTCAAGACTTCACTTGCACATGATATACTTCTACACTAGAAGTAAGCAAAATCTCGTCATACCAGCAGTCCACAATAAGAAGAGAAACTCCATATCATTCATGCTTAGTAGTCTCTCTCAAAAAAAATCATTGCATAAAAAGGGAGTACAAGAGATGGCTACAAGAAAAAGAAAAAGAAAATGCATGCTTACATCACAATCATGAGAAAAAAAGTAGCCATGTTTCATCCGTGCAAAATAAGAGAATCCACTAAAAAAGGAGTCATCTCAAGATCCACATCCACTCCATTCCATCACACATGCACAAGTCTTGAATCAAATTGTTTTGAATTGATTTATTCTAAGGCTTACTCTTTTGACTTAGCAATATTATGTGTTGCAAATATGCCTATTATATTCTCTACCAAGCTCCACATACAAGCTTTATGTAGAGGTAGGATGAATTTAGGCAAAATGCCTTGGTGAGGATATATTTCCAATACACACAAAAGAGAGACTTGAGAGAATCAAATTGAGATACATAAAATCTGAATTGAACTCTCCGGAATTTGAGTGAAACTTAATTTCTAGGGTATGTGTGCTCCATTTGCTATTCTATCTTTCAACAACCCATGAATAGGAGACGGCATAAGCCCCATAATGACTTAAGATGGGCGAAGTACCATGCCAATTTTTGCAATACTAGGTAGAGTATTTTGTTGTGCACATGGTACTTTTGAAAAATAGAACATAGTAGCAACTCCTGATTATCATCCTCAAGTCTTGACTTTGCTCGGGACGAGCAAAGGATAAGCTTGGGGGAGTTTGTTGATGGCTATTATATACAAATTTCACCCGTCAATATAACTCAATTATGTGAAGGAAATATCATTTCTTGCACACATCACCTTTCTGTTTAACCTATTTCCACTTGTCCTAGGAGAAAGTAGTGCATGCAAGGATTCTGTGCAAAATTGAAATAAAACAAGGGGATGGATCCTATAAAATATCATTCCAGCCAATCATGCGACGCCACATGGCACCACATGGATCAAATGGCCCACAAACAGAAGTATCTGAGGCCATCCAACAGTGTAGCACCAATATCAGTCAATGAGACCCACCTGGCAGAGATCTAGTGGAAGAACACCGCAAAAGGGACCAAGACCAGGTCGGCAGACCCCCATAGTCGGCTGACTAGGTCCTAGCGCCTTTCGCGATCAAACGCCACGTGTTGGCTCCTACCGACTTGAAGAGGTCAGGGTGACTGATTCGCGCGCTTTTGGTGGCGGGAATCGACCCTTCTCCAAGCTATAAATAGGACCCCTCACCCCTCACTTCAACACATGCCTCTTTGGTATTCATCCATTTTATCCACTACTCTCCATAGGTTTAGAGGAGTATAGGCTATAGAGAGGAGAGTCTCTAGTCCATAGTCCAAGTAGCAGAGGAGTAGAAGGAGTCTCTTCCCAATTTCCAATTGGGAAAGGTATGTCTCCCATATTTCAGTTTGTATTTCTGACTTCATTCTTAATAAAGATGTTATCTTTGGTCTTACATTGTTCATATACTTGGATAAAGTGTTTCTTGTTTGATTGTGTATTCCATGTATGTGGTAGGAGTAGTATTTATGATTGTGCTATACCATTATCAATATATCATCATAAACACTATAAACCTCCACTATAGTCCAATTAGCTATGATACAATTATGTTAACATGAATCACTTATGCTATGAATTAACATTGGTTCAAAGATGATTTAGTTCATTGCCTTAGCATGGCTTGTGCCTAGGCTCTTAAGGTAAATACTTAATATGTTATCATGGTACTAGGATAGAGAGTAGAGTTGAATGTCTCGTATGCCCACACACTGAAGAGGTAGGTAGTAGGTGTTGACAGCTCTATCTGTCCTTTGTAATCCTCCACGTTCAGCTATGCCACAGACTCTTGGTGGGAGTCTTTCTAGTATTGCTAGGGGTAAACCCATGCCCGATGTGTTAATCAACTTATCGTGAGAATTAATAATTGACATGATCATTAGAAAATAACCTAGTCTATGTATATGTACATTAGACGCATTGTACGAGTCTCTACCTAGTTCTTAGCCAAGTCCCTCTTTACCATATTTATCCCCTTAAGATAGAATGCTCTTTGTGTGTCACACTACCTCAATTACCCTTTATCCACCCTTGCTAGAACCCTACCTAGGCCAGCCTAGCCTCTTTGCTTGATGATTGTTTTACTTCCATTAGGCTTCCTTTGGGAGAATAGAAATGACACCCTTTGGGAATACTCTTAGAGGGCAAATGTTATATCCACAGTTTTCATGCGCTTGCATATCTACATGTACAATCTAAAATCTACCAACAAGTATTTCTAGCACCCCTGCTAGGGATGAACTATTAGTAGTGCATAGGAAATATCAACAGAGAGCTTGGGTAGTCGATGCCGGTGGGCCCCCTAGGGGACGCCGGGCTTGATTTTAAACGCATGGTCGTCATCAAAGAGGCATCTGATGGTGATGTCGACAATGCGGCTGCCGAGCCGATGCGGTGCCCACCCTCAACGTTAAAGAATGTCAATGGCGAGCCCCCTAGGCGGTGCCTGGGCTGGATCACTCTCACATCACCCACCATCGTCATGTAAAAACGTCAACGACAGATTCCCTGGGAGGTGTCGAAGCTGGATGCTCTGGTGTCGCCCGCCATCGTCGTGTATAAATGTTGACGACAGGCCCCTTGGGAAGTGGCGGAGCTGGATGCTCCAACGTCGCCCACCATCATCATGTAGAAACGTCGACGACAGGCTCCTTGGGAGGTGCTGGAGCTGGATTCTCCGGCGTCGCCCACCATCATCGTGTAGAAACATCCACAGTAGGCCCCTGGCATAAAGGATACCAAAAGAAAATCCTATTAGAAACAAGAGTAGAGCGGGAGAGTGTACTCATGAATCAGCGCCTGTTGCCATTATCTACGTGTAGAGACGTCTATGACGGGGTCCTTGGGAGATGCCGGAGCTGGATGCTCTGGTGTCGCTCGCCATCGTCATGTAGAAACGTTGACGGCAGGCCCCTTGGGAGGTGCCAGAGCTGGATGCTTTGGCGACGCCCATCATTAGCGTGTAGAAACATTGACGACAAACCCCTTGGTATGTTCCAAAGTTGTATGCTCCGCCGTCATCCACCATCTTCGTGTAGAAACATGGACGACAGGCCCCTGACATACAAGATACCAAAAGAAAACCCTATTAGAAACAAGAGCTGAGCGGGAGAGTGTACTCACGAGTCAGCGCTTGTTTTCATTATCAATGTGTAGAGACATTGATGACTGGCCCCTTGGGAGGTGCTAGAGTGTTGAAATTTCTTACGTCATAGATAAAAAATCTGCAAGCACACGAAAATATCGAAGTAGCATTTCTCCTTTAAGAGTATTCCCAAGGGTGGGATGTATACTTTCCCAAAGGAAGGCTAAGTGAAAGCATAGCACTCATAAAATGGAAAGGGTAGATTGATCTAGGTAAGGTTCTAGTGGGGATGGGTAAGAGATATGTAGAGGTAGTGTGACACACACAAGAGCATCCTATTCTAAGTGGAATAAATGGGTCAAAGAGGGAGTAGGCTAAGAGTTAGGGAGTTGCTCCTACAATGCTTCTAATATACATATACATAGCCTAGGTTAGATACTAATGAGCATGTCAATGGTGAATCCTTATGCTATGTTATTCAACACATCGGGCATGAGTTTACCTCTAGCAATATTAGGACGACTCCCACAAAGAGCCTGTGGCATAGCCGATCATGGAGGACTACAAAGGACAGATAGGACTGTCACCACCTAACCTACTCCCTACCTCTTCAATCTGTGGGTCTACGAGACATCCAACGCAACATAACTACCCTAGCACAATGCAAGCATATTAAGTAAATACTTCAGGAGTTGCAGCAAGCCATCCTAAGGCAATGACTAACCTAAACATCTTTGAACCAATGTAGAAACATAGCATAAGTCATTCATATTAGCATGATCATATGATAGCTAATTAGACTATAGTGGGGGGTTTATAGTGTTTATGATGATTGTATAATGACATTAGAGCATGATCATAAAGACTACTCCTACCACATACATGGAATCCACAATGAAATAAGAAACACTTTATTTAAGCACATGAATAAAAGAAGACTAATGATAATATCTTTATTATGCATAAAGTCACGAATATAAGAAAAGATACATTAGCATACCTTTCCAAATTTTGACTTGGGACAAGAGGCACTTCTCCCTATAGCCTAACTCCACTAAGGACTAAGTGAACTAGTGTATACAATATAATGATGCTCAAGTGGTTTGTGCTGATGTGAGGAGTGAGGGGTCCTATTTATTAGTGAAGAAAAGCCAGTTTCGGCCACCAAAACCGTGTGAATCAGTCTTCATCATTATGCGGGCACCACAGGGAGTCAACACATGGAGGTTGACCGTGGTTGCGCCAAGACCTAGTTGGCTGACTAGGGGGGTCAGCCGACCTAGAATTGGCTCCGTTTGCAGTGATATGGACGATACACCGTTGGATGGCCTTGGATACATTTGATTGTGGGCCAATTGATCCATGTGTTGCCACATGTTGGCGCTTGATTGGCTGGAATGATATTTTATAGGATCCATCCCGTTGTTTCACTTCAATTCTGTATAAAATACCTACATGCACCAATTTCTCAGAGGACAAGTAAAAATAGGTAAAATATAAAGGTGATGTGTGCAAGAAATGATATATCCTTCACATAATTGAGTTATATGGACGGGTCAAATTGGTATATAACAACTGTCAACATATATAACAACCGTTAACAAACTTCCCCAAGCTTATCCGTTTCTCGTCCTGATCAAAGTCAAGACTTTTGGTTGATGATCAGGAGTTGCTACAATGTTCTGTTTTTCAAAAATACCATGTGCACAACAAAATACTCTACCTAGTATTTGTTTACGTTTCGTACGTCGCAGATAAAAATCCTCAAGCACAAGTAAACTGTCACGTAGCATTTCACCCAAAGGAACGCAATGGAGTAAAGTATACACTACTCTTATGATCAAGCTTTGAGATACTAATCAATTAGCAACACAGGGGTAAGTTGATAATATAGGTAGTGTGACACACACCTAAGCAATCCATTCCAAAGGGTAAATGGGTCCTAATGGAGGTTAGACTAAGAGTTGGGGAGTTCCTCATACAATGCTTCTAATATATATATATATATATATATATATATATATATACATAGCCTGGGTTAGGTACTAATGAGCATGTCAATGGTGAATCCTTATGCTAAGTTGTTCAACACATCATGCATGGGTTTACCCCTAGCAATACTAGGACGACTGTCGCAAAGAGCCTGTGGCATAGCCAAACTTGGAGGATTACAAGTACAAATAGGGTTGTCACCACCTACTGCCTACCTCTTCAATCCGTGGGTTATACAAGACATTAAACGTGACATAACTATCCTAACACCACACTAGAATATTAAGTAAATACCTTAAGAGTCATGACACAAGCCATCTTAAGGCAATGACTGACCTAAATATCGTTGAAACATTGAATTGTAGGATCGAAGAGCATGTGAAAAGCTACAAGAGGAGGTGTGAATGGTAGATTAAAACTTTTTCAGTGGAAGCAACAGAAACCCCTTGGTAGAAAATCAATCTGTTAAGAAATCATGTGTGCAGTTAATCTAAACTTGATAAATTGTAACAAAACCAGTATAGATTGTGGAGAACCAAGTTACTAAGATATCACAACAAGAATCACGAAAATTTGCCTAAAAAAACTCAAGTTATGATTGAATGATTGAATGAAGGTCAATCTATTCTACTCGAAAAAAACCAGTTCTGCAACAGTGTAAAGAAACTCGTGTAGATCCAAAACCACAAATACAATGACCGTGAAATTTTTACATATGATAGATAATAAATTTTTGAAGAAAACCCAAGAAAATGACGTCAATTTGATCTGAAAAACTCGAGTTATGATAATACTACCGAAGCAAGGTAGTGTTGTGCAGAAACTCGACGAGAAAGACTCGACAGAAACAAGTCGGACGAACAAGGAACAATAGTTCCTTTAAACTACGAATTTCAAACCACAAGAGGAACAACCCCAAAGTCATGTACCACGAGCTCTGGTCTCCCTTGCTTATATAACCATCCCTTAGGCCAACCGAATCCTAACTAGGACTCAAATCCTACTCAGATTCAACCGAACTTTCCATAGCCACTCAAGACTCTTCTATACGCAGATAGAAGCAATCTTAAGAATTCCAAACACCTTAAAAATGTATCCCACATTCTTAAAACAACCCAGCTCCGTGTCCCACATGAAATTCTATCATAATCAACTCAAATCTTTCCATATTTGAGTCAAACCCGACTCAGCCGCAAGTTGAGTCCATAACCTAGTCGGTTGGACCTTTCCAACCAATTCTTTACATCCACATCTCTTCATCATGCCTTGGAACCATGTAGCCATGTCCATGCACTCCTTGCACACGTGCAAACACCTTCCAATGATGTCCACGATACCTTCATATGCATTGTTCTTGGTTCAAACATGTTGCGTGACCTCCTAATCAACTCAGCCACAATTCCTCCCAGACATGGTTGTTGAACCTCATCTTCTCCCTAAGACTAGTTCAATGGATCCCGTCACCAGCCATGTCTTAAACTCTAGCAACACCTGCACATGAATAAACAATCGATACTTTTGACATAAGTCCTCGACTTGACTCACGTTACATTACAGGAATTCGTCAATAGGGCATCGGCCATATAAGCATCGATTGCTTAAAGAAACCGACACCCTTAACCTAAAAGTCTTGGTCAACCAACGCAGTTAGCCGATGAAATAGTTCAGACGCCTTTAATGTGTAAATGCATCGGGGCCGACGCATTTATTCGTTATCCGCGTCAGTTTCCAGGGGCCGATGCTCTTAGAGTTAAATGTGTCGGCCAGAGGAACCGACACATTTACTGCCCTTAAGAGCGTCGGTTCTGTGAAACCGACACACTTACTATGACATGTGGCAAGCGCACTGTGCGCCACTTTGAGCATCGGTACCATCAAACCGACGCTCTTACTCCACTTAAATGTGTCGGTTGGGGAGAGATCGACACACATAAATCGCCATGTGGGCAGCATACAGAGGGCAACTATGGGCGTTGGTTTAGGCAAAACCGATGCATATAACATATTTATTTAAAAAAACGTCTATTTCCTCTCCCTCCCCAGCTGGGGAGCCTCCATTTTACACAGACATAACAGTAGTATTATATAGCCACAACAGATTGTACATTAACAAACAGTTCAAACACATGAATGTACACAAGTTTTCAAACGTTTCAAACACAAGCACAACAGTACAAAAATGAGTAAACGAAATTCAAATGTCGTCGTGGGAGCCTCCACTCGCACGTCCTGCACTCCCATCTCCACTCGCACGTCCGTGGTTGATGTTAAGGAAAACATCGCCACCATCAGGTGTTCCATGACGAGATGCCTAGGATAAAAAATAAAAGAGAAAATTAATTAATAACGTAACATGTTGACTTCGACTAACTTAGTAACATAACTTGATAAAAGAAAAACATGTGAGTTTCGATTAAAATTTATCAAAGCTCTCTCATTTCCTCTCACTCTTCCTATCTCTCCCTCGCCCTCACTCGCTCTCCCACTCTCTCTTTATCTCCTCCCCTCTCCCTCTATCTCTTCCTCTCAAGCTCCCTCTCTATCTATCTCTTCTTTTCTCTCTCTATCTCTCCCTCTCTATATCTTTCTCTCCCTCTCTATATATCATTTCTTTTCTCTATCTATCTCCCCCTCTCTCTATGTCTTCCTCTCCCTCTCTATCTATCTCTTCCTCTCTCGCTCTCTGACTTGTTCCCTCTTTCACTTCATCTCTCCAATAAGTCTTTTCCTTTTCTTTTTAATATTGTGTTAATTATGTGTTGTTATAATGAAAATATTGTAACAAGTATACAAGTCATGCATACCGCTGCGTCTCCAACTTGTGATAGGTGAGTCTGCACCGGAGGGAAAGGCATCGGTGGGAAAACTACTTCATGTTGTGATATTAATATTAGAATCATTTTGAAAATGAATAAATTGGTCAAATACGAAAATTATAGTTTACCTGGATTATTTTGCCGCAATCCAGAAGCCAATGGTGACATGAATTCGTAAGGTTGTGGAACACACGGTTGACCACTCTCGAAACCCTGCAACACACATGGTGATGATATTGCATTATATAACAAGAGCCAATAAGATAGGCAGTTTTACTTGTAAGGAGGAGCCAATCTGTAGTGCTGGCTGCATTGGTCGAGGCATCATGTCGAGGTAAGGTTGCTGCGGCGGACCAAACTGACAACTAGAGCTACCTTGACTCATGAGCTGTATCATGTAAATTAGTTATGATATCTTGAGTAGAAACATTTGTAAATCGAATAATATATTCAAAAACCAAAATTACATGTTACTTGAGACATATATAAATAAAGCATTTGTTGCTGCAGCATCTGTGTTTGTTGCTGTTGTTGTTGCTGCATCATCTATGTTTGTTGTTGTTGTTGTTGCAGCAACATCTGTGTCTGTCGTTGTTGTTGTTGCATATCCTACTTGTTGTGTCTTAATTCTTCTCGTAATTCATCCTCTCTAGAAGATTGAAATCGACTACCACTAACATTGGATGGCCATCGTCTAGCATAAGCCTCATGCTCTACATATCCGTCGTCCAACCCAAGTCTACAAAAAATACAAGTGTGAAGAATCGATATTCATTAAGATACAAATCATCATTATCATTATACATACCTCCCATGCGTTAGACCTCCGCCGGCACTGTACGCCGCAGCAACATCCAACGGCTCTCCCAAACAGTCTGAATCAGGTCCATGGTTCTTCTTAAAACAGTCAACATACTTTTGTTGTGATACATTTAGTCAATGGATTAATGTAATACAAGATAAATTGATTTAAAGAATAAAAGCAACAAAGAACCAACATACGTACCAATTTCTACATTGATGCCTCATCACACAACACCTCCACGCAATTTGGGTCTGGACCTTTGAGCCTCTAAAGATAAACCTTGAAAAACATAGCAGGTGTACCAGTTTTAGCTGTCTACAATATCAAAATTCAACAATTTAATCAACATAATAGGTGTACCAGTATGAATGTAAGAATTCATACCATCTTTTGTTCCATCCGAACAAAACCATCCAACCCGAAGAAGTGCTTTCCTAGCTTGCTCTTCCGGTTTTTTCGGTGCCTATCAGAAATATTTCTGAACTCAGCTGAACCCCAATACCCGCATAACCACTCCCAAGCCTCCATATTCGCACAAATCCAGTCCACATGACTCTGCAAGTACTACTCCCTAGTGAGGTGAATTTTGGCTACTTCTTTGTTTGTCATGGGCTGGAACATCACCGTCTTGTAGTAGACGGTCACAGCTTTGATCCATGCCATAGAGAAGGAGTTCTTGACACGTCTTTTTGCTGCATTATGAAAAACTGAACAAGCATATGCTTGACTCACACCCTCCTCCAAATGAAACATACCCTGCATACAAGTAACAATTAATGCCAAAAAAAATAAGATGCAATGTAATGAAAACAATCAAACAAACTTACCCAGAAAATCTCCCAAACTCTATCCTGACATGTACCCGAATCGCCATACTCTTGAAGCGCATAGTGATCCCGATGATGCGCTGCAATCCTTTGACCATCCACTAAAACCATCCAGGGATACCAAAACCGGACGGCGTTTCCCAGCTCAGTGTTAACAACTCGTCGGTGCCCCTTTCCACGATCGGCTAGCTCCGTCTCCCGGAGGTGGATACGGTTCCGCTATTCACCAAGTCTTTTTCCCTGCCCCTTACCTTCCCTTCTCTGGCGGCAACATCAGCTTCTCTTTTTGAGAGCTCCTGCCCCAGTTTCCAGTACTTCTCCTTTTCTTCCTCACTCCACAGATCAAACTTCTTAGTGCGATCTGCCAAATTTTGCTCAGCAAGAGTCAATTTCTGGGTGAGCTCCTCCTCCCTTATCAAAACATCCTCCTGTTGTTCCAAGAGCTTCTCGTCTCTTGCATCAAGGTCTGCTTTACACTTCAGGAGGACCTCGTTTAATTCATTGAGGTTTTCGTGATGCTCATCAGCAGCATCACTCCTTTCCTTGGCTTGCTCGAGGATCTCCCGAGAATTAGCGTCGAGCGCCCTAATGGCGGCTTCCTTCTCTTCCAACAGTTTGCCCCAGTATTCCATCCGGGACATTTCCCTCTTCACCCACTCCTCCTGATCAACAAGTCTTGTCTATGCAAGCTTGGTCTCGAAGTGGATCCTATTGCGCCAACGCCTCAAGGTGCGGTGCTCCTCTTCAAGAACCTTGCTATCGTGATCGAAGGCGAGCTGAACTTTTTGGAGGCTCGAGCAGGCATTGTCTATGGACAACACCAAAGGGATAGGCTTCGGGCCTGCTAGGGTCATCTCCGCTAGCTCCAGAGGATTCTCCATAACAAAATTAGGGTCCCACTCTACAAGAGTGCTTCCCTAATCTTCTACGACACTAGGGCTGCCCACCGGGAGCTCCTCGACTGCTGGTGAGGAAGATCCCACTGGGGGAACTTCTACCTTCAGAGAAGAAGCCGAAGGCCCTACTTGTGGGTATTTAGTTGCCGGCTCTGCAGGTGGAGAGCTAGCCGCCACTTCTTCATGGTATTATGGCTCCGGCATGGACAAATCCGGAGTGACTACCTCCGGGGTGACTGTGGAGTTTCGTCCGGAGCCCCTACCACCACCGGCTCAGGTGCCGACACACCTGCCACTCATGGCTTAGCCAGAGCGTCAAACATTTCTGGCTCAGCAACCAGACCTTCAACAACTTCTAGCTCGAGGGCCGAAGTTTCAACCATCTTCGACTTAGTGACTGGAGCTTCGATCGTCTCCAGTTCAGCGGCCATTGCTTCAACAACTTCAGGCTCAAGGGTCAGAGCTTCTGACGCCACCTGCCCGCAACAACTTCTGGCGCAGGAGGGGCCGGAGCCTCGATAACCTCTGGCTCAGACGTCGAAGCTTTCGAGACCTCTGGCTACCACACTGGAGCCTCAGCCTCTGAGGCTGTTGCTTGTGGTGCATCTTCAACTTCTCCCCCGTGGTCCGGCGCCCCGGAGCTTCTGGCATTTCTTCTAGATCCAAGTCCACAACAGCTAGCGCTGGAACTGCCGTGTCTTCTGCCACCACTGGAGGAGGATCAATGGTCAAAGCCGGAGCTTCAGCATTCGCAACCCCAGTCACTGCAATAGATGCCAAAGTCTCATACTCCTTTCTCAACACCATGGAAATAAAGGGGCGAGAAGATTAAAAACATAAACAAGGTTAGCATTTCAAGGCAAGTCCACGATTCTTTTTGGGAATTCTACTGCCCCAATCGCCACGAAACCTCTTGTTCTGAGGGCCAGAGTCAGAGCCCACCAAGTTCGGTGAGACAACAACTTCGGACCTTCTCCGGGGGGCCATCCGCAGCAGCTGGAGTCTTCTTGGCAAGAACTTCCTTCGGAAGGGAAGAACCTCCGGACCTAGAGCCCCTCGCTAGAACCAGGACCGGAGTCGACTGTCCGGTGCTAACGCCTCTTGAAGACGACATGAACCGAGGAGGTGTTGCCACTGAAGACCTCCCTCGCCAGGGAGATGGGGGAGTTGTCGCCAGAGCAGACCTGACAGAGCTCCCATCAATATGCCTCAGCTTTCTCTTCTGACTGGATGGTTCGGCTGGCTCCTTGCCCTTGCCAACGTCTTCAACCCTCTGACCTAGACTATGGGGAAACACCCGTTTGGAAGGAATCGAAATTACAACCCTGGAGACCCTATTCTTCTCCACCTCACCAAGGTCGTCTAATGCCGGCATCTTCCTCTAGAGCTCCCTGCTGATCTCACAAATCATGTTTAGAGGCAGGAAAGCAGCCGGCGGAGCTAAGGCATCATCGACAATAGACCCATGCTGAAATTTCTTGAGATGGAGCTTCATAGCTTCATCATCCAAGTTGGATTTCGGACCAGTTTCAATCTGGTCGTCATCCATCACGCTGTTGAAAGCCCAAGCGAGCTTCTCCCTCCTCCTCAGCAGAGCCCACCTGTTCACCAAGAAATTTTTGAAGACCATCTGGGGGTCACTCCACCCTCCACACATTCTAGGATCCTAGTCAGGACAGGGTTAAATGCATATGATAGCTTCAGAACTACATTCTAGGCATCGGTGTCGACATTGGGGAGTCCTTGGGGCAGCTCCAACCTGTCGTGCTCCTCCACTACAATGACGATCCAATCCTTCTTCCGATCATCCCATTTGCCAGAGGGGAATGACTTCAAGTACTCGAAGGGACAGTTCTTGCACTTCACAAAGTAGTAGAAGCCAGGCAACTCTATCCCCTTGCTGGTGGTATTGGCCGTAAAGAAGGTCCGGAACAATTCGACGTAGGGAGGCACGCCCACCCATATCTCGCAGAAGTGGACGAAAGTCGCCACGAGCAGGAGGGAATGCGGGCCGAGGTGATGCAGTAGGAAGCCATAGAAGTCCAGCAACATCAAGATGAAGCTCGAGAAAGGTAGGATCAGTCCCACCATGGTGTACGTCGAGAAGTACACCATCTCCCCGCGAAGCTCCTTCTTGAAGGGGAGCTTTCCGGCACGGACCAAGTGGTTGAAAGAGTCGCTGGACCATCCCATGAAGGTTCGAACCTTCATAATATTGTCCTTGCTCTGGATGCGGCTCTTAGGAAGACCTAACTCCATCGCAGCAAAGTGGAGCAAAAGAGGAGAAAGCTAGGCAAAGTTTTGGAGGCTCTGAGCGCGAGTTTGATCGAAAGCGTAAAGAGTCCTCAAACCGTCCGTACTTTCCATCTTAAGTAAGCCACAATGATGCTTGGATGGAAACCGCAAGGAGAGCAAGTCCACATTACAGAGAATCTACCCCGTCAATGACGAATGGGCCCGGGGCCACCCTGACGAAGAAGTCGAGGTTATTACTCCAGGCGAACTGTTGTCATGATGGGCGGCGGGAAACCCAAAGGCGGCAGCCTTATAAGGCGCTCGAAACCAATACAGTTTTCGTATTGGGAACCGGCTGCCTTCAATTGCGTGATATCTGCACTCAAAGAACTCATCTGTCGCATTCAAAACAAGCCACGCGACGATGGTTTAACACCGGACCATAGCCCCAATGGCACATCAGAAGACCTTTGAAGTTGCGGTGCGGGAATTGAGGATGGCCCCACCTCCGGTAGAACATTTTAACCCAAAGGGTTTCTCCCATAGGTGGGCCCGGGGGCCACTGTTGGTACCCTGCGTACCGGGTAACCCATGATACCGCAAGAAGTGCAAGAGAGTTCCACCTGTCAGAGTTGAAGGCTTCCTCAGGCCCCACATGTCACACGGCACTAGACCCTCTTTGCTCATATGGGTAGCTCCGGGGTTGCCACGTGTAATGTAAGACCAGAGCTGAACTCCCAACATTGGGAAGCTCCGCAGTTGACACGTGTATAATGACGCCGGACCTAACCCACAGTAGAGGGAGCTCCGGTGCTGCCATGTGTATAGCAGCTCCGGACCTATCTCCCTGTGAGGGGAAGCTCCGGAGCTGCCACGCGCGGAGCTCCTGAACCTACAAAACCAACGGGAATACTGATGGATCTCCAACAGCACATACATTCAAGAGACAATTACCATTACACTTACAAGACCGGATTATGTGTCATTAATAGAATATTAATGGCACACGACCAGAGGACCCTTAATACTCGTAACGCCACAATTAAAGCGTGTTATGACACTATTAAGGCTCTTAAGCACATTTATACCATGTATTAGGCAATAGTAACCGTCGGGGCCACATGTCGGGCTAGACAATCCATGTAGCAGCCACCCCTTGGTCTATAAAACTGATGTGCTGCTCGGTACAAAACAAGCAAGCTGATACGCACGCCAGCACTTCTAAAATCCTCTATACATCTACACACACCTCTTGGAGTAGGGTATTACGCTCAGGCGTCACGAACCACGGAAATCCTCCATGACATCATCTTGTCTAAGATCTTGGCGCGCCCAAACCGATACAAGAACCTCCGTGGGCTACATTTTAGTAGTACCGAGGGAAGTGTCGTTCGTGTGCTTCGACAACTTGCTTCTAAACTTGCTGTCTGAAAATGATATACATTGATATCGTACCTACTAAATTATGTTGCTCTCAATTGACCATGCGACATCTATCGCAAGTCATCAGATATGTTGACATCTTTCAAACACTACATAAATAAACAAAGTTAGCATCTTATAATAAACACACGAACTAATATTGAAAGAAAAAATGGATAGAAAATTACATGTTCATAGAACCAGTCCACAAAGCTTTTTCCACTGTTTTTGCCATGCGACGCATCTTATCCAATTGACTTTGTGTAGGTTATCGTGAAGATTTCCAATACAACTTGTCAAACATTTCAAAATATGGAAACACCTCCTTCGTGTTGAAAAATATGTAAAGCATGGTGTAGTTCCTCTCTTGCATCGAAATATAATGAGAATTAGAAGCCCCAACAACTTTACCCTTCCATTGAAAAATCTTAAGCTCAGTCGTAGATTGCTCTTCTACATTATGATATTGTGTGACAGATGCATTCACGTTGTTGGCACGTGAAAAATATTTTCTAGTGAAGTTAGAAATCTCTTTAGCTGCAAATGCTTCTGCAATACAACCCTAACTCTTGCCTTGTTGCACACTATGGCTCTAAGTTTCTTCAATTCTCATTCTTGGCTATACATCCACCTGAATTGTGCAAGACCTCCTACCAATGCTTCATAAGGTAAATGCACCGGCAAATGTTACATAACAGTCATAAATCCAGACGGGAAAACTTTTTCCATCATACATACAAGCACAACAATTTCTTTCTCCCACCTCCGCATCATCTTTTTCGACACTTCCTTAGCACAAATATGTCTATAAAAGTAGCTAAGTTCAACAAACATCTTCAACAAATCAGGTTTGAAATAGCCACGGAACAATACTGATTTAAGTCTCTCCATCATAATGTGGTAATCATGGCTCTTCAACCCATTTAGTTTACCAGTGTTGAGATTAACACATCTTTTTATGTTTGCTGCATAACGGTTTGGTAACTGTAGTGTTTTCAACAACCTAAGTATTTTCTTTCTTTCTTCTGGTCTAACATAGTATGAAACTCGTGGCCTACTTTCATTTCCGCTTGCATTTGATATAACCTCAAGCCCAGGACGATCGCAAATATCAGCTAAGTCTTTCCTCACACTCAAATTATCTTTGGTTTGACCAGTAAAATTAAAACACATGCTTATGATGCTTTTAGAGACATTATGCTCCTGGTGCATCAAATCTATGTTGTGCGGTAAAAGCAACGCCTTTGCATATGGTAGCTCCCAAAGAAAAGAAATATGAGTCCAGTTGTGTTCTGTTCCATACCCTTCGAAACCGCCTTCAGCAGACTCTTTTAACTTTGCATGCCATGTCATTTTTTGTGTGCTTGTCAATCGACAAGGGGGTCCTTCTGTAACACTTTTGCCATTTTGTAATGATCGTCTATCACTCTTGAAAGGGTGATTTAAAGGAAGGAATCGTAAATGGAAATCAAAGAAGCTGACTTTTACTCCATACTTCAACCTGAAGGCATCACTGTCAGCCATACATATGGGGCAACACAATTTTCCATGGACACACCAACCAACCCAAATGTCATATGCCAACAAATCATGTATAGACCATAGATGCTTGGCACTTAAAGTAAATTCACATTTTAGATGACTGTCGTATGCCTTTACACCTTGCCATAACTCTTTGAACTCCTCAATCAACAGTTGAATAAGCACATCGACTTTCGTCCTAGGATGTTTAGGACAAGGAATGATGGCCACGGGGAATATGTATCCTTCTTTCATGCACATGTTGGGATCGAGATTGTAAGGCATGATAAAAACAGACCAACAAGAGTATGGACTGCTACTTGTGCTGAATGGAGCGAAACCATCTGTTGACAACCCAAGATGAACATTTCTTGGATCTGTACCAAACTCTGGATCGAAATGGTCTAGAGCTTGCCATGTCGCGCCATCCGAAGGATGCACCATAATATCTTTGTCATCTCTCTCATGTAACCCTTCTGAATGCCACCTCATCTGCTTCGCTGTTTCTTGAGAAAGGAACAACCGTTTAAGCCTGGACGTGATAGGCATGTACCGAAGCTGTTTGATCGATACCTTTGTACTTATTTCCTCTCCATCATCATTCAAAACCTTCAAATGACTAGATGATTTGCAATGCATACAATGAGTATCGTTCTGGTGTTCCTTCTAACACAACATGCAATTATTCTTGCACGAATCAATTTTCTCATAACTCATGCCCAGACCTTCCAAAATCTTCTTTGAGTGATATATGTCTTCTCACATCCTATATTTTGATGGAAGGAGATCATTGATCAACTTCAGGACACCGTTGTAGCAATTGTTTGCAAAATTAACTTAGACTTCAACCCCATAAGTCATGTGACCGCCTGTAGAACGGTCACATTGGTGCCCTCAAAACTTTTTCATCCGTGTGGTAAGAAGCCAGTAAAACTTCTTCACCTCCTCTGGTAGTGACTGCTCTTCATACTCTCGACGAACATCCTCCATAATCTCATCCATCCAATTTTCATTCTTGTTTCCGTCCGACTCACTAGCATGATCCATCTCTCCATGCTCACGCCACACTAGATAGTCTGGTATAAATCCGTGCTTACAAAGGTGCAGCATCATTTCAGACCTCTCCAAACGTCGATGATTCTGGCACCTGCTACATGGACACTTCACAAAACGAGCACCTAGGAAATGCTTGGTTCATGAACACATTTGCGATTTGTGCCCATTCCAATGTGTATCATCTGAACTCCATCCATCATACATCACCTTACGGTCGTCACCCATTTTTCAGCTTATACCTATCCACACTAACAAGTCACACATATTTAGAGACTACTAAAACCTAAACATGCTCACATAAACATACAAGTTAAATTATCTATTCATACAAGTTAAATTTAGAAACTATTAATCATGCTCACATATTTAGAAACTATTAATCATGCTCACATATATAAGTTAAACATGTAAATTTGCATGTAATTTAAGAATTAACTATTAATTAATCCTACATATCAGCATTAGCTATGAATTAAGCTCACACATAGAACATCACATATACAAACTCATGCACCAAACAAAGATCACACATAAATCTCAAATATACGACTTCAACTGTAAATTGTTTACCTTATACGACTTCACACTCGCAGACAGGGGGCCAGAGGGGGCGCCAAGGAGGGGCCAACAGGGGCGCTGAGGGGGGCTAGAAGGGGCGCCGAGGGGTGCCAGACGGGGGGGGCGCCAGATGGTGGGACTGGGGCACCAATGGGGCACCGAGGAGGGGCGGACGGGGCGCCGAGGGGGGCACAACGAGGGAAGCCGGATGGGGGCCTGACGGGGGCGCCAAGAGGGCAGGACGGTGGCATCGGAGGGGACACCGACGGGAGGCGGACGGGCACGTCGGCCGGACGGATGACGGCGGCGAACTGGAGACGCGCGCGACTAGGGGTGGGCGGGCGGTCAAATGTGGAAGGCGGGCGCGCGGAGAGAAGTGTCGAGAGGTTAGGTTTACATGTGGGGCCCGCTTAAGAGCGTCGATTTCGGCTCGACCGACGCTCTTAGAGCCTTGGCAGGTCGGGCCCACTTTAGAAGCGTCGGTGGAACCGACGAATATCATAAAAGCGTTAGTGTAGCCGACAAATTTAATATGTGTGTCAGTTCCTCAAATTAAACCGACGCATTTAAATTATGGGTGTCAGTTTCTCTAAACCGACAACCTTAGTCCCTTTATATGCATTAGGGCTGATGCCTATAATTAAACCGTCATCTTATTCCTGTTTTCCTGTAGTGTTAGTTCTGAAACCACAACACCTTACATGAGCACATAACATAAGCATGTTGCAAACCATAGCAAAATGATATCAGACATAACCACCAAAACGCACAAAAAACTTAGTAAAATAATACCAAGAAAACTTTCCATAGATGTAAAGCAAGTTCAAAACACTGCATGGTCAAAGCAGAAAAATTGCAATCAAGCTCTGGACCTTGCCAAGGCTAACCGGATCTTGAGTCGGAGCTTACCAAAGCTAGCAGGACCTAGAACCGAGGCTTACCAAAGCTAGTCGAACCTAGCGCTGGAGCTTATCAAAGCTTAATCGGACCTTGCTAAAGCAAGTCGGACCTAGACAAAGAAGTTATACCTAGCCCAAGTAAGTCAGACCTAGACAAAGAAGTCAAAACTAGCCAAAGTAAGTCGGACCTAGACAAAGCAAGTCGGACCTCACGTCGGACCTTGTCGGAGCTACCCAAGAGAAGTCGGAAGTATTGTCGGACTTTGCTGGAGCTCAAACCTAGAGTCGGACCCTGATGAGATGGGTGTTTTGGCAAAATCAAAAACTTTTATCATCATGGCCAATGTATTCAGCACACATAGGTCCCACAGATACATAGCATAAGTTATTCATATCAACATGATCATATCATAACTAATTATACTGTAGTGGGGGTTTGTAGTGTTTATGATGATAGAATAATATTGTTATGGCATAATCATAAAGACTACTCCTACCACGTACATGGAATCCACAATCGAACAAGAAATGCTTAATCCAAGTTTATGAATAAAAGAAGACTAAACATAATATCTTTATTATGCATAAAGTCACAAATACAAGAAAAGATATATGAGCCATACCTTTCCCAATTTGGAGTTGGGACTATAGGATCCTCTCTACAGCCTAACCTCCACTAAGGAACTAGGAGAACTAGTGTATACAATAGAATGATTCTCAAGTAGTGCGTGTCGAAGTGGGGGGGGGGGGGGTCCTATTTATAGCTGGAGAAGAGTCGGTTCCCACCATAAAAAGTGTGTGAATCAGTCTTCATCATTATCAAGGCACCACAAGGAGACAACACGTGGAAGTTGACTGCGTTTGGCGCTAGGAAGAGGTCGGCCGAACCCCCTATTCGACCGACCTAGTCGTGGCTCCGTTTGCGGTGTGCTTCCTCCGGGTCACTTCTAGGTGGGTCCCATTGACTCATATCGGTGATACACCATTGGATGGCCTCGGATACTTCTGTTTGTGGGCCATTTGATCCATGTGATGCCACATGTCAATGCTTGATTGGCTAGGATGATAATTTATAGGATCAATCCCCTTGTTTCACCTCAATTCAGTATAAAATACCTGCATGCACCAATTTCTCCAAGAAAATGTGGAACTAGGTTATATATAACTATAATGTGTGTAAACAATATTCATTGTTTCACATAATTGAGTTATATTGACAGTTGAAATTTGTATATAACGAGTGTCAACAGTATTGCAAAAATTGTCATGGTACTTCAGCCATCATAAGTCCTTATGGGGCTTATGCCTTCTCCTATTCATGGGTGGTTGAAAGATAGAACAGCAAATGGAGCAAACATACCCTAGAGATCAAGTTACACTCAAATTCAAGAGAGTTCAATTTAGATTTGAAGTACCTCAAATTGATCCTCTCAATCACTCCTTTGTGTCTAGTGGTAATATTTCCTCACCAAGGTATTTTTGCTATACTCATCCTACCGCTAAATAAGGCTTGTATGTGGATCTGGGTAGGGAATATAATATTCATATTTGCAACACATCATATTGCTAAGTCAAAAAAGCAAGCCTTATGAGAAATCAATTCAATACTATTTGATTCAAGACCTGTGCACGTGTGATGGACTGGAAGTGGATCCGGATGTTTGAGACGACTCCTATTTTTTGGACTCTCTTATTTGCAGGGTTGAAACATGGCTACTTTCTTTTCTTGTTTTTTTCTCATGCTTATGATGTAAGCATGCATTTTCTTTTTCTTTTTCTTATAGCCATGTCTTCTACTCCCTTTTTATGCAATAAACATGGAGAGAGTACTAAGCATGAATGGTATGGAGTTTCTCTTTTTATTTTGGAATGATAGTATGATGGAATTTTGCATACTTCTAGTGTAGAAGTATAGCATGTGCAAGTGAAGTCTTGAATTCAAAAAGTAATGAATGAAATCTCACAAAGGTCTATACTAGTTTAACAAAGCTCAATAAGAAGAAAAATAAAATATGCATAAGGTCTATGAATGTAATATATCATATGGATTTGGTAGGTATTTCCAATCAAATGAGAGAAAATTAAATCTTTTTAGAACTAAGTTTCACTTTCGAACTAGGAATAGCAGCCCTATCACTATATCATATCTCACAACAACTTAGAAGTGGATTAAGCTTTTGCTACCCACAATTTCTAAATCAAGGCAAAGTTAATTTTAGCCAATGAAAGCAATATTTTTGAGAGTAGTAAGTTGTAAACTAGGGACTTAAGAAAATTAAAATGGAGCAACTATTCATCATTTTATCTATGTGAATTCTAAACCATTCTTACCGCACATCTTCTATTTTATTCAAAAACAACTCTAATCTACTTATTTAATTTTTTTATATGCAAGGTGAATGGTGGATGAATAAAAAATAAATATGCAATGTGACACAATTTACCTCAAGTGGGGGTCCTCCCCAAGCTTGTTCTTCAATCACCTCCGTGATAAAGGTTGAAACCTTGATGACGGAAGTATGCCGCAAAATAGGCTTGTTGTTGTTGTAGTGTGGAGTTGAAGTTGGTGAACTGAGCGTCCATGTGTTGTTGCCAATCTTGGGTACCTTGGACATGCTCTTGGAGAGTGTTATTGATGACTCCCATCCTTATTTCATGATCTTCCGTACGTCTAGTGACATCCATCATTCCTTGGCTATAGTCATGATGGCTTCTAGCCGAAGAGGAACGACATCTTCTCATGGATGTTGGAGGCAAGCTGCTAGAGCTTGAAGTGGATTGGCGTGGCTCCCACGCAGCACCCGGCCATCCATGCCAAGATAGACCTTCGGTCTCATACGACTGAGGTTCAGTCCATCCAGGTGCATCACACGTTGGATCCTCTTCCTATTCGTACTCATGGACCGTGGAGATCGTCGGAAGCATTGTCGCTCTCCTTGCACGACTTCTAGTTACCCTGCCAGAGACATTTCTTCTTCGGGCTTCCAAGATGGGAAGAAGGTCAATGGTCAGCCTCCGGCATTTATTCAAATAAAAATCAGGGTTTGGTAACCAAATTTCATTGACAAAGCCGGGATAATGAAACATTAAAGAGCCATCATGATCTTTCTTAAGCGTATGTCCTTGAACTAGATAATCTTCATTAATTAATTCTTGTTCAGTTTTAATATATTCAAATGAAGTATACTCTAGTGCTCTTACCCTATTAGCAATGCGGGTAATCAATGAAGTGCATTCAATTGACCCTGTCCTTGAAATGTAATCTAACCATTATGTCATCATGGCAATGATTGGAGCAACTTTTATCTTTTAACCATGGCAAATAAAATTTTCAGCTCATCATCATGCACTATTCTAACATCTCCTCTAGGAAACATAGTCATAGCCACCCATCTATGCATGAAGCATAAAGTAGGATTGTGCAAGTGACTTTCATGCAAAAAACTTTGTTTGTTAAACTTAGGCAAAGTGTCTATATCTAGCAAAGTACGTTTATGAAAGCCTAGGATTTCATTTAATTCTTTCCATGGGATGATGTACTCTTTTTGAAAAAATATAAATTAAATACCATCAAATCCTATTTTAAGGGTGCAAAGGAATTGCATGGAGAGAAGATGTGCACCTCTCTCCTCTATGTGAGCAAACTTCTCCCATCCTAATGCATGCCAAATGGAAAAGAATTTGGAATCAAGACCTGGAGATCAAATCCAGATCATAAGCTTTAGTATGAGAAAACTCATTGTAACACATTCATTTTCATGCATAATGCCCTGCATACATCCTTATACATGTTTAACATAAAGTCATATAAAAAGGAACAAAATTAAAATGAATTTAGGGCTAAATTAGAAATTTTAGTCTGTCAGGGTGCGGACTTGTCCGGCCTCTAAAGCTGGACTAGTCTGATATCCATGTTCCCTGTTCAAAGAATTTAGTATCCTCTGTTCAAAAAATTCAGTTTCTTCGGAGAGCGGACTTCTCCAGTGGTAACCCCGCACTAGTTCGGTGTCCCAAATACATTCAGAAGAGTTTAGTTCTTCAGAGTCAGGACTTGTTTGGCATGATGTGCGGACTAGTCCGATTTATGCTCTAATGTTTCTCGAACATGTCTGGATGGACTTGTCTGTTTCTCCTGTGTTACCCAACAAACTAGTCCGGTCCCAATGCGGACTAGTCCTTCCTACTGAACTTAACTCCGATTCTTTTATTTTTCAACGATTTGTTTTTAAGTAATTGCCTAATTTGGGCCTAAGAACATTGTGCCCAACCTCAGAGGAGCTCAAGTGGACCCCCTAGGGACCTATAGGTCCCCCACAAAAAATAACTTGGAATCCACCCCAAAACCCTAATTCCCAACCCCTATATAAACAACCCCACACCTCTCCACCCCAATTGAAAACCCTTTTGCCACTTTTGCATTGTGTCGTTGTCAAGGTCAAGTCTAGAAGCAAGGAGGAGAGGAGAAACACGAAGAAGGACCAATCAAGATTTATCTACATCGACCTTTCAACGAATTGACATTCCTCATCCTAAATCTTCATCAACACCTCTCATCAAGCCCTAATCTCCAAGATTCAAAGTCTCACGCCCAAATCTTGATCTTTGGATCTCTAAAAATGGGCTATATCCTCTACATTCAAGTTTTCATGAATATTCAACCCCAATTCTCGCAAATCAGAAAAACCCTAATTTCTCAATCTGCATAGTGCGGACTACTCCGGTCTCTAACAGTGGACTAGTCTGGTATCTGAATATGGAATGTGCTGAATTTATTCCAATTTGACTCGAATCAGTTCCAAACTTGTTCAGACTTGTTAAAAACTATTAGAACTAGTTAGTAAACATTAATAGCAACTCATTAACTAGTTTTACCTCACAATTGCACTAATCATGCATGTTATGGCATATTGTGTACTATATGAGCATTACTTGATTGAATTGTGTGTTTTGCATGTTTGTCACTTGAAATAGAAGGATTTGCCGTAGAGAGTGCTTTCGAGGACTGATAGAACCAGAGTTTTGAAGCCTTCGACCCAAATCAAGCTCAGGAGAAAGACAAGTGTCCTTGACTATATTGATCCTGTTTTAAAGGTTTTGTTTGCAAATTGCATTCTTGTGTCAAAATTGATGGGAAAATCCAATTGTAGGAGTTTACTAGTTTTGTGTGACCACCCTTGTCGCTTGAACACTATGTAGAGAGTCGGGAAGGGTATTTTGCACTTTTTGCTTCGCAATGGTCAATTGGGTTTGGGAAACAATCATACCACCTAATTATGAACTATTAAACATGTGAATGATGATAATTGATATTAATGACCATTTAGCAACATGGTGCATAGGGATCTAAGAAAGTTGGTTATGTGGAATGGGTTGGACTGTTTTGGTGGTTTTCCTTGCTTTAGATCTAAGGACCGGTTCGTGGAGCGACCATCCAGGATTTACAGTGCCACCACAAGGCCAAGTATGGGTGCCGCTTAGCTGACTAATTAGTGAATTGCCAGTACAGTTTCGACCATTAAGAATGCTCGGGGAAGGCGTAGTTGGATTGGGTTTGTAGAGATTGGTGGGACTACCCTAGGATCCAAATGCCTCAAGAGGGGGCCCTTGGTTGGATGTGCTCAGATGGAGACATCAACACCGGGAAAACCTCAGTGGGGTCTAAAAAAGCTAGTAATCACTTTGTAAAGGCTATTTTGTGATTTCTTGGCCACACACCTAAGGAAGTGTGAGACGGCATAATTGAGATTCCATAGTCATCGAAAGGTGATGAAATCTCGAACTTGTGGGTAAAGTGGTACAATCTCTGCAGAGTGTGTCTAAAACTATCCTTATAGTTGTACTCCTGGTGATGAGGACATCTCTCCCTTGCATACAATGCAAGGACTGATCACTATAGAACGTGTGCGACAATTGGACCTCCAGGTACGTTCTAACCTTGTCAATAGTTTTTCAGAACTTACGCATGTTTCCATGCATGTTTTACTGATTAGGAACAATGGAGAGGACCAGAAAGGGCTTAGAGGAGTCCAACGAGTCAAGAAGGAGGAGATAGGACGTGCACACCAAGGAGAAGCCCAAGTCCAACTCTACTTCAACTCCACCTCGGATTCCAGGAGCTGCCTTCACCAAATTGACGCATACGGAGTCGGATTTGGACATTCTATATATGGATAGAACCGTTATTCCATAAAGCTTCAAATGGAACCAGCCCCACCTCAAAATTCCAACTAAGTTGACAAGAATCAGTGAAACACGTGGGCGTCCAAAATCTGTCTGGTGCTGCGCCACCGTCTTTTGGGCTGCTGGCTCATGTATCCTGTGGAAGCCCATTAGGGTTGCGTCCAGGGGTTTTGCACGCCCCTAAACTCCTATTTATACAGCTGCCGTCACCACATTAGAGTGGGGTTTTGCTTAGATACAATCTGTCATTAAACAGTGTCGCCGATCATCGGTTGTGAGACCCAATTTTGGGATCAATTCAATGTTCATTGCAACTTCTCTGTTCTTCCTTGTGTTCTTGATTGCGCTTGCACGGATAAGCCTTCGTGGCGAGGTCATTCGTGTGACACGGGTGATAACCAACGAAGCAGTGGTGTAGTGATTGCGAGGTTTTGTTCGTTCCGAACCTTGGATCATAAACGTCGAGATCTCCACCCAATCAAGTTCACCATACCTCTTGGAAGATCGGGACTCATCCTCCTATCACCCGGTTATGAGCAACCTGGACCCTCAAATGATTAGAATTTGGACTTTAACCGTGTTTGATGGCTGAAATTGAATTGGGAACTGGTATTGGTTAATTAATTTGCTTTGGAATATGGAATTGGCAAAATTGAGATAAATGAGCGGTGATGAGTTGAATATGGATTATTATTGCTGAAAATGGTTGTTTAAGTAGAAATTGATGTTGTTTGGGTTACTCTGGCAAGGGCCTCACTTAATAATGATATAACTGCATTTTCAAAGCTTTTGAATGTACTTTTATGCAATTAGCCATTGTTCATTACTATTCCTTGTTTAAGCTACATCTCATACTTTTCCACACTTGCTTAGTACAACATGTGCTCACCCTTGCTATTCTCTCACCAAATCCAGACGCAGGCGACCAGGTGGAGTACCAGGAGGTCTTTGAGGAGTTCTAGGCATGAGTTTTGCCGTCAAGATTGCCTGTGGAGTTGGGAGTCTTAGTGTTTAGTTTTTCTGCTGCAGATTCATTAGAGCTTGTATTCGAGACTATTTTGTTTGTAATAAGGTACTATTATTAGTGTTATCATTTGAGACATGGTTATAATCTGTTTATCGTTTGTGAATCACTTTTGTATGTGTGTTAAACATTCTGGGCACACATATGCATCACGTTTAGTTCATTTTCAGAACCGGGTGTCACAAATTTGTATTAGGGCCGTGTTTGACCATAGGACGCATGCCTATTTAGAATGGACACGACAAATCACTTAGGACTCCTTTCCTATTCAATATTAGCCTATTTCGCACTATTTTGCCTCCTACTAGCTATATAATGTGGGAAAAATTATATTTTTGCTGCTGCTGCAATTTTTGCCGTTTTTGCATCTTTTTGAGCAAATGCGGATCTTCTCATCTTGATTTATGGCTGCTGCATTTTCAGAACTGATATTTATACTTTTCCTCTATTTTTCTCATGTTTTTTGGTAGATGGCTCACACCAAAATGACATCCCACAAGAAGAAGCTCGTGCCACCGTGGAGGTCAATGGTGTAGCAACTTCTCCAGCTCCTACATGGACGGCCAACTCACCTTGGCGTGTGCCTATGTATGCCTTGCCGCCACCGTCACCTTCACCGCCTCACGGCCAGGACAGCCACGACTCACTGTAACACTCTGATTTTCAAGTTTTGGCAAATTAAAAACTTAAATGAGAATTTAGAGATAATAACGGGAAGGAATTTGTTTTTATAAAGAAAAATATAAAATATATGCATCTCATCTTGTATTTTGTATTCATGCTCAAGTTTAAAAATTAATTACCAATATAAATAAGCTAAAAATAATTTATTACCAAAATAAATATACTAAAAATATTTAATTGCCACAACGAATATGAAAGAAAAGAAATATAAGAAATTAGAAATAAAAAAAGTAAACAAGAAAAGAAATAATAACTTATAAAAAAATAACAATAAGTAAATTAAAAGAATAAAGAAAAGAAAATTTTAATATAAAAGGAAGAAACGATAGTCCATAAGAATAAAAAAGATGGATAGTATAAAATAAATATTAATAAATAATAAATAAATAATATAAAGACAAAAAAACAAAAAATAAAATAAAAAGTCAACTGGCAAGATTGCTGGCCGGACGCAGCCAGCCGAGTCATAAGGGACTTCAGCACCGCGGTCCAGTCCAGCGGCCAAGTGATCAACCGATAGAAAAAAAAGGAAGATTCCCAGCACCGAGGCCGAGCACGAGCGCCGCCAGGCGCGAGTATCATACGCGCGCAGGACTGTACCGTGAGCCCTGCCATCTATAGAAGGTCGGCACCTCTCCCGTAAAACAAATATAGAGAGACCCTGCCACCTCTGCCGTAGCATGGTAGCCCTACCCATGTAAATAGAAGCCCTAGCCGCCAGCGCTAGGAGAAAAAGGAAGGAAAAAAGGAGGAGCCACCGTCCACCTGGGATCATCGCAATTTTGCCGTTCTCTGCGGGAGATCATTGCATTGTCTTCTTTGTCAACATATCGCCGTTGTCGTGCCGCCAGAGGATCGCATCGCCGTCTCCTTCATCTACGTCATACCTTCGTCCTCTTTGTCTACGTCACACCGCCGTCATCTTCGTCAACTAAAAATATAGATCCCGGAGACACATGTCACACCGCCGTTGCCTGACCTTCCAGACTATATGAGCACACGGTAGGTATTCCGATTTAGATGTAGACAACTATTTTAATTCAAATACTACGTGTAAGACGTAATTTATTTTGAGTGATCATTAATTATCGTCAAATCATCTCAAACCACTTGGAACATACATACTAAATTAAATCATACAAGATCAATCTGTTATTTTAGATTTGACAAAATTTATATTTCCATATTATTTAATCTGTTTTCAGATTTTAATAAATAAGATTAAAGCTGTGATGCCCGGTTCTGAAAACTGAACCAAGCTAACGCATATGTGTGCCCAGGATGTTCAACACACATACACGAGTGCAATCACAAAAGAGTATACAGAAAATTACCACAGAACAAGGTTAATTATCAAATTTTATTGCACAAACCATATTATCCTCGAATACAAGCTCTAATGAAGATTAATGACAAGTTCAACTAATGCAGCGGAACTAAACTAATTAAGCAACTAAGCAAAAGGGATAGCGCAGCTCCGTGCAACACCACAGGCAAAGCTGACGGTAGACACGGCCTAGATCTCCACATTATCGCCATTAAACTCACAATTCTGACCTGCAACTGTTGGGGGGATTGCAAGAGTGAGTACATGTCGTACTCAGCAAGTGTGGAAAGTATGACATGTGGCTGATTCAAATGACGACAATAATAAGGGCAAAGTGCTGAAAAGTACAGTAAAACATTTGAAAAGCAATATATTATATGTATGTGAAGTAATCCCATCCTAATCACGAGTAATACCATAATACCAAACTGAATTCATTACCATCACCAATAAGTCTAGATTTCACCACTGCCAATAACCATATTCAATACCAGAAATAAATCCATAACCAACCATAACCATCACCATAACCATTACCATAACCATTACAATAACCATTACCAATATCAAATACCCTCTAATCATGTAGGTCATCCAGGAGCTCATAACCGGGAGCACGGCTATCATGATAGTTTTAATAGACTCTACAGAGTTTGTACCACTTTACACACGTGTTTGTGATTTCATAACCCGTCGGCGACTAAAGAACCTCCCTCATGCCAATTACACTTCCTTTGGTGTATGGCCAAGAGATCACAAAATAGCCTTTACAAAGGGATTACTAGTCTATTCAGACCCCACTGAGGTTTCACCGGTGGCGATGCCTCCAACTGAGCACATCTTCAACCAAGGGCCCCCTCTTGAGCCATTCAGATCACAGGGTAGTCCCACCAATCATAAACAAACCCAATCCGACTACCCCTTCCCCGAGCATGCACAATGGTCCAAACAGCACTAGCAAAGCCCTAATTAATCAGCTACGCCGCACCCATACTTGGCCTCGTGGTGGCACTGTAGTCCTGGCTTAATCTCGCATGAACCGGTCCTTAGATCTAAAGCAAGCAAACCACCATAACATCTAACCCATCCACATACCAGGCTTGCTTAGATCATCCATTACCATACCGTATTTAACCAGTTCATGTTAGCCATAATCTCATCCATGCATAATTAAATTGAGTGCTATAGTTATTTCCCATCATTGTTGATTAAGCGAAGCGGAAAGTAAAAAGTCCATCCCGACGCTCTACCGTAAATTCCAGGTGACAAGGGTGGTTTAGCAAGTCTAGTAAACTTCCTACCATAGGATTCCCATCAAATTGACACAGCATGCAGTTTGCAAACAAAACATTTATTTTAAAATAGGATCAATATGCTTCAAGGACACTTGCCTTGTTCCGTCGGATAGGGTTGCTCAAGCGCTTCGAAGTCTTGGTTTTGGAAATCCTCGTACACGACCTCTTGAGCACTTCCCTCTACTCGTGATAACACATACAAGAAAATACATTCAATATGATGCACACTCATTATTCAACATGCGATGATATGCATGCATGCAAAGATCAATTATTAATTAACTACGCTTGTTTATTAATTAGATGCAACTAGTTCATACGTGTTCATATGAGTTTACGGGGGTTTTAGCGAGAATTAATGCTGCTGAAAATAAAAAGACGACGCAACTACGATCAATTTACGTCTGTTAGTTTCAATATGGTCGCTAAAATTCGCATCGGAAACATGGCCTACCGTAGATGCGATGGCTTCGATGACCGCGGGATGGGGGCGATGCGTTGACGAAGTAGATGCGCAAGGTCCTCCGACGGCACGACGACGGCGACGCGATGGCGATGACGATCTCCGGCGGACGGCGACGCTCTCCCCTTTTTCCTCCTCTTCTTTCCCTCCTTTTTCTTCCTTTTCTTCCCTGCGGCAGCCCTCTATTCTCTGGTTCCTTTTGCCTTCGGTACCGGCGGCCTTTTCTTCTATGGCGGCGGGGCTCTGGAAAAAACCCTACGGAAGCTTACGTATTTATAGGCGGTACTGACCAGGGGACCGAGTCGGTCGGGACTCGATCGCGCGTGGGCGCGTCGGGCGCTGGGCGCGCGCGTCCGAGCGCGGGAGCGGGAGGCGGGACCCAGCGGGTGGGTTCGGGGCGCGTGGCGGCGCGCTGCGCGCCGGAGTCGCGCGCGGTTCGGCGCGGGCGGAGGCATTGGCGCGGGAGCGGTCGGGTGGTGGGGCCCAGGCGCTGCGCGGGCGCGTGGGCGACGGGGCGCGCGAGGATGAGCGTCGGTGCGGGTGGGCGAGGCAGCGGGGCTGGCGGCGGGGTGGGGCCAGGTCGCGGCGCGGAGGCGCGGGGCTGGCGTTGGGTGGGCGCGGGATTCGCGCGGGAGGTGCCCGCTAGCTGGGCCGTTTGGCCTAGCCGGCGGGTGGGTTTTTGTTTTTTTTTCTTTTTCTTTTGTTTTATGTTATTGTTTATTTATTCTTTTTATATTATTATTATTATAATGTATTTTATTATTTATATTTTATTTATTTTATTTATCTTATCCACTTTATTTATTTATTATTTATTTATTTATATATATATTTACTATTATATATAATTTATTTATATATATTTCTTATTTTTTATTATTTTATATTTTATTATTTATATTTTTTATATATGGTTATTATATATATTAGTTATATACATATATTTATATATATTTTTATTATTATTTTTATACTTATTCCCTATTACAAGTTTTAGGCTATAATTATTATTTTCTTTTTTATCCTACTAATGTTTAATACATGATCATGTATGCAATGCATGATGCGAAAATTTAGGGTGTTACAAACCTACCCCCTTAAAGTGAATCTCGCCCTCGAGATTCGACACTGTGGAGAAAAGATGTGGGAATTCTGCTTTCAGGTTTTCATCACGTTCCCACGTAGCTTCAGCTTCTGTATGGTGTTTCCATTGCACTTTGCACCAACGGATCCTATTATTTCTCGTGACCCTTTCCTTCACGTCCAAGATCTTGATAGGTTGCTCGACATAGGACAAATCCTCCTGAAGTTCTTCGGCACCCTCAGACACTTCTTGAGTTGAGATACGTGAAACACGTCGTGTACATCGGAGAGATACACCGGCAGCTCAAGTCGATAAGCTACCTCTCCTCGCTTGTCCAACATCTTAAATGGCCCGATATAGCGAGGTGCCAGTTTTCCTTTGACGTTAAACCGGCGTTGCCCTCGGATAGGTGACACCTTGAGGTATACAAAATCTCCAATTTCGAAAGTCAGACTCCTTCGCCTATTATTCGCATAACCTTTCTGTCGCGACTGAGCAGCCCTTAGGTTTTCCCGTATCATTTGAACTTGCCTTTCAGCATCTTGTAACACATCAGGACCAAATACTTGGTTCTCTCCTGTTTTATTCCAAAATAAAGGTGTCCTACACTTCCTTCCGTACAATGCTTTGTAGGGTGACATTTTCAGACTTGCTTGGTAGCTATTGCTGTATGAGAATTCAGCATACGGCAACCTTTAATCCCAACTTTTCCCATGCTTTAAAGCACAAGCTCTTAACATGTCTTCCAAAATTTGGTTGGTCCTCTCGGTTTGTCCATCCGTATGAGGGTGATATGCTAAGCTGAAATTTAACCTTGTACCCATTGTTCATGCAATTTCTGCCAAAATCTGGAGGTAAACTGAGAACCTCGGTCCGAGACTATTTTCTTTGGAACTCCATGTCGGCACACAATATGCTTCATATACAATTCTGGTAGCTTCGCGGTGGTATATGTGGTCTTGACAGGATTGAAGTGAGCTGATTTTGTCAATCGATCCACGATTACCCAAATCGAGTCATATCCGGACTGTGTACGTGGTAATCCAACTATAAAGTCCATACCAATCTCTTCCCACTTCCACTCCGGAATCATTAATGGCTGCAATAATCCAGCTGGCCTTTGATGTTCTGCCTTCACCCGTTGGCACACATCGCAAAGTGCAACATATTCGGCTATGTCCTTTTTCATGTTGGCCCACCAATAGCATGTCTTTAAGTCCTTGTACATCTTTGTACAACCAGGATGAATTGAGTACGGCGAGTCATGTGCCTCCTTTAATATCGTCTCCCGAATATGCTTCACATTAGGGACAACAATTCTCTTTCCAAGCCATAAGGTACCATGTTTGTCCTCGTCAAATCTGAATTCTCTCCCTTCCTCAGTCATTTCCTTGATTTCCTTGATCTCCTCATCCTTGGTCTGTGCTTCTCGAATTTCTTGCTCCAAGGTTGGGTTTAACTCCATCATCTCCATCTCATTTACAAACCCGAGCTTCAACCGTTCAACTCCTTGCATAACTCGGATGGTAACTCTCAAACTGTGAGTTGATGACTTACTCCCTTTCTACTCAAAGCATCGGCCACTACATTGGCCTTTCCCGGATGATAGTTGATCCCCAAATCATAGTCTTTGATGAGCTCCAACCATCTTCGTTGCCTCAAGTTCAGATCCGTTTGTGTGAAAATATACTTCAAACTCTTATGATCCGTATAAATTTCACACCTATGTCCAAGAATATAGTGTCTCCAAATCTTCAATGTGTTTACCACGGCTGCGAGTTCCAAATCGTGCGTGGGATAATTCTGCTCATGTTTCTTGAATTGTCTTGATGCATAGGCGACCACTTGACCTTCTTGCATCAATACACATCCAATTCCTTGTCTCGATGCGTCGCACAAATCCAAATTTCTTTCTCACGTCTAGTAATACCAGCATCGGTGCAGTTATAAATCTCTTCTTCACCTCCTCAATGTCGTCTTAGCAAGATAGAGTCCATTTGAAAAGCTTTCCCCTTGTTAGCAACTCAGTCATGCGCTTCACTACGTTGGAGTAGTCCTTGATGATTGGTTAGCTTTGATATTTATTGCGACGCATCAACTCCAATGCTAACTTCCTTATCACATGTTGATTGCTTTGTTCTTGTGGCATATTGGACCACTCCATCATGCTTCCGTAGTCAATCCATTCCAAGCGTCATGTCCGATCCTTGAGAATCCAAAACAATGAGGTTGGCGGAGAAGTCTACCCCCCTTATTCTAGGGCTTATTTTTGGACATACTATATTTGTCCTCATCTCTCCTCCAGGAGACTTAACCAATAGAGTAAACTTCATATGAGAGATAGGCAAACTATACTTGGCAACATACTTTGATGCAATGAATGAATGCGATGCTCCAGAATCAAATAACATAGTCGCGGGGTTGGAGTTGGCAAGAAACATACCAATGACCACGTCATCCGCTTGTTGAGCATCCTCCGTAGAGACATGGTTCACGTTGCCACGAGCAAAATTCTGCTGTCCATAGCTTCCTTATGGTTGTCCTCCATTGGGTCTTGGGTTTTGCCTCGGCGCATTGCTTCCTTGACCAAGGTCTGACTTAGGACATTGATGCACAAAGTGTCCAGCTTCTCCACAAGTATAACACTTCTTAACTCCACCAGAATTATTGGGACGAGCTTGGTTTTGAACATTGGCTCCAGGAAAATCAGCACGAGGTGCATAAGACATTGGAGGCCTAGGTTCTTGCATAACAGGGCGCTGCTGCACAAACTGAGTTGGGCGCGGTGCATAATCAGGGCGCTGTACAGAAGCAGAAGAGTTGTAGTATGGCGCATTAGGAGGCGCAAGGCGAGGACGCACATTACTTCCTTGTTGTTGTCCTTGATATGGCGCCTTCCTCTTGATTTCTTGCTCCATCTCACGGATCTTGTTCTTAACAACAATTGCTTTGTCCACAAGCTTCTGAAAATTGGCATAATCGCAGTTGAGTAGTTGCACTTGGATTTCATTGTTCAAGCCTCTCATGAACAAATATTGCTTCCTACTATCAGTGTTGATGTCTTCTGGAGCATATATTGATAATTGAGTGAATTTGTTGAGATACTCACTCACGCTCATCCTTCCTTGCCTGAGATTTTCAAAGTCTTGTCTTCTCAGTATCATAACTCCTTCAGGTACATAGTGGGAACGGAAACTCTGCTTAAACTCAGCCCAAGTGATTGCCTCCTGATTATCATAAGCGTTGCAAATAGCTTCCCACCAGTCAGCGGCTGCTCCAACTAGTTGATGTGATGCAAAGAGAAACTTCTCCCTATCAGTGCACTGGACAATAGCAAGTTTCTTCTCAACGGACTTCAGCCAATCATCAGCTTCCATTGGGTCTGTGGCTTGTGCAAAGGTAGGCGGTCTGGTCCTCATGAACTCTCCCAAACGGTTGTGGTGTGGCTGGGGTGGTGGCGGTGGCGGTATATGAGGCTGATTGTTGTTGCCAGCTTGCAGCTGTCCCATTGTCTGTATCATGGTCTGCATGAGCTGGTTCTGCATAGCTAACAGTTGTTCAATATTGATAGCTCCATGAGCATGTCCCTGGTTGTTCTGAGGTACTTCATTGCGCTCCTCCTCATCGTTAGCATCCCTCTGATTGCGAGTCCTCACCATCTGAAGGAGAGCAATAGGTAAGAATTAAGAAACGTCCCCAACTATATGCATCAAGGAATATGAAGCTAACCAACTAGCTATACTAGCCTAGGTGGACATGGCAATGCTAAAGCATCCCAAAATCCTCTATTAAACACACAAGCAAACAATATATATATAGCAAATAGCAAGCCAACAAAATCAAATCGATTCCTGAGTGCTCCTATGTACTCTAAAGTGTCCATTCTATCTAGGCTGCGTCCTACGGTCAACCTGTGGCTCTGATACCAATCTGTGACGCCCGGTTCCGAAAACTGAGCCAAGCTAACGCATATGTGTGCCCAGGATGTTCAACACACATACACGAGTGCAATCACAAAAGAGTATACAGAAAATTACCACAGAACAAGGTTAATTATCAAATTTTATTGCACAAACCATATTATCCTCGAATACAAGCTCTAATGAAGATTAATGACAAGTTCAACTAATGCAGCGGAAATAAACTAATTAAGCAACTAAGCAAACTAAGCAAAAGGGATAGCGCAGCTCCATGCAACACCACAGGCAAAGCTGACGGTATACACGGCCTAGATCTCCACATTATCGCCATTAAAATCACAATTCTGACCTGCAACTGTTGGGGGGGGGGGGGATTGCAAGAGTGAGTACATGTCGTACTCAACAAGTGTGGAAAGTATAACATGTGGCTGATTCAAATGACGACAATAATAAAGGCAAAGTGCTGAAAAGTACAGTAAAACATTTGAAAAGCAATATATTATATGTATGTGAAGTAATCCCATCCTAATCACGAGTAATACCATAATACCAAACTGAATTCATTACCATCACCAATAAGTCCAGATTTCACCATTGCCAATAACCATATTCAATACTAGAAATAAATCCATAACCAACCATAACCATCACCATAACCATTACAATAACCATTACCAATACCAAATACCCTCTAATCATGTAGGTCATCCAGGCGCTCATAACCGGGAGCACGGCTATCATGATAGTTTTAATAGACTCTGCAGAGTTTGTACCACTTTACCCACGTGTTTGTGATTTCATCACCCGTCGGCGACTAAAGAACCTCCCTCATGCCAATTACACTTCCTTTGGTGTATGGCCAAGAGATCAAAAAATAGCCTTTACAAAGGGAATACTAGTCTATTCAGACCCCACTGAGGTTTCATCAGTGGCGATGCCTCCAACTGAGCACATCTTCAACCAAGGGCCCCCTCTTGAGCCATTCGGATCCCAGGGTAGTCCCACCAATCATCAACAAACCCAATCCGACTACCCCTTCCCCGAGCATCCACAATGGTCCAAACAGCACTAGCAAAGCCCTAATTAATCAGCTACGCTGCACCCATACTTGGCCTCGTGGTGGCACTATAGTCCTGGCTTATTCTCGCATGAACCAGTCCTTAGATCTAAAGCAAGCAAACCACAATAACATCCAACCCATCCACATACCAGGCTTGCTTAGATCATCCATTACCATACCGTATTTAACCAGTTCATGTCAGCCATAATCTCATCCATGCATAATTAAATTGAGTGGTATAGTTATTTCCCATCCCAGTTGATTAAGTGAAGTGGAAAGTAAAAAGTCCATCCTGACGCTCTACCATAAATTCCAGGTGACAAGGGTGGTTTAGCAAGTCTAGTAAACTTCCTACCATAGGATTCCCATCAAATTGACACAACATGCAGTTTGCAAA
Source organism: Tuctoria greenei (assembly GCA_036927565.1). Taxonomy (NCBI): domain Eukaryota; kingdom Viridiplantae; phylum Streptophyta; class Magnoliopsida; order Poales; family Poaceae; genus Tuctoria; species Tuctoria greenei. The sequence continues at coordinate 182,697,840 of JAYESD010000002.1, forward strand.
CAAAACATTTATTTTAAAATAGGATCAATATGCTTCAAGGACACTTGCCTTGCTCCGGCGGATAGGGTTGCCCAAGCGCTTCAAAGTCTTGGTTCTGGAAATCCTCGTACACGACCTCTTGAGCACTCCCCTCTACTCGTGATAACACATACAAGAAAATACATACAATTCAATATGATGCACACTCATTATTCAACATGCGATGATATGCATGCATGCAAAGATCAATTATTAATTAACTACGGTTGTTTATTAATTAGATGCAATTAGTTCATACGTGTTCATATGAGTTTACGGGGGTTTTAGCGAGAATCAATGCTGCTGAAAATAAAAAGACGACGCAACTACGATCAATTTACGTCTGTTAGATTCAATATGGTCGCTAAAATTCACATCGGAAACATGGCCTACCGTAGATGCGATGGCTTCGATGATCGCGGGATGGGGACGATGCGTAGACGAAGTAGATGCGCAAGGTCCTCCGGCGGCACGACGACGATGACGCGATGGCGACGACGATCTCCGGCGGACGGCGGTGCTCTCCCCTTTTTCCTCCTCTTCTTCCCCTCCTTTTTCTTCCTTTTCTTCCCTGCGGTAGCCCTCTATTCTCTCGTTCCTTTTGCCTTCGGTACCGGCGGCCTTTTCTTCTATGGCGGCGGGGCTCGGGAAAAAAACCCTACGGAAGCTTACGTATTTATAGGCGGTACTGGCCAGGGGACCGAGTCGGTCAGGACTCGATCGCGCGTGGGCACGTCGGGCGCTGGGCGCGCGCGTCCGAGCGCGGGAGCGGGAGGCGAGACCCAGCGGGAGGGGTCAGGGCGCGTGGCGGCGCGCTGCGCGCGGGAGTCGCGCGCGCTTCGACCCGGGCGTAGGGATTGGCGCGGGAGCGGTCGGGTGGTGGGGCCCGGGCGCGTGGGCAACGGGGCGCGCGAGGGCGGGCGTCGGTGCGGGTGGGCGAGGCAGCGGGGCTGGCGGCGGGGTGGGGCCAGGTCACGGCGCAGGAGGCGCGGGGCTGGCGTCGGGTGGGCGCGGGATTCGCGCGGGAGGCCAGGGCCTAGCGGGAGGTGCCCGCTGGCTGGGCCGTTTGGCCGGGCCGGCGGGTGGGTTTTTCTTTTTTTTTCTTTTTTATATTATTGTTTATTTATTCTTTTTATAATATTATTATTATAATATATTTTATTATTTATATTTTATTTATTTTATTTATCTTATCCACTTTATTTATTTATTATTTATATATATATATATATTTACTATTATATATAATTTATTTATATATATTTCTTCTTTTTTATTATTTTATATTTTATTATTTATATTTTTTTCTATATGGTTATTATATATATTATTTATATACATATATTTATATATATTATTATTATTATTTTTATACTTATTCCCTATTACAAGTTTTAGGATATAATTATTATTTTATTTTTTTATCCTACTAATGTTTAACACATGATCATGTATGCAATGCATGATGCGAAAATTTAGGGTGTTACAAAAGCATAGTTAATTCATAAAGTATCAAAATAATTCTAGAAAAATTAGAATAAATTCTTGTAAGTTACTAATAATATTTTCAGCATATTTAATGTTCTGAGATAACTAATTTGCCTCTGAATTAATTGTAATTAATCCCAAACTTGCCAAATTAAATAGGAAATCATTGTTGAAAATTATTAAAAGCATAGAAATTTATTTAGCATTAACACAAACATATTTTCCGCATACATCCATATTTGCACATTGATTAGTGTTTGCAGTATATTTATTGTGTATGTTTTCTTGTGTATGAGCTTGATTGTGAGTAGACGGGTACGCTGAAGTGGTTGCAATCAAGAAGTGAATATGCGAGGATCTTCGTGTGCAAGAGTTTGATTTGCTTGACCATCAAAATTGTGGATTATTAAGGCAAGTGTCCTTGACTATATTCATCCTATGTTTAAATGTTTTGTTTGCGAAACTGCATGCTTGTGTCAACTTGATGGGAAAACCATGGTAGGAGTTTACTAGTATTGTATGTCATCCCTTGTCGCCGGGTACATGATGAGTCGGGTATGGGTGTTTCTCTTTTGAGTCGCATCGCTTTACGAGGTTATGGGAAACAATATAAACTTGCTTAACAACTCTAATCATGTGGATTAATAAAGATGGAATAATGGTAAATCATTTGTGATATGGGATTTGGGTGATCTAATCAAGCATGGTTGTGTGAAATGGGTTGGATGGTACGGTGGTTATGCTTGCCCTAGATCTAAGGACCAGTTCATGAGAGAATAAGCCAGGACAGTAGTACCACCACAAGGCCAAGTATGGGTGCGGCGTAGCTGAATAATTAGGTGTGTTGCTAGTATTGTATGCACCATTGGATGGCGCGGGGAATGGGAGTTGAGTAGGGCTACACTGGAATCCGCATGGCACACGAGGGGGCCCGAGGGTGGGATAATGGAGATTCAAGCTTGCCGGTGAAACCTTAGTGGCCCGTACATACTAGTAGTCCATTTTGAAGGGCTATTTTGTGATCTCTTGGCCACACACCAATGGAAGTGTGATAAGGCATAATAGAGGTTCTTAGTCACTGAAAGGTGATGAAATCACGAACATGTGGGTAAAGTGGTACAACCTCTGCAGAGTGTTAAAAACTATCTTGATAGTCGGGCTCTCGGTCACGATTACCTGGACAACTTCCATGATTAGAATTGGACCTGGGATTTTGTGATGTTTGGTATGGTTTGGTTTTGTCACTTGAGAATAGTTGGTATATGGAAGAATATGGAACTGACATATGGTATTAAATTAATGGTTGGCTGGTATTTTTTCGAATACACAGGAGAGATGCACATCTTTGTATTAAAAGAAGAAAAAACGGACCCTGTTACAACAAGCCATCACATATAGGGTCCAGATATGAGAGGCTCAATACACCGAACAAAAATATTACAATACATTCTCTGACCTAAAATTGGATCGCTTCCTAACACCTGCTGTAAATTAAGGGCTTGGAGTTTATTGGCTCTAGCAAAGCACCGTAACCTGTATTCATCTGAGAATGTTCTCATAACCTCACTAATGGAAGGAGACAGATTATCGAAAGCACAAGCGTTTCACTGTTTCCAGATGAGCCAAGCACCCAAGATGATTAACGAGTTTATTCCTTTCTTGTGTTCCTTTGGAACTTTACTAATAGTGCGGCTCGACCAGTCTCCAAATGACATGCCGTTTGTCATAGGTATAGCATGTGACATGTGGATCATCAATAGCAATCTGAACCAAATCTGCCTCGCAAACACACACTGTCGGTACCCTCCGTACCGGATACCCCTTGGAATCGCAAAGATCACAAGGAAACTCCACCTACCAGATTTGAAGACCTCCGAAGGCCTCACATGTCAGGCGTAGACGGACGTGCTTCCCCGACATGGTTAGTCCCAGGGCCGCCACGTGTATCACAAGACCGGAGCTATCACCCACACATGGGAAGCTCCCGTCGGAATACCAGTATGGCACCCCCGGACCTAACCCCAGACAGAGGGAAGCTCCGGTACTGACACGTGTCCAACTGCACTGGAACTACCCGTCCACGACAGTAAGCTCCGGAGCTGCCACGTGGCAACCGCTAGACCTTCAGCTTCAACAATCAGGCTGGTGGACCCCCCAACAGCTCCAGACCATCAAGGAGCAATCAAAGACTTCAAGACCCGATTAAGTGTAATTAATACCATATTAATGACACACGATCGGATGGCCCTTAATACTGGTAACGTCACTGTTAAGGCCCGTTACCAGGCTATTAAGGGTAATTAACCTCATTTATTTTGTGTCAAGCATGTGTAACCGCCGGGGCCACCTGTCGGGCTAGGCTAACGTTGTAACGACCAGTCCTTGTACTATAAAAGGACTGGTCGACGATACACAAGGGAGGGTTCCAGACAACAATTGAACTCCCTGAGCTAGATGAGCTTCTTCTTCTGGAGCTTCTTCTAGACTCATAAGCTTAATACATCACCAACACACCCCGTGGAGTAGGGTATTACGCTCAGGCGGCCCGAACCACGTAAATCTCAGTGTACAGGTGTCTTTCACCTTCTTGAATCTCTGCGCGCCCATTACCAAACTACAACTCCTCGATCTACCAAAGGTAGTGTCGGGAGATCTGCCGAATCCTGAACACCGACAGTTGGCGCACCAGGTAGGGGGTGCCTGAGATTTCGAGTATGGTGATCTCAGCTGCTGGATCATGCAACGGCAACCCTGCTGTTCAACCCGCTGGAGGTAATCCCTCCAACATGCAGCAATCAGCAGTTGCCGTGGCCCCAGCAGGAGTCATGCCTCCACCACCACCGCCTGCACCAGCACGTCAAGCTGAGCAGCGTGACGGAGCATCGGCGTCGGTCACCGCATCGGCGAATAACAACAACCCCGAACATGCGCTTCATGCAGCGCGTGCTCTCCTCCAATGTCCACCACCTCCAAGAGCATCCCAGGATGCAATGGAGCAGTGGAGGGCTGATGTGGAACATCTGGTTGCAGCAGCAGCCGACCGCATCAGCAACCAAGGTCCTCCACCTTCGGGGTGGGCCACATCGCAGCGCCGGACCGTGTCTGGCAGACTTGGTCCGCATGCTTCCCAGAATAGGAGGCGTGCTGCATCACAGCATGTCACGTCGCTACCTTCTGGGGCGCGACGTACTCATACGATAACTAGACTGTCAACTCATGACCTCCGGGCAGAGCTTGATCGCCGTACCATCAATAGGACGGCCGTGTCCATATCGAGCGTGCTCGCGAAAGGTGAGAGGCTCGAGATAGCCCTGCTCCCGAGGGAGTAGGAGGAGGCTGTTCTACACTGGCCATGCACCTACGCATGGTCAGATGGCCACAAAAGTTTTGGCCACACCTACCAGAGAAATTTGATGGGACTATTAATCCCGCTGAGTTTCTCCAAATTTGTACCACCACAATCCTTGCGGCCGGGGGTAACAAGGTTGTAATGGCCAACTACTTCCTAGTGGCTTTGACTGGGACCGCCAGGTCCTGGTTCATGAGCCTCTCTCACAACTCTATCAATAGTTTGGAGGAATTGTGCCAATAGTTCATTGCCTATTTCGGGAGTTCATACACCCAGCCAGGCACCGAACTGGACCTTTTTGCAGTCGTGCAGAAGGGGGGAGAATCCCTGCGCTCATTCATCCAGAGGTTCTCCTAGGTATGAAACACCATTCCTTCTATCTCTAGTGCTTCTGTTATCGTGGCATTTAGACAGGGCGTGCGAGATAAGAAGATGCTAGAGAAGGTGGCGGTCAAGGAGATCACCAGCGTCACGGAGCTCTCCAGCTTGGCAGACAAGTGTGCCAAAGCTGCGGAGGGCCGTGAGATGCACTCCAAACCACTTCTGGAGGATGGCAAAAAAACCTCCAAAGGCGACGCCACTACCTCCGGGAGTGGAAAAAAGAAGATAAAGTCCAACGGCAAGAAGAAGCTGTCGGCCGGCACATCCACTGCTGCAGCTGCAGCAGCTCCGGTTGACCGAGGGCCACGCCCCGAGAAACAACCTCGGTCGTCCTCTGAAGACTGTGGCAACTCCAAAATGTGGTTTCCTATCCACAAGTTGAACGGCCACAACTTGGAGGACTGCCGAGAGGTCCAAAACCATGCCGAGCGCTACAACAGGCGCCAGGAAGAAGTTCCTTTCCATCAGAGGGAAGGAAAACAGAAGGTCGATGAAGCTCCGACTGAAGAGGAGTTAGGCTTCCAGGACCCTAAAAAGGTCATGAAGGCTGTTTACACCTCCGTCGACGATGACTCCCATGTCTCTGACAATGAGCATCGGAAGACCATGAACACCATCTTTGGTGGTTCGTGGGACATCACCTCCCGCCGTGTCCTCAAGACCATGCGGCGGGACATGGCCTCAGTAGCTCCTACAGCCAGGGCGGAGCCTCATCGGAAGTGGATGGACACTACGATCACTTTTGATGCTTCGGACCACCCTCTGAACATGTTCGGAGCTGGCCAGCTACCTCTGATGGTATCACCTACCATCAACAACATTCAACTCCACCATGTAATGGTGGACGGAGGTTAGGGTCTGAACCTCATAAGCTTCAAAGCTTTTGTCAAGCTTTAGCTCTGACCTTCGGACCTTCGCCCCTCCCGACCTTTCTCCAGAGTAGGTCCAGGGGCCATAACACCGCTTGGTGCCATTACTCTCCCTGTGACCTTCGGGACTCAGGAAATTATCGCACTGAGAAGTTGATCTTTGACGTCACTCAGATCAACTTGCCTTTCAACGCCATTCTGGGCAGGCTCGCCTTGTACAAATTCATGGCTGCTGCTCATTATGGTTACCTGGTGTTGAAGATGCCAACACTAGCTGGCGTTCTCCGGATCCGCGGAGACCGTACTGCCGGAGTGACTGCTCTGGAGGAACTTCATGTGCTTGCTACAGTGCAAGAGGAAGAATCCAGGCAGGAGCAAGCTCCAAAACCCCCGAGCATTCGTCAACGAGGCTCAACCTCCGCACCTCGCGTGCAACCAAGCGGCAACACCGACATCCCCGTCAAAGTCGTCCAAATCGGTTCCGATGCCGCTCAGACCACCCGTATATCGGGAGGTCTGAATGACAAATAGGAACTCGTGCTCATCACTTTCCTCCAGGCTAATGTCGACGTTTTTGCCTAGCAACCGTCACAAATGCCTGGGATCCCTAGGGAAGTGATCGAGCATAATCTGAAGATCTATCCCGACGCTCGGCCCATACATCAGAAGCCTCATAAGCAATCCGTAGAGCGACAAAACTTCATACAATAAGAAGTGAAGAAGTTGCTCGAAGCTGGATTCATCCGAGAAGACTTCCATCCAAAATGGCTGGCAAACCCAGTCATTGTACCCAAGGCCGGAGGGAAGCTTCGGATGTGTATCGACTACACAACACTAAATAAGGCATGACCAAAAGATCCATTCCCACTACCTAGAATAGATCAGATAGTGGATTCCACCTCCGGGTGTGAATTACTGTGTTTCCTAGACGCATATTCTGGGTACCATCAAATCAGAATGTCTAGGGAAGATGAAGAACATACTTCTTTTATCACAGTAGATGGATTGTACTGTTATACTGCCATGCCATTGGTCTCAAGAATGCAGCCTCAACATTTGTATGAGCTATGTACAAAACCTTTGGAGAGCTCATCAGAGACGTAGTGGAAGTGTATGTTGACGACATCGTCGTCAAGATCAAGGACAAGGAGTCACTACTTGACACCTTGCAAGCTATCTTCGACAAGCTACGAGTCACCCGCACGAAGCTGAACCCAGACAAGTGCGTCTTCGGGGTTAGCTCCGGAAAGCTTCCTGGTTTCCTGGTAAACCACTGGGGCATAGAAGCAATCTGGCGAAGATTAAAGCCATAGAAGAGATGCGGCCACCAGCCTGCATCAAAGATGTCCAAAAACTGACTGGATGTCTAGCTGCTCTCAGCCGGTTCATCTCAAGACTGGCGGAATGGGTGCTACCCTTCTTCAAGCTATTGAGGAAGTCCGGACCATTTCAATGGTCTGAAGAAGCAGAAAATGCGTTCCAGGAGCTAAAGTAGCTCCTCACCACTCTACCAACCTTGGTAGCTCCGAACCCTGGTGAGCCCTTACTGCTTTACATTTCAGCAACCGACGAGGTTGTCAGCATGGTCCTGGTCGCGGAGAGACCAGAACCATCAAAAGCTCAGGAATCCAGACCCCTCCGGGAGGGTCTGGAGGTTCCTGAAGGTGAGTCTGGGTCCCAGTCCCTAGACTTGGGTCAACAGGGAGTTATCCCAGAAGACTTGGACCCCTCCGGGAGGGTCCGAGTCGCTCTAATAGAAGCTCCGGGTTCCTCCAGCAAGGACCCGGAGGTCCCCAAAGCAGGTCCGAACCCCTCCGAGAGGGTACGGGTCGATGTGGACGAAGCTTCGGGCCCCTCTGGGAGGGTCCGGACAGTCCAATGCCCAGTGTACTTCATCAGCGAAGTAGTACATGATGCCAAGACTCGATACCTAGAGGTGCACAAGCTGCTCTATGCAGTTCTCATCGCCTCCAGGAAGCTTCGCCATTACTTCCAAGCTCACAAGATCTCAATGGTGACCTCATACCCACTGTGTGCGATCTTGCATAATCCCAACTCTACTGGGAACATTGCAAAGTGGGCAGCGGAATTGGCCGAATTCGATCTTGAATTCCTCCCAAGACAAGCGATCAAGAGTCAAGCATTGGCAGACTTCGTGGTGGAATGGACCCCCTCTTCATCAAACCCTGGGGGCCCTAGTGAGCAGAAGTCAGAACTCAAGGCTCCGGTCTTCACCGAACCTCACTGGACCCTCTACTTCGACGGCTCCATGCAAAAGCAGGGGGCTGGAGTTGGAGTCCTTCTCCTCGCTCCAACCGGGGAAAAGGTAAAATACATGGTCCACCTTGACTTCAAGGTGACCAACAACATGGCGGAGTATGAAGCACTCATTTATTAACTAAAGGTGGCACTATCATATGGTGTCAAGCAGTTGTTGGTCAAGGGAGATTCACAGCTCATCATTAAATAGGTGAAGGGTGAATACTCCTGTAACAATCCTCAACTAGCTGCTTATCTCCTTGAAGTCCAGAGGCTTCAGAAGGACTTCGAAGTCCTAGATCTCCAACATGTCCAGCGTGTCCATAACGCTGAAGCTGACGAACTCTCGACGAAAGCGTCAACCGGAGCTCCGGCTCCTGACAGAACCTTCGTCTGGAGGTTGTCAAAACTCACAGCTCAGCCTGCTGAACTGAGCAAAGGGGGCGAGACCAGCATCCCGAAGCTGGAGGTCCCGATGGAATTGTTACCATGGCAGCCATCAAGGGTCGTAGGTGCTGTCGGAAGCTCCGAGAAACCCAACACGCAAGACTCAAATGTTCAAGCAAGCTCCGATGCATGGATCTCAGAGATCCGGAGCTACTTGAAAGACAATATCCTTCCTAACGATGATGTATCCGCTGACTGGATAGTCAGATTGGCTAAAAGATACACGCTGGTAGAAGGGGATTTCTACCGGCGTGGTGCCAATGGTGTCCTAATGCGGTGCATCACAAGGGAAGAAGGTTGCGAGCTCCACGTAGAAATCCATGGAGGCGAGTGTGGTAACCACGCGTCTTCCCGCACGCTGGTCAGTAAAGCCTTCTGGCATGGCTTCTACTGGCCTACAGCGCTCCAGGATGCAATTGAGCTGGTGAAGAAATGCAAAGCATGTCAGTTCCATGCAAAGCAAATTCACACACCGGCTCAGCCTCTACAAATGATACCTCCCACATGGCCTTTCGCTGTGTAGGGGATGGACATCTTGGGACCTTTCCCAAGATCCGTCGGAGCTTCCAAGTTCCTGTATGTTGCCATTGACAAGTTCACCAAATGGCCGGAAGCAACTCCAGTTGTGACAATAAACAAGGAATCAGCTATCAACTTCTTGCAGTCCATTGTATGCAGATTTGGAGTCCCGACAAAAATCACAGATAATGGGACCCAATTCACAAGCTCTGCTTTTCAAGGATATTGCGAAGATCTCGACATCCAAGTCAGCTACGCCTCCGTAGCTCACCCGGCAAGTAATGGCCACGCCGAGAGAGCAAATGCAGAAATCTTGAAGGGACTCAAGACACGCACATATGAGCGCCGGAAAAAAGCATGGAGCCAAATGGATTGAAGAGCTTCTGCCCACTCCGTGGGCCAACATGACAACTCCAAACCGGTCAACTGGAGAGACACCCTTCTTCCTGGTGTACGGAGCTGAAGCAGTCCTTCTCCGGAAATCACCTTGGGGTCACTCCGGGTCTGGACCTCCGACAAAGCCACGCAGGACCAGCTCCGGCGTGAAGACCATGACCTCCCTGAAGAGTGAAGGTGCCGAGCAGCTGTTCGGAATGCCCGATACCGCAAAGCTCTTCGGCGCTATCACCAACTGCATGTTCACAGCTGACAGCTCAAGGAAGGCGATCTGGCGCTACGGAAAATACTATCCAGAGAAGGGTTAAACAAACTCTCCCCCGGCTGGGAGGGACCCTTCCGAGTGATCAATGTAACCCGTTCCGGATGTGTTCGCTTGGCAACCGAGGATGCAACACCTCTCCCAAATCCTTGGAACATTGAGCACCTCCATAAGTTCTATGCTTAATATCACGGAGGCGAGTATGTAATTACACGTGGTGTATGTTATAGAGACATTGTACAGAGTCGGGTAGCTCCTACGGGAGGGTAGCCGGTCCTACCCCGCTAGGTCTGCAACGTCCATGCAACACTTGCCAAAGTCTCAGAACTAAAAGTGTAGCTAGCTACCTTGGGTCAAATGAGAAACGAAACACACTTAGCCTGGTTCCGTACCCTAAGAGTGTACTTGTTTCCCCTGTACCCTGGACCTATAATGAAAGACATCATCGTGTGAAAATAGACTCCACGTGCATTTATTTTGTACATGCTCAATATTTTTTATTTTTCTCTTTCTTGTCTATAACAAAGTTGTGCAGTTCTTAAGAAACTTTAGCTCGACCAGTTCATGTACAATTCAAGTTGCATTCTCTATCCTTCCGGGTTCAAGCATTATTGATGGCCTACTTGTCTGAATGCCGCCAAGCCAATTTAAGTCCGGAGTGTGCTATCGACTTAGCCTAATCCTGCACCCTAAGTATGCCACTCTACCTACACCCCGGCAGGCCGAAGTAAGGCAAGTCCAGAAACGATCGGACCTGAAGGAAACAAGACGGTGTTCTTGATTGTATTTAGGATTGTGTTCGACCTAAAACTTTCTCAGGAACTGTAAGCCGCAATGAAGTTATAGATAGGAAACAGATTTTACTATTTTTCTTGACTTCAATGTGTAGGAAAAATAAATATTTCATGATGATGGTAAATGAAGCCAGAGCTATCAAAGCTCCGACATACTCTAGGCGGCTTGTGGTCGATGTTCAAACATTGACATCGAGCATCTCTGGAGCTACTCAGTGCCGGGATAGCTAAGAGGCCAGTCGTCAACATGAAGATGGTGGAAAGACTCTAAAGTGGAGTCTGACGTTGGCACAACACGTGCTGGCGGAGGTCACTGCCAGAGCTGCCAAGCTCCAACACCCAAAAGGCTAACTATTTATGCTCTACACGTCAATGGAGACTATTGCCAGAGCTACTAAGCTCCGGCGATGGTCATGCCGGAGCCACTAGGCTCCAAAACCCTCACGGGGCCTACACTATCGAAGACTTCAAACCTACAAGTTCGAAGCACGCAAGTCTTCAACAACTGTTACATCCTCTTGGTACATGTTCACAATCAAATTGTGTACATCTACCAGGGGGCCAAGCGAGACAAAGGTGTTGAAGACAAAAAATGAAATTCGAATTCTAAAAAATTTGGATTTCATTCATCTGGAGACAAGAGATTACAAAATTGGAGAAGAAGAGAGAGAATACAAGCGGGAGCTACAGGGAGACAGTCCTAGACCCTATGGAAGAACTGGGCGACCTTCTGGGCAACCTCCGACACGTTGGCTCGGGCGGCTTCACCCTCTCCTTCGATGGAACCTTCACGCACCGGGTCCAGAGGGAATTGAGGGTCTCGGCTGGTGTAGCACGTCAACACAATATCTACGATGTTCTTCACCAGGGACTGACCCTTTAATTCCAATTGGTCCTCGATGACATCACCCACATTGGAGAGCTTGTTGCCTGCTGAACCCAGTGCCTCCAACACCTGGTCAAGCTCCGGCTCCGGATCATCCGGACGCACGGGACTGAAGCCCATTTGCGTCAGCGCGTCGTTGGCCTTGCCCAGGAAGTCCCAAACTTGTTGGTACTCCACAACCCTTGCACCACGCATCTCCGCCAAGGATCTTTTGGCCATCGCCAGCTCCTAGCTCTCCCGAGCAAGACGCTCCACCTCTTTGGCATTCTGCTGAATCGTTTCAGCAACCTACCTTTCGAGCTTGCTGAGCTCTTCCTCCCGGAGGTGGATCGCATTCCGGCGGTTGACCAGATCTTTCTCCCGGCCCCGCACTTTCTTCTCCCGGGTGGCGATGGCATTCTCTTGCTTGTAGAGTTCTTTCCCTCGCTCCCAGGCCTTCTTCTCCTCCTCCTTACAATGCTCCTCCAATTTCTTGGTGCGTTCTTTGAGGCTCTTGTCAGCCATAGCTATCTTCTGGACAAGCTCCTCCTCCCTCTTCACGAGGTCATCTCGCAGCTCAACGAATTTCTGCTCTTCATCTTCAAGCCGTCTTTCCCGTGCTTCAAGAGCCTCCCGGCGCTTGACAAGACTATCGTGGATGGCGGAGAGCCTTTCCTGGTGCTCATCAGATGCACTATTTGCAGCCTCGGCCTGATCATAGATGGCCCAAGACTGGTTGTCGAGGGTCCGCGTCATGCTTTCCCTCTCATCCAACAACTTACCCCAATACTCCAGGCGGACTTTCTCCCTTTTCACCCACTCCTTGTCGTCAGCCAACCTCAACTGCGCCAGCTTGGTCTCAAAATGTAGTCGGTTGTGCCACCTCCGAAGGGTTTGGCGCTCCTCCTCGAGGACCTTGCTGTCGTGGTAGAAGGCCAGCTGCACTTGGCGGAGACTGGAGTAGGCGTTGTCGATAGACAACGATAGGGGGATCGGGTCCGGACCTGCCAGGGTCATCTCCGCTGGTCCCACTCTACGAGCATTCCCCTGAGCTTCAACGGCACTAGGGCCGTCCTATGGGATAGCCTCGGCCGCCGTCGAGGAAGTACCTGCAGCCGAAGTTCCAACCTCCGGAATTGGTTCCGAAGGCCCAGCAGATAGGTCATCAACAACGGGCCCCTCCGGCGGGGGGGGGGGGGGGGGGGGGGGGGGGGGGGGCAACAGCTTCATCATGGCACTCTGGCTCAGCAGCGGCCACCTCTGGGATCACCGCTTCCGGAGCAGGTGTTGAAGGTCCGGTCGGAGCAGAAGCTACTTCTGGCTCCAGCGCAGGCGCCTCCTCCGCCGCTGGCTCAGGTGCTGGCGCTTCGACCATCATGGGCTCCGGTGCTGGCGCTTTGACCACCATGGGCTTTGGCGCTGGCATCTCGACCGCCATAGGCTCAGGCGCCAACGCCTCCGTAGCAACTGGCTCGGACGCCGGAACCTCTTCAACAGCTGGATCCACAGCAAGAACTTCTGCAGCAACGGGCTCAGCCGCTGGAGCTTCCTCGACAACCGACACAAGTGTCGGAGCTTCAACAACACCCGGCTCCACTGCCGGGACCTCATAAACCACCGGCTCGACTGCCGGGGCTTCAACAACAACCGACTCTAGGGCCGGAATCGCATCTTCCTCTGGCTCTGCAGCCAGATCGTCCAACATCACAGCATCCAAGCCCGAAGCTTCAACCTTCGACGCCGGCGCTGCTGGTACACCTTCAGTCCCGTGGTCCGGCGCTACCACGAGAGCTTCTAGGGATTAGTCGTCCAAAACCACAACAGCCGGCGCTGGGGCTGCCGCAACCTCAGCCACGTCTTGGGGCGGCGGTGGAATCGGAGCCGGAGCTCCAGCCTGCACAGCCTCAACCGCTGCTGCAGGGACTAGAGCTTCAGCCCTTTTCTAGGGCACGCTGTGGATGAAGGGCGAAGAGACTCCACATACAGTTAACAATAAACCAAATGACTGAGGTAAAAAATCAAAAATTACCTCGGAAGGCTTCCGCACCAGTTACCGCGGAACCTCTTCTCCGGACGCTTCGAACTAGCCACAGCCGCCACTGGTGTGGTAGTCCCGAAGGGCCCCCCAGAGCTTGCTGCTGCTGTCGGTGTTGCTTTGATCGAGGCCCCCCTCGACCAGGAAGGACCTCCAGACTCGGAGCCCTCAGCTGGCCCTCGTACCGAAGTCACCTGGCCGGAGCTAGCACCCCGGTAAGAAGCCACTGCTGGAGTAGACGCCGCCATCGTAGACCTCCCCCTCAGGGGAGAAGTAGACACTGCGGAAGAAGTATGCCTGACCCTTCTGTCAGCATGCTTCCTCTTACGGCTCGAGGGCTCGTCCAATTCCTTGCCCTTGCCGACGACTTCGGTTCTTGGCTGAGGGGTGGGAACGGAGCCACCATCCGGAGCTTCGGAGATCGCCAACCCGGTGGTCGAGCGCCTCTCAACGACACCAAGGTCGTCAAGCACCGGCATTGTCCGCCGGAGCTCCCTACTGAATTCTGCCTCCATGTTTAGTGGGAGGAAAGCTGGCGGCAGAGCCAAGTCATCGCCCTCAACATCGATGCCGTGCTGGAACTTCTTGAGGTGGAACTCTAGAGTTGCATCCTCCATGTTGGACATCAAACCGGTCTCGATCCGGTCATCGTCCAGCACATTGTTGAGGGCCCAAGCCAACTTCTCCCTCCTCTTCAGCGGAGCCCACCTATTAGTCAGGTCGATGCAAAACAGCGCCTGGGGAGTCACCCCTCTCTCCACGCACAGGCGGATCCTGGTCAGAGTAGGGTTGAATGCATCCGACATCACCGGAGCTTCACTCCAAACTGCAGTGTCAATGTTGGGGAGGCCTTTCGGCAGCTCCAGCTTCTCGTGCTCCTCCACCCTAATAACAATCCAATACTTCTTCCAGTCGTCCCACTTCCTAGAAGGGAACGACCGCAAGTACTTGTACGGGTGCTTCTTGCGCTTCACAAAATAGTAGAAACCAAGGTACTCGTCGCTCCGACCTGTGGTTTGGACAGTGAAGAAGGTGCGGAAAAGCTCAATGCAGGGGGGAATGCCCACCCACATCTCGTAGAAGTGGACAAAGATGGACACCAGCAGAATGGAGTCGGGGCCAAGGTGGTACAGTTGCAGACCATAGAGGTCTAGCAGCATCAAGAAGAAGGAGGAGAAAGGTGGGATCAGTCCCACCATGGCGTACGCGGAGAAGTACACCGTATCGTCGGCGTGTTCCTTCTCGAACGGAAGCTTGCCGGTGCGGACCAGGTGGTTGAAGAAGTTAGGGGACCATCCCATGAGGGCCCGGACCTTCTTCAAATCGTCATCGGTCTTCAGTCAGCTTGGGCGGAGACCCAACTCCATCGCGGCACATCGAGGCAAGAGAGGAAAGACAAGCAAAAGTTTGGAAGGTTTGAGCGCAAGAGCGATTGAAAGGCGTAAATAACCCCAAACGATGCGTGCTTTCCTTCTTAAGTAAGCCCCCGCAACGCCTGGATGGAAACTGTAGAGCAGCTGAAGATACCAGTCAAAATTTTCACCCCGCCAATGACAAGAGGGCCCGGGGCCACCCCGGCGATCAAGTCGAGGTTCTTAACCAAGGTGAACGGTTGTCATCATGAAAGGCGGGAAACCCGAAGTCGGTGGCCTGACAGAGCGTGCAGAACCGATACGATTTTCATATCGGGAACCAGCGACCTTCAATTGCGTGAGATTAACTAAGAACTACCGCCAACGGCACAACCAAAAACCCTTGAAGACACGGATCAGAAATCGAAGAATGGACCCACCTCTGGCGAAATGACTTCATCCAAAAGGTCTCTCCTCGAGGTGAGTTCATGGGGCCACTGTCAGTACCCTCCACACCGGATACCCCTTGGGATTGCAAAGATCACAAGAAAACTCCATCTACCAGATTTGAAGACCTCTGAAGGCCCCACATGTCAGGCGTAGCCGGACCTGCTTCCCCGACATGGTTAGTCCCAGGGCCGCCACGTGTATCACAAGACCGGAGCTATCACCCACACATGGGAAGCTCCGGTCGGAATACCAGTATGGCACCACCGGACCTAACCCCAGAAATAGGGAAGCTCCGGTACTGACACGTTTCCAACAGCACTGGAACTACCCTTCCACGATGGTAAGCTCTAGAGCTGCCACGTGGCAACCGCCGGACCTTCAGCTTTAACAATTAGGTTGGTGGACCACCCAACAGCTCCGGACCATCAGGGAGCAATCAAAGACTTCAAGACCCGATTAAGTGTCATTAATACCATATTAATGACACACGATCGGATGGCCCTTAATACTGGTAACGGCACTGTTAAGGCCCGTTACCAGGCTATTAAGGGTAATTAACCTCATTTATTGTGTGTCAAGCATGTGTAACCGCCGGGGCCACCTGTCGGGCCATGCTAACGTTGTAACGACTAGTCCTTGTACTATAAAAGGACGGGTCGATGATACGCAAGGGAGGGTTCCAGACCACTACTGAACTCCCTGAGCTAGACGAGCTTCTTCTTCTCGAGCTTCCTCTAGACTCATAAGCTTAATACATCACCAACACACCCCGTGGAGTAGGGTATTACGCTCAGGCGGCCCGAACCACGTAAATCTCTGTGTACACGTGTCTTTCACATTCTTGAATATCTACGCGCTTATTACCAAACTACAACTCCTCGATCTACCAAAGGTAGTGTCGGGAGATCTGCCGGATCCTGAACACTGACACACACGTTAAAAGGATATGTTGGATGGTTTCCTCCTCTTGATCACATAGGGGACACTTCTCGGGATGTGGCAGTCTGCGTCTAGAGAGGCGATCAGCTGTCCAACATTTGTTATGGAGCACCAACCACAAAAAGAACTTACATTCTGCTGGTATTAAATGGATGGTAAATGAGAATATTGGATTCATGATATGATAATTTCTTGGGTTATGAAGGGAATTAATTTCACATAGACATGATAGGCTTCTTTTACATGTTTATGAGATGTACTTTTATGCAATTAGCCATTTTTTATCATCCTTGTTTTTAGCTACATGTCACATTTTCCCACACTTGCTGAGTACAACATGTACTCAATCTTGCTATTCCCCCACTTAATTCAGCTACATGAGATATTTTGGAAGACAACGTAGAGCACTAGGCGTGGGTACTACCGTTGATTCCTTGTGGAGTTGGAGTCGCCTCCGCTAGATTATATTCCACTGCCATAAAGTCAAGGTATTTATATTATTTGTGACATTTTTATTTTTGTTTACTGTTTGTAATGTTAAGGTGTATGTGTGAAGCAACATCCTTAGCACACATACACAACAATTGGTTCATTTTTCAAAACAGGGTGTCACAAATTGGTATCAGAGCTATGTCGACCGTAGGATACAAGACTAGGTAGAATTAACACCACAAAACACATAGAAACTATCTTCAAAAAGTGCTATTTTAAAAAATGCTTGCTGCTGCATTTTATTTTGCCAATACAGCCACCGTAAGGTGCTGTTTGCTGCTGCTTCTTAAATGCAAAATTAAGCCGCATTTTAACTTGTTTGCTGCTGCATTTTGTACATTTTCTAAAGAAAAGTTCTTGTTAATATATATATATATATATATATATATTGCTGCTGCTGCATTATTTTGATTAATTGCCTTCCTTGCTGCTGTAAATTTGTTTTTTCCTCCCTTTTTGTTGATGTACACTCTATCTTTTTTTTTCTTTTCGTTGCTGCTGCAACCTTGGCGCTATTTTATCTCCCGTCTCTAATGATTTTTCATTAAGAACATAGGATTTATTTTTGAAAATCATCGTTTAAAAATTTCCCATTCTCCGACTTATTTTGGCTTCTTTATTTCCTCCTTTCATACCCAACACACTTCTTTTGCGAAAATTTTAGATGACCACCCTAGCACTGCTAAGGTTCCAGAAGAAGTAGGAGCATTTGAAGAAGAACCAAAAGGAGCACACCTCAGAAAGAAGACTTCCGAGATACGCTTCATGTGGAGGAGCTTCATATGGACCCGTCTCAAGCCGTTCTCCCGAATAGGATACTTCACCATCTCGTAATTACGATAATGTTGGGTCTTGTGATTAGGATTTAAGTCTACCCTTGAATAAGTGAGTAATAAACGCTTAGATCATTAGTGTACGTGTTTAGGTTTGGTGTGATGATTGTATGATTGCTTGATTGTATGTTTGTGTGTTTGGATGTGCATTATGGAACACTTATAAATATCCACATCCTCATCCGTTGATGCATTATTTAGGATCATATACCTTGATGAATGCATATAGGCTGGGATTCCTTCTATCTCTCTTTTCTCGTTCAACCTCTACTTCAATGGAAGACGGACACAACTAGAGGAATAACTACTCCGGAGGAAGCTACATGAGAGTATGAAGACGATATCAGGATAAAGTGTTTCCTTATCTATTCTATAATCTCTTTGAATCATGGGGACGAGATTCCTGTCAAGGGGGGTAAATTGTAACATCGTCAATTTTAAAATTTGGCTAAATCAAATTTTAATAAGAAATTACATTTTTATTTCAAAATATTTTATCCGATCCATCCAAATCTCAAGGACGAGATTAATTTTAAGGGGGGTAGAATTGTAACACCTTTATTTTCAAGTTTTAGCAAATTAAAAACTTAAATGAGAATTTAGAGTTAATAATGGGAAGAAATTTTTTTATAAAGAAAAATATAAAATATATGCATCTCATCTTGCATTTCGTATTCATCCTTAAGTATTAAAAATTAATTACCAAAATAAATAAGCTAAAAGTTATTTATTACCAAAATAAATATAATAAAAATATTTAATTGCCACAATGAATATGAAAGAAAAGAAATATAAGAAATTAGAAATGAAAAAAATATAAACACGGAAAGAAATAATAACTCATGAAAAAATAACAATTAGTAAATTAAAACATTAAAGAAAAGAAAATTTTAATATAAAAGAAAGAAACGATAGTTAATGAGAACAAAAAAAAGAAGGATAGTATAAAAATAATAAATAAATAAATCAATAAAAGAAATAAATAATAAACTAATAATAAAAAGAAATAAAGAAAAAAGTCTACGGGCCAGAGTGTTGGCCGCACGCTGCCAGCTGAGTCCTACGAGACATCAGGATCGGGGTCCGATCCAGCGGCCAAGTCATGAACCGATAGACGAAAAAAGGAAAATGCCCAGCACTAAGGCCGAGCACGAGTGCCACCAGATGCGAGTATCGTACGTGCACGGGGCTGTATCGTGAGCCCTGCCGTCTATAAATGGCTGGCACCTCTCCCGTAAAAAAAAACAGATAGAGACCCTACCGCCGCTGCCATAGCATGCTAGCCCCGCCAAAGTAAATAGAATCCTTAGCCGCTAGCGTTAGGAGAAAAGGGAAGGAAAAAAAGGAGGAGCCACCGTCCGCCTAGGATCGTCACAATTTTGCCGTTCTTTGCGGGAGATCGTTGCATCATCTTCTTCATCAACATATCACCGTTTGTCGTGCTGCTAGAGGATCGCATCGCCGTCTCCTTCATCTACGTCACGCCTTCGTCCTCTTTGTCTACGTTAGATCGCCGTCATTTTCGTGAAATAAAAATCTAGATCCCGGAGACACACGTCACACCACCGTTCTATGATCGTCCAGACTAGATGCGCACATGGTAGGTATTACGATTTAGATCTAGACAACTATTTTAATTCTAATACAACATGTAGGACGTATTTTATTTTGAGCGATCATTAATCATCGTCAAATCATCTCAAACCACTTGGAACTTACATATTAGATTAAATCATACAAGATCAACCTGTTATTTTAGATTTGACAAAATTTATATTTCCATTATTATTTAATCTGTTTTTCAGATTTTAATAAATAAGATTAAAGCCTAGTTAATTCATAAAGTATCAAAATAAATCTACGAAAATTCTAGAAAAATTAGAATAAATCCTAGTAAGTTATTAATAATATTTTCAGCATATTTAAAGTTTCTAAAATAAATAATTTGCCTCTGAATTAATTGTAATTAAAACCGAACTTGCCCAAATAAATAAGAAATCAGTACCGAAAATTATTAAAAAGGCATAGAAATTTATTTAGCATTAATACAAACATATTTTCTGCATAAATTCATATTTTGCAAATTGATTAGTGTTTGCAATGCATTTATTGTGTACATTTTCTTGTGTATGTGCTTGATTGTGAGTAGACGGGTACGCTCAAGTGGTTCCGATAGAGAAGCGAATACGCGAGGATCTTCATGTGCAAGACTTTGATTTGCTTGACCATTGAAATTGCGGAATATTAACGCAAGTGTCCTTTACCATATTGATCCTATGTTTAAATGTTTTATTTGCGAAACTGCATGCTTGTGTCAACTTAATGGGAAATCCATGGTAATAGTTTACTAGTATTGTGTGCCATCCCTTGTCGCCGAGTACATGATGAGTCGGGTATGGGTGTTTCTCTTTTGAGTCGCATCGCTTTACGGGGTTATAGGAAACAATTTAAATTTTCTTAACAACTCTAATCACGTGGATTAATGAAGATGGAATAATGGTACATCACTTGTGATATGGGATTTGGGTGATCTGAGCAAGCATGGTTGTGTGGAATGTGTTGGATGGTACGGTGATTATGTTTGCCTTAGATCTAAGGACCGGTTCATGCGAGAATAAGCCAGGACAACAGTGCCACCACAAGGCCAGGTATGGGTGCGGCGTAGCTGAATAATTAGGTGTGCTGCTAGTATTGTATTGACCATTGGATGGCGCGGAGAATACGAGTCAAGTAGGGATACCCTGGGATCCGCATGGCACATGGGGGCCCGTGGGTGGGGGAATGGAGATTCAAGCATGCCGGTGAAACCTTAGTGGGTCCGTACATACTAGTAGTCCCTTTTGAAGGTTATTTTGTGATCTCTTGGCCACACACCTATGGAAGTGTGATAAGGCATGATAGAGGTTCTTAGTCACCGAAAGGTGATGAAGTCACGAACATGCGGGTGAAGTGGTACAACCTCTGCATAGTGTTAAAAACTATCATGATAGCCGTGCTCTCGGTCACGAGCACCTGGACAACTTCCATGATGAGAATTGGACTTGGGATTTTTGGATGGTTTGGTATGGTTTGGTTTTGTCACTTGAGAATAGTCGGTATATGGAAGAATATGGAATTGGCATATGGTATTAAAATAATGGTTGGCTGGTATTAAATGGATGGTAAATGAGAATGTTGGATTCATGATATCATAATTTCTTGGGTTATGAAGGGACTTAATTTCACATAGACATGATAGGCTGCTTTTACATGTTTATGAGATGTACTTTTATGCAATTAGCAATTTTTTATCATCGTTGTTTTTAGCTACATGTCACATTATCTCACACTTGTTGAGTACGATATGTACTCACTCTTGCTATTCCCCCACTTAATTTAGCTACATGAGATATTTTGGAAGACAACGTGGAACACTAGGCGTGCGTACTACCGTTGATTGCCAATGGAGTTGGAGTCGCCTCCTCTAGATTATTTTCTGCTACCATAAAGTCAAGGTATTTATATTATTCGTGACATGGTTATTTATGTTTATTGTTTGTGATGTTAATGTGTATGTGTGAAGCAACATCCTGGGCACACATACACTGCACTTGGTTCATTTTTCAGAACCGGGTGTCACACTCACATAATTGAGTTTAGGCCTCCTGTTTAGAAGTTAGAAAAGTGCTTAGATTGTCTGAGTCATGTTTAGTGTGGCGTGCTGAATTTTTTTGGTGTGTGTTTGTGCTTGTGCTATTGGTGTGCATTGTGGAGACATCTAGCGTTTTGTCCATATCCGCACATAGTAGAGAGTTGTCTGATCATTGTCCACATCTTCTAATAGGGTTATTAGTATTAATAAAGTAGTTGTTTATTTACATATATCTTGATGCATATAGTTGGAGTGTTTCCTTTCAAATTCTAAATTCTTCTGTATCTACTATTCTTTCATCAACAGATGTCGAGGACCCGTAACCAAAGGAATGCCGATGGAGAGAATAAGAACGATGAGGTACCTGAGAATATTAACCTTGGGACAACTGCAAGCTGGCAGCAACAACAACCCCACATGCCCCTACCACCAAGCCCCCTTATGGAAATACTTAAATGGAAGATAGATGCAACTAGAAGATTCACTATTTCTGACCAAGCTACATGGGAGATGAGGAGTATGACCAAGAGTAAGTCTAAAAATAAGGGGGGGGGGTAGAATTCGTTGCCAACCTCATAGTTCTGAACTCTCAAGGCTTGGACATCATACTTGGAATGCATTGGTTAAGGAAGCACAACGAAGTGATTCAGTGTGCCACTCAGATAGTGTAGTTGACAAATGAAGAAGGAGTCAGTATAGAATTCAAGGCAGTTCAACCAACAACCGAGAAGGCCATGGTGAATCATGCAAAAGGAGTGACCTTGGAGGAGATTCTGATTGTTCATGAGTATCCAGATGGGTTTCCTGGGGAATTGCCAGGTATGCCACACTACAAGGATTCCGACTTGTTGCAACAATTATACTGCAACGAATACTAAATTGTTGCAGTAAGCTTGGCTTTTTGCCACGATTCACTAGTTCGTGGCACTAGGATCTATCGCCACATAACACAATCATTGCATTAGGATCTGTTGCCACGATTCACTAGTTCGTGGCGTTAGGATGCTAATGCAACAGATCACAATCGTTGCATTAGGATCTGTTGCCACAAAATACTGGTTCGTGGCATTACAACTTTATTGCCACGGAAAACAGTCGTTGCATCAGGATATGTTGCCACGAATTACTGGTTCGTGGCGTTACAACTTTATTGCCACAGAACACAGTCGTTGCATTAGGATCTGTTGCCGCGAAATACTGGTTTGTGGCGTTACAGCTTTATTGCCACGGAACACAGTCGTTGCATTAGAATCTGTTGCCACGAATTACTGGTTAGTGGCGTTACAGCTTTATTGCCACAGAACACAGTCGTTGCATTAGGATCTGTTGCCACGAATCAGCAAACAGTTGCATTTGGACCGTAATGCAACGAAACAGAATCGTTGCATTAGGATGTGTTGCCACGATACTCTGGTTCGTGGCGTTACAGCTTTATTGCCACGGAACACAATCGTTGCATTAGGATTTGTTGCCACGAATTACTGGTTCGTGGCATTACAGCTTTATTGCCACGGAACACAATTGTTGCATTAGGATCTGTTGCCACGAAATACTGGTTTGTGGCGTTATAGCTTTATTGCCACAGAACACAGTCGTTGCATTAGGATTTGTTGCCACGAGTCAGCAAACAGTTGCATTTGGACCGTAATACAACAAAATAGAATCATTGCATTAGGACGTGTTGCCACAAAATACTGGTTTGTAGCATTACAGCTTTATTGCCACAGAACACAATCATTGCATTAGGATCTATTGCCACGAATTACTGGTTCGTGGCGTTACAGCTTTATTGCCATGGAACACAGTCGTTGCATTAGGATCTGTTGCCACGAAATACTGGTTCGTGGCGTGACATATTTTTTGCCACAGAACACAGTTGTTGCATTAGGATCTGTTGCCATGAATCAGCAAATAGTTGCATTTGGACCATAATGCAATGAAACAGAATCATTGCATTAGGATGTGTTGCCACGAAATGCTGGTTCGTGGCGTTACAGCTTTATTGCCATGGAACATAGTCATTGCATTAGGATCTGTTGCCACGAATTACTGGTTAGTGGCGTTACAGCTTTATTGCCACGGAACACAGTCGTTGCATTAGGATCTGTTGCCACGAATCAGCAAACAGTTGCATTTGGACCGTAATGCAACAAAACAGAATTGTTGCATTAGGATGTGTTGCCACGATACTCTGGTTTGTGGCGTTACAGCTTTATTGCCACGGAACTCAATCGTTGCATTAGGATCCGTTGCCACTAATTACTGGTTCGTGGCGTTACAGCTTTATTGCCATGGAACACAGTCGTTGCATTAGGATCTGTTGCCATGAATTACTGGTTCATGGTGTTACAGCTTTATTGTCACGGAACATAGTCGTTGCATTAGGATCTGTTGCCACGAATTACTGGTTCGTTGCATTACAACTTTATTGCCACGGAACACTGTCGTTGCATTAGGATCTGCTGCCGCAAATCAGCAAACAGTTGCATTTGGACCGTAATGCAACGAAACAGAATCGTTGCATTAGGATGTGTTGCCAAAAAATACTGGTTCGTGGCGTTACAGCTTTATTGCCACGGAACACAGTCGTTGCATTAGGATATGTTGCCATGAATCAGCAAACAATTTTCGTTTTCTCCTCAGCGCTGTGCTGATCAATGATGTTCATTACTTTTTGCCTCCTGACGAATCAGTGCTGGACTAACGACGCTGATGATCCGTAACATACTCAACGATGTAAAACATCCTGTATTAATGCATCAACAAATATGAGGGGGAGAATACCAATGCGCAGATTTAAAAGTATGTTGCGGATCATCAGCGTCCTCAGTCCAAAAGCAGGGTAGAAGCGGCGCTGTGGCCACCGCGAACTCGAGAACGGATGAGGAGAAGGCTCATCGCCAACAGATCGAGGGGACGGAAGCTACAGGACCGCTATGGGTGATGAGCCTTCCCCTCGATCCGTTCTCGAGGATTGCAGAAAATTTATTTCCGCCCGCCTAGGTCCAGAGCCGGGCCTGCCTTTAAGACCATCTGCAGTGGTTCACGGTAAATCGGTGATGGGACGCGGAGCGGTTCCAATTGAATTCAAAGATGCGCATGCGGGATGCATAACCTCTGCAGTACTACAGGTGCAGTTAAAATCACTGACATATGGGCCCCACAGTAAGCCGAACCCACATGTTAGTGACTGTTACTGCACCTACAGTACCGCAGGTGATTTCAACGCATGCGTTGCGCTTGTCTAAGGCGTCTCGGTGACTGGCGCGCATGTAAGCTCGATGCGCCCGGTCGCATCAGCCGCCTGTACAAATGGCTATGGCTTGAAGGAAGGACGAAACCTTATGCGGCAAACAGCAACGTATAATACTTCCTCTGCCCCAACTCAACTCTATTTCTGTTTTGGTCAAACTAATTACCTTTCACAAATGATTTATATGGAATTTATTAACTTCAATAACATGTAGTACTAGATTGTATATTATGGAAATATTTTTTCATGGTGAATCTAAAAGTATAATTATTGTATTGTTAAAACAGATCAAAATTGCGTAAATCTGAAAGATAGATTTGACGAAACCTAAGACTTCCCTTTGAAAAAGTTTTATACTGTATATCCCATATATATGCTACTACTACGTAAATTAGGGGTGGGCAAATACACCGAGACCGAAAAATCAAAACCGATAAAACCGAGACCGGAACTTAAAAGACCGAAATATCGGGTATCGGGTACTTTTCGGGTAGCAAATATAAATAATTGAAAAATAAATGTTGGGTTCAGACGGATGAATTCATTGTGGATCTACATGTCACGTACTTAATTATACTAAAAATCAACATCTTCACTGTCGTCCCCCCACAATGGAGCTACATGACTATACTTGGTATATGTATCATAGTCGTCGTCTTCATTTTCTGATGCAACTCCATCTACCTCAAACCGATCACCTGACGTTGTCATTATAAGAGTGGAAGCATCGCCGCTGGCTCCCTCAATGTCATTCCTAGCCCATGTGGTCGTATCCTCATTATTGATATCATCAGTAAGCAGATCATCATGAAATGTCTCAGCCTCCATCTTCTCAGTCACATTATTTTCACTGTCTCCAGGGGGCATGGCAAAAAGGTTCCGTGGCTTCATTTTAACAACTGTAGCCCATTTAGGATGCTTCCGCGTACATCCTCACCCTCCTCCCCAGGCGCGTACAGTGGATCTGCAAGTCCTGCGTTCATGGATCTGCAGCTGCCGTGATATAGCCTCTTCTCCACCGAGTTCTCCTCGTCTCTCGTGCTTCTTGCTTCGGCAAGCTGCCGCGACAGAGTCAGGGAGAGTTCTTCTTCTCCGGTGGCATGGGAGCACGGTACAATTCTGCACCAGGTGAGTTCACGATTCTTTATCTCTGTTCCATTGTTCTGTAGTTCCATGTTAAGTCTTGCCGTTTCGGAATTCAGCTAGCCTTGTTCTTGGTTCCAGTTGGGATGGATTCGATGAATATGCTTTGTTTCAATTCGTCTCTCATTCTAGAAATCGAGGTGTTTTCAGTGGGACGGTTTTTGTCTATTTTGAGAGAGAGAGAGAGAGAGGGAGGGGGGAGAGAGGGGGGGTTTGGAAGTGATAACTGAATACTGAATATTGAATTTGGCAGAAGAAACTGGAACGTTTAAAAGGCCAGACCAGGCAGGGTATTTCACATTGCAACCAAAGTATCCAGCAGAGCAGGTTGATCAGCACTCTCTTACTTCTACCAACTAGTACCATGCATGAGAATATCAGTAGCTGTAATACACATGTCGCACATGGAAAAAGAGTTACTCTGCAAATCTATTTCACTTGGTTTTTTGTCTATGTCTTTGTACGTTTGGATCAAGATTGGAGTGTAACTATTGTAGGTTTTCTGATGGCAGCTTGCTAACATGGAGCCTCTTGGGTACTGACGGAGATCTGGAGACGCCAGGTATGGGAATCTCCACCTGGGACTCGTGTTTTTTTCTTTTTATTCAATGACACGTGGGCCCCACCTTGAATCACATGCAGGGAGCGCCACATAGGATGCTGACATGGCAAAACCACTCATCAAAACCAGATTAAGGGGTAAAGTAACCGGTTTTAAATAGTTTGGGGTGTTGCTTACCCGGTTTTATAGTTTGGGGGTGGATTAGACTCTAGAGTATAGTTAGGGGGGATAAGTAGACTTTTTCCAAAAGAAAACACCGAAATACTACTCTACTTAGCCTTCACCTCCTTCTCCTTGGGTGGGTCCTCGGGCTCCTGACCCTCCTCTAGCGCATCGGGCTCCGGCGGCGGAAGGTGACCCAGTGTCAAGGCCGCCGCCACGACGAGGTTGCAACGACCCGTGACGCCGAGCTCGGCCGCCATCGTCTTCCAGAAGGAGTCGAGACGAGAGGACACGTGCGAGAGGCCGAAGACGTAGTGGCCCGTGGTGTCCATTCCAGTACTTTGTGGAAGGGTACCGAGCCCAAGGCATTCCATAGAGTGAGATGTATCCGTAAATACATCTCAGGCCATGTTGAACAGGAGGGTATCCTTTACGCGCTGCGGCGAGGGGGGGTCCAGCCGCGGCCGCTTACCGGCAGCCGGGTCCCTCGGCGGGCTTGCTGGCGGAGGGTTGCTCGAGCTCGAAAGCATTTGTTGTATACTAGCCACGGCTAGGTTTTGTGGAGGTAAGAGAGGATGTTGGAACGATACTGCGGAAAAGACGATGGCGCGGGTGACCATCTTATACTCCCTCCATCCCAAGTAAATGTCTTCACAGGCGGTTGTACTTAATAACCTTTCGAGAAATTTTTTATCTCAGGCGGGTATTACTTACCAACCGTCTAAGATAATGCCCGATATTGTTCTTCAGTTTCCTTATCACTTGCTTCTTTTTTATTTAGATTCCAATGTAAATACTTAAATATGTTTAGATTCTGCAAATTCTGTCCAAATTATATGATTCTTTCTTCTACATTTGTATAAAATTAACATCTACCACCTAAGCAAAAAATTTTAAAACTTGTATAGCTGACATTGTAATGTTTTGGTAAATATCAAATTAATTTCTACTCACATATTATTCACATTTGTGTATCTCGTAAAGAAAAAGATCCTTCACTCAAACTTATTTGTATGAACATATTTGTATCATTTATACATGTATGAATTTTGTTAATTTTTTTAAAAGCATTCCAACATGCCAAACTTCAAATTATCCATCATTCTAACTAAATGCTCATATACATATGAGGCATTCATCAAATTATGAACACACATTGATACAAAAAAATTTAAAAAATCTGAAAAAATTCATAGAGGTTGGTATGATGAGTAAAAATGTCCACTGAAAAAATAAATGAAAAAGGCATTATATTCATCAAGATAGAAAAATGAAAAATATCATTTGTTTTATGTTTTTTATGTTCTGATCGATTTCAAAAGATTTATGAAGTGAAATTTAATGGTAACCTTTACTTATCAATAATATTACAAGAAAGTGGAATTTTGCCTTTTTAAAGGACCGACATTTAATCAAGAATAGTAATTAAGAAGAAGTAAATATCTTCACAGGCGGTTGGTACTTAATAACCTTCTGAGAAGATGTTTATCTCAGTCAGGTATTACTTACCAACCGTCTAAGATAATGCTCGATACTGTTCTTCAGTTTCCTTATCACTTGCTTCTTTTTTATTTAGATTCCAATATAAATACTCAAACATGTTTAGATTCTGCAAATTGTGTCCAAATTATATGATTCTTTCTTCTACATTTGTATAAAATTAACATCTACCACCTGAACCAAAAATTTTAAAACTTGTATAGCTGACATTTTAATGTTTTGGTAAATATCAAATTAATTTCTACTCACATATTATTCACATTTGTGTATCTCGTAAAAGAAAAAGATCCTTCACTCAAATTTGTTTGTATGAACATATTTGTATCATTTATACATGTATGAATTTTGTTAATTTTTTTTAAAAGCATTCCAACATGTCAAACTTCATATTATCCATCATTCTAACTAAATGCTCATATACATATGAGGCATTTATCAAATTATGAACACACATTGATTCAAAAAATTTTTAAAAAATCTGAAAAAATTCATAGAGGTTGGTATGATGAGTAAAAATGTCCACTGAAAAAATAAATCAAAAAAGGCATTATATTCATCAAGATAGAAAAATGAAAAATATCATTTGTTGTATGTTTTTTATGTTCTGACCGATTTCAAAAGATTTATGAAGTGAAATTTAATGATAACCTTTACTTATCAATAATATTACAAGAAAGTGGAATTTTGCCTTTTTAAAGGACCCACATTTAATCAAGAATATTAATTAACAAGAAGTAAATATCTTCACAGACGGTTGGTACTCAATAACCTTCTGAGGAGAAAAGAAGAGGATTCAAAGTGAGCGACGCGCTTGTGGAGAACTAACGGGTGATAGCGCGTCATTAAGGCTGCACGGAGTGGAAGATGGAGCAGTTGGTTTACAGCGTATTGAAAGGTCGCACCTCGGGGAAAAGAAAGGTCGCGCACGGTCGTCGACACGTCTTCACAGGAGGTTGGTGAGGGGTCTTTATGTAGGCGTTCATCAAATTATGAATACACATTGATTCAAAAAATTTACAAAAATCTGAGAAAATTAATAGAGGTTGGTATGATGAGTAAAAATGTCCACTGAAAAAATAAATGAAAAAAGCATTGCATATGCTGGAAAATCATTTATTGTCCACAATAAAGAAGCTCGCATGACAAATGTCTCTTTCTTTAAACTGTCATATGTTTCAACACCATCAGACCATAATTTCAGTAGCTCATCAATCAAAGGCTGCAGATACAGATCAATGTTGTTTCCAGGTGACTTTGGCCCAGGAATTATCATTGATATCACCCAATAAGACTGCTTCATACACAACCAAGGTGGTAGATTATAAGGGATTAGAATCACAGGCCATGTACTGTAAGAAACATTCATTACTCCAAAAGGATTGAAACAATCAGATGCTAGCCAAGTCTTATGTTCCAATGATCAGATGAGAAATTTGGGTGAATGCTATCAAAATGCTTCCATGCTTTCGAATCGGCGGCATGGCATAATATTCCATCATCAGTATGACCTTCTTTGTGCCAGCGCATGTTTGATGCCGTTTATTCTCCCATATAAAACCATTGTAGACGGGGAATAAGAAGGAAGTAACGTAGAACCTTGCGTGCTACAAGATTCTTGGATTTTCCACAAGGTAAAGCCTCTCTTGCATCCCAACAGTACTATTTTTCCATCTTAATTCACCACATTTTGGGCAACTATTCAGCAGAGAATAGTCCTTCCGGAATAACACACAGTCATTGACACATGCATCAATCTCTTGGTAGTCCAGCCCGAGGTCACGAACAACCTTCTATTATCAAGTGTATTAGTAATGCAGTGGCCCTTCAGAAGTGCAAATGAGAATAGTTCAAGTAACATCACACAAGCTACTTTGCTCATACCAGTTAAACACTTTATCTGGTAGAACCTGACAATGTAGGATAATTGGGTCAGCTGCGAACAACCTGGATACAACTCCTTTTTGGCATCAGTTAATAAGTCATAGAATTTCCTTGCATCCCCAGTTGGCTCCTACTGGTTTATAGCATTTTCTTGATCATCAACATCTGCTGAAGTACCACCATGATCAGTGCCTCTATGTAGACTGGACAACATATTTTGCATAGCACCATCATCAGAAATTATCTCCTCATTATTTGTTGATTCCTCAGCAATATTTTCCTGAACTCGTATTTCTCCATGGTGTATCCAACAAGTATAATCCAATAACATCCCATTTCTGAGCAGGTGTAAATGAACTCCCTTGCGTGTCTTGTGGCAAATATTACGACATCTCGTGCAAGGACAAGGCATAGTTCCTCCTTCACGAGTGCCCTGAAATGCAAAATTTAAAAATGACTTCATTCCATCCTGCCACTCCCTCGTATGCCTGTATTTTCCCATCCATGTCTTATCTTCTGACATCGCTTCCTACAATTTAATCAGCCATCAGCCTATCTGTAAGAGGATAGATGTACAAGAACACATTTTGTGAGCAATTGTACCTAGCTGTTGTTACTCCACGCGCTGCGGCCGGCAGATTCTCCTACAAGCGTGGCGACCGGCGGATGCTCCTCCAAGCGTGGCAGCCGGCGGTTGGTCCTCCAAGCTTGGCAGCCAGCCGATGCTCCTACAAGAGTGGCGGCCGGCGGATGCTCCTACAAGCGTTGCGGCCGACAGATGCTCCTCCAAGCGTAGCGGCCGGCGGATGCTCCTCCAAGCGTGGCAGCCGGTGGATGCTCCTCTTGCATGTTCGACGATGGAGGACACGTCGTCTTCAACATATTTAATTCGGCGCGTTAATTCGTCGATGCAGGCGGTAAAGAGGCAGACAGTCTCCTGTAACCAGTCGGGCTGAGGAGATGCGGGCGCCGCCACCAGTTCCACCGGCATTGCCGGCGGCGATGGAAACGTAGAATGAGGTTCGGAGGACGATGGCCTAGAGTGCTTCGGCGGGGGGCTACCCATTTGTGTGGCGACGGAGGTGCAGAGAAAGAGCGAGAGGTGGTCGACGGTGGCGGCGGGAGAAGTTTGGAGGCTAGGATCTAAGGAGCGGTGCGGCGGAGAAGCAAGAGAACGGTGAGCCTTTATACCGGGTCGTCGTCTAATAGCGGGCGTGTGGTGAGGGTCCCCGTCTCGGCGTTGGTTTTTCACAGGCGGTTTTTATGTTTATCTCAGACGGGTTTTACTTACCAACCGCCTAATAAGATATTTAATCAAGAATATTAATTAAGAAGAAGTAAATATCTTCAAAGATAGTTGGTACTTAATCACCGTCAAGGAAGATTTTTATCTCATACGTGTATTACTTACCAACCGTCTGAGATAATGCCCGATACTGTTCTTCAGTTTCCTTATCCCTTGCTTCTTTTTTATTTAGATTCCAATATAAATACTCAAACATGTTTAGATTCTGCAAATTGTGTCCAAATTCGATGATTCTTTCTTCTACATTTGTATAAAATCAACATCTACCGCATGAACAAAATATTCTAAAACTTGTATAGCTGACATTGTAATGTTTTGGTAAATATCAAATTAATTGCTACTCACATACTATTCACATTTGTGTATCGCATAAAAAAAGATCCTTCACTCAAATTTGTTTGTATGAACATATTTGTATCATTTATACACGTATGAATTTTGTTAATTTTTTTTAAAAGCATTCCAACATGTCAAACTTCAAATTATCCATCATTCTAACTAAATGCTCATATACATATGAGGCATTCATCAAATTATGAACACACAATGATTCAAAAAAATTTAAAAAAAAATCTGAAAAAATTCATAGAGGTTGGTATGATGAGTAAAAATGTCCACTGAAAAAATAAATGATAAAGGCATTATATTCATCAAGATAGAAAAATGAAAAATAGCATTTGTTGTATGTGTTTTATGTTCTGACCAATTTCAAAAGATTTATGAAGTGAAATTTAATGGTAACCTTTACTTATCAATAATATTACAAGAAAGTGGAATTTTAACTTTTTAAAGGACCCACACTTAATCAAGAATATTAATTAAGAAGAAGTAAATATCCTCACAGGCGGTTGGTACTTAATAACCGTCATTTTTTTCTTTCCTGTCCTAGCTACCGGCCTGTTGCATTTTCCTGTTACTATTACTTTACAGACCGCTTTGCGGGCCCCGCTGCGGGCGATCTCCTGGCAACTCCACCAGTTTGGGGACAAGGAGTGTTTGGCGATCGGAAAATTCGAACTAATTTTGCACAGATAGTACATCAAGAACACCAGGTACATTTAACTTAAAAACATTACTCCCTCCGTCCAAAAATACTACTTGTCCCTTTCGATGGAGGGAGTATCTCCGTCCCAAAATACTTGTCGCTTTGGATGGAGGGAGTATATTACGAACACAAGAAAAGATAAACTACAACTAAAACCATGAAACGAAAAACTACAACAAAAAACATGGAATGAAAAACTACAACTAAAAACATGAAAAGAAAAGGAAAAAGTCTACTTACCCCCCCTAACTAGACCCTAGAGTCTAATCCACCCCCAAACTATAAAACCGGGTAAACAACACCCCAAACTATTTAAAACCGGTTACTTTACCCCTTAATCTGGTTTTGATGAGTGGTTTTGCCATGTCAGCATCCTATGTGGTGCTCCCTGCATGTGATTCAAGGTGGGGCCCACGTGTCATTTAATAAAAAGAAAAAAAACACCAATCCTTATCCCTATCGGAGCTGAGTCCACTCACTGACCATCGCATTCCCAAAAGGAGGTAACACCATTCCCAAATCTAGAGCAGCTCTGCGGTCCGAAGGAGGTCGCTCCGGTGACCGGCGAGCCCGGAGCCAGCACGGCGGCGAGCCGCGAAGAGGAGGGGGTGTTCCAGCGCGGGAGATCCACCATGGCAGAGCGCGGGAAGGGGGGGGGGGTCGGTGTGGTCCGGCGCTTGCTCCGGTGAGTGATGAGCATCGAGCGAGCTAGGAGCCGCCGTGGAAGGGATTCGGCGAGCGGAGGGGCAGCGCGGGAAGGGAGCAAGGGAGCTCGGTTCCATCAACTCGCCATTCCTCGTCGGCTCTGTCAACTCGCCGTTCCTCTTTTGCTTTGTCGTGTGGTCGTCGTCGTCTCTGTGAGCACGCCGGGGGCACCGCGTACATCCTCACCCTCCTCCCCAGGCGCGTACAGTGGATCTGCAAGTCCTGCGTTCATGGATCTGCAGCTGCCGTGATATAGTTTCTTCTCCACCGAGTTCTCCTCGTCTCTCGTGCTTCTTGCTTCGGCAAGCTGCCGCGACAGAGTCAGGGAGAGTTTTGCTTCTTCGGTGGCATGGGAGCACGGTACAATTCTGCACCAGGTGAGTTCACGATCCTTTATCTCTGTTCCATTGTTCTGTAGTTCCATGTTCAGTCTTGCCGTTTCGGAATTCAGCGAGCCTTGTTCTTGGTTCCAGTTGGGATGGATTCGATGAATATGCTTTGTTTCAATTCGTCTCTCATTCTAGAAATCGAGCTGTTTTCAGTGGCACGGTTTTTGTCTATTTTGAGAGAGAGAGAGAGAGGGAGGGGGGAGAGAGAGGGGGGGGGGGGGGGTTGGAAGTGATAACTGAATACTGAATACTGAATTTGGCAGAAGAAACTGGAACGTTTAAAAGGCCAGACCAGGCAGGGTATTTCACATTGCAACCAAAGTATCCAGCAGAGCAGGTTGATCTGCACTCTCTTACTTCTACCAACTAGTACCATGCATGAGAATATCAGTAGCTGTAATACACATGTCGCACATGGAAAAAGAGTTACTCTGCAAATCTATTTCACTTGGTTTTTTGTCTATGTCTTTGTACGTTCGGATCAAGATTGGAGTGTAACTATTGTAGGTTTTCTGATGGCAGCTTGCTAACATGGAGCCTCATGGGTACTGACGAAGATCTGGAGTCGCCAGGTATGGTAATCTCCACCTGGGACTCGTGTTTTTTTTCTTTTTATTCAATGACACGTGGGCCCCACCTTGAATCACATGCAGGGAGCGCCACATAGGATGCTGAAATGGCAAAACCACTCATCAAAACCAGATTAAGGGGTAAAGTAACCGGTTTTAAATAGTTTGGGGTGTTGTTTACCCGGTTTTATAGTTTGGGGGTGGATTAGACTCTAGGGTATAGTTAGGGGGGATAAGTAGACTTTTTTCAAAAGAAAACACCGAAATACTACTCTACTCAGCCTTCACCTCCTCCTCCTTGGGTGGGTCCTCGGGCTCCTGACCCTCCTCTAGCGCATCGGGCTCCGGCGGCGGAAGGTGACCCAGTCTCAAGGCCGCCGCCACGACGAGGTTGCAACGACCCGTGACGCCGAGCTCGGCAGCCATCGTCTTCCAGAGGGAGTCGAGACGAGAGGACACGTGCGAGAGGCCGAAGAGGTAGTGGCCCGTGGTGTTCATTCCAGTACTTTGTGGAAGGGTACCGAGTCCAAGGCGTTCCATAGAGTGAGATGTATCCGTAAATACATCTCGGGCCATGTTGAACAGGAGGGTATCCTTTACGCGAGGCGGCGAGGGGGGGTCCAGCCGCGGCCGCTTACCCGCAGCCGGGTCCCTCGGCGGGCTTGGTGGCGGAGGGTTGCTCGAGCTCGAAAGCATTTGTTGTATACTAGCCGCGGCTAGGTTTTGTGGAGATAAGAGAGGGTGTTGGAACGGTACTGCGGAAAAGACGATGGCGCGGGTGACCATCTTATACTCCCTCCGTCCCAAGTAAATATCTTCACATGCGGTTGGTACTTAATAACCTTTCGAGAAATTTTTTATCTCAGGCGGGTATTACTTACCAACCATCTAAGATAATACCCGATATTGTTCTTCAGTTTCCTTATCACTTGCTTCTTTTTTATTTAGATTCCAATGTAAATACTTAAATATGTTTAGATTCTGCAAATTCTGTCCAAATTATATGATTCTTTCTTCTACATTTGTATAAAATTAACATCTACCACCTAAACAAAAAAATTTAAAACTTGTATAGCTGACATTGTAATGTTGTTGTAAATATCAAATTAATTTCTACTCACATATTATTCACATTTGTGTATCTCGTAAAGAAAAAGATCCTTCACTCAAATTTATTTGTATGAACATATTTGTATCATTTATAAATGTATGAATTTTTTTAATTTTTTTAAAAGCATTCCAACATGCCAAACTTCAAATTATCCATCATTCTAACTAAATGCTCATATACATATGAGGCATTCATCAAATTATAAATACACATGGATACAAAAAAATTTAAAAATCTGAAAAAATTCATAGAGGTTGGTATGATGAGTAAAAATGTCCACTGAAAAAATAAATGAAAAAGGCATTATATCCATCAGGATAGAAAAATGAAAAATATCATTTGTTGTATGTTTTTTATGTTCTTACCGATTTCAAAAGATTTATGAAGTGAAATTTAATGGTAACCTTTACTTATCAATAATATTACAAGAAAGTGGAATTTTGCCTTTTTAAAGGACCCACATTTAATCAAGAATAGTAATTAAGAAGAAGTAAATATCTTCACAGGCGGTTGGTACTTAATAACCTTCTGAGAAGATGTTTATCTCACTCGGGTATTACTTACCAACCGTCTAAGATAATGCTCGATATTGTTCTTCAGTTTCCTTATCCCTTGCTTCTTTTTTATTTAGATTCCAATATAAATACTCAAACAAGTTTAGATTCTGAGAAATTGTGTCCAAATTATATGATTCTTTCTTCTACATTTGTATAAAATTAACATCTACTACCTGAACAAAAAATTTAAAACTTGTATAGCTGACATTTTAATGTTTTGGTAAATATCAAATTAATTTCTACTCACATATTATTCACATTTGTGTATCTCGTAAAAAAAAAGATCCTTCACTCAAATTTGTTTGTATGAACATATTTGTATCATTTATTCATGTATGAATTTTGTTAATTTTTTTTAAAAGCATTCCAACATGTGAAACTTCAAATTATCCATCATTCTAAGTATATGCTCATATACATATGAGGCA
The DNA here is from genome assembly GCA_036927565.1 of Tuctoria greenei. NCBI lineage: Eukaryota > Viridiplantae > Streptophyta > Magnoliopsida > Poales > Poaceae > Tuctoria > Tuctoria greenei. Next base: position 182,733,830 of record JAYESD010000002.1, read on the forward strand.
TTCATCAAATAATGAACACACATTGATTCAAAAAAATTTTAAAAAATCTGAAAAAATTCATAGAGGTTGGTATGATGAGTAAAAATGTCCACTGAAAAAATAAATGAAAAAGGCATTATATTCATCAAGATAGAAAAATGAAAAATATCATTTGTTGTATGTTTTTTTATGTTTTGACCGATTTCAAAAAATTTATGAAGTGAAATTTTATGGTAACCTTTACTTATCAATAATATTACAAGAAAGTGGAATTTTGCCTTTTTAAAGGATCCACATTTAATCAAGAATATTAATTAAGAAGAAGTAAATATCTTCACAGGCGGTTGGTACTTAATAACCTTCTGAGATGTTTATCTCAGTTAGGTATTACTTACCAACCGCCTGAGATAATCTTCTTCTTAGACGAGTTTGAATTACCAACCGCCTAAGATAATTACCTTATGATACCCGAGTCTGAGGAACACGATGAACACACTACACATTCATTCATTCACACAGTTGAAGAACACACAAGATAATCATTCATTAACAATATTCAATCACACATCTCACAAAAGAACACAAGATACACAAGTAATATTCAGTCACATAGATGAACAAAGATAGATTTCATTCATGAACAATATTTACAAAACAGAAGCAACTAAAAACAACAAAAAAACTAATTAAATCCTACTCCTACTCCTACTCCTTTTCCTCCTCCTCGTCCTCCAGCACCGGTGCAATAGGGGCCGGTTGCACCGGCTGCACCGGCGGTGCAACCCCGAGGTTTCTAGCCGTCGCCTCCACCAGCGTCCTGCGGCCCTCGGGGCCAAGAACCTGGGCCATCATCACGAACAGAATGTTGAGACGATCAGCCACCCCCATGAGGGCGTAGAGGTAGTGGCCGATGGTACCCATTCCAGTATACTCTGGAAGGGTACCCAGCCCCAAGACACTCATGGCACGAGACGTATTGTTGTACGCCTCTCGTGCCATGAGGAGGCGCTGTTGGGTGTTGAACCTCTCGGGAGAGCTACAACATAGTTTCTTGCAAGGTGGCTACTTCGGAGGGCTTGGTGGCGGAAGGTCGGCCATAGTGGTGTTTGGTCGTCGGAGCGGAGGAAGACGGAGAAAAGAAGTGGATTCAAAGTGAGCGACGCGCTTGTGAAGAACTAACGGGTGATAGCGCTTCTTTAAGGCCGCGCGGAGTAGAAGATGGAGCAGTTGGTTTACCGCACATTGAAAGGTCGCACCTCGGGGAAAAGAAAGGTCGCACACGATCGTTGACACGTCTTCACAGGAGGTTGGTGAGGGGTCTTTATGTAGGCGTTCATCAAATTATGAACACACTTTGATTCAAAAAAATTTAAAAAAATCTGAAAAAATTAATAGAGGTTGGTATGATGAGTAAAAATGTCCACTGAACAAATAAATGAAAAAAGCATTATATTCATCAAGGTAGAAAAATGAAAAATAGCACTTGTTGTATTTTTTTATGTTCTGACCAATTTCAAATGATTTATGAAGTGAAATTTAATGGTAACCTTTACATATCAATAATATTACAAGAAAGTGGAATTTTGCCTTTTTAAAGGACCCACATTTAATCAAGAATATTAATTAAGAAGAAGTAAATATCTTCATAGATGGTTGGTACTTAATAACCACTTGAGAAGATGTTTATCTTGGATGTTACTAACCAACCGCCTAAGATAATCTTGTCTTCTCAGGCGGTTGGTAAGTTAAACCCACCTGTGGTAACCATCTTCTCAGACGGTCGGTACTTAAAATCCGCCTGAGAAAATTGGAGTTTATATATACCCTCGGCAGCCAAGTGTTTTCCCTCGTCACTTCCAGGTAGGCCGTCGAGCTTTGCCGTCGCCGCCGAGCTTCGCCCTAGTCACTTCCAGGTACGCCCTCATCGCTGAAAAAGAGTGTCTCTTCTCGCCTGCAGCTACCTCGCCTCGCCTCACCTCACCATCCAAATCCAAGTGCCACACTTTGTGATTCTTGATACTAGAAAAAGGCTGGAGGATTTGCTTTTTGTCCCTTGCTTGATCAGTTATAGGTCCGGAGCTAGGCGCCGCCTAGTAAACCTCAAGAACGTGGTCGCCACTCTGAATGAAGCTAGCCTATTTAGAATAAGAAGATAAAATTACCATTGCTGGTGAGCAACTTTAACATGCTTGTCACCCTCGCAATGTGTAGGAACCTTTTGGTCAGTCGCCTTAAACCCTAGAATGCCTTATCAAATCCTAGAATGCTTCCATCTTTTTCTTCATGCAACACTTCATGTAGAGTTAATATGTCATTTATTAGATTTTTTGTCTTATTAGTTCTAGCATGGAAAGCCCTAAGAAGATTGGTCCTGGTAGTAACAATAAAGAAGACAATATGGAGTTTACTAACTCCAGCAGTTCAGGCTCCTATCACAGTCCATCAGATCCTTTTTCGAATATAAAAATTAAAAAGACTTCAGTGGATCTAGACCCGGAATATGATCCTGCCGACGAGGTATGGATCACGAATCTTAACTTCAGCAGTTCAAGTTAATGTTGGTTGTCAAGTATACGAAGTCTTATAATTTTTTTCTACCTAGATTAATTGCGAAGACAATGAGGTGACATCGGCTCCTAAAACCGCAGAAGGTTCTCCAACGGATGAATCCTCAACTTTACTCAAGCGGAAACGAGGGCAACGAGGTCCCAATAAGGGTCCATTGGACCGCATCATGTACATAACAAGGATCGGTCCAGGTGGGCTTCCCCAAGAACAACTGGATTCAGTTACCAAGTACTGTAATGCATGCAGTTTTCTTGTTAGGGAGGTTGTGCCGATCACAGCCGAGAATTGGAGGAAATTACCCGAGCAGACCAAGAATGAGTTGTGGGAAAGGATAAAGAAACAATTTAAGTTCCCGAAAGGCACAAAAGAAGCTGTAAAGAAAGCAACATTGCTCTCTTGCGGCAAGAAGTTTCGATGTTGGAAGAGTGAAATGAATGCTTATCTTAAGGCCTATAATGTCCCTAGCCAGAGGAAGATGGGAAAAATCACACAAGCTCAGTGGCAAGAGTTTGTTCATCAAAAGAGCACACCTGATGCTAAAGCTCTAAGTGCAACTAGGTCAGAGCTTGCAAAAAGGAACAAATACCATCATCGCTTGGGGTCTGCCGGATATGCCCCCATAGTCCAGAAATGGAATAAGATATTAGACAAAATTACCAGTAAGGACAATCCTCACCCATTAGAAGGGTGCGATGAGCGAACTCAACGCGGGGTCTTTGCTCGGTCAGGTTTGACCATCGAGGGCAAACTTGAAAAGCCCGACTCTCTGAATGAAGTAGAGGATAAAAATGAAAGAAGTAATTGAAAAGCAACAGAAGGGTCTCTTCAAGCCTAAGAGGGAGAATGACCAACTTACCGCTATCTTAGGAAACCCTGAACACAGCGGACGGGTTCGAGCGGTCTCTTCTCAAATGTCTTGGCTAGATGGTTTCCCTAAAGATAAAGACACATATAGAAGACGTGAGAAGTTTAAGAAAACACTTGATGAAACGATTTCTCAAGAGGTCAAAGAAAATATGCAAGAAATAATGGAACAACATAGACAATCGGGACAATTAGTGGCACCGAGTACAGTGCTGGTTCCGGTGCAAAAGGAGCAATTAGTATCTCCAACTGCCTACCCTAGCAGCATTGGTTCCGTGCCAGGATCAGGGTCAACCCATAAGTTCCCTGTCGATGATATTGCTAATGACAAATCTTGTCATCTTCTTGTCCCGATAGGCAGAGTAGGGAACAAAACCAAACAGGTTGCCACTGCTATGGCAAAGCCTGATCGTGACTTCAACGGGAATCCACTTCCGTTGTATTATGCTCTGGTGCAAGTTCTTCGGATCATTGATAATGATTATGAAGATTATGAAATAGACCACGTCACACCTGAGGGGATAGCGACTCTGGGGCAGGCTATTAACCAATTAATCCTTTGGCACTGACGCAATATCGTGTTGGACGATGAGTTAATTTCTAGCCCCGTCGCATCTCCAAATACTGCAACCCCATCTTCTAAGGCGAAAGTGCATGAAGATCCACTCCCAGTCCAGGAAGATCCACTCCCCCTATGTCTCAGCAAGGATGATATCTAAGAGCAACAAGTTGTACAACAGCTTCAAGCAGTACCAGAGCAAGCTGTTGCTAGTAAAGAGCAACCAGTTGAGCAACAGCTTGAAGTAGTACTAGAGCCAACTACTGGGATTAAAGAGCAATCAGTTGAACAACAGATTCAACAACAAGCCAGTGTCCAACTTCCGACGACTACTCCTTGATCATCAGTGCCTATCAAAGTCACCTCATACGAAAATAAGAAACCTTCATCAGGAGTGTCAAAATATTTGGAAACTATGAAGGAAAATATTATAAAATCAAGTGCATCTCGTTCTTCTCATGAGCCATCATTAGGAGATATCGAGGAGTGGGAAGAAGACGGTGTCATGTATAATCAGCGGACGACTTTAGTTAAACCAGGAGTTCCAATATATAAGCTTGAGGATGTTCCTCCTGAATTTAAGAATGGGAAGCCGTTCATGACATTCGTAAAACTTATCAAACAACTCGTCCAGCTCAGAAGAATGCATGAGTGGTACATCCTTGCCAGCACAAAATATGGTCTTAATTGCGTCACATTTTGGATTCCAAAAGAAGCATTATTGAGCACTGGAGTGGATAGACGAGTCATTTTATTTGAAGAGCTGCATGCCCTTTTCCATTGGGGCATGCTCGAAATCAACCTGCTGCTCGTCTGGTGCTTGTAAGTGCTCTAATATTTTGTATTTGCTTTTCTTATTACACGCATATGCATTTCATGAGATTATAACAATTCTGGACTTCTTCAATAGGATGCAATACATGGATAATGAAAATTTGGAGCGCAAGACAGGTATCCTTGACCCTACTAGGATTGCAAAGGTGCTATTCGACGTCCAGGCAGATCAAGACTCAGCACTGTTCAAATACATGAAAAGAAAAGATTTTGAAAAGCAATCGCAAATATTAAGAAGGATAAAAGGACAGAAGTTGCAGCTTACATAGGACATGCGATGTTTAACTTTGTCAGAGACGGCAAGGACCTCGTAAAGGCTCCGTACCACTTCGAGTAAGTTCGACACATGACATTGAAATAGCAATTATTGGTAATTGTTAACACGTGTGTTTGTATGTTTGCAGTAATCACTACATAAAGATCTTCATCAAGGCAACGTAGGGAATGGCAACAGTCTTGGACTCGGCCGATTTCTGACCAGATCGTTACAAAGATTTTCTTTCCATTTTGAAATTGTACGTTTATTCAATAATTTTAATTTACGCACATTTAGAATGTGTTGAAAAGTTTTATATGACATTTCTTGTATTACAGTGCTTGGTGGTTTTACGCGGAACGGCTTGGTGGTGAGAGACCTTCCAATACGAATGCATTGGACATTAAAACGTATTATGCTTGTCCGAAGCAGCCTGCTGGGAGTGTCTTATGCGGGTATTATGTATGTGAGCATCTTCGGACTGCCGGCGTATATAGAGTGAATTGTGAGGATGTAAGTTATCCTTAATGTCGATACCTTATTTTCTTACTTTTGTGTTTCATTTTAATTGTAACTAGCATAGTTTAATACTTATATTCTCTGCTGTTCAATATTATCAAAAACATTATTTTAATATTTTGATTCCAGCTTCAATAATTCAATTGCTCATAGTACAACTGCTCTAAAAAAACCAAACAAATTCCTGTATACTCTCACTTTGATCTATACTTTGAGATTGTTCAAACCAATACATTCTAAACCTTGTTATGTGTTATATTGCAGCACACGAAGAATCTGAACAAAGAATGGTTGGTTTGTAGAAGTATTCCTAGTGGAGGAGCCGACAGGATTGCTGCTGAACTCTGTCAATTCATTCGTCACGAAATTTCGCACAAAAGAGGGGAGTTCTTTGAGGAGGATGTGCAGCAGCTGATGTGCCAGAACTTTGCGACTATGCCAATAGAAACTATTTTTAGTGAAAACTTGTAAACATTGAGATGAATTGTATTTGTATCTTGTACATATGTATATTGTTTTAGTAAAATTGACTTCTGTGATGATAATATTGTTAAAATTTGTTCTGTGATGATGTTATTGATTTTTGTTCTGTGATTATATTGAATTGACCTGGAAATTAGAAATAACAGTAGTAGTACTGCATAGGTTATACCTTATTATAGGCGGTTATTAACCAACGGCTAGGCATGTCTGTGAAAAACAATTATCAAAGAGGCTAGATACAAGTAAAGAACCATCTGTGATAACCTAATTATCTAAGGCGGTTACTGTTATGGTAGAAACCGACTACGGTAAAAGGTCTTCACAGAGGAACAATGACATTGAGTTCATTAATATAAAACAATACTACTACAAAACAAGAAAAACAACATCATGAAACAAGAAAACCAACATCATAGACCCTTTCTTCCTCGCGCCGAGGGCGCGCGCGTGGCGCCACCGTGTCGGGGCTCGCCGGGCCCGCAGATCTTGCCGCTGTCCTTTCCAGTGTGCCAAGTAACTGACGCGCTGCACGAGGTCTGCAGAGAAGTTAAGAAGTCATGGTGCAGGGACGCGTGCGCGACGTTCCACATGGATACTGAAATCCCCAGCAGTACTGTAGGTGCATTAGAATTCACTGACATGTGGGTCCCACAGAGCATAGGGCCCACATGTCAGTGACCTCTAATGCACCTGCAGTACTACAGGGGATTCGGTTCCACAAGAGAGACGGAAGGATCTCTGAAGATCGTCTTCCACAGTGGCTTAATTGCGCCGCACGAGGTCTGCAAAGAGTTCAATGCGCGGGAAACGAACCGCTCCCTCGTCTACTCTGCACAGACCATATATAAGCACAGAACTTTTGCACTCCTTTCTTCTTCTTCCATCGTTCCACCTCCTAGCCCGACGCCAACGAACCACCACAACCATGGCCAACCTTCCGCCTCCTAGCCCGCCGAGGCAGCCACCCTACAAGCCGATATGCTGCAGCTCCCTCGAGAGGGTGAACGATGACCAGCGCCTCATTATGGCGCGAGAGGCGTACAACAGTACGTCTCGGGCCTTGGACGCCTTGGGTCTTGGTACCCTTCCCGAGTTTCCGGGAATGGATACCACCGGCCGCTACCTCTACGCCCTCATGGGTGTGGCCGATCGCCTGGACATCTTGTCCGAGACGATGGCCCAGGAGCTCGGCGCCGAGGGCCGTAGTGCATTGGTGGCGGCGACGGAGAGGAACTTCCGTCGCGGCGGGGTTCCACCGCCGGTGCAGCCGGAGCAATCGGCTCAGCCGGAGCAGCCGGCCCACTCTACTGCTGCATCGTCGCCGGGGGAGGAGGAGGAGGAGGACGAGGATGACGATGACGACGATGATGATGATGACGACGACAACGACGACGACGATGACGACGGCGACGACAACGGCGACCACCACCACCACGACGACGACGACGACGACGAGGATGAGGAGGACCGCTTGTCGTGGTTTGAGAAGTTGGCGGAGGGGGCGGAGGAGGCGGGGCCGGCATAGTAGTTTTAGGAGTTCTTGTACATATTTCTTTTGTAGTTTTAGGAGTTCTTGTACATGTTTAGCTTCAATTCTATTCTTGTACATATTTCTTGTGTTTTGTAATATATATGTGTTCATTCGTGTCAATGAATACTGGTGTGTTAGAATTTCTGGATTTCAATCAAGTGAATGTGCTCTAAGTTTAGTGATGTGTTAATCTGTCACAAGTGAACCGAGCAAATTGGACAAAAACAAAAGATCTTAGGGTTTGAAGCTCGTCTCAATTTGTAATTGCAAAGCTAAAGGAGACAAACAATCACTTTAAGTGCGTCTCGCATCACTTTGTGATCGATGGACATCCGATCAGTCGCCCATCGTTGTCTCCTATTTGGGTTTCTTACGGAGTGTAATTGGTTGATCATGTTTGTGGTCCGTGCATGTTAGACATAGCTAGAATTAAAACACCTCGGTCATGTTTAACAACAGTAACATGCATGCATATATATATATACCTCAAACCTCAGTAATGCGTGCAGGACTAGGCCCATGTTCACTGCAAGGCGTCCCCTGGCACGGACGCGCGGTCACGAAGTTGGCTTAGGCGTGTACGGACGGATTTTTTTTTTTAACACACGAAAAAATTGTTTTTCCCCGCATGTAAATTTACTTCTAATGGGACGCGTCGAGTCGTTGGTACCGAGAGGATGCAAACCGCGGTTTCGAGGAAACCCGGGCCACCGACCGGTTCATAATTAAGCGCGGTTTCCTCTAGCTTCCGATCATCTCGACACGCCCGCTTAGACGACGACCCGCTATAAAGGCTCACCATCCTCTTGCTTCTTCGCCGCACCACTCCTTAGATCCTATCCTCTAAACTTCTCCCCCCGCCACTGTCGACCACCTCTCGCTCTTTATCTGCACCTCCATCGCCACACAAATGGGTAGCCCCGCGCCGAAGTGCTCTAGGCCATCGACGTCCTCCGAACCTCTTTCTCCATTTCCATCGCCGCCGGCAATGCTGGTGGAACTGATGGCGGCGCCCGCAACTCCACCAGCGGCACCAGCACTTCCTCATCCCGATTGGATTGAGCAGACTCTCAGACTCCTCATTGATTGCATCGACGAAGTCGATCGGTGCCTTAAGGTGGCCACCGACGCTAAGTTCACCGCCGCTCATAGCGCACTAGCGCTCAACGCAGTGGCGCGGAAGGTATTTTCCGACACAGATCGCTCGTGTCGCTGTCTGGGTCTTGGGACCCTTCCCCTCCACACGAGCATGGACACCACGGGCCACTACTGCTACGGGTTGATGACTGTGGCCGGTCGTCTCGACGTCCTCCACGAGATGATCGCGGAGGTTGCTGGGGTAGAGGGCCTCCTAAAGATTAAGCACCGCGTAGCCGGGAAGCTTCGGACTATGACGGAGGTTCAGGAGTATGAGGCGGCTTGGGCAGCGGCGTCAGCAGAGGAGGCGGAGTAGGATGCGTCTCTTGAGGCGGAGGTGGACGTGGCTATGGTGGCGGCCGCAGCGGCGGAGGAGGAGCAGGAGGAGGCAGCAGCGGTGGTGGAGGCGGAGGCGGCAGCAGCGGCGGCATCGGCGGAGGAGGAGGAGGCGGCACCAGCGGCGGAGGCGGAGGAGGCGGCAGCGGCGGAGGAGGAGGATGTGGTTTTCTCCCAGTAGAGTAGTATTAGGAGTAGTTTATCTATTTCGTGATCTCTGAGTAGAGTAGTATTAGGTGTAGTTTATCTTGTTCTTGCTGTCTACTACGTGTTTTCCTATTACTTGTTTGTTAATGAAATATGTCTTTATGTTCATGAACAAAGTGTTCTATATATGCAGTATCAAAAAACTTCTTTTATCAAAAACATCTCCTATATGTTTGTAACTTGAGACCGTCTATATTTCTTGTGGCTGAATGAATGAAATCCGGTAAACATTATCCTTACAAGTAATAGAACTAACAACAGACACGATGCATAATTAACTTGATTAGGAAATTACGTCATCTAAATTGCTAACTAGTCCATCGCCTGATGCAACAGGTGCATGAAAAGTACTTTATCCATTGTAACTAATATCCGATGACATTGTTGATATATATATCGTATGTACCTGTGATACTCGTATCACAGGCGGCTTTGGATCGACGGCCTGAAGATTAGACATCACAGGGGAAAATGTTTTTTTTGTAGTAGTAGTATATACTCTATATATGTTATCATTTCATAGCGACGAATGTTATATATAAAATGTTGATTGTTTACCTCGTACTAGACCATGGATTTGCCATCCTCCTTTCGTGGACTTGGGTGTTCTCTGTATCTGCATGTCGTTTTCATTAGCACAATGATATATTTGGCGATTCATATTTTTGTTCGTATTTTTTTTTGGAATGTCCCACTACCACATGACTGCTTTTACATCCCCATGAAAACAAAGATGAACGGCAAGTAGCGATCCCTCGAAAAAATTTTCGTTCTTCTTGGCGCGCACAATTGAAACTTCACTCCGTGCGCCCAAAATTCCAGTCCCGCCCATTTGTAGCTAACCACGACGAATATAAATGTGCGTCTCCCTCTAATCCCACAGTGGCTTCCGTTCCAGGCACACATGTTCTCCTCTTAGTGTTGTGTTCCAAACTTGCATTCCTAAGAAATTCCCGTGTGAGTGGTGGTGGTGACTATGGGTACAACGTCGAGCGACCAAGTTTGACGAGCTCTACCAAACCTCTTGGTTGCCGACCCCACCCTGCGACATCCTGGACTCCAGTTTTGTGCTACGTAAGTTCTACATGATCCATGCTGTCTTTTTATAGAGCTACTCCCTCCTTATCGCTTTAGTTGTCATCCCAACAGCTGCAGCCAGTTCATTCCTAGTTGTCGTCCCAACTCCTTCTCCTTATATGCTCTTATGTTTCATGAATGTCTAGTATAAAATCTGATTAATGGTGCAATTGTGCAATCAACTATCCTCAATCGTTAGATCTGCATCCTACAGTCGATTCATCTTTTTATTTTACCCTAGCATCTGATTGCATTCTACTTTTTCCATATATAAAATACACTACACCTCTGCCCCGAAATAAATGTCGCTCCAACAGTTTATGATAGTGTATTTCTAGTACATTTCTATATCAGGAAAGATAACTATTAAAAACCGCATGTACTATGTAATTTCTTGATTTAGAAGTAAATGACGCCAGGGTTATCTTATCAACCACTCCCAATGTTGTACTCTCATTCCTGTGTTCCAAACTTGTATTCCTAAGATTTTCAGTTCCCACGGTTTATACACGTTTTTCATGTTTTTCTTTCTCGGATTGTACGGTTTTTTTCCTACTCCTTCATTTCTAATTCCTCCGTTCAAAACAAACATTTTCAGTTCATAGCAACCACACTGCCCGATCTAAAATACACATCTTCGTGTAATCTGACGTTATCACTGTTACTTACTATATATACTCTTTCCTTTAGGAACAAGACACCAAACCGTCATGTCGTCTACAAGTAATCGTGATGGGCAACAAGCACCTGGTATAACTATAAATGTGTTTACTATCAAAATACACATATTTATAACACGTTAATTCCTTTGCATTGTATGCAGAGAATATTGCAGCACCTCATGCTCAGGAACCCCAAGATTCGTCATCCCATGCTGGTACTACGAGTATAAATATGTACCGGGCTCTACTAAATATTTTAGCATTGCGATTGTAGTTTCCTAGTCCTAGTTAACAGTTAATCAGTATATGTGATGGCGTGATTTATTGATGCCTACACACACACGATGGGCTCTCTCGCCGGCGGCCACTCCGGCACCGGCGACCACACCCTGCTGCTGCTCACTTCAGTGTCCTCCCCGATGCGTCTCCCTCCACCATCGCTACGTCCCATCCTTCATGTGTCATGATGACCCCGCCGCCCGCAAACCCCTGTCGCCGCCGGTCACTCTGGCACCGGCCGGCGCCCATGCCCTGCTGGTGAGTATATGTGATGGCGTGATTTATTGATGCCTACACGCGCACGCTGGGCTCTCTCGCCGCCGCCACTCTGGCACCGGCGACCACGCCCTGCTGCTGCTCACTTCAGTGTCCTCAGAAACGCGTCTCCCTCGACCATGGCCACGTCCCATCCTTCGCGTGTCATGATGACCCCGCCGCCCGCAAACCCATGTCGCCGCCGGTCACTCCGACACCGGCCGGCGCCCACGCCCTGCTGGTGGTCACTTCATTGTCCTCCCCGACGCGTCTCCCTCCATCTCCACGTCCCATCGTTCGCGTGCCATGATGACCCCGCTGCCCGCAAACCCCTGGCCATTACGGCGTACCTACATGCTATGCCCCATATGATATGGCATACCCTGGAAAAAATAGTCCAACATCATTAACCCCTGTCCACTAAGAAATGTTAGCATCATATAGTTTAGAGATGCATGTACATGAGGGTTCATTGCTGCTTATATGATCTCAATTCCGTTTTTTACACTGCCAAATGCATTGCATATGTCTGGTAATTAACGCAAGATTATATTCATGTATCCGTTCTAGTAGCACTTTAGCGCGAGATGCTAACATGCAGAGCAAAATATCAGTATGGAATCCACCTAAATTTAATTCCTAGATCCGCCACACTATCCTCCTAGCCTCGAGACTTGCTCTGGGGTGATATTAATGGATGCATATCACCTGACTTATACGTTTTTACTGCACGCGATGTAGTAAAGAACCAACAGAATCACACTGTTGGATCTTTACTACATCACCTGCAGTAAAAATGTAAGTCACCTGAGATCACCGGTGTGATCTGGACGTCGATCCTCTGACTTAAATGTGGTCACTACACTGCCAGACCGAACCCTCACTTTGTTAAACGTCGCAAGCTGCCCGCCTCATCTGTCTTGCATCCTCTACCTGCTAATATTGTTGACGTCCATGACTCGCCCTACCACCAATTCGCCTCGAGACGCGCTCCTGCTGATGTCGGTCAGACCGAATCGGCAGTACTGCACAGGATGAGCACCCAGCGAACCCTCTCTTTCTCTAGCATCGCCAGCTACTGTCTTGCCTGCTTCACAGCTGGACTGAAAATCCCTTGCAGTACTACGGGTGCTGTAGCACCACTGACTACTGTCTGATGCCTGATTGTAAGGTATGAACAACAACAAAGAAGTCAACAAGTCCATGCATCGCCCAATATGGAGCAAAATGCTGTTGCGACGCGGTGTTCCCACGCTCGTATTTGCCGCACTCGTCCTGAAGATGGTAAAACATCAGACTTATTCTTCTTTCACACTATTTGTACATGATACTAGGCCTGGTCAGTTGCTAATTTGCTTTAAACATTTACCGTTTAAATGACACTAACAGAAGGAAAGATGTTTGGAAGAGGGGTTGCTAAAGGACTTAAGGTTGCTAAATTGCGCTATCTAGCATCTGCAAATAGAACGAATGATCAAAATCAGAAGCTACAAATTCAGTGGTCCGATAGGTTGGGTGCTGCGGCTGGTCCTAATAAGCGGCACTTTGTCGATGATGTGGTTATTACAACAAAAAAAATGCACCCCTCGCTGGTGTAAGGAAGTGGGCAGAGTTTGGCGATACTTCGAACAGCGATATAGTGAGAGACATTATGGTTAGTGTTGTGACACCCCACATAAGTATTTTTTTCTAGCGACCTCCATCTTGTACGTTTATAACAGTGTGATATACATTGTACAGAATTCCTGGGACTTGGAGGACACAGATGATACCAGAAGAAAAATATTGAAGATTGCTGGTGAGCGCTACAAGGGGTGGTGATCAGCATTGCATGCCACCTATAAGAAGTATTCGACCGATGAGGAATGTATACAAAACAAGCATGTTGACGTAGCAGATTCCGATTGGTTGGCGCTTATGGACTATTTTGGGTCCAAGCGATTCAAGGTCAGCTAGCTTTCTAATACCTTCATATCCTACAAAAACTATTTGATAACACCCATTCATGAAATTAATTCTTAAAATTGCAGCCAATAAGCAGAACCAATTCACAAAATCGAAGTACTCCAAAGACAAAACACTTGCTTGGCTCGAAATCCTACGCCCAACTTAGTTATGAGAAGGTATGAAAACTAAATCATGCTTTTACTTTGCACTACAATCATTCAATCAAATTTTACTTGTATTTGATGTAGCGAGACCCAGAGACCAGAAAAGAACCCGATGACATAGAACTGTGGGAGGCAAACCTTGTGAAGAACGGTCAATGGGCAAACGAGCAGGTAGAAGTTGTACATGTGAGAAACACTTCAAACAGTCTCCATTTAAATAAATATTTGCAATGTACATGTGACTTTTGTTTTTATATATAGACCCAGGCACGTGCCCAAATCAACGTCAAGGAAGCTGAGCTGGGAGTCCCAATCCACGATGAGGAAAGAAACAACATCTTCCAGCTTACTTATATATTCGCAACCGGTTCTGGAGGATCACAGTTTCGGGGGCGTGGTTGTATGGCAAAACCTAATGTTTCTAAAAGAATGCGTATCCAGATGTCTGACCAGCTCGGCCAGCAAGTTCGATCCTTGCAAAATAGAAATGAAGACCTCAGCTCTCAGGTGCAAGAGTTGGAAGGAAGAAATGATTATATGACCTCCCAGATGGATGGCTTCGTCCAGGCAAATGAACAGCTCAACCAGGAAGTCCAGACTTTACATGATCAGATGGCAGCCATTTCTGCACGGCAAGAAAAGGAGCTAGCAGACATGCGCAGAATGATGGAGAGCTTGCAAAATCAACAACGGCTAGCAGTAACTCCACAAAAGGCTTCTGCTCGCACCAAGTCGAAGCTGTATGTTCGAGAAACTATTCCTAATACTACAACTCGTCGCGGTGCTCTTTTAATGGGTACAATGTTGCAACCTGAAAAAACTGTAAATAACATCGTCTCACAACGACGCAAGGGTCCTTGAGCATTGCATCAATTGCTGAATGTTTGTTGTTAAGTCGACAGACGTATCGTGTGCGAATAAATTTATTCTGTTTCCACTAATTTTCAAACCTAGTGCATTAGGATTCTAGTGCCGCTAATTATAAAATGTGGCATTAACAGATTATTGCGACGAAAATAAACTGTTGCAATAGGAAGCTAGCTATTACCAAAAATTATAAAACGTTGCACTACAAACATTTGGCTACGACCAAAGAAAGCATTGCACTAGACTGCTATTGCCACCACCTAGAGAACGTCGCATTACGACCCTGTTACAACAAATTTGAATAAGATGCATTACGAACCTATTGCCACACATCAAAAATCATTGCAATACCATATTGTTGTCACGGTTTTGAAATCGTTGCAATACCGTACTATTCGCCATGAATGTGAAATCGTTGCATTACCGTATTATTGGCCACGGCTGTGAAATCGTCGCGATACCATATTATTCGCCATGAGTGTGAAATCGTCGTGATACCGTACTATTTGCCACAGAAATGAAATCATTTCAACATTGTAGTATTCGCCACGAATGTGAAAACGTCGCGATACGATATTATTCGCCACGAGTGTGAAATCGTCGCGATACCGTACTATTCACAGCGGATGTGAAAACGTCGCGATACCATATTATTCGACACACGTGTGAAATCGTCGCGATACCGTACTATTCGCCCTGGATGTGAAATCATTGCATCACCATACTATTCGCCACGAATGTAAAAACGTTGCCATACCATACTATTCGCTACGGATGTGAAATCGTTGTAACACCGTACTATTTGCCGCAAATGTGAAAATGTCGCGATACCATACTATTCGCCACGAGTATGAAATCGTCTCGATACCGTACTTATCACCACAAATGTGAAATCGTCGCAAATAACGTATTATTCGTTGCAATACGTTAAATCGTCGCAATAAGTTAAACCGTTGCAATACCATACTATTTTCCACGAACGTGGAGTCGTTGCAATACCATACTTTTTGCCACGAATGTGGCATCATTGCAACACCATTATTTTCATTGCAATACGTTAAATCGTCGCAATACGTTAAACCGTTGCAATACCATACTATTTTCCATGAACATTGAGTCGTCGCAATACCATACTTTTTGCCACGAATGTGGCATCGTTACAACACCATTATTTTTGTTGCAATACGTTATATCGTCGCAATAAGTTAAAACGTTGCAATACCATACTATTTGCCATGAACGTGAGTCGTTGCAATACCATACTTTTTGCCACGAATGTGGCATCGTTGCAAAACAGTTATTTTCGTTGCAATACGTTAAATCGTCGCAATACGTTAAACCGTTGCAATATCATACTATTTGCAACGAACGTGGAGTCGTTGCAGTACCATACTTTTTGCCATGAATGTGACATCGTTGCAACACCGATATTTTTCTCGCAATACGTTAAATCATCGCAATACGTTAAACCGTTGCAATACCATTCTATTTGCCACCAACATGGAGTCGTCGCAATACCATACTATTTGCCACCGATGTCAAGTCGACGCAATAACCTATTGCCACAGCTGTTATCACCACGAGTCGGAAAAACTATCGCGACGTTCTATTTCGTTGCGACAGCAACCTATCGCGATGAATTTCAACCTATTGCAACGATTTTTTTCGTCGCAATAATCTGGAATCTTGGTAGTGCCACCTGATCTTGACATCGATTTCGTCATTGATTTGATACTTGGAATTGCACATTTAGCAAAGAGGCAATATAGGATGCCTCCTAAGGAATTAGCAGAGCTCAAGAAGTAGATTCAAGAGCAGTTAGAGAAGGGTTATATATGCCCAAGTTCGTCGTTATGGGGAGCCCCAGTGCTTTTCATGTATATGAA
Organism: Tuctoria greenei; assembly: GCA_036927565.1. NCBI lineage: Eukaryota > Viridiplantae > Streptophyta > Magnoliopsida > Poales > Poaceae > Tuctoria > Tuctoria greenei. The sequence goes on from JAYESD010000002.1 coordinate 182,750,240, forward strand.
GGATGGATCCCAGAGAATGTGTGTCGATTACCGTCTCTCAACGAGGTGACAATCAAAAATAAGTACACACTACCCCGCATTGAGGATTTGTTCTACAAGATGAAGGGAGCCGGAATATTCTCCAAGATTGATCATAGGTCAGGATATCTCCAAATGAAGATTAGACCGTCAGACATTCCCAAAATAGCCTCCAGGACACGGTGTGGATCCTATGAGTACACAATCATGTCATTTGGATTGACTAATGCACCTGCGTACTTCATGTATCTTATGAATAAGGTTATTATGGAATATTTGGACAAGTTCGTGGTAGTGTTCATTGATGACATCATGATATATTCAATGAGTGAAGAGGAACACGAAGAGCATTTAAGGTTGACATTGCAGAAACTGCGAGAACACCAGTTGTATGCCAAGTTCAACAAGTGCCAATTCTGGCTACGAGAAATATCATTCCTAGGACATATCATATCAGGAGGAGGAGTGTTAGCTGACCCAGGAAAGGTTAGAGATGTGCTAAAGTGGGAACCACCACATAATGTGAAGGAAATAAAAAGTTTTCTCGGAATGGCTGGATATTACCGTCGGTTCATCAAAGACTTTTCCAAGATAGTGAAGCCCATGATTGAACTATTAATGAAAGAGAAGCGTTTCAAATATACTCAAGCCTGTCAAGACAGTTTTGAGGAATTAAAGAAGAGATTAACAACAACACCTATGTTGGTATTGCCAGATGTGAGCAAGAGTTTTGATATCTATTGCGATGCTTCGAGGCAAGGGCTTGGTTGTGTATTGATGCAAGAAGGCCAAGTAGTAGCTTATGCATCCATGCAGTTGAAGAAACATGAGCAGAACTATCCTACGCATGATTTTAAACTTCCAGTCGTAGTGCATTGTTTGAAGATTTGGAGACATTATGTCCTTGGTCATAGATGTGAGATCTATACGGATCACAAGAGTCTCAAGTACATATTCACACCGATGGATCTGAATTTGAGGCAACAAAGATGGTTGGTACTCATAATGGATTATGACGTTTGAATGAACTATCATCCAGGGAAAGCCAACGTAGTGGTTGATGCCTTGAGTCTGAAGGGTGCAAGCAACCAGCTTACTGTCAGGGAGTTTCTACCCGAACTATGCAAGGAGTTCGAACAGTTGAATCTTGGATTCGTAAATGAGATGGGGGCAATGGAAGTGAATCCAACCCTAAAGCAAGGAATAAGAGAAGGCCAGACTAAGGATAATGAAATCAAGGAAATGACCCAAGAAGGGAGAGAATTCAGATTTGAAGAGGATGACCATGGTACTCTATGAGTTGGAAAGCAGATTGTTGCGCCTAATGATGAGAGTATCCAATAGTTTATATTAAAAGCGGCACATGACTCACTTTACTCTATCCATCCTGGTTGCAGGAAGATGTACAAGGATCTGAGGACATGCTACTAGTGGGATGGTATGAAAAGGGACATAGTAGAATATGTTGCACTATGTGATGTATGCCAATGAGTCAATGTTGAACATAAAAGGCCAGCCGGATTATTACAGCCATTGAAGATTCCGGAATGGAAATGGGAAGAAGTTGGTATGGATTTCATAGTGGGTTTGCCTCGCACTTTAGCAGGTTATGATTCAATATGGGTTATTGTGATCGGTTGACGAAATAAGCTCATTTCATTCTTGTCAAGACTACTTATAGTGGAGCCAAGTTGCCAGAACTGTATATGGGAAGAATAGTGTGTTTACACAAAGTGCCCAAGAAAATCGTGTCTGATAGAGGTTTTCAGTTTAACTCAAGGTTCTGGCAAAAGCTTCACAAATCGATGGGAACTCAATTGAAATTCAGTTCTGCATATCACCCTCAAACGGATGGATAGACCGAGAGAACAAATCAGATTTTGGAAGACATACTAAGAGCTTGTGCGCTAAAGTATGGAAGAAGCTGGGACAAAAGTCTGCCATATGCTGAATTTTCCTACAATAACAGCTATCAAGCAAGCTTGGAGATGTCGTTGTATTAAGAATTGTATGGGAGAAGGTGTAGAACACCCTTGTTTTGGAATGAGACAAGAGAAACTCAAGTATTTGGACCTGATTTGATCCAAGAGGCTGAAAAGCAAGCGCAGACCATCCGTGAGAACTTAAGAGTTGCCTAGTCAAGACAAAAGGTTATGCGGATAATCGATGAGGAAGCCTATCTTTCGAAGTAGGAGACTTTGTATACCTCAAAGTAAGATTTGACCTATGCTGAGCAACCTGTCAAAATTTTGGACACAAGGAGAGGGTCACATGGAACAAGGTGATTCGTTGGTGCAAATTGCAATGGAAGCATCATACAGAGTCCGAAGCAACTTGGGAGCAAGAAGAGGATATCAAGAAGGAATTTCCCTATCTCTTTCCTTCCGTGTCGAATCTCGAGGGCGAGATTTATTTTAAGGGATGTAGGTTTGTAACACCCTCATTGTCATGCATAATGCCCTGCATACATCCTCATACATGTTTAACATAAAGTCATATAAAAAGGAACAAGATTAAAATGAATTTAGGGCTAAATTGGAAATTTTAGTCTATCAGGGTGCGAACTTGTCCGACATCTTAAATCGGACTAGTCCAGTATCCCTATTCCCTGTTTAGAGAATTCAATATCCTCCGTTCAGAAAATTCAGTTTCATCAGAGTGCGGACTTGTCCGGTGCTAACCCAGGACTAGTTCAGTGTCCCAAATTTCATTAAGAAGAATTCAGTTCTTTAGAGTCCGAACTTGTCCGGCATGATGTGCGAACTAGTCCGATTTATGCTATAATGTTTCTCGGACTTGTCCAGATGGACTTGTCTGTTTCTCCTCTTTTACCCAACAGACTAGTCCGGTCCCAATGCAGACTAGTCCAACCTACTGAACTCAACTCGGATTCTTTTATTTCTCCATGATTTGTTTTTTGTAATTGCCTAATTTGTGCCCAAGAACATCGTGCCCAACCTCAGAGCAGCCCAAGTGGACCCCACCTTGGGCCCTACACATCCCCCAACAAAATTCACATGGAATCCACCTCAAAAAATTAATTCCCCACCCCTATATAAACAACCCAATACCCCACACCTCTCCACCCCAACTGAAAACCCTTGCTGCAACTTTTGCATTGTGATGTCGTCAAGATCAAGTCCAGATGCAAGGAGGAGGGGAGAAACACGGTGAAGGACCAATCAAGATTGATCTTCATCAACCTTTCGACGAATTGACGTTCTTCATCCAAAATCTTCAATAACACCTCTCATCAAGCCCTAATCACCAAGATTCAAAGTCTCATGCCCAAATCTTGATCTTTGGATCTCTAAACACGGGGTATATCCTCTACATTCAAGTTTTCATGCAAACTCAACCCGAATTCTCACAAATCAGACAAAACCCTAATTTCTCAGTCTGCGTAGTGCGGACTAGTGCGGTCTCTGACAGCGGACTAGTTCAGTATCTGAATCTGGAATGTGCTGAATTAGTTCCAATTTGACTCAAATCAATTCCAAACTTGTTAAAAACTAATAGAACTAGTTAGTAAACGTTAATAGCAACTCATTAACATGTTTTACCTCACAACTTTTTTAATTTTGAATGCCATGGCATATTGAGTACTATATGAGCATTAATTGATTGAATTGTGTGTTTTGCATGTTTGTTGCTCGAAATAGAAGGATTTGTCATACAGAGTGCTTTCGAGGATCTGCAGAACCAGAGTTTCAAAGCCTTCGACCCAAATCAACCTCAGGAGCAAGGCAAGTGTCCTGGACCATATTGATCCTTTTTTAAAGGTTTTGTTTGCAAATTGCATGCTTGTGTCGAAATTGATAGGAAAACCCAATTGTAGGAGTTTACTAGTTTTGTATGACCACTCTTGTCGCTTAAACACTATGTAGAGAGTCGGGAAGGGTATTTTGCACTTTTTGCTTCACAATGATCAATTGGGTTTGGGAAATACTCATACCACCTAATTATGAACTATTGAACATGTGAATGATGAGAATTGATATTAATGACCCTTTAGAAACATGGTGCCTAGGGACCTAAGCATGTTGGTTATGTGGAATGGGTTGGACTGTTTCGGTGGTTTTGCTTGCTTTAGATCTAAGGACCGGTTCGTAGAGCGACCATCTAGGATTTACAGTGCCACCACAGGGACAAGTATGGGTGTGTCTTAGCTGACTAATTAGTGAATTGCTAGTACTGTATGGACCATTAAGTATGCTCGGGGAAGGGGTAGTCAAATTGGGTTTGTAGAGATTGGTGGGACTACCCTGGGATCCGAATGGCTCAAGAGGGGGCTTGTTGGTACCCTACGTACCGGGTACCCCACGGTACTGCAAGAAGTGCAAGAGAGTTCCACCTGTCAAAGTTGAAGGTCTCCCCATGCCCCACACGTGACATTACACCGGACCCACATCCCTCATATGGGTAGCTCCGGGATTGACATGTATAATGTAAGCCCAGAACTAAACTCCCAACATAGGGAAGCTCCATAGTAAACACGTGTATAATGACCCCAGACCTAACTCCCCGCGGTTCTGGAGCTACCTCCCTACAAGGGGAAGCTCCGAAGCTGCCACGTGTGGAGCCTCGGGACCTGCACCACCAACGAGTACACTGGCGGATCTCCAACAGCACGGACATTCAAAGGACAGTTAAAGTGGCAGTTACAAGCCTTATTACGTGTCATTAATGTTGTATCAATGACGCACGATCAAAGCTTTGTTAATAGGGTTAACGCAGCCATTAAGGCATGTTATCACACTATTAACGATGCTTAATGCTCATAGACAATGTATTAGGCTATTAAATACGTCAGGGCCACATGTCGGGCAAGGAAAATGATGTAACGGTCAGTCCTTGGACTATAAAAGGACTGAGCCGCACGATACGAGGGGGGAGGGGCTGATCCAAGCTCACAGGCATACTAGGACTAGTCAATACAACAACACAAACCCCATGGAGTAGGGTAATTACGCTCAGGCGGCCCGAACAACATAAATCTCCCGTGTCATCATCTTGTTCCTGATCACTGCGTGCCCAAACCAATACATGAACCTTCGCGGGCTACAATCTAGTAGTACTGGGAGAAGTGTCGTTCTCACACTTCGCCATTTGGCGCGCAGGATCCTCCAACGGCTAGGATCACAAGATGGTGAACTCCACCGCAGGATCCTCCAACGGCTACCATGCTGAACATCCTGCTAGACTCAACCCCTCTAACATGTAGGAGCTAGCAGACACCGTGGTTCCTCTGGGTGTCATGCCACCACCACCACCATCTGCCTCAACAAACAATGATGGACAACAGGTTGGGGTACTTGTGTCGATCACAGCATCAGCAAACAACAACCCAGAGAACGTGTTATTTGCTGCGCGATCTCTATTGGAGCGCCCACCAGCGCCCAGAGCACCTTAGGGTGCAATGTAGTAGTGGCGCGTAGATGTACAACATCTAGTGGCAGCCGCAGTCGATGCTATTAGCAACCAAGGTCCTCTCCCTTCGAGGCAGGCAACAGCTCAACGTAGGACCTTGTCTGGAAGACTTGGTCCTCACGTGTCGCACCACCGACGGCGTGCTACATCCCAGCAGGTGACTTCGCTGCCTTTCGGGGCACGACGCACCCACACCATCACCAGGATTTTGACTTTTGATCTGCAGTCGAAACTTGATCGCCATTACCGGCAGCAGGACAACCGCAATCATATCGAGCGTGCTCGCGAGAGGCAAGAGGCTCGAGACAACCTTGCTCCTCAGGGAGTAGGAGGAGGATGTTCTGTCCTGGCCATGCACTTACGCATGGTTAGATGGCCGCAGAAGTTCCGGCCTCATTTGCCGGAGAAACTCGACGGGACTGTCAACCCCGTCGAGTTTCTTCAAATCTACTCCAATGCTATACTTGCAGCGGGGGGCAACGATGTCGTGATGGACAACTACTTCCCAGTTGCTCTGACTGGGACTCCAAGGTCCTTGTTCATGAGTCTTCCACTCGACTCCATCAATAGTTGGGAGGAACTATGCCAGCAGTTCACTGCTAACTTCGGGAGTTCTTACACCCGACCCGACACTGAACAAGACTTGTTTGCTATGAAGCAAACAACGGGAGAATTGCTGCGATCCTTTATCCATCGGTTTTTTCAGGTACACAATACCATCCCTTCAAACTCGAGTGCTTCTGTTATCGTTGCATTCAGACAGGGTGTTCGAGACAAGAAGATGTTGGAGAAGATGGCGACCAAAGAAGTCACCAGCGTCACGAAACTCTTCAACTTAGCAGATAAATGTGCAAAAGCTGCTGAGGGACATGAGATGCACTCCAAACCCCCTCCAAAGGCTAACAATAAGTCTTCCAAGACTTAAGCCGCTACATCCGAGGATGGCAAAAAGAAAAAGAAGCCCAACGGAAAGAAGAAGTCGTTGGCCAGCACACCTACTGCTGCGGCTGCTGCAGCTCCGGGTGGCCATGCACCACACCCCGAGAAATGACCTCGTCCTTTGTCAGAAGACAACAGTAGTTCCAAGATGTGGTGTCCAATCCACAAGACGAACAAACACAATCTGGAAGAATGCTGAGAGGTTTAGAATCTTGTCGAGGGCTACAACAAGCGCCGAGAAGAAGCTCCTTTTCGCCAACAGGAAGGAAAGCAAAAAGTCAACGAATCTCCGCCTGAGGAGGAGCTAGGCTTTCAGGACCCCAAGAAGGTTTTGGAGGTTGTCTATAATACCGTCGATGATGACTCCGACATCTTTGAAAACGAGTGTCAGATGACCTTGAACACCATTTATGGTTGTTCTTGGGACATCACATCTCGCCGCATCCTCAAGACAATGCGGCGGGACATGGCCACTGCAGCTCCCATCGCCAGGGCGGAGCCTCATCCGAAGTGAATGGATACTCTCATCATTTTTGATGCTTCGGACTGCCCTCGTAACATGATCGGAGCTGGTCAACTCCCATTGATGTTGTTTCCGACCATTAACAATGTTCAACTCCACCATGTACTAGTGGACGGAGGTGCAGGGCTGAGCCTCATAAGCCTCGAAGCCTTCATCATGCTTTAGCTCTGACCTTCAGACCTTCGCCCCTCTCGACATTTTTCTGGGGTAGGTCCGGGGGCCATTACCCCTCTCGGCTCCATCACACTCCCGGTGACCTTCGGGACTCAGGACAACTACAAAAATGAGAAGCTGGTCTTCGATGTGGCGTAGATCAGTTTGCTGTTCAACGCCATACTGGGCAGGCCTGTCTCGTACAGGTTCATGGCCGCCGCTCATTATGGCTACTTGGTGTTTAAGATGCCAACACCGACGGGCGCTCTCCGAATCGGTGGAGATTGCAATGCAGGAATCACTGCATTGGAAGAACTCCATGCGCTTGCTATAGTGCAGAAGGAAGCATCCGGTAAGGAGCTAACTCTGAACCCTCTGAAAATTCGTCATCGAGGCTCTACCTCTGCACCTCGTGTGCAACCAAGTGGCGACACCAACGTTCCCGTCAAAGTCGTCCAAATTGGTTTCGATGCTGCTCAGACCACCGGAATATCGGGAGGTCTGAACAACAAATAGGAACTCGCGCTCATCACTTTCCTCCGGGCGAATGTAGATGTGTTTGCCTGGCAACCATCACAAATTTTTTGGATCCCTAGGGAGGTGATTGAGCACAATCTGAAGATTTATCCCAACGCACGGTCTGTACATCAGAAGCTTCGGAAGCAATCAATCGATCGGCAAAACTTCATCCGACAGGAGATCAAGAAGTTGCTCGAAGTTGGTTTCATCCAGGAGGTGTTTCATACAAAATGGCTGGCAAACCCAATAATGGCGCCCAAGGCTGGCGGGTAGCTTTGGATGTGTATCGACTACACCACCTTAAATAAGTCATGTCCAAAGGATCCATTTCCACTACCTAGGATAGATCAGATAGTGGACTCCACCTCAAGGTGCGAGCTATTGTGTTTCTTAGATGCATATTCTAGATATCATCAAATCCAAATGTCTAGGGATGATGAAGAGCATACTGCCTTAGAAACATTAGATGAATTGTAGTGTGATATGGCCATGCCCTTTGGTCTCAAAAATGATGCTTCAACATTTGTGTGAGCTATGTACAAAACAATTGCAGAGCTAATCAGAGACTTGTTGGAGTTGTACATTGATGAAATCGTCGTGAAGATCAAGAACAAGGAGTCACTCCTTGATAACTTGCAAGCTTTCTTTGACAAGTTGCGCAACATGCGCACCAAGCTAAACTCGAACAAGTGTGTCTTCGAGGTTAGCTCCAGGAAACTCCTAGGTTTCTTGGTGACTCACCGAGGAATTGAAGCAAACCCGGCGAAGATCAAGGCTATAGAAGACATGCGGCCCCCAGCCCGCATAAAAGACGACCAAAAGTTAACTAAGTGTCTAGCTGCGCTCAGTCGGTTCATCTCAAGATTGGCAGAGCGAGCACTACCCTTCTTCAAACTTTTGAGGAAGTCAGGACCATTTCATTGGTCTGAAGAGGAAGAAGAGGCATTTCAAGAGCTGAAGCAGCGCCTCACCACACTACCAATATTGTCAGCTCCGAATCCTAGTGAGCCTTTACTGCTTTATATTTTTGCAACTACAGAAGTTGTCGATATGGTTCTGGTTGCGAAAAGGCCAGAGCCAAATACAGTTCAGGAGCCTAGACCGCTTCGGGAGGGTCTGGAGCTACCTGAAGGCGAGTTTGGATCCTAGCCCCCAGACACGGATCTTCAAGACAGAGTGCTAGAAGATGAACCTCTTTTATCTGAGGAAGTTCTAACGGCTATTCATGAAGATCCGGACCCATCCGACAAGGTCCGGGTTGAACACGAAGAAGATTCGGACCCCTCCGAGAGGGCTAGGGAAGCTCAACAAGGAGGTACAAACCTCTCTGGGAGGGTCCGGGTCTATGGAGAGGAATCTTCGGGTCCCTTCGAGAGGGTCCGGACCGTCCAGTGCCCAGTGTACTTCATCGGCGAAGTACTCCATGACGTTAAGACAAGATACATTGAGGTGCATAAGCTTCTTTATGAAGTACTTATTGCCTCAAGGAAGCTTTGTCACTACTTCCAAGCCCATAAAATATTAGTGGTAACTTCTTATCCACTGCGCGCTATTTTGCATAACCCTAATTCTACTGGGAACATCGCAATCTGGGCAGCGGAGCTGGGCGAGTTCAATCTCGAATTCATGTCACGACAAGCAATCAAGAGTCAGGCTTTGGCGGACTTCATGGCGGAGTGGACTCCCTCTCCATAAACCCTGGGGGCCCCAGTGAGCAATAACTGGAACCCAAGGTTCTGGTATTCACCGAGCCTCACTGGACTCTCTACTTCGATGGCTCCATGCAAAAGAAGGGGGTCGGAGCTGGAATCCTTCTCCTTGCTTCGACTGGGGACAAGGTCAAGTACATGGTTGACCTTGATTTCAAGGTGACCAACATTATGGCGGAGTATAAAGCTCTCATCTACGGACTCAAGGTGGAACTATCCTATGGTGTCTAACATCTGTTGGTGAAGGGTGACTCACAGCTCATCATCAAACAAGTCAAAGGTGAATGCTGCTGTAACAATCCCCAACTAGTTGCTTATCTCCTTGAAGTACATAGGCTCCAGAAGGACTTCGAAGTCCTGGATCTACACCATGTTCAGCGTCTCCATAACGCTGAAGCTGACTAACTCTCGACTAAGGCTTCAACCAGAGCTACGGTTCCTGACGGAATCTTCATTCGGAGGTTGTCAAGACCAACAGCTCAGCCTGCCGAACTGAGCGAAGGGGGCAATACAAGCACCTTAAAGCTGGCGGTCCTGGTGGCTCTATTACCATTGCATCCACCAAGGGTCATAGGTGATGTTGGAAGCTCCGAGCAACCCATCACGAAAGACTCAGAAGCTCAAGTCAGCTCCGATGCATGGATCTCAGAGATCTGGAGCTACTTGAAAGGCAACATCCATCATGAAGACGGTGCATTCACTGACCGAATTGTCATATTGGCTAAAAATACACACTGGTAGAAGGGGGTCCCTACTAGCGTGGCGCCAACAACGTCATAATGTGTTGCATTACAAGGGAAGAAGGTCATGAGCTTCTCGCAAAAATCCATGGAGGCGAGTGTGGGAACCACGCATCTTCCCGCACATTCGTTGGTAAAGCCTTCCGACATGGCTTTACTGTCCTACAGCACTCCAGGATGCGGTTGAGCTATTGAAAAAATGTGAAGCGTGCCAGTTCCACGCAAAACAGATTCATACATTAGCTAAATCGCTATAAATGATACCTCCTACATGGCCATTCGCTATGTGGGGCATGGACATCCAAGGACCATTTCCAAAAGCTGTCGGAGGTTACAGGTTCCTGTATGTCGCCATCAACAAGTTCACCAAGTGGCCGGAAGCAACTCTAGTTGTGACAATTAACAAACAATCAGCTATCAAATTCTTAAAGTCCATAATATGCAGATTTGGAGTTCCAAACAAAGTCATAACTGACAACAGAACTTAAATTACAAGTGTTGCATTTCAAGAATATTGCGAAGACCTCGACATTCAACTCAGCTATGCCTCAGTAGCTCACCCAGCAAGTAATGGCCAAGCCAAGAGAGCAAACGTAGAAATCTTAAAAGGACTCAAGAGGCGCACATACGAGCACCTAAAAAAGCATGGAGCCTACTGGATTGAAGAGCTTCAGTCCACATTGTGGGCAAACAGGACAACACCTAACCGGTCGACTGGGAAGACACCCTTATTCCTAGTGTACGGAGCTGAAGCAGTCCTTCTTCTGTAGATCACCATAGGGTCCCTCTGGGTCCAGACCTTCGACGGAGCCACGCAGGACCAGCTCTAGCGCGAAGACCTTGACCTCATCGACGAGGGAAGGTGCCGAGCAGCTGTTCGGAATGCACGTTATCGCCATGAGCTCCGGCTCTATCATCAAAGGCATGTGCGCAATCGACGACTCGAGGAAGCTGACCTGGTGCTGGGAAAAATACTAACTCCTGAAGGGATGAATAAACTTTCCCCCACCTGGGAAGGTCCCTTCCGAGTGATCAAAGTATCCTGGCCCGGATGCGCTCGCTTGGCAACTGAGGATGGGACTCCTCTTCCTAATCCTTAGAACATCGAGCACCTTCGTAAGTTTTAAAAAGGGTAGGTCCTCCGGGACAACATCCGGACCCCTATGGGAAGTTCCGAGAAGTTCAAGTAACACTTGATATAGTCACAGTACTAAAAGTGTAACTACCTGCCCAGGGCTAGTACAAGATGTATAGCGCACTTAGCTTGGTCCTGCACCCTAAGTGTGTCCTTGTCTCCCCTGCAATCTGGACCTATAATGAAAGACATTGTTGTGTGAAAAAAGACTCCACGTGCATTTATTTTTGTACAAGGCTCGTTATATCAAATTATTGTTTTTATCCACCTTGTCTATAATGAAGTTGTGCAATTCTTTTTTAGTTTTTGTCCAAATTATTCATATGTGTTTGTTGATATCTTTGGATCTTAACATGTTGTATAGTCTACTTGCCTGAACGATAAGCCAACATAGGTCCGGAGTGTGCTATCGACTTAGCTTGGTCCTGCACCCTAAGTACGCCACTCTACCTACACCCCGGCAGGCCTCAGTAGGGTGAGTACTAAAAAAACATATGGGTCTGGAAAGATTACATCTATATGATTGTTACCATATCGAGTTCCTTCAGATTTAAAACTCAAATAAGAATGATAAGTCACAAACGATTTATAGACAAGAGGACGAAATTTACTCTTTTCTTGTATTTAATGTGCAGGAAAAATAGAAACTCATAGCGATGGTGGACGACGCCGAAGCTACTAAGCTCCGACATCCTCCAAGGGGGCCCGCCGTCGATGTTTAATATGTTGACATCGAGAACTACCGCAGCTATCAAGCTTCGGCTGCACTAGGGGGCTAGACGTCGATGTATTATATGTTGATGGTGGGAGCCGTCGGAGCTACCATGCTCTGGCAGCCCTGGGGGCGAGCCGTCGACGTATCGAAGAAAAAGACATCAGACCTAAAATCTAGAAGTTTGAAGCGTTCAAGTCATCAACATTCTGTCAAATCCTTTTGGTACATGTACATACTCGAATTGTGCACATATACGAGGGGGCCAACAAGACACAACCCATTATATTGAAGATAAAGTGAAATTCATGGCAACAAGAGTGGATTTCATTAATTGAAAGTACTGGATTACAAAATCAGGATTACAAAAAAGAGCAAAAGGAAAAAGTCCTAGCTACTGGAGAATCTAAGACCTGCCGAAGAATGAGGCGACTTCCTTGGAAACTCCATGGACGCTGGCCCTGGCGGCATCCTCCTCTTCAGCAACGGGGCCTTGAAGCACTGGGTCCAAGGAGAATTGGGCATCTCAGCTCACATAACACGTCGGCACATGCTCTGCGACGTTCGTAGCAAGAGATTTCCCCTCTGCCTCCAGCTGGTCCGCAATGACATCACCCATCGCGTCGAGGTTGCCACCAGCAGCATTGAGGGCCACCAGTGCTCGGTCCAAGTTCAGCTCCGGATTGTCCGGACATAGAAGACTGAAGCCCAGTGGTGTCAACGCGTCGTTGGCTCGCCCCAAGGAGTCCCACACTCTAATGGACTCAGTCTCCCTCAAGCCCCGCAGCTCCTCTAGTGACCTCTGGGCGGCCGAAAGCTACGAACCTTCCCGAGCAAGGCGCTCGACCACTTTGGCATGTTGCTGCAAATTCTCAGCAACTTGCTTTCGTGATCGGTTAGCTCCATCTCCCGTAGGTGGATGCGGTTTCACCGTTCCGCTAGGACTTTCTCCCTACCTCTTAATTTCCCTTCTCTAGTGGCAACATCAGCTTCTTTTTTTTGAGTGCTCTTGCCCCATTTTCCAGTAGTTCTCCTCTTCCTCCTTACTCCACAGCTCAAACTTCTTTGAGCGATCCGCCAAATTTTGCTCTCCCAGATTCAGCTTCTGGGCGAGCTCCTCCTCTCTGTTCAAAAGATCCTCCTGCTGTTCCTTGAGCTTTGCTTTCCTCGCCTCAAGGTCCGCTCGACGCTTCAGTAGGACCTCATTTAATTCATTGAGGTTTCGTGATGCTCATCAGCAGCATCATGACTTTCTTTAGCTTGCTCGAGGATCTCCCAATAATTAGCATCAAGCGCCCTGATGGCGACTTCCTTCTCTTCTAGCAGCTTGCCCCAGTACTCCATCCAAGTCGTTTCCCTCTTGACCCACTCCTTCTGGTCAGCAAGCCTTGTCTGAGCAAGCCTGATCTCAAAATTAAGCCTGTTGCACCAACGCCTTAAGGTGTGGCTCTCCTCTTCCAGTACCATGCTCTCATGATCAAAGGCAAGCTAAACTTGTCAGAGGCTCGAGCAGGCATTATATATGGACAATGCTAAGGGGATAGTCTCCGGACCTGCTGGGGTCATCTCTGCCGGTTTCAGGGGATTCTCCATAGCAAAAATAGAATCCCACTCTACAAGTGAGGTCCCCTGAGCTACTGTGGCACTGGGGCCACACTCCGGAAGCTCTTCAGCAATAGCAGAGGAAGAACACACTGGGGGAACTTCCACCTCTGGGACAGAAGTCGAAGGTGCTGCTTCCGGGTCTTCAGTTGCCGGCTCCGAGGGTGGAGAACCTGCCACCACTTCTTCACAGTGCTCCGACTCTGGCCCGAACACTTCTGGAGCAGCTACCACCGGAGCGACAGTTGGGGATTCATCCAGTACCTCTACAACTGCTGGCCCAGGTGCTGGCACGTTAACCACTTCCGATTCAGCAACCGGAGCTTCAAGCATTTCCGGCTCAACAGTCGGACCTTCAACAACTTCTGACTCAAAGGCCGGAGCCTCAACCATCTTCGGCTCAATGGCCAGGGCATCAGTTGCCTCTGGCTCAGCGGTCAGGGCTTCGATGACTTCTGGTTCAAGAGCTAGATCTTCCGACATCTCCGACTCCTGCACTGAAACTTCAGCCTCTGGTGCTGTTGCCAGCGGTGCATCTTCAACTTCTCCCATGTGGCCCGACGCTACCACGAAAGCTTCCGGCGAAGACTCTGAATCCAAATCCATGATAGCTGGTGCCGGAGCTGCCGTGACTTCTACCACCACTTGAGGAGGAGGCTCAATGGTTGAAGCTGGAGCTTCAGCATGTGCAGCCACAGTTGCTGCAACCGATGCCGAAGTCTCTGACTCCTTTCTTGACAACCTGGAAATAAAGGGACAAGAAGGTTAAAAACATAATAAAAATAAGATTAGCATTTCAAGGCGAGCCCACTATGCTTACCTAGGGATGCTACCGCCCCAGTCACCGCGGAACCTCTTATTTTGAGTCCTGGGGTCAGAGCCCACCAAGTCTCGTGAGACAACGACTTCGGACCTCAGCTAGGAACCACTTGCTGCAGCTGGAGTCTTCTCGGCTGGAACATCCCTCGATCGGGAGAACTTCCAGACCTAGATCTCATGGCCGGTAAAGAGGCTGGAGTTGACTGTCCGGAGTTGGCGCCTCTCGAAGATGCCTGTGCTGAAGAAGGTGTAGCAACAGAAGATCTCCCTCACCAGGGAGAAGGAGCTGTTGTAGAGGGAGCAAGCCTGACGGGCCTCCCATCATCGTGCTTCAATTTTCTCTTCTGGCTGGAAGGTTCGACTGGCTCCTTTCCCATGCCCTCGCCGATGTCTTCAACCCTCTGGCTCGGATCAGAGGTAGCAACCTCTTCAGAAGCTCCGGCAATTACAACCCTGGAGATCCGGCGCTTCTCCAGTTCACCCAAGTCATTAAGCTCCGACATCTTCCTCCAGAGCTCCCTGCTGATCCCTGGAATCATGTTTAAGGGCAAGAAAGCAGCGGGCGGAGCCAAGTCATCGCCGTCGACAAGCCCATGCTGAAATTTCTTGAGATGAAGCTTCAAAGCTTTGTCATCCAAGTTGGACTTCAGACTGGTTTCAATCCGGTCGTCATCCATCACACTGTTGAAAGCCCAGGCGAGCTTCTCCTTCTTCCTCAGCGGAGCCCACCTGTTTACCAAGAAATTTCCGAAGACAATCTGGGGGGTTACTCCACCCTCCACACATTCTCGGATCCTGGTAAGGACAGGGTTAAATGCATCCGACCACTTTGGAACTATACTCCAGGCGCCAGTATCAACATTGGGGAGCCCTTGGGGCAGCTCCAACCTGTCGTGCTCCTCCACTGCAATGATGACCTAATCCTTCTTCCATTCATCCCATTTGCCAGAAGGGAATGACTTGAAGTACTTGAAGGGGCAGTTCTTGCGCTGCATGAAATAGTAGAAGCCAAGAAGCTCAGTCCCCATGCCGGTGTTATGGACTGTGAAGAAAGTATAGAACAGCTCAATGCAGGAGGGAACACCCACCCACATCTCGCATAAGTGGATGAAGGTTGCCACCGGCAGAAGAGAATGGGGGACAAGATGATACAGTTGGAGGCCGTAGAAGTCTAGCAGCATTAAGAGGAAGCTTGAAAAAGGTGGGATCAATCACACCATGGTGTACGCTGAGAAGTACAACATGTCGCCATTGGCTTCCGCAATAGCTTGTGAGGAATCTTTTTCCCGGGCGTTCCGGGCTGGTCATAGCCGGCGTGGAAGCTCCGGAAGGCCCCCCGGAACTCATCGCGGCCACGGGTGTTTCCCGGGTCGAGGCCCCCCTCGATCGGGAAGTACCCCCGGACCTAGAGGCCTCCACCGGCCCAGGTGCTGGAGTCGCGTGCCCGGAGCTAACACCCCGGGAGGACCCCACTGCGGGAACAGTCTCTCCCAGGGAGGACCCCACTACGGGAACAGTCAACGCGGTTGTGGAAGACCTTCCCCTCTGGGGAGAAGGAGCCAACGCAGAAGTAGCAGGCCTGACGGACCTTCCGTCGACGTACTGCAGCTTCCTCTTCCGGCTCACAGGTTCATCCGCCAGCTCCTTGCCCTTGCCGACGACCTCTTCCCTCGACTTCGGAGCTGGGTTGGAGCCACCTTCGGACACTCCAGGGATCGCCACCCTGGT
Organism: Tuctoria greenei; assembly: GCA_036927565.1. Taxonomy (NCBI): domain Eukaryota; kingdom Viridiplantae; phylum Streptophyta; class Magnoliopsida; order Poales; family Poaceae; genus Tuctoria; species Tuctoria greenei. The sequence goes on from JAYESD010000002.1 coordinate 182,766,267, forward strand.
AGTTGATCTTCTCTCGACGACACCAAGGTCGTCAAGCATGGGCATCTTCCGCTGGAGCTCCCTACTGAACTCAACTTCCACGTTTAGAGGAAGAAAAGCCGATGGCGGAGTCAAGTCGTCACCCTCGACATCGATGCCGTGCTGGAACTACTTGAGGTGGAACTCCAAGGTTTTCCCCACCATGTTGGACTTCAACCCGGTCTTGACCCGGTCGTCGTCCATCACGCTGTTGAGGGCCCAAGCGAGTTTCTCCCTCTTCTTCAGCATTGCCCACCTGTTGACCAGGAGGTTACAAAACACCGCTTGAGGGGTTAATCCCCCCTCCACGCAGTGGCAAATCCTGGTCAGAACAGGGTCGAAGGCGTCCGCCAGCACCGGAGCTTCACTCGAGATCGTCGTTTCAATGTTGGGGAGGCCTTCGGGCAGCTCCAGCCTCTCGTGCTCCTCCACCCGGATAACTATCCAGTCCTTCTTCCAGTCATCCCACTTCCTAGAGGGGAACGACCGGAGGTACTTGAATGGGCACTTCTTGCGCTTCACGAAGTAGTAGAAGCCAAGGTACTCATTGCTCCTACCGGTGGTGTGGACGGTGAAGAAGGTCCGGAAGAGTTCGATGCAGGGGGGGTGCCCACCCACATCTCACAGAAGTGGACGAAGATAGACACGAGGAGAATGGAGTGAGGGCCAAGGTGGTATAGCTGCAGACCATAAAAGTCCAGCAGCATCAAGAAAAAGGAAGAAAAAGGTGGGATCAACCCCACCATGGCGTACGAGGAGAAGTACACCATTTCGCCGGAGTGCTCCTTATCGAACGGGAGCTCTCCACCGGCGCGGACCGAGCGGTTGAAGAAGTCCGAGGCCACTCCATGAGGGCCCGGACCTTCTTCAGGTCGCCGTTGGTCTTCAAGCCACTCTCGCGGAGACCCAACTCCATCGCGGCACGGCTAGGCAAGAGAAGAAAAGCGAAGCACAAGTTGGGAGTTTGAGCGCAAGATCAGATGGGAGGCGTGAAGAACTCCCGACGGTGCATGCTTTCCTTCTTAAGTAAGCCCTCGCAACGCTTGGATGGAAACCGCAAGGAAGTCGAAGATACCATTCAAAAACTCCACCCAGCTGATGACAAGGGGGCCCGGGACCACCCCGACGATCAAGTCAAGGTTCTTACCTAGGCGAACGGTTGTCATCAAGACGCGGGAAACCCGAAGGCGGCGGCCTGACAAGGCGCGCGGAACCGATACGGTTTTCGTATCGGGAACCGACGACCTTCAATTGCGTGAGATCCGCACGCCAAAGATCTCATCTGCCGCACGCGGGACACGCCACGTGGCGAGGATTTAACTTCAAACCCTCACCAACGGCACCTCTGAAGACCTTTGAAGACTCAATTCAAAAGTTGTGAGGATGGACCCACCTCTGGTGGAATGACTCCACCCCAGTGGTCTTCTCCGGAGGTAGGTCCAGGGGGCCACTATCGGTACCCTGGAAACCGTACACCCCTTGAGGTTACAAAGATATCAAGGAAAAGTCACACACTTGATTTGAAGACCTTCGGAGGCCCACATGTCAGATGTAACCGGACCCGCTTCTCCAACATGGTTAATCCCATGGTCGCCACGTGTACTATCAAACCGGAGCTACCGCCCATAAGGGGGAAGCTCCGGGCCATGTACCGAAATGGCACCTCTGGACTTAACCCCAGACCGAGAGAAGCTCCAGACCTGACACGTGTCAAGTAGCTCCGGAGCTTCCTGTTTCCCACAGTATGCTCCGGAGCTGCCACGTGTCCACCCGTCGTAGCTTCAGCCTCTGACCTCCGGAACACTTCATAATGGCTCCGGATCTTCAAAGGGGAATCAAGGACTTCAAGACCCGATTAAGTGTCATTAATACCATATTAATGACACACGGTCGGATGACCTTAATTACCAGTAACGGTGCTGTCAAAGCCCATTACCCGGTCATTAAGGGCAATTAAACTTGTTGAATGAATATCAATACTAGTAACTGCCGGGGCCACATTTCGGGCCAGGCTAACTTGTAACGGCCTGCCCTTGTACTATAAAAGGACAGGCCGACGATGGACTCCGGACATTGAGTGAAGCAACACACGCGCCATAGACACTCAACACAAGCTCATACAGCTAATACAACACCAACACACCCGTGGAGTAGTGTATTACGCTCAGGCGGCCCGAACCACGTAAACTCTTGTGTCTCCTGCGTCATTTACTACTCACCATCTCGAATCTCCGCGCGCCCACACCGAACATCAAACTCCTCTAACACTTTAGTAGTGTCGGGAGATCTGCCGGTTCCAAACCACCGACAATATTCATTTCATTTTATTGAGTGATTATGGGGACCTTGCATTCACAAATTCATTAGTAAAGTTCAATGGTTGTCATTAATCACCGAAACCGTACTTCATGGGGGGCCTAGATGCTTTCAATCTCCCCCTTTTTGGTGATTGATGACAACACAATAATCGAAGCGCAATGGTAATGAATTTGATAGAATGAAACTTAAAAGAATATGCAATGAATACAGGATGTCACACTTGAAGCTTAAGCATCAATTAATAACTCAAGTGTGAATAAACAGTGATCATAAACATAGATAAACACCAAAAGAGCCCAATCGATTAATAACTCATGGAAATAAGTTCATTAGAGCTCAAAAGTAGCAAATGAGTAGCAAACGAGTAGCAAACACACCAAATGTAGCAAACATACTGAATTACAAGAATGATAAACGATAAATGATAAAAGAGACTCCCCCTGACACTAATACGCTCCCTAAGACGCTCCCCCTGGCTCCTCTAACTCTTCTCCCCCTTTGGCATCAAGACACCAAAAAGGGATCCGAGCGCCTAAGGACCCTAAGTGCTGGGCGCGATGACGAACTGGTCACCGTCGCTGTCGTCGGAGCTGCTGGCTGGAGTAGCGGTGGAGGGAGCTGCCGGAGCCGTAGGAGCCACCGTCGGTGCCTGCTGTGGAGGAGCTGCTGGAGCAGGGGCACTGACGACGGAGGCCGGCGACTGCTGGAACAGGGTCGTGGCCGGCAGCGGGGAGTGAATCGGAGCACCAGCAGCCAGAAGAGGAGATATGCTGAAGGAGGGAATCGGCGTAGAAGGTACTGGGGCCAATGGAGTGGCAGCTGGAGCCAGGACTGGAGGTTGTGGAGCGACTCCTGGCAGCTGCGGTGGGAGGGCAATCCCGGTCTGGGTGTAGAGGTTGGTGATCAACCCCAGGATGCCCATCATCGCCTGCTGCATCTGCTGCTGCTGGTCGAGGGTGCGCTAGTGCATCTGGTCGATGAGCCCTGTCAGCTTGTCAGTGTCTTCATGCCTCTCACGGGCGATCTGACGCTGCATCTCCTGCTGCTGTTGCTAGAGCTCAAGGAGACGGGCAGCCCGCTCCGCTCGGGCCTGCTCGGCTGCCAGCCTGTCCAGACGTTGCTGCTCAACCATCTACTGGAGGAGCAACGTCAGCTCTGACGGCTGCGTGACCTGCACCTCAGTGACGGGAGGTGGAGTAGGTGGTGGCACTGTAGAGCCTCCAGCCTCCGCGTCGTGCTGCCTGGGTGAGGGAGGAGGAGGGAAGTACTCCTCGACACTATCGTCGGTGTCGCTCTTAGACCAGATATGCTGCAAGTCCTCCACCTGTGCCTCAGCCTCGGCAAGTCTCTCATCCTCCTTCTCTAAGTCAGACCAGTCCTCCTCAGAAAGGTGAGCCCTGATCTGACGCTTGACTGGACGGCCAAGGCGGCGGTCTCCAGGAGCTGGGGCATGATAGTGACCGAACCGTGTCACACTCTCGTCAGTGAGACGGTCGTGCACGGCGGACCCCTCAGGAGCCATCATAGTAAGCAGGTGGTTGATCCAATGACCGTATACGAGCTGCCTCATCATGCCCACTCCATCTGTAATCACATCCTCCATCTCACATATGAGGACATCCACGATGTCGAACTCCATCCTGTTCGTGATGTAGAACAGGAGAGTCTGCTGTAAGCTAGTGAACCCCTCCGAGTAGCCAGACCTCGGTAGGAGCGTGCGGCGCAAGGCGAGGTGCACTGTGCGCGCAGCTGGAGTCAACAAGGATGGTACTCTCGGCTGGTCAGGAGAGAAAGTAGGACCGAACAAAGAACAGATCTCCTCCAGCGGTGGTGCCACTCCTCCAGTGAGCGGCCTCCTCGGTGGATCTGCCTGACCGTAGTCCCTCTCATGCACGCAGGTGTCGTGCAAGTCCACTCCAAGCAACTGTCCCAGCGTCTGCCTCGTCAAGTGGTAGTGCTGACCCATAAACATGAAGTCAATTGATCTTCTGCCCTCAGATACATAGAGGGTGGCGTAGAAGACGCAGACCCAATCATCCACATAGGCACTCCGCTCATATGCCATTAGCTGCACCAAGGCTCGGTACCTCTCAAAGTAAGGATGGATCTCCATCTCTCCTACCAAAGCTAGCGGACCCCAATCCAGATAGTTGTGTTGAAACAGCTTGTGACCTCGACGCCTGTAGGTCTCATAGAGTGACACCTGGGTGACAGTCCAGAAGCAACTGTCCACCAGAGCCTCTCTGGGCTGCAGGTACCACTCCTCAAGCAGTACATTCCACCTGAGCTTGCGAAGCTGCTTGGCTTCATCTTTCGGTAGTCGGTCAACCGGACTCCTTCGGCGACATGGACAGTGGTGTCCATCTCGTAGATCGCTCGCTGGGCCTCCCTGTCCTCACGACGGTCGGCCGCCGTCGGTCTCGGACGTGGTGCTGCCATGGTGTGACCCCCACGGGTCCGGGCTGAGCACCGGCGGACGAGAGGCTCAACCTGCTCTTCCTCGGCCTCGGAGTCATCAATCACCGGAGGCTGCCTCGGATGAGCCTCACGGATCCTCAACGAACCTCCTCGGCCACGCTCACGCTCCTCGGCGGCGCGAGCGGCCATCAGGGCCTTCTTCTCCTCCTTCGACAGTTTTTGCTTCTTCGCGGCCGGCTCAGCGATAGCCTTCCCCTTATTCTTCTTGTCGCGAGCCATTGCGATCATGCGATTGCACGAAGTCGACGAAGGAGATGACGTGGACATCAACGGGCCGGGAAACCCTAGCGACGGGGTGGTGACCGTAGAGGGAGGAGATGGCGGCGTCACTTGGGTGGAGGCGTGGCGGTGGCTGGGTGAAGCGGCGGCGGCGGCGCCGGCTGCGGTGGAGCGGCGGCGACGGCTTGGTGGAGGCGAGCGGTGGCGGCGCTGTGGTGGAGGTGAGTGGCGGCGGCGCTGGTGAATGGCGGCGCGGTGGAGTGAGCGGCACGCGGATGAAGGCAGCGGCGCGACGGGCGGCGGTGGCCTGTGGACGGCGGCGGCCGGTGGGCGGCGGCGGTGGAGGTGGCGCAAGGTGAGCAAGGCGGCGGCAGGGGCAAATGAGATCGGGGAGAGAGAAGAAGGAGGCGTACGGTCGTTTTAAATAGTGGGTCCCAAACACTAGCCGTATTTTTAACACCGGATGGACCGATGTTAGATGGGATATACATCGGTCGAACGCCACAGTAAGGATATTCAAAATGTTACTGTTGACATCGGATGGACCGATGTTGAGGGTTTTGATCATCGGTCGAATGGCACAGTAAGGGTATTCAAAAGAGGAATGTTGACACCGGATGGTCCGACGATGGAGGAGGTAGCATCGGTGGAATTTGGCACAGCTCCAGAATTGTGAACACTGGATGGACCGATGTTTTTCAGAATGAACGCGTCGGTTGAATTGAAATACTGACTGAACTGACCCTTGGAGATTGAACACCAATTGATCCTGATGAAGGATTGACCTAGGCATCGGATAATCCGATGACTACAGAACAATAACATCCCATATATCTCCTTTGACCAAACAAACAAGCAACGAAAAACTCATGTCTTAGGACTTTTTGGGCAACCCCTTACCCCTCAAAAAGGCTAATATGCCAATAGCTTGGCTAATCCTTAAAGCAAATGGAACACCGAGAAAAATAGGAGGAAATTATCCAAATAAAATGTAAGGCCCATGCTTTGTGAGCTAGAGTATGAAGACTTCTATCTCTTTAAAGCATGTTCCTCTAGGCATTAACGCACCTAACATTTTGTTCTTTCCACCTTATATGAGTTGAGATATTGCATTTCAAACAAGTCTCTTTCTCATGAGGTGGGTTCCCCTTTGTGACAATCTACCGTATGCAATGCCAAACATTTTATAATGCAAGAAATTGTAAGTCTATATGGCAGGCATCATGCAAGACATAAAGTAAATCTATCTTGCCAAGTTTGAACCTTTCAAAGGCTTATTTAGGGAGAGCTACTCTCCAAGCCTTGGGAAACCCAAAAGAACCACCATCCCAAGCTAACCCTTGCTCACCCCTATCCTTTGAGAGTTAGGCAATACCTATATGAAGTGCATTCTTACATGACGTTTGTTGCATCTAGCACATTTAATTCACTTCTTAGCCTAGAAAAAGTTTTCTCATCAAGTGGTTTAGTGAAGATATCCACCAATTGTTCTTCGGACCTAACACCTCGCAATGAGATGTCTCCCTTAGCTTCATGGTCCCTTAAGAAGTGGTGGCGAATATCAATGTGCTTAGTGCGGGAGTGTTCAACAGGGTTTTTAGCTATCTTAACCGCACTTTCATTGTCACAAAGGAGAGGAACACAACCAAGTTTAATACCAAAGTCCAAAAGGGTTTGCTTCATATAAAGAATTTGGGCACAACATGCACCGGCCGCAATGTATTCCGCTTCCGTCGTGGACAAGGCGACGGAATTTTGCTTCTTGCTAGACCAAGATACTAGGGAACTCCCAAGCAAGTGGCACCCACCGGAGTTACTCTTGCGATCCATGCGGCATCCGCCAAAGTCCAAATCCGAGTATCCCACAATATGGAATTTTGCACCTTTAGGGCACCACAAGCCCACACTAGGGGTATGCTTAAGATACCTAAGTATCCTAAAGACCGCCTTCCTATGCGATTCTTTAGGTGCCGCTTGAAAGCGAGCACACAAGCATACACTAAACATGATATCGGGCCTAGATGCGGTATGGTAAAGCAATGAACCAATCATAGAACGGTAGTTAGATTGATCAATAGGTTTACCGTCCTTATCCGCGTCGAGATGACAATTGGTTGCCATTGGAGTGCTTCTTGAGCTACAATCTCCCATCTCAAATTTCTTCAAGAGGTCCTTGGTGTACTTCTCTTGATAGACGAAGGTCCCCTCTTGAAGTTGCTTGATTTGAAATCCAAGGAAGAAGTTGAGCTCTCCAATCATTGACCTCTCGAATTCCCTAGACATCATTTTGCCAAACTCATGGCTAAAAGCTTCGTTAGTTGAACCAAAAATAATATCATCAATATAAATTTGACAAATGAACAAATCTCCGTTGATTTCCTTGGTGAAGAGTGTAGTGTCCACCCTCCCGATCTTGAATCCTTGCATGATGAGGAAATCCCGTAGTCGTTCGTACCACGCCCTAGGTGCTTGCTTGAGCCCGTAGAGCGCCTTGTGCAAACTATACACATGATTAGGATTCCTCGGATCTTCAAACCCGGGAGGTTGTTAAACATAAACAAGCTCGTTAATGTAACCATTAAGAAAGGCACTTTTCACATCCATTTGATAAAGTCTAATACTATGATGTGAAGCAAAGGCAAGAAGTATACGGATGGCTTCTAGCCGGGCGACCGGGGCAAATGTCTCCCCAAAATCTAGTCCTTCAACTTGTGAGAACCCTTTGGCCACAAGTCTTGCCTTGTTTCGGACCACGACGCCATTCTCGTCTTGTTTGTTGCGGTACACCCACTTTGTTCCGATGACGTTCTTGTCCTTGGGTCGCTCCTCCAACACCCAAACTTCATTGCGGATTAAGTTGTTGAGTTCTTCTTGCATGGCCATCACCCAATTTGGGTCTTGGAGTGCTTCCTCAATGTGAGTGGGTTCTACACACGAAACAAACGAGTAGTGCTCACAAAACGAAGCAACGTGGCGAGAACGTGTACTTACACCCCTTGATGGACTTCCAATGATTTGGTCCATTGGATGCACCTTGGAGATGCATCCATGCCTCACAAGCGGTTGTGAAGCACTTGGCGAAGGTGATGTGCGTTGCTCCTCTTGTGGTTGGACTTGATCATGGACTTCTTCTTCCTCTTGATGTTGTTGTGCTTGTGAGTCTTGAGTTGGCAATGGATCATCCTTCTCTTCTTCGTCAACTTGAGGTGCCATCGAGGTGTTGTTGTTGGAACTTGAAGCTCCCCCTTGATCATGGCTCTCCTCAACTTCGGGCTTGACGTCTCCAATGGTCATGTTCTTCATGTCTTCGCGTAGAGGCTCATCATCTATTTCATCATGACCAAAACTCTCCTCTTGGGAGCCATTAGTCTCATCAAACTCAACATCACAACTTTCCTCAACTAAACCGAAGGTTTGGTTGAATACTCGATATGCTTTTGAGTTTGATGCATAACCAAGGAATATACCAACATCACATCTTCTTTCAAACTTACCGAGCCTTTTCTTGCGATAGATGTAGCACTTGCATCCAAAGACTCGAATGTAGGAGATGTTGGGCTTTCTCCCAATGAGAAGCTCGTACGGGGTCTTTTGAAGTAGTCGATGGAGATAGACCCTATTTCCGGCATGGCACGCCGTGTTGATTGCTTCGGCCCAAAACTTCTCCGACGTGCCGTAGTCATCAAGCATTGCTCTTGCAAGAGTGATGAGTGTCTCGTTCTTCCTTTCAACGACACTGTTTTGTTGAGGGGTGTATGTGGCCGAAAACTCATGTTTTACTCCTTCACGGTCACACCACTCCCCAATGTTGTAGTTCTTGAATTCGGTGCCGTTGTCACTCCGGACCTTGATGATGGGAAGTTGAAATTCCCTTTGAGCGCGGTTGGCGAAGGTCTTGAACACTTCCGTAGTTTCACTCTTGTCACCTAGAAACAAAGTCCAAGCATAGCGAGAATAGTCATCAACAATAACGAGACAATAGAGGTTACCGCCAAGGCATTGATATGTGGACGGTCTGAAGAGGTCCATGTGGAGTAGTTCAAGTGGCTTGGAGGTTGACACCATTGTCTTCATTGGGTGGTGTGAAGCAACTTGCTTCCCGGCTTGACAAGCGCTACAAAGCTTGTTCTTCTCAAATGTGACATCCTTCACGCCGGTCACCATCCCAAGCTTGAATGACTTCTTGAGTTTGCTCATTCCAATGTGCTCTATGCGTCGGTGCCATAGCCAACCCAAGCTTGTCTTAGTGAAAAGACAAGTGGTCAAGCTAGCATTCTTGTTGGCGAAGTCCACTAGGTAGAGATGTCCATGCCGGAATCCTTTAAAGACTATGTCTTGGCTTGTTTCACTACTCACAACAACATCATTTTTGCTAAATGTGCACGTTAGTCCTAGATCACATAGTTGTGAAGTAGAAAGTAAATTGAAACTAAGTGACTTAACATACAAAACATTAGAAATAGACAAGTCATTTGAAATAGCAATTTTACCTAACCCAATTACCTTTCCCTTAGAGTTATCACCAAAGGTGACTTGTTCATGATTGCCGGGGTTTTCTATGGTGGTGAACATACCATCACTGCCGGTCATATGTTGAGTTCACCCGCTATCGAGTACCCAATGCTTTCCTCCGGCTTTGTAGTTCACCTACACACATGAATTCAATTTTTGACTTTAGGCACCCAAGCCAACTTAGGTCCTTGTATGTGTGATACAAGTGTTTTTGGGACCCAAAGTTGCTTGGGGAGCTTCCCCTTCATGCCCTTCATGTCTTTGCCAATGAACCTTGCCTTCACCTTGCCATGTACTTTACTCAAGAGATAATAATGATCATTGAAAGTAGATTTATAGTTAGTAGGCAATTTAGGAGAAGGTCGGTTAGGAAGAGGACACTCCCTTGTGTGGTGACCGGTGACCTCACAATGTTGGCAATAAGAACCAACTTCCTTGATGAAGCTTGTTCTTAGCTCCGGTGAGGGCACCTTTCCTTTGTTAGGCACCGAGAAGGATCCAAGTCCTCTCTTGTTGAAGGCCTTTGCTTGTTGGAAGAGAATTTCCTTGTGCTTGACTTCTCCTTTTGAAAGTCTAGCCACACTAGTGCGGAGACTCTCAATTTCTTCCAACAAGTCCTTCTCCCTAGCATTAGCTTTCAAAGGCAAAGACTTGTGCAAAGCATTAGTGGCATGAGAAGTAATGGATGTCTTATCATTAAGGGTTTGCTTCTTCATATTTTTCAACTCTTGATCAAGCATGTCATGAGCAAGGTTAAGTGTTTGATGTTCTTGTATTAACTTGTTTTGCTATTCCAAGAGTGTTTGGTGCGCTAAGTCAAGTTCATGATTATCTATCTTGATTTTAGCCTTTTCTTCCTCAATTTGCTTGACATGGGATTTGAGCGTGTCATGCTCTTTGAGTATGCTTTCATACTTGTCATGCAAATCAAGGTTAGCACTTTCAAGTTTAGCACGAGTTTCTTCAAGCACTTTAACCTTACTCTTTTCCCTCTTAATGATAGCATGATATTCATTTATCAAAGACGTTAAATCATCGGGGGAAAGCTCATCATCGCTAGAGTCATCACATACCTTGGTGTTACCTTTCGCCATGAGGCACATGGGCGGTGGATGAAGAGGTGCATCATCATTGTTGGCGATGGCGAGGCCGGCCAAGATTTCTTCTTCCTCTTCACTCTCTTCATCACTTGTTTCTTCATCGGTGACCCATTCATTTGCCTCACACATGAACACCTTTTGTGGGCCATTTCTCTTCTTTGGGAAGAGCCTTGCCTTCTTGCCCTTGTCATGTTTCTTCTTCCCAAAGGATCTTGGCTTTGGTTTGACTTTTTCTTCATCATCATCACTTCCTTCAAGCTTGCGATGCTTGCCTTTGTAGTTCTCTCTTCTTTTGTCCGGTTTTGGACAATCATAGGAGATGCGGCCTTGATCACCACAACTGTAGCAAGTCTTGCGATCATCTCTCCTTGGTAGAAACGCTTTCTTCTTGGGATCAAAGGTGTACCCCTTCTTGGTAATCTTGGAGTTCAAGCGTGAGAACTTTCTCATCATCAACGCAAGCTCATCATCATCATCTTCACTTGATGCTTGTTCTTCTTCACTTGAGCTAGGCTCAACCACCTTCTTCTTCTTGAGGCTTGTTTTCTTGGTGGAGGCCTTTAGAGCAATTGTCTTTGAAGATGATTGCTCCATCATCCCAAGTACACTCATCTCATGAGCGTGTATTTCTCCAATGAGCTCCGAAACTTCAATGTGGTCTAGTGATTCTTTTTGGAGCATGGAGTTGATGATGTTGTACTTTGGCTTGGGAAGGAGCATGAGAATCTTGCGGTTGATGAGTCCCTTGCCAAGAGAAGCAATGTCAAGAGCATTTATTTCTTCAATAAGCACATTTAAGCGAGAGAACATCTCATTGACATTTTCATGAGGAAGCATTTTAAATTCATCATATTTGGCTATAAGCATGTGATATTTTAATTCCTTGACACGAGAAGAGCCCTCATGAATTTCTATTAAGCAAGCCCAAATTTCACAAGATTTTTCCTTGCTAGCAATCCTAGAAAACACATCTTGACTAATACATTCATAGATTGCATTCCTAGCTTTAGCATCCGATTTAAGTTGATCACCAACATAATTATGTTCTCCAAACCACGCGTGGGTCGCTTCCCATACTTCGGGGGCAATAGCCTCAAGGTAAGCGCGCATGCATGCTTTCCAATAGGCAAAGTTCTTGCCCTCGAAGATAGGAACCGAACCCCCAACCTTGGCCATTTTAGCTCTCTAGCGGTGAAGCTAGAATGATCCTATGAGCAACCTTGCTCTGATACCAATTGTAAGGACCGAATGCCCAAGAGGGGGGGTGAATTGGGCTTTCTTCTAAAAATTCTAAGCAATGAAACTTAATTTCTAATGCCCAATTCCCTACGCGACTATCTATGCATTCTAGTAGATAGAAACTTTGCGGAATATAAAATGCATAAAAGTAAGGGAATGAGAAGGGATGCAAACTCCCGAGGAGACAAGGATTTATCTCGTGGTTCGGCAAGATCGTGAAGATCTTCCTACATCCACGTTGTGGCACCCACCAAAGGGTTTTGCCACACCAAGTCACCGAGACGAGGGGTCTTCACTATTCTTCTCTGTTCGCCTCCTTGGCAAGGTGGATCTCAAGCCTTGTACAACTTCGACCTTCCGGGCTTCCACACACGCCTTGGCAAGCTCCGGAAGTCTCTTCACGATTACAACACCAAGGGCACTCCCTTGAGGCTCTCACACTATCCTAGAGAGTCCACTCACACAGAATGGTGGCGCACAAGCTCTCTCTCTAGCTAGTTCTAGCCTAAACATTGGTGTAGAGATGATCGAAATGGTGTGGAAGTGATTTCTCTTGGCCTTGAACACTTGTGGATGTGTGGATAGCTTCTGGTGATCAAGACTTGACGAAATGACAGGATTAGGGGGTATTTATAGCCAGCCTTCCCGAAATAGCCGTTGGAAAAGTAGGCTGACAGAACTTTACTGTGAACACCGGATGATCCGATGTCTCCCCTTTAGTTATCATCGGTCTAATTACTTTGGCTGACGTCATCGTGTCAGATATGACCGTTGTTAGACCGATGTTTCTCCTGTCTTCTCATCGGATGATCCGGTGGCTCTTCCTCCAGAATTTGCTTAATCTTGATGCTTCCTGGAGTGATTGACAGATGTGTGTAAGTCTGCACATCGGATGATCCGGTGCTTCACTTGGTCCAATGGTATTGCAAACTGTACTGATGGACCGATGTCACTGAGCCATTCACATCGGATGATCCGATGAGTACATTTGTCTGAGGTCTTCTTCTTCAGTTGAACCAACTCGACCGATGTGTACTTTTCTTAAATCATCGGTTGATCTGGTGAGTTGATTTTGTTTGCTTCGAGTTGTTTTGAGTAAATCTTTTGTGTCTTGCTCAGATGACCTCTTAGACATTTGTTTCATAAGCCTCTCTGATGATCTTCAAGCATTTTATGTTGTCAACTTATGGTTGAGTGACTTATACATAAGAACTTTCACTTCTTGTCTTTATCTCATTGATTTGATCTCAAAAGTTGATTGTATATGGGTCTCCAATGACATATTCATTTCATTTTATTGAGTGATTATGGGGATCTTACATTCATAAATTCATTAGTAAAGTTCAATGGTTGTCATTAATCACCGAAACCGTACTTCATGGGGGCCTAGATGCTTTCAGGTTACGGGATCCATTGAACTAGTCTTAGTGAAAAGATGCGGTTCAACAACCAAGTTCTGGAGGAATTGTGGTTGAGTTATTCGGGAGGTCGCGCACCATGTATGAATCAAGAACAATGCATATGAAGGTATCATGGACGTCATTGGAAGATGTTTGCACGCATGCAATGATTGCATAGACGTGGATCCATGGTTCTGAGGCATGATGAAGAGATACAGACGTAAAGATTGGATGGAAAGGTCCAACCGACTAGGTTATGGACTCAGGCTGAGGCTGGGTCGCGTTTGACTCAAATATGGAAACATTTGAGTTGGTTATGATAAGATTTCATGCGCGTCACGAATTTGAGTTGTTTTAGGAATGTGGGATATGTTCCTAAGGTGTTTGAAAGTCTTAAAATTGTTTCTATCTGCGTATAGAAGAGTCCTAAGCAGTTATGGAAAGTTTCGATTCGTGATTTGAGTAGGATTAGAGTCCTAGTTGAGATTGGGTTGGCCTAAGGGCTAGTTATATAAGCAAGGGAGGCTAGAGCTAGTGGGAGACGACTTTGGGGCTGTTCCTCTTGTGTTTTATTGAATAAAATTCGTAGTTGAAAGGAACTTTTGTGCCTTGTTCATCCGACTTGTTCTAGACAAGTTTTTCTCGTCGAGTTTTCTACACAGCACTACCTTTCTGCGGTGGTTTTATCATAACTCGAGTTTTACAAATCCAATTGATGTGATTCTATTTCAGTTTTCTTCATAACTTGGTTATCTATCATCTTTCAAAATTTTATGGTCATTGGATTTGTGGTTTCTGATCTACATGAGTTTCTTTGCAGCGTTCCAAAACTGTTTTTCTCGGGTAGGACAGATTGACCTTTGTTCGATCTTTCAATTGTAACAAGAGTTTCTCTCAACAAATTTGAGTGATTCTTGTTGTGTCATCTTCATGACATGATTCTCTCTGATATATATCACTTTTGTCAAGGTGAAAAATGTCTACATTAGTCTCACACACGATTTCTTAAACAGGTCGCTTTTCTACCGAAGGGGTTGGAATATAATTGTTTCCGCTGCGTAAGATTTTTTAATCTACCATTCACCCCGCCTCCCTGGTAGCTTTTCACGTGCTCTTCGATCCTACATGAGCCGAGTGATACAGGGGGAGGCTGATCCAAGCTCACAGGCATACTAGGACTGCTCAATACAAAAACACAAACCCCATGGAGTAGGATATTACGCTCTGGTGGCCCAAAACACGTAAATCTAATGTGTCATCATCTTGTTCCTGATATCTGCGTGCCCAAACCAATACAAGAACCTCTGCGGGCTACAATCTAGTAGTACCGGTGGAAGTGTCGTTCTCACACTACAATGTCGAAGTGTGAGGACGACACTTCCCCGGTACTACTAGATTTTAGCCCGCGGAGGTTCTTGTATTGGTTTGGGCACGCAGAGATCAGGAACAAGATGATGACACAGGCAATTTATGTGGTTCGGACCGCCTGAGCGTAATACCCTACTCCACGGGGTTTGTGTTGTTGTATTGAGTAGTCCTAGTATGCCTGTGAGCCTTGATCAGCCTCCCCTGTATCGTGCAGCTCAGTCCTTTTATAGTCCAAGGACTGATCGTTACATCATTTGTCTGGCTCGACATGTGGACCTCGCGTATTTAATAGCCTAATGCACTGTCTATGAGCATTAAGTGTGGTTAATAGTGTGATAACGTGCCTTAATGGTTGTGTTACCCCTATTAACAGTGCTCTGATCGTGTGTCATTGATACCACATTAATGACACATAATCAGGTCTTGTAACTGCCGCTTTAACTGTCCCTTGAATGTCCGTGCTGTTGGATATCCGCTAGTGTACTCGTTGGTGGTGTAGGTCCGGAGGCTCCACACGTGGCAGCTTCGGAGCTTCCCCGTGCGGGGAGGTAGCTCTAGAACCACTGGGAGTTAAGTTCGGGGTCATTATTATACACGTGTTGACTGCGGAGCTTCCCTATGTTGGGACTTTAGTTCCAGACTTACATTACGCGTGTCACTCCCGGAGCTACCCATATGAGGGATGCGAGTCTGGTGTAATGTGACGTGTGGGACCTGAGGAGACCTTCAACTTTGACAAGTGGAACTCTCTTGCACTTCTTGCGGTACCGTGGGGTACCCGGTACGCAGGGTACCGACAGGGTCCTTGGTTGGATGTGCTCAGTTGGAGACATCACCACCAGTGAAACCTCTGCGGGGTATAAATAGTCTAGTAATCACTTTGTAAAGGTTATTTTGTGATCTCTTGGCCACACACCTAAGGAAGTGTGAGATGACATAATTGAGATTCCATAGTCATCGAAAGGTGATGAATTCACGAACTTGTGGGGAAAGTGGTACAACCTCAGCAAAGTGTGTCTAAAACTATCATGATAGCCTTGCTCTCAGTTATGAGCAACTTGGACCCTCACATGATTACAATATGGACTTTAACTTGGTTTAATGGCAGAAATTTAATTGGGAACTTGTATTGGTTAATAAAATGTGTCGGTACCCTGTGTACCGGGTGCCCCACGATACTGCAAGAAAAGCTAAAGAGTTCCTACATCCAAGTTGAAGACCACCAAAGGCAACGCACGTCTAACAACACTGGGCCCGCATCCCTCATTTGTGTAGCTCCAGTACTGCCATGTGTCCAGCGGGATCGAACCTACCTCCCTTCACAGGGAATCTTCAGTCCCACCACGTGTCTAGCAACTCCAGACCTAACCCCAGTAGTGGGAAGCTCTGGTGCCGCCACGTGTCAAGTGGCACCAGACCTACCTCACCGCATAGGTAAGCAGTGGAGCTGCCACGTGTTGTACACTGGACCTACTCCAGCAACGACTACAGGATCTTGAACATTCAAGAGGCTATTAAATAGCCTTTACAAGACCTGACTAACATGTCATTAATTCAACATTAATGAAACACGATCAGAGGACCATTACTACCAGTAACGCTGCCATTAAGGCGCGTTATCACACTATTAATTATACTTAATACATGTAGATCGTGTATTAGGGAATTGAATACTACCGGGGCCACTTGTCGATCCAGGCAACCTTTGTAACGGCCAGCCCTTGGCATATTAAAGGATTGCGCTGCATGGTAGAAACCAAGTCTGATCAGGCCCAACGAAGCCAACTCAAGCTCATACGCGCACAAGAAAGCACACACTCATACAATCAACAATCACCCTGTTGAGTAGGGTATTACACTCAGGCGGACCGAACCGCATAAAAATCCTCCACATCACCGTCTCATTCATAATCTTACGCACGCCCCAACCGAATACGAACCTCGGCGGACTACACTTTAGTTGTACCGAGGGAAGTTCGTAGCAACACTTCGACATTTGGCGTCGCAGGTAGGGGCGCCTGAGATTTTGAGATGGAGAATTCCGCCACAGGATCGTCCAACGGCCACACTGAGCAGCCTGCTGGAGAAAATCCCTCCAACATGCAGCAGTCGGCTAATGATGTTGTCCCGGCGAGTGTTGTTCCACTGCCACCACCACCATCGCAGCAAGATGGTGTATTTCCGTCGATCACTACATCGACGAACAACCTCGAGAATGCGGTGAACGCGGTGCAAACTCTTCTTCAGCGTCCACCAGCACCTGAAGCACCTCAGGGTGCGATGGAACAGTGGCGTAATGATGTGCTGCTTCTTGTTGCAGCGGCAGCCAATGCCATCAGTAACCAAGGTCCTCCCCCTACTAGGCAGGCACCTTCAAGAAACAGGACCTTGTATAGTAGACTTGGTCCTCAAGTGTCACAGCACAGGAGGTGCGCGCCCTCCCGGCAAGTGATGCCACTACCCTTCGGGGCACACAACACTCACACGGCGTCGAGGCTCTCAACCCATGATCTTTGGTCGGAGCCCGACCGCCTCTACATAAGGAAGGATGGTCGCGTTCTCAAGGAGCGCGCTCGCGAGAGGCGAGCTGCTTGTGAAAACCCTTCTCCCTTGATAGTAGGGGGCGGAGGTTCGGCTCTGGCCATGCACATCCGCATGGTCGAATGGCCACCAAAGTTCTAGTCTCATTTGCCATAGAAGTATGACGGAACTGTCAACCCCATCGAGTTCCTCCAGATCTACTCCACCACCATCCTCGCGGCTCGAGGCAATGAGGCCGTTATGGCCAATTACTTCCCGATGGCTCTAACTAGGACAGTCATGTCCTAGTTCATGAGTATGCCGCCTGACTCCATCAACAGTTGGTCGGAGCTTTGCCATCAATTCACCGTCAACTTCGAGAGCTCCTATACCCAACCTGACACTGAGTTCGATCTGTTCGCCGTAAACCAAAAGACATGAGAGTCATTGCGATTGTTTATCCAGCGATTTTATCAGGTACAAAACACTATTTCTTCGATCTCCAATGCTTCTATCGTCGTCGCATTTGGACAAGGTGTTAGAGATAAGATGTTGGAGAAGCTGGCAACAAAAGAAGTCAGCAGCGTCACGGAGCTCTTCAGTCTAGCCGACAAATGTGCTAGGGCTACAAAGGGTCGAGAGATGCACTCAAAACAAGCTCCGGAGGCTGGTAAAAATTCCTCCAAGAATGAAGCCACTGCTTGTGGAGGTGAGAAAAAAATAAGAAAAAGTCCAATGGGAAGAAGAAGCCGTCAGCCGGCACACCTACTACTGCTGCAGCTGAGCTCCAGGTGGCCGGGGGCCACGCCCCGAAAAAACATCATTGACCACCCTCTGAAGACGACGGCGTTCAAATGATGTGGTGTCTGATTAACGAAACGGACAACCACGATCTTGATGATTGTCATCCGATTCACGAAACGTACACCCACAGTCTTGATGATTGCTGTGAGGTCCATCGTCTTGTTGAACTCTTCAACAAGCGCTGAGAAGAAGCTCCTTTACGCCAACAGGGTAGAAAGCAGAAGGTCGACGAAGCTCCGTCTAATCAGGAGATAGGCTTCCAGGATCCCAAGAAGATCCTCAAAGTTGTGTACAACACTGTTGACAAAGATTCTGACATCTCCAACAACAAGCATTTGAAGACTCTCCATGCGATTAGCCATTGTTCATTACTATTCCTTTTTTAAGCTACATGTCATACATACCCACACATGCTGAGTACGACATGTGCTCAACCTTGCTATTCCACCACCAAATCTAGACATAGGTGACCAGATGGAGTACCAGGAGGTCTTTGAGGAGTTCTAGGCGTGTGCTTTGCCGTCAAGCTTGCCTGTGGAGTTGGTAGTCTTAGTGTTTAGTTTTCCGCTATAGTTTCATTAGAACTTGTATTCGAGACTATTTGGTTTTATATCACCCTCATTTTCATGTATCATGCATTGCATAAGATCATATACATGTTTAACATTAATCTACATAAAAAGGAATGAGTTTAAAATGAATTAGAAGCAAAACCGCACTTAAGAATTCTGGTAAGTGCAGACTAGTCCGTTTTTTGGTGAGGACTAGTCCGATTTCTCTCTAACCTTCTTCGAACATGTCTATTTTTGCTGCGGACTAGTCCGTTTTTCTCTCTGTACAATGTTCGGACTTGTCCGGTCCATTGCGGACAAGTCCAATATCCCAATTCCTAGAAATTTTGCCAAGTCCCTAGACTTGCCCGGACTTGTCCGATGCCTAGCGAACTTGTTTGTTTTACCCTCTAACTAAAATCAGACTTGTCTGGTTTTGGCCAGACTCGTCTGTTTTTCCTCTGACTAAGTTCAGACTTGTCCGATGTCTAGTCTGGACTTGTCTGATATCTCTCTGACTAACTTCGGACTATTCCGACCCTTTACGGACTTGTCCGGTGATAGTGATTCCGAGTTGATCTTTTGTTCCATGACGTGGTTTTGGTTTTTACCTTAAGTGGACCTAGGGACGTCGTGTCTAACTCTTTTTGGAGCCCATGTTGGACCCCACACCGGCCTCCACCCACCCAAACTCGAAATCCATCAAAACCTAGCCCTCCACCCTTATATAAACAACCCCACCCCTTGACATTACATCCTTTTTCCTCAATTGAAAGACCACAAACACTAGTTCGTGGAGAGCTGCCATCAAGGTGGGAGAACGAGATCCCGAGCAAGAAGAAGAAGAGGAGGAAACGAAAGAGGATCAAGATCTCCATCAAGTTTTTGTTCTTCATCAACAATTCACCATCAAGTTCTTCATAGACCCTAGATAGTCAAGATCCAAGTGTTGCCTCCAAAACCCTTGATTCATTGGAGTTCTAAACACCTGGTATACCTTCTACTTCCTTTTCTCATGTGGATTCAACCCGTTTCTCCAAATTCATGTCGATCTAGAAAACCCTAATTTGTTGGTTCTGCGTAGGACGAACTAGTCTGGTCCTATAGCGGACTAGTCCGATTTTACTAGTTGTTTCTGCTAAATTAATTCTAAATTGATTCAAATCAATTTCAGACCTGTCCAAACTTGTTAAAAACTATTAGAACTATATAGTAAACATCATTAACAACTCATTAACTAGTTTTGCTTCGCATTTGCATTAATCACACATGTCATGACATATTAAGTAATATAAGTGCACTTATTGATTGTAATTCTTGTCTTGTATGTTTATTGCTCAGTTTAGACGGATTTATGCTAGAGGGTGCTGTGGAGGACCTCCAGTACCAGAATTTTGAAGAGTTTTACCCAAACCAAGCCCAAGAGCAAGGCAAGTGTCCTTGAACATATTGATCCTATTTTTACAATAAATGTTTTGATTTCAAAATTGCATGCTTGTGTCAATTTGATGGGAATTCTTATGACAGGAAGTTTACTAGCTTTGTTTAACCAACCTTGTCACTTGGAATACATGGTAGAGAGTCGGGAAGGCCTTTTTACATTTTTGCTTCGCTAAATTAATTGGGATGGGAAAACAACTACACATTTAATTATGCATTAATGAGATTATAGTTAATATGAACTGGTAAATATGATATGGTAATGGGTAATTTAAGCAAGCCCGGATATGTGGATGGGTTGGATGACATGGTGGTCGTTTGCTTTAGATCTAAGGATTGTTTCATGTGAGAATAAGCCAGGACAACAGTGCTACCACAAGGCCAAGTATGGATGCAGCATGGCTGATTAATTAGGGTACTGCTAGTATTGCACGGATCATTTGGCGCACCGGGGAAGGGAAGTTGAATTGGGTTTGGACTTGAGGCGGGTCTCCCTGGGATCCGAATGGCACATGAGGGGGCTCTTGGTTGAAGATGTGCTCAGTTGGAGACATCGCCCCGGTGAAACCTCAGTGGATCCGTACATGCTAGTAGTCCCTTTGTAAAGGCTATTTTTTGATCTCTTGGCCATACACCAAAAGAAGTGTAATTGGCATTAGGGAGGTTCTCTAGTCGCTGACGGGTGATGAAATCACAAATACGTGGGTAAAGTGGTACAAACTCTGCAGAGTCTTAAAACTATCATGATAGTCGTGCTCCCAGTTAAGAGCACCTGGATGACCCACATGATTAGAGGGGTTTTGGTATTGGGATAGTTTGGTACTGATTATGGGATGGTATTATGGTTTATGGCAATGGATATGGTTAATGGTAATGAGAAATCTGGTATATGGATGATGGTAATAAAATATGGACTGGTATTATGATAACTACATGGTTTATGATGGGTTTACTTCACATACATACAATATATTGCTTTTCAAATTTTTTAATGTACTTTTCAGCACTTATCCTTTATTACATTCATCATTTGAATCAGCTACATTCATACTTTCCACATATGCTGAGTACGACATGTACTCACTCTTGCAATTGCCCCACCAACAGTTGTACGTCAGGATTGGGAGTATAATGATGATAATGCGGAGTTTTAGGTCGTGTCTACTGTCAGCTTTGCTTGTGGTTATCCTTGGAGCCGCGCTATAGCTGCTTAGTTTGTTTAAATAGTATATTTTCCACTGCATTAGCTCAATTTGTCATTAATATTCATTAGAGCTTGTATTCGAGGATATTCTGAATTTCGGTAATGAAAGTTGTTAATTAATCTTGTTCTATGGTAATTTTTTGTATATCATTTTGTGAATGCACTCGTGTATGTGTGTTGAACGTCCTGGGCACACAAATGCGTTCACTTGGTTCTTTTTTGGAACCGGGTGTCACAAATTGTTATCAGAGCCAGGTTGACCGTAGGACGTAGTCTAGATAGAATGGACACTTTAGAGCACATAGGAGCACTCATGAATTGATGTGTTTTGTTTGGTGTGCTGTTCGCTATGTATTGCTACTTGTGTGCTTAGTAGAGGATTTTGGGATGCTTTAGCATTGCCATGTCCACATAGGCTAGTATAGGTAGTTGCTTAGTTTCATATCCCTTAATGCATATAGTTGGGGATGTTATCTAAATTCTTATCTCTTGTTTTTCTTTAGATGATTAGGACTCACAACCAGAGGGATGTTAATGATGAGGAGGAGAACAATGGAGCACCTTAGAACAACAATGGACAAGGACCTTCCCAGGGAGCTATCAATCTTAAGCAGCTATTGGCTATGCAAAACCAGCTCATGCAGACCATGATACAGACTATGGAACAGCTGCAGGCTGGCAACAACAACAATCAGCCCCACATGCCTCCACTGTCACCCCCACCTCCTCATAACCGATTGGGAGAGTTCATGAGGACCAGGCTGCCAACCTTTGCTCAAGCTGTTGACCCAATGGATGTCGATGATTGGCTCAAGTTCGTGGAGAAGAAACATGCAATAGTCCAATGCAGTGATCGGGAGTGTAAAAGCCCTAAATTCAAAGTACAAAGTTCATGTAGGAGAAATTACAATTTGAATGGGAAAAAGAAATCAAATTGGAATCTGAGAAATCAAACCAATTTAAGCTTCAATAGAAGGAATTCAAAAATTCAAATGAGCTCCTGTTCAAACTTTGATAAAATAAAAATTTAAGTTCACTATTAGCTTCCAGATATTCCAAATAGTCTCTCTGCAAAGTTTCAAAATTTTTGAAGCCCATTTACTATTTAATTCAGTGGCTTCATTGAATTCCATTCAAATTCAAATTTGAATTTGAAATTCACATGAAACTTGTCCAAATTTGAAATCCAATTTCTGAAACTTAATCTCCATATTTGAATTGGCCTCAACACAAAAATCTAGCATTTTTGGACATGTTTAGGTGGAAGAATTGAAGTTCTAGAGAAGGATTGGGATGAAAAGGGCAGTGGGACCCAGTGTCAGCCTCTCCAACTCGATGGAACCGACTGAATGATCTGTTTATGGCTGTCCTCGCACTTCAACGTCGGTAGAACTCACCACCGCGACAAGGCATGCAAAGCAAGAAGCTCCGCGGCACCCAGAGTGGATTTAGACGCCTCCCCTCGTGTCTCGTCGGCCATACTCATCCTACACACTGCCGTTGCTCCTTTACTCGTCCCAAAAACAGAACCGCACCACCTCCCCGTTGCTTGACTTTGCTGGCCAAACGAGGCAAGCTTTCGCCATGCTCCTAACAGCAAAAGGTGGCGCAACTTTGTGCTCTTCCTTCCCCTCCCCTTGCTTGCTTGATTCACTTCTTATCGACGTGGTATTTTGAAGCTTCGTCGCCGCCATTAGGGTGAAGCCCGACGACCGTCTCTGCCTCCCCGTCGCGCTGACGCCACAGACCATCTCTCGAGCTGATCCCAGAAGCAAAAAGGATTGCCAACGCAAGCTCTTTCTCACGGTAAAACCCATGCCTCTTTTCTTTTGTATCAAGCAAATGATTCAAGTTTTGCTTTCGGCCTTTGTCGATGCACTAGCTAGCTTCTCTGTTTAATTCTCTTTCTACGTGCAACCATCCTTTAATTTGTTCGAGGATATTCATCCATACCTCCTAGCACAACCCTCTACCAAGAATCGACGGGAACAATCGAGTAGAGGCCGAGCTATTTGAGTTTTCCTTGCCGCCGTTGAAAAGCACCACGGTTCACCGTCGAAAGCAACTTTGCCGACTATTCCAATCATTTTACACCTTCAAATCATCTTCCTCATGCTCCCAGGAACATTTTACTCCTTTCCCCAAGTTGCTTGCGCCATTTCCATGCGATTCCGACCATTGCCGAAACCCTAGCTCCGCCGCCGCCGTCGCACACGAGTTTCCAGCCATCGCTGTCATTCGGCGACCCCTCCATGGTGCTCAGCACCCTGGAAAATGGTTAGGCAACAAGTTTCGGGGTGAAGGAGGGCCAGGAAAAGAGAAACAGCAAGCTCGCCGGCACAGCGCCGTAGTGGCCGAGCGGCGCGTCGCGAGGTTGAAGACAACCGGCGGGCCACACATGTCAGCGGCTGATTCCACCGCGCGGGATCAGTTGTGGTTTCGGACCCAATGCGGCTGCGCGGGTAAACCCTATGGGCCCTGTGTGGCCCAGCTGTGTTTTGTTGATTTTAAACCAGTGGGCCCAGCCTGGATTATTTAAACTTTTCCCTTGGAAAATAATTCCAGATTTCAATCAAACTTCAAAAATCCATTACTTCTAGCATATTTGCTCAAATAATTCCCAATAAATTTTGGTAGACTCATCCTGATCCCAAATTTGCAGTAGCACAATTTGTTGGGCATGAAACGCCCAAAATTTCCATAATTAATTCCTTTGAACTAACTGCTTGGGAAATTAATTACTCCAGTTCTGTTACTTGGAAAATTACCAATTTGGTTCAGGACACTCAAAAAACAGGTGATCTCTAGTAAAAATTTCAAGTTCATTGGACTTCATTTACTCGAGCAAACAGTGTTCAAATCACCTGTGTCAATTGAAAAATGGAAAATGTACAGAAACATTTTCAGAATTTCTAGCAAACTTGAAAAATCAATCTCTCCCTGTATAAAGCTCGGCAAAAGGTGAAACAAATTTTCCTAGAACCACTGAGAACGCCTCTATCTTGATCATCCACTTTTAGCCATGACAAAGCTCCAGAATTAAAACCAAATCACGGAGAAAGCTTTCACTTGTTGGAATTTTAGAGACAACAAGCTTCCTTGAACATCTCCCATTTTTTGTCACTTCATCATAGAATCTAGTGTCCACTGTAAAAATCCCAAAGCCAATTGAAATCATTTACAGACCTGATCAATGTTTATGAGATCTTTTCTATAGTTTTAGTATCACTCTTGTACTTTATATATTGCATATCATATAGTGACCGAAATCGAGGAGGACCCGGAGCCCTTGGAGAGTATACTTCCAGAAGCTAACTATCTCTCTGACTCGCAGCCAGGCAAGCCCCAGTTTGCAATTAAGTGCTATTTCAAAAGTTCTATTTGTATCACATATGTCTAGGATGAGTATTGTGCATTAGGGCTAAGGTGCTTGTTTCTACACTTGCATGACCCACAAATCCCATGGAGCATTGGGTAGGTCTAGAGCTTGACAAGTAGACAATTCCATGCTTATGTTTTTAAGAATCCGGTAGAAGTCGAGTAGTTGAAAATCAACTCGCGAGATAGGATTTTATCACACGGGATGAATTGGATCAAAGAATGGTTTATGAATAGGAAATTGAGACCAAGTAGTGCGTAGTATGCAGTGAGACGTGGTCTCACGTGCATAGCCCTGCTTGTGTCGATTGAGGACCGATCCGTGTGCGGCCCTGCTGGACAAGTTTGAACTGTACCGGATGCATACTGGGCATATGGAACCCAGGAAACTAATGTAACTCGATAACTTTGATGTCGAGGCATAGCCCACTGTTGATAGAGGTGGGTTGAGGGTAGCATGGTGTAAATCGGCCGACCAGCAAAGACACGCTCCGTTCGGGGACCTTGTGCCCGCGATGGTGGCATCGTTCAGCGTTTGAGTTTCTTGTAAAAGGTTGTTGCGTATCATGTGGTGAGGAGCACGACACGCTCCTTAGGCACGGGAGTTTCTGACGTGTTATTTGGGTGTGTCCCGATTGCAATCACCGTCCCTCACAGTTATTTGAGTACTGCTTGTTCACCGTGCTGTGACGTAGGAAATATTGAAGAAGTCAGGAGAATACGATTTATTGAAATATAATTGCTTTGCAACTATGATTGCTATAGATTAGGCTCACTAAAGTTACTTTTATTAAACATTTAAGCTGCTGCTATTAACTTGAAAAATGATGATCAACATATAAGCGAGTCATTTACTACTAAATCTATTCCTATGTTAAGTATCCCTGCATGTAGAGTTCCATGTTTAGGTGAGACGGTTAAGTCTTGCTGAGCCTTCGTGCTCACTATTGCTATATTACGTTGTTTGCATGTGAGACGTATGAGGAAGGGTCCTAAGATGAGGCGATGCCCCCGTCGGGGTATACCGCCGAGTGGGAGCCCAGCACGCCGCCGTAAACTTGTGTGTTGCTAGTGTGGAGCATCCGCGGGCTGGACGGCTGTACTTTTGTATACCTAGGCTGAGAGTTTAGCTATAAATATTATCTTCCGCTGTACATTAAGTATTGTAAAAGACTTTCACTTTTTATATAGATAAAACTTTGTATTTTGTCGTATTCCTTTCATGTGTGCTATTGGGTGCCGGATCGCACGACACCACTCTCTGCGATTCCTGGAATGTGTGGACCCGGTCCTCACAACCTGGTATCAGAGCCGCAGTGGAAATCGCACACTCGAGAAGAGCTTATTTTAAAAACTTAAGAGTAGTCGAGTGTAGATTAGTACTATGCCCACATAAGGTCTATTATTGTATTAGTTACTTAAGGTGACAAGCTAACTTATGTGTTATTATATTATGTAATGACGCTCCAACATAGGGTAAGAGGTAAGGTATGCCACCGCAAGCTGATCAATTGCGGTAAGCTCACCATGCGAGAGGTAGCATGTGATTGTTTCCCTGGCCTGGCACAGAAATGTTAATATGAGTCTCTGAAACTTTCCATGTTTCTGAGAACATATGACACACGGTACCCCAGCATGCTTCAAAGTTAGTGGGAGCCCCCGTCGGGTGGGACATAACTCGATGTGCCCCCTACTAGTGCAGCACTATGCAAAGACGTGGGCCCCGTCAGGTGGTAGAAAACCTGGTCATGTACCTCGAGACGTGGCTTAGCTCAGGGGGTCCGTATGGAATGATACGGGACGAATATTTTTACTTTCATATATATTATTGTGAATTGTTCACCCGTGCGGGCTGTGCCATACGGCACCATATGATTAATCTATCATTTGTGTGTAGATGCAGTACACTAACCACGTTTAAGTAGCTCGAGTAGAAAACGTTTGCGAGTGAACGTCATTACTGCCACCGTTGATACGTATGCCGGAATGCCAGTGAAGTACTGGCATTGCATTTGAGTTTCATCAGTCACGTCGACGACACTATTTGTGCTCGTGTTGTGACTCAACAACAAGTAAAAATTTCCAACTTAGGACTAAGTTTTAATTTGTAATCTCTGTTTTGGAGCGTGCTGGTCAGATTTACAATTGAACTTGTGGTCGCTTGGATAAGCGGGCATGTGGTTTGGGAACTTGAGGAAGTCATCCAAGAGTTTCATTTTCAGCTCCAAGACAGATCTCAAGATTTAAAACTTGAAAACTTCATTTGAACTTAAATTGCCCGGTTCCTGGTTCAAACGGTGAACCGGACAGAAAATTGACTAAGTTTGGAATACCATAACTTCCTGTATATTTCACCCCTATAGGTATACCATACATGGATAGAAATTTTAGAGAGTCCTCTAAAACTCTTATGTTCAACTCCATATCAGAGTCCCCCTGGAAGCTAAAGAAAAATTCAAATTTCCATACTCTGTTAAATCTGGACAGACACTGGACAGTTTTTGTATCTTGTCACTGTTTTGATCATACTTCTTCATAGAATCGACAAATGAATTTATGTAATACATATCTGTAATCCTGAGGATGTATACAAAAATGTTGTAATTTATGATTTTTGTATATATTGATGTTTTGTATCTAGAAAAATGTGGAAAAAATCAGCCCTAAACAAAGGAGATGCTGTCAAAAATTTTCCAGAAAACCGGCAACTTGCAAAAATTATATCTCCTTATACAGAAATTATCTGAAGGCAAATAAATACATTCTTGAAATATATTTGAGTGTTCTACAACTTTGTAGTTGAACTCAAGTCCTGAATGTTCTTCCAACTGGTTAAAAATTTCGAATTTCTTCAGACTGGTCTGAATGAACAGAAACTGAGACAGAATTCCAGTGTTATGTTTCATTCGGCATTTGAATTTGAATTCACTTTCATAATTCAATTTTCATATCCATGATCTGTTTATCGACAAATTTTGTTGAATTGGAGTATTTGACTCATTCTAGTACTTCTTTTATAGATGACGGATGTGATGCTATTGCCGGACGGATGGGTATTTTCCACGTGCGCCAACCGTCCCGGCTTCCCAATCATGCTGCGGGAGCTGCTCCAACAGTTTGGCATCATTGAGATGCCATGCTATTGGGGTCAAGGGGTGGTTGACAGAGGCGTACTGTCATATACCATCCTGGTCGACATCCCGGCTAGTCCGAGTTTTTACGGATGGGCTCCTTTTTCGGTCACTTTCCAGGGAGCTCGTTTGGAGGACACGTGGGCCATTGCAGCGGGCAAAGCGCTTATGAAGCTTTGTGAGCTTGATCAAGATGTGATGGCTGGGACACAATTTGCTCTTCTCCTGGTCTGTGGTGCTGCTGGTTTTGAGTGGCAACGGCGTATGGTTGCGGCCTATCAACCATATGGCGACACAACCTCGACAACACTTGGGACGTATGCCGCTGCATCTACCATGGTGGTTCTTACATAAGGTGAAATTCTTCGGGGTCAGTTCGAAGCCTTGAGGCAAGCAATTGAACGGGGTGACACTCTTGATTATATCAATGAGAACCTACATTCATTCCTAGCTCTGACGAATTACCGACTGAATCAATGCGAGGATCAGCTGCATCACACTCGCACTAGAGTGCGAAAAGCTCGCGCCAAACTGAGTCAACTCGCATGGAACTGCAGCAAGCTCGTGGTGAACTGCAGGCGAGTCAGTTGGAGGTGCAGCAAAAGCAAGATCAGTTGTTGGTAGTCACCGAGGCACGAGACGAAGGCATCGAAGAAGCTCAGAATTGGGAGTACGAGGCAGGCCAACTTCACGATGATTTGATTGAGGCCGAAGCACAATTGCAACCAGTTGTGTATCCACCAGCTCATGACATACCGCTGAATATGGGTGAGCATGTACCTTCAGATCCTGAGGAGGAGGAAGATCCTGAGATACTTGAGTACGCCGATGACGATGCATCCGAGTAGGATGGGGCAACACTACTGCCATCACAGGGCATCGTATAGTAGTGGTTGTTCGTGTTTATTTTGTAGCCATATTTGTGTCATATTATAGATAGTAGTGGGTGTGTATCAGATGACAAGATGTGTATGACATCTCATGGAGACCAAGTATAGTTGAGATACACTTCAGTAGTGGGAGTCCGTCATTTTGGAAATCACTATTGTAAACTTAGTCATGAGATAATATATCTTGTATAAAGTTTGTACTTTATCAATATATGTGAATGTTATGCAATTATCACATTGTCAATAGTCGCACTGCTATGGTATAAAATGGACAAAGAAGACAAACATGTTGCTGATTTAATTCATGTGGATACAGAATCGTGCGTACGCATTCGACGCCCGAGATGGGAGGCTCGAGCTGGGGTCATGAGGATGAATCTCCAACCTGGGAGCAAACCGTGATACCACAGCAACAAGTCCCTCCACCACCACCACCTGAACCTCCGAAGACGCTCGCGGAGATTCTGGCTGCAGTACTCGGCTCGCGCGATGAGCAAACCAAGTTACTGCGTATGTTGGTACAGAATTCATCCCGCCAGGGGGCGACAAGACAATGGGCAATGCCAGCCCCAACAGAGTTCGTACTCGGACTTCTTGGTGACGCATCCACCGGTCTTCACGAAGGCCGAGGAGCCTCTGGAGGCGGACAACATTATCCGCACCCTCGAGGCGAAGTTCGGTTTGCTGCGATGCACCGAACAACAGAAGGCACTGTTCGCATCGCAACAACTTCAGGGATCCGCCGGCGCTTGGTGGGCGAACTACATTGCGTCACTGCTGGCTGATCATGTGGTCATCTGGACCGAATTCCGGGAGGCATTTCACGCCTACCATATACCTCCCGGTATAATGAAGAGGAAGCTTCAACAATTTTTGGAACTAAAGCGAGGCGGAAGGAATGTTCACGAATACTCCCGCGCATTCAATCACATGGCACAGTACGCACCGGAGTATGTGGGGACGGAGGATAAGAAGCGAGATATATTATTCCGGGGCCTTAATCCTAAGATGAAGGTCCAACTCGCACAATGCAACTTCGGCACCTTCAACGACATCGTCAATGCCGCGACTATACAGGAAGATGCTCAGCGCGAGCTCATTTCTAATAAGAGGAAAAGGAGCGCGCCATCGAGCAGCTGCGGGGGTGGTCCACAGAAATACCACGTGGTGTATTGCTCACCATCCGGTTGACGATGGCAGCCACCGGCGCGACCGCAGCAGTTCCGCGGTCATTCTTTCAACGTGCCGCGCTTCCGACCGTCATTTTCACAACAGCAGAAGCAGCAGCAAAGGATGTTCCCGCGTCCATATCCACCTCCACCAGGTCCACTTGGATTCCGTCCGTAGCTTGGCGGGAACCCGGCACAATACACGTCCTATACGTGTGGCCGTGTCGGGCATTTCGCGAGGGACAGCCCCGAGCAGCGTCAGTGCAGCAGTCAAGCATCACCTAAGGGTGCAGCTCAACCCCACAACCAGCCCAAGAAACCAGCACCAAAACCTGGCAACGTC
This sequence comes from Tuctoria greenei, assembly GCA_036927565.1. NCBI lineage: Eukaryota > Viridiplantae > Streptophyta > Magnoliopsida > Poales > Poaceae > Tuctoria > Tuctoria greenei. The sequence continues at coordinate 182,796,350 of JAYESD010000002.1, forward strand.
CACCCCATAGCCATCGAAGATGTGCCGGAAGGCGAACCCATCCTCGCGGGTACATTTTTTCTACTCCAAAATCCCGTAATCATATTATTTGACTCCGGTGCCACCCATAATTTCATTAGCCAATCTTATGTTATCCAGCATCAATTATCTATCACTCCCACAGAAAGTCCATATTTGATCTGCTCTCCGGGTGGGAAAATAGCAGCGGACATGAAAGTCCATAAAGCACAACTTAACATGGGTGGGAATATCTATCCGACTTCTCTGATTATATTAGAGAGTCAAAAGCTCGATGTCATCTTAGGGATGTCGTGGCTGCACAATCATGGTGCTGTTCTCGACATTGTTCCATGTGTGGTCCATTTGAACTCTCCACTATATGAACCACTGAATGTGGGCCTAGAGGGGGGGGGGGGTGAATAGGCCTTTTTGAAAGTTGTCGGATCCTGCAACACTCAACAACAAGCTCAATCCAAAGATATCGGACTATTCCAGTAAAGTACGGACTAGTCCAGTGTTCACGAACTAAGTTGATTAAGCTGGATCGATTAGGTTGATTATTTTATGTGTGCAGCAGAAAAATAGAACCAAATAAAGGTTTCACAGTAATATATTAGATTATATCACAGTTAATTCTTCTGTTTAACAATTCAATGTAAGATGAGCAATGATTGTTGAAACCCTAGATTATATTGATGAATGAGAATGATGAAAACCAAAAGCAAAACACAAGGATTTATCCCGTGGTTCGGCTACCACAAAAGGCAACCTACATCCACGTTGAGAAGTCCACAAAGGACCGGGTCTTCTCCAACCCTACCCTCAACGGATCGCCACGAAAGCCAATCCTCTTCCACTAATCACAAAGGGGTGAATAACCAAATTCAAGGGGCCTTCTCACATGTTGAGAGCTCCCTTAGATTACAACACAAATTTCCACCAAAAACACACTCAAAAGATTACAATTAAAACGCAGGAGTGTGTTAGAGAATCAAACCAAGAGGTCAATATGATGTTCCAAGTGTCTCTCCAATGATCTAGAGTGAATCCTCAAAGGATTGATTGTTGTTGCACTTGATTTCGTGGAGAGATGTATTTTTTGAGGCTCTTGGGAGGTGTGACGGCGCTAGGGTTCGAGAGAGTTCAAAAGAAGGTCATGCACCTCTATTTATATGGGGTTTCTAAAAGTGACCGTTAGGGTTCAGAAAGTTCGGACTAGTCCGTGGTGGTCATCGGACTAGTCCGGTGTGTTGTGTGTAGCAAACCTTAAGTACCCCGAAATATCGGACTAGTCCGGCTGAAAACAGACTTGTCGAATTTCGCTAATGGAAATCTTCGGACTAGTCCGATATCCATCGGACCTGTCCGGACATGTGAAACCCTAAGTGAGTTAGATGACAAGTCCGCACTTGGAGGACTTGTCCGATGTAGATCAGAGGGTTTTTCGGACTAGTCCGTGCAAATATCTGACTTGTCCGATATGGATCAGAAGGAATATCAGACTAGTCCGGATATGATCGAACTTGTCCGATTTTGTGTGACTTGTGAGGTGTTTTGAGGACTAGTCCGTACTGGGGAGGACTAGTCCGATCCTAGTCAGAGGAATATCAGACTAGTCCAACAGATATCGGACTTGTCTGATCTGGTGCAGAAAGGTTATCAGACTAGTCCGGTTGATATCGGACTAGTCCGGTCCTGTGCAACTTTGTGCAATGTGTGTGTTTAAATTGTGATTGAGCTCTTGGGGTGAGTTCCCTTAACACACTCCATACACAATAATCTATTACTCTTCTTCCTTGAGCTCATATCCATTTTGCACCTCATTCTTCCTTCTTTTTGGTATTTTGCTCATTTTCCTATCATAGGCCTGCACTCATCTCAACAAATAGGTTAGGATCCCAATTGCTTTTCATAAATCATCCAAAACCCACAGGAGAGTCCTAGATGCACTTTCAACCACACACTCTAATTCTAGACCGCCTTATCCAAGAAAATCCAGTCACATACAACATGGAAGCCACAAAGCTTGAGGACATTCGTGTGGTCCATGAATATCCGGACGTGTTTCCCGATGACCTTCCGGGTATGCCACCGGATAGGGATGTCGTGTTCAAGATCGAACTGATTCTGGGAACCATGCCTATTTCTCAAAGGTCGTACAAGATGGCACCAAATAAGTTGGCAGAATTAAAGGAGCATTTGAAGGACCTGCTAGACAAAGGTCTCATACGCCCATGTTCATCACCTTGGGGCTGCTCCGCATTGTTTGTGAAGAAGAAAGACAAGACATTACGTCTATGTGTGGACTATCATTCGCTCAACGCCGTGACGATCAAGAATAAGTATCCACTACCGCGCATTGATATTTTGTTCGATCAACTAGTGCGTGCAAAGGTTTTCTCAAAGATGGATCTTCGGTCCATATATCATAAAATAAAAATCCGACCGGAGGATATACCGAAGACGGCATCCTCGACGAGATACGGGTGTGAGACTTATGTGGGCTGACTACATTGGCTTTGACAATAAAAGTTTTGAATGCTGCCATAACATCTTTTTAGCAAGGTCCGACTTTAGCTCTGGCATGTCTTTGATAGCTCTGGCATGTCTTTGTTGAGCTCTGATATGTTTTTGCTAAGTCCGACTTATGTTGATTAGCTCCGACATGTTTTTATAGCTCCGGCGCTAGGTTGTACTAGCTTTGGTAAGCTCCGGCTCATGCTCCGGTTAGTTTTTGCAAGATTCAGAGCTTCATCGCAATGTTCCTGCTTTTACTTTGAAATATTTTGAACTTGCTTTATATTGTTGGAAAGATTGCTTAGTATTCGTTTGCTATGTTTTTGTTGTGTTTTGGTTGATATGGTTGATATCATTTTGCTATGGTTTGCAACATGCTTATGTGAAGTGTTCACGTAAGATGTTGTAGTTTCGGAACTAATGAGAGTCAAGTCGAGGACTTGTGCTCGAAAGTATTGGTTGCTTATTCATGTGCAGGTGTTTCTTGAGTTCAAGACATGGCTGGTGACGGGATCCATTGAACTAGTCTTAGGGAGAAGATGAGGTTTAACAACCAAGTTCGGGAGGAATTGTGGTTGAGTTGATCGGGATGTTGCGCGGTATGTTTGAATCAAGAACAATGCATATGAAGGTATCGTGGACGTTGTTGGAAGATTTTTGCACATATGCAAGGAGTGCATGGACATGGCTACATGATTCTGAGGCGTGATGAAGAGATGTGGACATAAAGAATTGGTCAGAAAGGTCCATCCGACAAGGTTATGGACTCAGGCTACGGCTGAGTCGTGTTTGTCTCAAAAATGGAAAGATTTGATTTGGTTATGATAGGATTTCGAGTGGGTCACTAATTTGAGTTTGTCGAGGTGTCTAACTGACACCTCCCCCGGACCTACTCGGGAGTGGTCCGCGGAGGTTCGATGTGTTATCGGGGGGCTAGTCCTAGCAAGATCAAACACAATGGACGATGAACACGAGGGATTTACGTGGTTCGGGCCGCCTGAGCGTAATACCCTACTCCACGATGGTTTGTGTGTTGTATTCCTTGAGTCTGTATCTTAGCCTTAGCAAAGTTGTCTAAGTCGGTGGCCGCTCGGTCCTTTTATAGTCCAAGGTCAAGCATCTTACAAGTGGGGCCGAGGCCCGACAAGTGGTCCCGGGCATACCAAATCCTCCCTAAGATCTGGGAGTAAATGTTCTCCCCTGACAACGTCTTGTATGTGCCGCCTGCCCATACTCTGTTGCGGGGCTACGAATAGTACCCTCATCATGGTTGGCCATGTCTTGTCTGTCCTGTCGGGACTTCTCATTAGTCCGCTGTATGTAGTAGTTCGGCTCTGACCAGTCATGACAAGACTAGCCACAGTCCACTTGACTTATGAGTGCGATCTCCCACTCGCCTAGGGAACACGAGCGTCCTAGATTTGGCATCCCAGACACGCCTCCCTTCTTTGAGCCTTCTGTGGGAAAGCTCAGGCTCGGTGCCGCCTAACACGTGGCACCTCCCGGACCTAACCTAAGCAGGATGCCCAGTTCCGGGAGGTTGGGTCCGGAGCTCCGGAAGCTGGCAGCAACGGACCCACAGAGGGACGTCCAGGTCCAGGAGGTTGGATCCGGAGCTGTCGGGATTGTCACAGTATCGGACCCTTTTCCCAGAGGGGAGGTCTGTAGCCCCCGTTCTAGCGGCCTCGCCGGATCATTCCCCAGTGATGTGGTGGGCCCAGGGGAGCGGTCAACGTGGAGGCACTGGACTTTCCCTCGACGGGGGATGCTACTGTTCCACTTGCCACGTAGTGCTCTGGGCCCATGTCAGGCCTCGCCCGGGTGGGCGGTAGGCCCAGTGTTCTTTTATCCCTGTACCCAGGGATACCCGGCTTGCCAGGCACCGACAGTGGCCCCCGGCCCACCTCGGGGAGGAACTTCCGTGGAGAGGCAGTTGTACCCATGGTGGGGACATTCTGAATCCCCGTGCTGCGGCTTTAGAGACTTCCTTCAATGCGGCAGACAAAATCTTTGTCCGCGGATATTGCTCCACTGATAGGCGCTGGTTCCCAATACAAAATTTGTTTCGGTTCCACGCGCCCATTACATCTCCATGCTAGAGTTTTGAACTCTCCTCTACGAAAACAACTACCTTGAGGCGGGTGCTTGACCTCCCTGCCGGTTCAGGATCTTGGTCCACCAGTCATAAGGCAGGTAGCACCAATACCTTGGTGCCAGCAGTTTCTTTCCCAAGGCCACGGGCCCATACTTAAGTACAGACTAGCACAAGTCTCATACTCTTCACCCCTCTATTTGCGCCCTCACTTTGAGCCCTTGTTGCCTTCTCACATCCTACAGCTTCGAGCCCTAGCTTTCTGCCCATCCAACCTTTTCGACCTCCAACTTGCCGCCATGGAGTTGGGTCTTCCCGCTAGCATGATCAAGATCGAGAAGGGGCTCAAGAAGTTCTTGTCCTACATGGGGTGGTCCCATGAGTCCTTTGACGGCAGGATCTACATCGGCGAACTCCCTTTCGAGAAAAAGAATGCCGGCGACATGGTCTTCTTCCAAGGGTACGCCATGGTCAGCCTGCTTCCCCCCTTTTCATATTTCTTGATGACCTTGCTAGAGTTCTACGACATCTGACTACACTTCCTAGGGCCCCACTCCATCCTGTTGGTCGCTATCTTTACCCACTTCTGTGAAATGTGAGTGGGGGTACGACCCAGTTTGGAGCTCTTCCGAAATATCTTCACTCTGCAGACTACCGAGAAGGTGAACGAGTTGATCGGGATGTAATACTTCGTGAAGCGGAAGCGGACCCCTTTCAAGTACTTGGACACCTTTTCCTCTGGTAAATGGGATGAGTGGAAGAAGGAGTGGGTGATCATCACCGTGGACTGGCACGAGAACCTGGAGCTGCCTGAGGGCCTTCCGAACATGGACATGGACCTCTAGAACGAGGTCCCAGAGCTGCCATCGGCATACAAGCCCGTTGTGGCTAGGATTGAGGGATGTGTGATGGTGGAGTAACCCACCAGATGGTCTTTGGGAACATCCTGAGGAACAGGTGGGCGCCACTGAAGTTCAGGGAACGGATGGGGTGAACATTCACACCGCGGGATGCGAGCGCCCAGGTAAAAGATGAATCACTGAAGGACTTGCTGAAGAAGTTCCATAGCAAGCCCAGTATCTCACTCGAGTCTCTTGAGCCTCCAACATCCTATCCACCTCAGAACATGGTTCCTGATTTCTATCGGGAGCTCCGGAAACTGCTGCCAAGGATGGATGACATAGGGATCGCGGCTAGGAGAGCCCCTCCAGCAACCAGTGCCCCGGGGACCTCTGAGGGTCCAGCCCCAGCTCCCTCTGTCCAGGGGGGGTGTAGTCGTCAGCTCCAGCAAGGGTGAGGCTTCGAAGGAGCCTTCCAGCCACAAGAGGAAACTGGTGCGGGGTGACGAAAGTCACATCGGTACCTCCGGCGAGATACCCCATCCGACTCCGGGGCCTTCTGCAAGCTCCAGCTCCGAGGGGGCCACCTCTCGCCACGGTGCAAAGTACAAGACCAAGCTCCGGAGGCTCCCTTCAAACAGAGGCTGCTCCGACCAGGGAGGTCCCAGTTCCGGCTCCGAGTCAAGCTCCTGAGAGCCCTGAGGCTCCGGCCACGTCGGGTCCTCCAGGCACTGGCTCTGGCCCTGCCCCAAAACGGCTCCGTCTCTGTCTCCGCGGCAACTGGGGTTTCCCGAGGTAAGCAACCGGGCTCCCCGCTTTGGACCCTCTTCAGCTCAAGGTCTTCCTTTAAACGTTTCTCTCTTTGTTGTGCAGTGCTTCCAAGGATGGCGAGGCAACATCCATACCCCCGGCGTCACAGACGGTCGAGCAGGTAGGTGCTTCAGCTCCTACTCCTGCACCTTCCCAGGCGACAGCAGTGGCCCCGACCAAGACAAGGGCCGTTGCAACCCTAAGCGCGACTGCGGCTGATCCGGAGGTTCCGACTGTTGATGTGGTGGCGAACGATGCTCCAGCAGCGGAGCCAGTGGCCCCCGAGGCTCCTGTAGAGGTGGAGATGCTAAACGTCGGCCCTGCCCAAGAGTTGGCGGAAACTCCACTCTCGGTGCCGAGGGCTGCCAAGCAGATGGTTCCCGCGCCATCTTCCGAGGGGGTTCCAGAGCTCCAGCTGGACCGGGAGTCATCGGTATCCCAGCCCTTGGTGTCGGGAGCCATTGAGGAGTCAGCTTCCGCACTGTCTCTTGAGGGGGTCCCGACATCTCAGCCGAACATAGCTGAGGGGCCAGCCCCCTTGTCAGGCACTGAGGAGGTTCCGGCCAGCGAGTCAGGGGCGGTAGAGGAGCCGGCCCCCCTACCTACCACTGCAGCAACTGGGCAGGCTGTCCCAGCGGTGGTTAGAGTATCGGCTCTCACCCCAGTGCCTCCAACAGCGGCACCTATCGTGCCTGTGGACGTGTTTCCAGCCACGGAGGCTCTGGGCACACGCATCGCTTTTCAAGCAACAGGGGTGGAGCCAGAAACGTCCGCAGTTGTACCGAAGGGTCCGGTAGAGGCCCCAGGCGTCTTGAGCCCTCAAGTGCCGCCGCCTTCACAAGGTAGTCCCTCCCGGTTGACGGTGGGCGACTTGGTGGAGACGGGGCTGGAGTGCCCCTATCCGGTCCAGTGCCCATTCCTCTGGAGCTAGCCATTGACAACGCTCGCGCTAGTTTTCGTCAAGTCGTCGCGTCTTTTGAGCACCGCCTCAAGGCTCTAGAGGATGAGCGCAAGGGGCTCCATGATCGCGAAGAACTGGTCAAGGGTGAGGAAACCCGGCTTGCCGAACAAAGACGGCTTCTCGACGCGAGGGAGGCTACCCTCGTGGCTCTCAATCAAAAGGCCCAAAAGATTTATGAGGAAGCTGTGGAATGCCACAGGGCTGTGGACCAGCGCCAAGGTGGTCTAACCACTTGGCACGAGACCCTCCAGAAGCGCCAGCAGGAGCTCGACTTGGGTGAGTCCAAGGTCGCCGAGGAGCTAGAGGACATGGCAAAGAGAGAAGAGGAGCTCTCCCGGAAGTTGTCGGCGGGCGAGCAGAGCTTGGCGGACTGCCACGAACAACTTGAAGCACGGTACAAGCTCGAGGCTGACAGGCTCTGGGAGCGGGGGCAAGGTCTCAACACACGGGAGACCGACGTCCCTGCCAGGGAAGCCACTGTCCGGGGACAGGAGGAAGACTTGGCGGAGCGCCGGAACCGCATCCTTGCCAGGAAATCGGAGCTCACTAATCGCGAGTGGCAACTCGCCAAGAGCATCCAACAGCATGGCAAGGAGGCCGAGCGCCTCACAAAGGAGGGTGCATAGCTGGCAGCCACCAGGAGGGCTCTGGAAGAGTTGCAGGTCTCAAGGGCATCTGAGTCCCAGCAAGTGTGGGACTTCCTAGATCGTGCGGACGGGGCGCTGGCACAGTTTGGTCTCAGCCCTATACGTCCAGCCCACCTGGCGTCGGATCTACATGATGCGTTGTCAACTCTTGGCTCTATTGGCCGCAAGCTCGATACAGTGATTAACGTCGTTGCCGACTAGCTAGAGATAGAGGGGAGGTCCCTGACCAAGACTGTCGGTCAGTACGTGCTGGCATGCTACCGGAGCCGGGACCCCCACTTCCCCCTGAGTCCAGCAGTCGAAGGGCCGATCGCGGCAGAGCTGGACACTGCCCGGGAGGGCGTTCAGGAGGCCGCCTAAGCTGTCGCCTTAGCTATCCATAGAACTTAGGTCTCTCCTCTCTCGCTCCCTCTTTTATGATTCCAACTTTTGTAAGAAAATCTTTTAATTGAATGGAGTCATCTTGATCTTTCGCCGCGATATTTTCATGTCCTACTCCCTGTTATATGCAAGCAACTCTGATCATGTACTCATACCAAGGGGGACTAGGACTTGCTTTGGGAACACCGGCCCCCCTGGGTGGTCGGGGTTTAGGAGCTTGTGCAACATTCACGATCTCGATGGGGGTGCCACCGCCGGGCCCCCAGGGGTTGTCGGAGCTTAGGAGCTCCGGCAGGGCCGGACCTTCATAGGAGACGTGGCACACCGCCTGAACCACCGGGCCCCCTGCCGGGCCGGACCTTCATAGGAGACGTGGCATCGGAGCTTAGGAGCTCCGGCAGGGCCGGACCTTCATAGGAGACGTGGCACACTGCCTGAATCGCTGGGCCCCCTGCCGGGCCGGACCTTCGTAGGAGACGTGGCATACCGCCTGGCCCCCCTGGGGTCGTCAGAGCTTTTAGGGGCTCCGGCAACACCCATGATATCAATAGGACATTGACGCTATGTCCTCACAAACTGGTGGAGCCCAAGGTCTTAGGGGCTGTACGGTAGGGACCTGCACATATGACAGACAAAAAGGTAATTCTGCTCTCAAGTTAATCTTTTACCTACGCTCTATTAGTGTCACTTGTCTTATGTTCCGCTGCCATTATGGAGGCTTGAGAAAGTACCCAAATCGGCCTGCCAACTGACGGACTGCAAAGCTCCCACTATTGCAGAGACAAAGGAAAGATTGACTACACCCACGCTAGGTGCAGAGCTAATGGTAATTGCGTGACATCATTCATAAGAACTAAAGATAATTTCGAATGGACAAGGCATTCCAGGGTATGGCAAACAACTTTTTCATTATAACTTCCCATGGTTAAGAACGGGCTTTACATTAGGAACGACCCTGGTTATGGATAGAACTTACGGAGGTGTTCGATGTTCCATGGGCTGGGTACCGGATGTCCATCCTCCGTGACTAGGCGAACACACCCTGGGCGACAAACCTCTGTAACCAGGAAAGGACCCTCCCACTTGGGGGAGAGTTTGTTTGTCCCTTCACGGGAAAGCAGACGTCGCAGAACCAGGTTGTTCACCTCGAGCTCCCTACTACGCATGGTTCGTTGGTGGTAGCGCCGTAGCACTTGCCTGTATCGTGCATTCCGGAGGGTAGCCCGTATGCAGCCCTCGTCGACGAGGTCAATATCCTCGCGCCGGAACTGGTCCTGCGCGACTTCATCGTACATCCGGACACGGGGGGGGGGGGGGGGGGGGGGGGAGCCCATGGTGATCTCTGGGGGAAGGACGACCTCCGCCCCGTACACAAGGAAGTAGGGTGTTTCTCCTGTAGCCCGACTTGTTGATGTCCGGCTAGCCCACATCGCGTATGGCAGCTCATCATCCCAGTTCGCACCACGCGTCTCGAGGCTTGAGTATGTTGGAGTCTGGAGGCCCTTGAGAATTTCGGCATTTGCACTCCCTACCTGCCCATTGCTCTTGGGATGGGCAACAGAGGCATAACAAACATGGATCCCAAGGTCCTCACAGTATTCTTGAAATGCCGCACTCGTGAACTGGGTCCCGTTATCAGTGATGATTCTGTTCGGGACTCCAAACCTGCAGACAATCGACTTGATGAACTTTAGTGCAAACTGTTTGTTGATGGTGACAACTGGGGTGGCTTATGTCCATTTGGTGAACTTATCTACAGCGACGTAGAGGTGCTGAAATCCTCCGACGGCTCTCGAGAAGGGTCCCAGGATGTCCAGTCCCCACACGGCTAATGGCCAGGAGGGAGGGATCATCTACAGTGCTTGAGCTGGTGTGTGGATCTGCTTGGCATGGAACTGGCATGCCTTGCATCTCCTAACCATGTCAGCGGCATCATGGAGTGCTATGGGCCAGTAGAAGCCATGCCGAAAGGCTTTACCGACCAGCGTGCGGGCCAATGCGTGGTTCCTGCACTCACCTCCATGGATTTCTACGAGCAAGTCACGGCCCTCCTCCCGGGTAATGCAGCGTAGTAGGATGCCATTGACACCACGCCGGTAGAGATCCCCTTCTACCAGCGTGTATCTTTTAGCCATCCGCACAATCCGTTCTGCCAGGGCATGCTCTTTGGGAAGGTAGTTGTCCTTCAAGTAGTCCCAGACCTTCGAGATCCATGCATTGGGACCTTCTGGAGCTTCTGGTTCTTGGGTGCCCAGCTGCTCGGAGCTGCTGGAGGCGCATAGGAACCTTGGCGGACACCATGGCTGTAGTGTCGCCGGGGTTGCTAGCTTCGAGGTGCTAACTTCACCCCCCTCGCCCGGTTTGGCAACTCGGGCGGTTGGTCACGATAACGTCCTTGCGAAGACTCCTGCATGCACTGGTGCCTCTGTAGAAGCCTTTGTTGACAGGTCGTCCACAACTGAGTTCTCAGCTCGCGGCACATGGCATAGGTCTAGGACCTGGAAATCTTTTTCCAGCTTCCTGACGTGCAGGAGGTACGTTGCCAGCTGGGGGTCATTGCAACTGCACTCCCCTTTGACCTGCTTGATGACTAACTGGGAGTCACCCTTGGCAAGGAGCTGGCGGGCGTTGAGGGCCAGTGCCATCTTCAGCCCGTAGATAAGGGCCTCATCCTTTGCAATGTTTTTGGTGGCTTTGAAGCCAGGACACACGATATATCTAAACTGTTCCTCCGTTGGGGCTATGAGCACCACACCAGCCCCGGCCCCCTGCTTCCGGGCAGAACCATCGAAGTAAAGTAGCCACGGGGTTTCAGTGAAAGCCGGTGCCCTGGACAGTGTATCCCTACTGACTGGGCTTCCAGGGTTGTCGGGCGACGGAGTCCATTTAGCCAGAAAGTCAGCCAAAGTCTGGTTTTTGACCGCATGTCAAGGAAGGAACTCGATTTTGAACTCTGCTAGATCGGCTACCCATTTGGCAACGTTGCTGGTGGCATTAGGGTTGTGGAGGACCGTCCCAAGTGGAAAGGACGTGACCACTAAGACCTTATGTCCCTGGAAGTAGTGTCGAAGCTTCCTCGATGCTATCAACACGGCGTACAACAGCTTATGTATCTCCTGGTATCTTGTCTTTGCTTCATGGAGGAGTTCGCCGATGTAGTAAATTGCCTCTGCATGGTCCGGACTTTGTCTGAGAGGTCCGGTAGCACCTGCATTGGATCTAGGTCCGGGGGTTCTTGGCACTTGGGGCCTGCATCACATCCCGGGGGCTGGGAGCCAGCGACTTCCTAGCTCCCGGAGCCTGCCTGAGAGAGATGCACGACTTGGTCTAGGACCGGAGGCTTGGTGCTAAGGGCTCCTCCTTGCACATGTTGCTTTTGCGGTTCAGAACGCTTTGCGACTAAGACCATACTGACCACTTCAGCTGTTACAGCGACATATAGCAGCAGGGGCTCTCGGGGCTCTGGTGCCACCATAACCGGGAGGGACGTCAGGTGCCTCTTGAGCTCCTGGAATGTTGCTTCCACTTCTTCTGTCCAAGCAAAGGGACCGGTCTTGCATAGAATCTTGAAGATGGGTAGTGCTCGTTCTGCCATCCTCGAGATGAAGCGGATAAGGTCCGCGAGGCAACCGACAAGCTTCTGTACGTCCTTGATACGTGTCGGGGGTCGCATCAGTTCTATTGCCTTGATCTTCTCTGGATTGGCTTCAATCCCCCGATGAGAAACCAGGAATCCCAGTAACTTCCCAGAAGAGACCCCGAAGACACACTTTTCGGGGTTCAGCATCGTGCGCGTAAGGCGCAGCCTGCTGAAGACTTGTGCTAGGCTGTCTAGGAAGAACGTGCGGTCTTTGATTTTGACCACGATGTCATCAACATACACCTCAACCAGGTCTCTAATGAGCTCCCCAAATGTTTTATGCATCGCATGTACAAAGGTGGGGAGAGCATTCTTAAGACCGTAAGGCATGGAGACATAACAATACAGCCCATCTATTGTTACAAAAGCAGTGTGTTCCTCATCATCTCTAGACATAGGAATTTGATGAGAACCAGAATACGTGTCGAAGAAACACAGCAGATCACAGCCTGACGTAGAGTCTACAATTTGGTCAATCTTGGGGAGCGGAAAAGGATCCTTCAGACATTCCTTGTTTAAGCTGGTGTAGTCGATGCACATCCGAAGTTTCCCGCCAGCCTTGGGGACGACAACAGGATTGGCCAACCACCGAGGGTGGTGAACTTCCCGGATGAAGCCAGCGTTGAGCAACTTCTTGATCTCCTCCCGGATGAGGTTTTGGCACTCAACGGATTGCTTCCGGGGCTTCTGTTGTATCGGGCAGGCATCAGGGTAGATCTTCAAATGGTGCTCAATTACCTCCTTGGGGATCCCGGGCATCTGCGATGGTTGCCAGGCGAACAAATCGATATTGTCCCGGAGGAATGTAATGAGCGCGAATTCCTATTTGTTGTCCAGTTTTCCCGCTATGCAGGTCGTCTAGGCAGCCTCAGGGCCGATCTTGACGACTTTCACTGGGACGTCGTCTTCGACAGGCAGCATGCACGGGGCTGCAGTGGGGGTTCGTTGAGGCACCCCCTGACTTTGTTGGCCCTCCCTTGCATCGTCCAGGTTCAGGGTCTGACCCGCAGCGAGTGCTTGGAGTTGCTCCAAGGCTGATACCGCTACGATGCAATCCCCCCAGACCCTGAGAACATCAGATGGCGTTGGCATATTCATTACCAGATAGCCGTAGTGGGCCACGGCCATGAACTGGTAGAGCGTTGGCCTTCTGATGATGGCATTGAAGGGGAGCTCAACATCCGCCACATCGAATAAGATATTCTCCGTGCGGTAGTTCTTCGGTGTGCCAAAGGTAATCGGGAGGTGGATACTTCCACTGGGCACAATCAGCCCCGGGCCCACGCTTGAGAATGGGCTCGACGGAGCGAGTCGGGACATGGGTATCTGCAGCTTCTGGAAAGCTGCAATGGAGATGTGGTTGAGGCCAGCCCCACCGTCGATCAGCACGTAGTGGAGCTTTATGTTGGCGATAGTTGGGGCCACGAGCAGTGGGAGCACCCCAGCTCCTGCCATGTTCTTCGGGCAGTCCGAAGCATTGAAGCTGATAGCCGTGTTCATCCACTTCCTGTGGGGAGCCGGGCTTGGCACCGGGGCCACTGCTGCCACGGCACGTCGCAGGACTTTCACTGCGTTCTGAGACACAGGGTCCAAGGCGCCCCCGTAGATGATGTAGAGGAGTTTTCGGCGCTCCTGATCACTGCTAGTGTCCGAATCAGCACCCATGAACACTGCTTTCGCTGCTCTTTGGGGCTCATGGTACCCCATATCATCGTCCTTCTCTTCCACCGAGTCAACCTTCTGCCTTTCCTCCCTCTAGCGGGGGGGGGGGGGGGGGGGGGGGTCGCTCTCCTGACTCCGCTGTTTCTTTTGTTGTACGCAGAAATGCTCTGTGAGTTTCTTGACTTCCCGGCACTCGCTCGCATTGTGACCATTGGTCCGGTGCACTGGGCATCTGAAGTCAGCATCATCCCTTTCGAGGGACGACCGTGGGTGCTTATCCTGGCGTGAGCTCCAGGCTCTGCCAGGTGTCGTGGATGCCACAATGGGAACTCCCGGCCCCGGCTTACTCTTGCCTCGACCCTCGTTCTTCCTCTTGCCTCCTCCTCTGACAGTAGGCTTCGCTTCAGACTGAACGGGCTCCCTACTTTCTGAGGAGCCTCGAGCGTGCCAGTTACGCCCTTCTACAGCCTTGCCACATCTGTCCGCCAGGGCAAACAGCTTAAAGACATCACGCATGTCATGCGTGGCAAGCTTTTCGAGCATCTTCTTGTCCCTCACAACCTGTCTAAACGCAACTATGATAGATGCTTTCGAGATGTGGGGAATGGTATTCCGTACCTGGGAGAACCGCTGGATGAAGGCCCGCAGCTATTCTCCCGATCGCTGTATAATAGCTTGAAGGTCGAGCTCCGTGCCGGGGCGCTCGTACGAACTTCCAAAGTTTGCCACGAACTGCTGGCACAGCTCCTCCCAGGAGGTAATGGATCCTGGAGGCAGGTTCATGAGCCATGACAGGGCCGGGCCAGCCAGAACGTCGGGGAAGTAGTTGGCCATGATGACCTCATCACCTCCTGCGGCCAGTATTGAGGTGGAGTAGATCTGTAGGAACTCACTCGGGTGACACTCCCATCATATTTATCCGGCGTGTGTGGCCGGAACTTGTGGGGCCAAACCACCCTTCGCAGGTGGGGAGCTAAGGCTGTGCAACCACCTCCTGTGCTTGCGGGTGGCATGTTTGGCGCCGCATGGCCATAATGAGCTGGCTGTGCCGCGTATATCGGTTGCTGGGGTATTGCGGCCGGCGCTTGGTGCGACGAGGGCACACCATATGCTTGCGGTGGAGGAGGAGCAGCATACGCTTGGTGCGGGGAGGCGCCATGTATGCCTGGTGCTGCTCGAGAGGCGCTGCGTTCGGTTGACATGGTGGACGAGCGTCGTGCACCTGGGCCCCGGCACCCGGCTGGCTGTAATCAGCTTCGAGGTTGCGGTGTCGCTCCTGTTGTCGCTCGATAATGACCCGGCAGTCCTCGCTGGCTCTGCGGCAACGCTGCAACCTCATCCGCAGGTCCGCCGACGAAAGCCTAGTTGAACGGCTATCGGCGGTCAGCCTGTTGACCGTTGGCATGCGTGACAACGAAACAAATGTCGTCACCGCTCGCCTTCCGCCATGTGGAGCCGCCTGGAACGCTACGAAGACTAGATGGTCGACGTCGTTTACCCACTACTGGGTTGCCCCCTATGGAGCCCCTGCCGTTGGTGCATTGCGGAGCAACTCCTACGCAGCTAGGAGCGCGCTCTCTAGGCTTGCTGCCGGTGGTGCCGTGACGGGTGTCGCAGCAAGGGTCCGCCGAGCCCCGTCGCGCTGGCCTGTAGTCGATGGGGTGTCCATCCGGCGACGCAACAGCCCAGATTTTCCCGCCCTAGAGCGGGACCCATCTCTGGGGTGAGATGAAGCTTGGTCCTCTCGCGCCACTTGCTGACGTGGCTGTGGCCTGGAGGAGCTGGCATTGGAGCGAGTGTTCACCATACTGCTGGTGAAGATTCTTGCAGGAGGAAGCCCCCTACCTGGCGCACCAAATGTCGAGGTGTCTAACTGACACCTCCCACGGACCTACTCGGGAGTGGTCCGTGGAGGTTCGATGTGTTATCGGGGGGCTAGTCCTAGCGAGATCAAACACAATGGACGATGAACACGAGGGATTTATGTGGTTTGGGCCGCCTGAGCGTAATACCCTACTCCACGGTGGTTTGTGTGTTGTATTCCTTGAGTCTGTATCTTAGCCTGAGCGAAGTTGTCTAAGTCGGTGGCCGCTCGGTCCTTTTATAGTCCAAGGTCGAGCAGCTTATATGTGGGGCCCAAGGCATGACAAGTGGCCCCGGGCATACCAAATCCTCCCTAAGATCTGGGAGTAAATGTTCTCCCCTGAAAACGGCTTCAATGTGTTGCCTGCCCATACCCTGCTGCGGGGCTACGAATAGTCTCATCATCATGGTTGGCCATGTCTTGTCTGTCCCATCGGTGCTTCTCATTGGTCCGCCGTACGTAGTAGTTCGGCTCTGACCAGTCATGACAAGACCGGCCACAGTCTACTTGACTTATGAGTGCGATCTCCCGCTCACCTAGGAAACACGCGCGTCCTAGATTTGGCGTCCCGGGCACGCCTCCCTTCTCTGAGCCTTCTGTGGGAAAGCTCAGGCTCGGTGCCACCTAACACGTGGCACCTCCCGGACCTTACCTAAGCAGGTTGCCTAGTTCCGGGAGGTTGGGTCCGGAGCTCCGGAAGCTAGCAGGGTCAGACCCTCAGAGGGACGTCCAAGTCCAGGAGGTTGGATCTGGAGCTACCGGGATTGTCGCAGTATCGAACCCTTTTCCCAGGTGGGGAGGTCCAGAGCCGCCGTTCTAGAGGCCTCGTCAGATCATTCCCCGACGACGTGGTGGGCCCAGGGGCGTGGTCGGCATGGAGGCACTGGACTTTCCCTCGACGGGAGACGCTACTGTTCCACTTGCCACGTAGTGCTCTTGGCCCATGTCAGGCCTTGCCCCGGTGGGCGGTGGGCCCAGTGTTCTTTTATCCCTGTACCTAGGGATACCCGGTTCACCAGGCACCGACAGAGTTGTTTTAGGAATGTGGGATACGTTCCTAAGGTGTTTGAAAGTCTTAAGATTGCTTCTATCTGCGTATAGAAGAGTCTTGAGCAGTTATGGAAAGTTTTGATTCGTGAACTGAGTAGGATTAGAGTACTAGTTAGTTTTGGGGTTGCCTAAGGGCTGGATATATAAGCAAGGGAGGCTAGAGCTCCTGGTAGACGACTTTGGGGCTGTTCCTCTTGTGTTCTATTGAATAAAATTTGTAGTTGAAAGGATCTTTTGTGCCTTGTTTGTCCGACTTACAAGTTTTTCTCATCGAGTTTTCTGCACGGCACTACCTTTCTTTGGTGGTTTTATCGTAACTCAAGTTTTATAGATCTAATTGACGTGATTGTTTTTGGGTTGTCTTCACAACTTGATTATCTATTATCTGTCAAAACTTCACGGTCATTGGATTTGTGATTTTTGATCTACACGAGTTTCTTTGCAGTATTGCAAATCTGTTTTTTTTTCTCGGTAGAACAGATTGACATTTGTTCGATCTTTCGATCGTAACTTGTGTTTTCTTGACGGATTTGAGTGATTCTTGTTGTGTAATATTCATGACTTTATTCTCTCTGATATATATCACTTTTGTCACGGTGAAACACGTTTAGATTAGTCTCTCACATGATTTCTTTAACAGATCGTTTTTCTGCCGAAGGGGTTGGGACTTAATTGTTTCCGCTGCGTAAGATTTTTTAATCTACCATTCACCCCCCTCTGGTAGCTTTTCACGTGCTCTTCGATCCTACAATTGGTATCAGAGACATGGTGCTCTAATCTTTGTGATTTGCATGTGTTTTGACTAATCATTATGGAGAAATATTCCGCAAAACCTTGTGTCTTTAGTGGTATTGATTTTCAGGTTTGGAAGGCACGTATGGAAGCCTTCATACAGACTCAAGGCTTCGCAATATGGGAGAAGGTATACAAGCCTTACGAAGTGCTGTCAAACGATCAAGTTACGGCTACAAATCTGAGAGATGTCGACAACAACAACAAGACTCGGAACTTGATCATACAAGGATTAACTTAAAGCGACTTCGACCATGTTGTACACCTCCGATCTGCATACAATGTGTGGAAAGCACTTTATGAATACCATGAAGGATCCAACACGATCAAGGAGGTAAGGCAAGACATGTTCAAGAAAGAATACATGCGTTTCGATATGCAACCCGGTGAGTCTATTGATGACCTTTTTGCTCGCTTTAATAAAATTCTCAGCAACTTGCGTAGTGTCAATGTTAATTTTTCAGATGCTGAAAATGCTAGGCAATTGTTAACTGCATTAGATATGTCTATTTGGGAGATGAAAGTCACATCTATTCGTGAATCTACTATCATGAGTACACTTACATTAGATGTTCTTTATTCTAAATTGAAAACTCATGAAATTGACATAATCTCACGAAAGAACCCCAACAAGTCTGTCTCTTGCATTTGTTTCTCAATGTGATATTCCTAGCTTTGGCCAATCTTCATCTTGTGGTACACTTGCTTTGTTGTTCTCTCTAACCCTTGAGCAGATTGAGGAGTTTCTAGAGGAGGAGCTAGTACTTCTCTCTACTAGGTTTTCGAAAGCATTGCAAAATGTGAGAACTAGACGGAGAGGGAGCTCCGGACCTCAACGATGTTTCGAATGTGGTAAGACAGGACATTTTCATTCAGATTTCCCTAACCTTTCAGGTCGTACTTCCCGAGATGAAAAGCAAACAAGGACTAAACACTCCTCTACAAATGATAATAAGAAAAAGAAGGGTTTTACAGGACGTCAATTGGTGAGAAGTTTTATCCCCACACTCCAGGAACTTGGCTCAAGCGACGTGGACATTGGAAGTGATGAAGATGAATATAATTTGGCAAACTTGTGTCTTATGGCGGGCAAGTCAAGATCAAGTATGGAGGAGGCAGAACACAACAGCGACAATGAAGAGGTATGTCGTACTTGTGAAGAAATGTGTGATGCTATTTCTCGTGCTACTGTTATAGTTAATAAAAAGGACAAAAAACTTAGGGATAGTGCTGCTAAAATTGAATCACTAGAATCTGAAATCAACCGTTTAAAAACTTTGATTCCTAGTGATGATGCATGTCCCTCATGTGATTTAATATATGAATGAATGTGGCTTAGAGGGGGGTGAATAGGCCTTTTTGAATTTCTGTCGGAACCTGCAACACTTAACAACCAGATCATATCTCGAGATATCGGACTAGTCCGGTCGAGTGCGGACTAGTCCGGTGTATACCGTGTAGGTTTATCAAATTTGATCGATTATGTTGATCCTAGGATGAAGTGTTACATGATTATATACCACAAGTCAATCTTATATTCAATGTTTCAACGTAAAGTAAGCAAGATTGATTGAAACCCTAGATTGATATGATGTATAAGAACGATGAGCGCAAAGTAAGAACACAAGAACTTTATCCTATGGTTTGGTTCCCACAAAGGCAACCTACATCCATGTTGAGGAGTCCACAAAAGGACTGGGTCTTCTCCAACCCTACCCTCGTCGGATCGCCATGGAGGCCAATCCTCTTCACTTATCACAAAGGGCAAATAACCGAATTCAAGGGGCCTTCTCACACGTTGAGGGCTCCCCAAGATTACCACAAGAACACCATCAAGAACACACTCAAAATATTACAATGAAAGTCACAAGAGTGTGTTAGGGAATCAAACCAAGAGCTCAATGAGTGATGAACCATGTCTCTCCAATGATCCAAAGGGTATCCTCAAGGGATTGATCTTTGTTGCGTTTGATTTTGTGGAGAGATGTGATTTTTGAGGCTCTTGGGTGGTGTGACGGCGCAGGGGGTCGAGAGTTATGAAAGATGGGCAGTGTACACCTATTTATATGGGGTTCCCAAAAGTTACCATTTGGGTTTAGGAATATCGGACTAGTCTGTGATGGACACCAGACTAGTCCGGTGTGCTGTGTGTAGCAAACCCTAGGTGTCCCGAAATATCGGACTAGTCCGGCTAAAAGTGGACTTGTCTGATTTCGCTTCTGGAAATCTTCGGACTAGTCCGGTAGATATCGGACTTGTCCGGAAACATGAAACCCTAAGTGAATTGGGGACAAATCCGCACTTGGAGGACATGTCCGATTTAGGTCAGGGGGTTTTTCGGACTAGTCCATGCTTATATTGGACTTGTTCGATTTTGTGCAACTTGTGAAGTGTTTGGAGGACTAGTCTGCATTGGGGAGGACAAGTCCGATTCTAGTCAGAGAGATATCGGACTATTCCTTGGTGATATCGGACTTGTTCGATCTTGTGCAGAAAGATATCGGACTAGTCCGGTGTCAGTCGGACTAGTTTGGTCCTGTATAAACTTGTGCAATGTGTGTGATTATTTGTGCTTGAGCTCTTGGGGTGTGTTTCCTTAACACACTCCATACACAATGATCTACTATAATTGTTCCTTGAGCTCTTTTCCACATTGCTCCTCATTCTCCCTTCTTTTTGGCACCTTGCTTATTTTCTCATTAGAACCTGTGCTCATCTCAACAAAGTGGTTAGGATCTCATTTGCTTGTCATAAATCATCCAAAACCCACAAGGGATTCCTTGATGCACTTACAATATCCCCCTTTTGGTGATTGATGACAACCAATTGAGATTTCACAAAAATATGATAAAAAGTTGAGATTTTCATAAAGTGTGCACATATGAGTTTATAACAGATTAAGCAATGAAAGCATGATCCATATTTGCACTCTTTATGATGGGATGCAGAACTAAGTGTATAGAAGAAATAATCAATATGAGAATCACATAATTGACATCAACACATCAACAATAAGCATATATGTCATTTTTATAGCAAAAACACATATTTCATCAATTTCTTCATCAGCAGTTCAAAACATTGCATCACAGGACCATAAGTATCATAAGAGCATATTAAAAGTTTTACAAACCACAAAATAGACAAAAGACACAAAAAGAAGATCTCCTCGCATCCT
The DNA here is from genome assembly GCA_036927565.1 of Tuctoria greenei. Classification (NCBI taxonomy): domain Eukaryota; kingdom Viridiplantae; phylum Streptophyta; class Magnoliopsida; order Poales; family Poaceae; genus Tuctoria; species Tuctoria greenei. The sequence goes on from JAYESD010000002.1 coordinate 182,816,783, forward strand.
ACAGCTAAAACCTAAGACTCCCCCTCAATCTCTCCCCTTTGGCATCAAGACACCAAATAGAAGGAGAGGAGGGACCTAAAGTCTTCAAGCCTCGCTGTCGGTCCTCTCATCATCTTCATCTTCATCTTCTGGCCGATGAGGAGGAGGAGGAAAGGAGCCACTCGAGCCCCCAATGGCAAAATAGGCAAGCTCAGAGGGAGTCAAGGGCCCGAGCTCGGTGAAATCAGAGTTGAAGTCAACAGAAATGACTGGAGATCCAATGGGCACAATCTCCAGCTTTTGGAAAATATGCTTCATGTTCTCCTTGACATATCTCATGTCATCCTTTCTTCTTTTGTTGAGCTTGTGGGACTTCACCTTAGCCTTTTTGCAGGAGGCAAAGATAGCTGCCAGGTACTTGAAGATGCCACTTGGGGACCCCTTTTGAGGAGGGGCCCTAGTGGCAGAAGCAGCCCTAGAACCGGCACTAGCACTCGCTAGGGCCTCAGGGCTGGAGGCCGGAGATGGAGCATCTTGAACACTTGGCTTTTGAGGCATCTGGGGCCTCAAGGTAAGGTGCTCCACATCCTTGACAAACTCTATGCCTATGACCTTCTCAATCATAAACATCAGACAAGGAGCACAGACACATGACCTGTTCGGTGTGCAGGAGATGTTCACCATGTCATTCCAAATATAGTAACAGACATTAAATCTTCTGTCTTTGCTAATGACCTTGATCAAGGTCCTCAGATACCCCTGCACACTCCCAGCATCTCCATCCTTGGAAGAAATTGTCTTTCTTAGGACCCTGTTCAACACCACAAAGAAGGGCTTCATGTTCTTCGTGGAACGAGGGTTGAACTTGGAGTTAGGTTCATAAAGAAACTTCATTCTGTCTTTCTCGATGACACCAATGTTGTGGATGATCAAGTTGTCATTGCTTGAGGTGTCAAGGTGTAGCAGTCTTGCAAATTCCTCATAAGTTATGTTGTACTTGGATCCATGAATCATCCAAGTCACACTCTCTTCTTCGTCACTTAAGAAGTGGCAAGTAGCATAAAACTGGGTGATGACTTCATCATTCCGGTTGTTCCTGAAGGAGAATAGGTCCCTCAATCCATGCCTTTCGACTGCCTCCACCACTTCAATAAACGGTGAGCAGCCCTTCTTCTCAAAATGCGCCCAATCGATCCATTGGTTGCGCACCACGAGTGTCTTCATTGGGAGGTATACAGACTTGTAGAAGTCTGCATAGAAATTGCTCCAAAACCTCCCATCGGCAGCTTGCTTCGGACGGCTGTAACAATCAACATTTCTGAATTTGGCAGCCATGTCACTGCCCTTCCCATTGAGTCTCTCCTCTGTGGGGTCCCTGGCCCCTTCCCTTGGAGCTGACAGCTTTTAGAGGGCCAATCGGGCCCGTTGCAATTCCCTTGCCCTTGCCCTTGTCTTGGCGAGGGCCACCACCAGCTGAAGCCTTGGATGCTGGCTTCTTCACGAGGACTTTCCTTCAAGCCTGGGGAGGAGAGGTAGTTGGCTTGGAGGGGCATTCTTGGCGCTTCTTGCCAAGGCTTGTCGAGGACCGAAGCACGGCTTCGTGGTCCATCTCTGCCTCGAAGTCAGAAACTTCATCGTGAGAGATCGACATGCCCTGAGAATGGATTGCACAAGGTATTGATGAGAATAGATGACAAGGAATTGCATTGAGGAATTGAGAAGTTAGGGTTGAGTCCAGAAAAATCGGACAAGTCCGGTGTACAGGCACGGACTAGTCCGGGTGACCGGACTTGTCCGTGCAAGGGCCAGAAAAGTCCGGTATTCATCCTCAAGAACCTTAACTATGAGACAAATGGAGTTGCTCAATGCAAAACTAGCCTAACAGCAATGTAATACATCAAGGGCACTTGCATTAGGTGACAGAAGCTGGGCTATTCGATCAACAATGAAGAAAATGGAGATTTCTAGGGTCTGGGGGAAAGTTTACCGAAAAATCGCTTGAATCTCGGAGAAGAGAGGGTTTACGGGCGGTCAAGTCCGTGGTCTTCAACCCCTAAGCGAAGGACGTTGATTTCAACCCAAACTTCGAGATTTTTGACGGAGAAATCGTCAAATCGCCTTGGGGAGCTCGAGCGTGGAGAGAGAAAGCTTAAGGCAAGTGTGGGGTGAGGGAGATTAGGGTTTGACGGTGGCTAGGGTTATGGACATGAAAAATCGGACAAGTCCGAAAATGATCGGACTAGTCCGAACTTTTCCAGAGGCTATATCGGACTAGTCTGTGGTCCGTCGGACTAGTCTGGCCTAACCGGCGCTCTGCGAACTAGTCTGCATGGGCGGACTAGTTCGGGTAACCACGGACTAGTCCGTAGTCACCAGGGAAGAAATGCCTAGCCCATTCATATATATTTGAAGGTACTTATTTAGAAAATAGGGAGGCAAATCAAATCAAATAATCTTGATGAATATGATCAGTAAGCATACAAAAATCAAGCAATGATCATAATTCACCAAGAACTAGTAATTGACATAGTTTTTCGGAAAAAAATTGAGAGAGATGATTTTCACAACACAATCAATGAATTTTGAAGATAGCATTCAGGTATACAAGATTTCAAGCCACACTCCGAGAATCAAGGATATTTAGTTCATTTCGGAGTTCGCAAAAGCGTTTTTCATAAAGTGGCTTGGTGAAAATATCGGCTAGTTGTTTTTTGGTGTTGACATGTGAAATGGCTATATCTCCCTTCATTGAATGATCTCACAAAAAGTGATGTCGGATGTCTATGTGTTTGGTCCTAGAGTGCTCAACGAGATTATGGGCAATTTTAATGGCATTCTCATTATCACAATGGAGTGGAATGCGGTTCATATTGTAACCGTAATCCCTTAGAGTCTGTTGCATCCAAAGGAGTTGAGCACAACAACTCCTGGCTGCAACAGAATCCGCTTCGGTTGTGGATAGGGCAATGGAGTTTTGTTTCATGGAGAACCATGAAACTAGGAATCTACCTAGGAATTGGCATGTACCAGAGGTACTTTTTCTATCTACCTTGCATTCGGCATATTCTGCATCGGAATAGCCAATGAGATTGAATTTGGAACCTTTGGGGAACCAAAGGACTAGGTTGGGTGTATGAACTAAATACTGCAAGATTCTCTTAACGGTTGTCAAATGACACTCTTTTGGGTTGGCTCGAAACCTTGCACACAAGCATACACTCAACATAATGTCTGGCCTAGATGCACATAAGTAGAGTAAAGATCCAATCATGGAGCGATATACCTTTTGATCGACGTTTGGTCCATCTTCATTGAGATCCAAGTGGACATTCGCTGCCATGGGAGTCTTTATGGGCTTTTCCTTGTCCATTCCAAACTTCTTTAGTATGTCTTGAGTGTACTTAGTTTGGCTTATGAACGTTCCTTCCTTTTGTTGCCTCACATGGAATCCCAAGAAGTACTTTAGCTCTCCCATCATAGACATCTCAAACCTATATGTCATAAATTTACTAAGTTCCTCACAGAAAGATTTTTAGTTGAACCAAAGATTATATCATCAATATAGATTTGACAAACAAAGAGATCATTGTCAAAGTTCATTGTAAACAATGTATAATCTACTTTACCGATCTTAAAACCATTTTCAATTAGGAAGTCTCTAAGACACTCATACCAAGCTCTAAGAGCTTGTTTGAGGCTGTAGAGAGCTTTACGCAATTTAAATACGTGGTCGAGGAACTCTTCATCTTCAAATCCTGGGGGTTGCTCCACATACACCTCATCCTTGATTGGTCCGTTAAGGAAGGTGCTTTTCACATCCATTTGATATAGCTTGAAATCATGGTGAGTAGCATATGCAAGTAATATTCTAATGTACTCAAGTCTAGCTATGAGAGCAAAGGTTTCATCGAAATCCAAACCTTCGACTTGTGAATACACTTTGGCCACAAGTCGTGCCTTGTTCCTTGTCACCACCCTGTGTTCGTCTTGTTTGTTGTTGAAGACCCATTTTTTGCCGACGACGTTGGATTTGGGTCTTTCGACTAGTTCCCACACCTCATTTCTTTTGAAATTGTTGAGTTCTTCTTGCATGGACACTACCCAATCCGGATCCTTCAATGCATCCTCAAACCTGTGTGGTTCCAAACAGGACACAAACGAGTAATGCTCACAAAAATTAGCTATGCGAGATCTAGTAGTTACTCCCTTTTGGATGTCACTGAGGATGTTGTCGATTGGGTGATCCCTTTGGACGCATTGGTGTACTCTTGGGTGTGGTACTTGCTGTCTTGAATCTTCATGATCATCTTCTTCTCCCCCTAAGTTGTTGCCCTCATTGACTTGTTGATCATTTTCGCTTTCTTGAGGTTGATCTTGTATGGAAGCTCCCCCTTGATCATGGGCCTCCTCTTGTGGTTCATTTTCCTCACGCATATATAGAGGTGGCTCTTGTGGTCAAACTTGGCCTAACGCCATTCTTCTAAATGCTTGACAAGGAGCTTCTTCTTTATCTAGCACACATGGATCAACTTTCACCTTTTGGGAGCCATTAGTTTCATCGAACACTGTGTCACGTGCTACTTCAACAAGTCCGGAGGTCTTGTTGAAGACACGATAGGCGTAAGTGTTCGAATCATAACCAAGCAAGAAACCTTCATCGGACTTCGAAGCGAACTTTGAAGTCCTAGGCTTATTGTTCAAAATATAGCATTTGGAACCGAAAACTCGAAAATATGAAATATTAGGCTTGTTACCGGTGAGTAGCTCATAGGATGTTTTATTGAGTAGTCGATGAAGATAAAGTCGATTTATGGTGTGGCAAGTTGTGTTGGCTGCTTCCGCCCAAAATTGATCCGAGGTCTTGTACTCATCGAGCATTGTTTTCGCCATATCTATGAGGGTTCAGTTCCTTCTTTTGGCTACTCCATTTTGTTGAGGGGACTAAGGAGCTGAAAACTCATGCTTTATGCCTTCTTCATCTATGTACTCCTCAACTTGTGTGTTCTTGAACTCTGTGCCATTGTCGCTTCGAATGTTCTTGATTGTCAATGAGAATTCATTTTGAGCTCGCTTGAAGAACTTCTTGAGTGTTCCTTGTGTTTTTGACTTATCATGTAAAAAGAAAACCCAAGTGAAGCGAGAAAAATCATCAACAACTACTAAACCATATTTGTTACCGCCGATGCTTATGTAGGCAATTGGACCGAATAAGTCCATGTGAAGTAGCTCGAGCAGTCTTGTTGTAGTCATGACGTTCTTCGCAGGATGGGGTGCTCCAACTTGCTTCCCGGCTTGACACGCGCTACAAGGCATGTCTATCACAAAAACAACATCCTTTAAACCTCGAATGTGATCGCCCTTGAGGAGTTTTTGAAGGTTCCTCATACCAACATGTGCTAGCCGTCTATGCCACAACCAACCCATGTTGGTCTTTGCAATCAAGCATGTGTCAATTTCGGCTTTATCTTTGTTGAAGTCAAAAGGTAAAGCTTTCCCTTTAACATTCCCTTGAATGCAATAGAACCATCACTCCTTCTAGAGACGGTCACACCCTTGTTAGTGAAGAAGCAATTATAACCTTTGTCACATAATTGATATATGGACAGCAGGTTATAATCTAAGGAATCAACATGTAATACATGAGAAAGAGTGTGTTTAGATGATATGGCAATTTTACTAGTGCCGAGCACCTTTCCTTGACTATTGTCTCCAAAATAGATGCCCTCGCTTGGATCCTCATTTGCTTCATACTCAACGAACATCCTTCTTTCTCCGGTCATATGGTTGGTGTGACGCCCGATTCCAAAAACTGAACCAAGCTAACGCATATGTGTGCCCAGGATGTTCATCACACATACACGAGTGCAATCACAAAGGAGTATTCAGAAAATTACCACAAGACAAGATTAATTAACCAAATTTTATTACACAACCAGATTATCCTCGAATACAAGCTCTAATGAATATTAAAGACAAGTTCAACTAATGCAGCGGAAATGACTAATTAAGCAAACTAAGCAACTATGCAGCATAAGCGACAGGGTATGTATATATGCGCAGCTCCAATCAACACCACAGGCAAAGCTGACGGTAGAAACGGCCTAGAACTCCGCATTATTACCATTAAACTCCCAATCCTGACCTGCAACTGTTGGGGGGAGGGATTGCAAGAGTGAGTACATGTTGTACTCAGCAAGTGTGGAAAGTATGACATGTGGCTTATTCAAATGACGACAATAATAATGGCAAAGTGCTGAAAAGTACAGTAAAACATTTGAAAAGCAATATATTATATGTATGTGAAGTAATCCCATCAATATCACGAGCAATACCATAATACCAAGCTGAATTCATTACCATCATCAATAAGTCCAGTTTTCACCATTGCCAATAACCATATTCAATGCCAGAAATAAATCCATGACCAACCATAACCATTACCAAACCATAACCCTCCAAATACCATCCCAATACCAAGTACCTTCTAATCATGGAAGTTGTCCAGGTGCTCATAACCGGGAGCACGGCTATCATGATAGTTTTAATTAACTCTGCAGAGTTTGTACCTCTTTACCCACGTGTTCGTGATTTCATCACCTTTCGGTGACTAAGAACCTCTCTTATGCCCATGACCCGTCAGTCACATTACACACTTCCGTTGGCGTGTGGCCAAGAGATCACAAAATAGCCTTTACAAAGGGGTTACTAGCCTATTTAGACCCCACTGAGGTTTCACCGGTGGCGATGCCTCCAACTAAGCACATCTTCAACCAAGGGCCCCCACTTGAGCCATTCGGATCCCAGGGTAGTCCCACCAATCATCAACAAACCAAATCCGACTACCCCTTCCCCGAGCATCCACAATGATCCAAACAGCACTAGCAAAGCCCTAATTAATCAGCTACGCCGCACCCATACTTGGCCTCGTGGTGGCACTGTAGTCCTGGCCTATTCTCGCATGAACCGGTCCTTAGATCTAAAGCAAGCAAACCACCATAACATCCAACCCATCCACATTCCAGGCTTGCTTAGATCACCCATTATCATACCGTATCGACCAGTTCACATTAACAAGAATATCATTAATACATAATTAAACGTGTAGTGTTGTTTTCCATCCCAATTAATTAAGCGAAGCAAAGAGGTAAAAACCCTTCCCGACTCTCTACCGTAAATTCCAGGTGACAAGGGTGGTTTAACAACTCTAGTAAACTTCCTATCATAGGATTCCCATCAAATTGACACAAGCATGCAAGTTTACAAACAAAACATTTATTTTAAAAATAGGATCAATATGCTTCAAGGACACTTGCCTTGCTCTTGCTGTTGATCAGGATCAAAGCCTTCAAACTCTTGATGCTGGAGATCCTCCGCGGCACTTTCTAGCGCAAATTCGTGTAATCCACATAATAAACATACAAGACAAGAAACACAATCAAAGAGTGCGCAAATATTACTCAATATGTCATGACATGCATGATTGATGCAAATGCAAGGTAGAACTTGTTACTAGATTGCTTTTAATGATCACTTACTAGCTCTAATAGATTATAACAAGTTTATACAGGTTTGGGGTTGATTAGATCAAATTTTAGAATTAATTCAACACAATTTAACCAGGAAGATCGGACTAGTCCGCTAGGGACCGGACAAGTCCGCTCTCTGCGAGATCAGCGGATTATGGTTTTCTAGATCGACGTAATTTCGGATATTAGGGGTTGAATTCACGTAAGGAAAAGAGAATAGAAGGTATACCAGGTGTTTAGAACTCCAATGAACCAATAAACTTGGAGGTAACACTTGGATCTTGATGATCTAGGGTTTGTGATGAACTTGGGAGGAATTGGTGGTGAAGAACGAAACTTGGTGGAGATCTTGATCCCCCTTCGTTTCCTCCTCTTCTTCTTCTTGCTTGGGATCTTCTCCTCCCTCCTTGATGGTGGCTCTCCACGAACTAGGGTTTGGGTGGGTGGAAAAGTGGCAAATAGATGTCAAACCAAGGGGTTGGGCTGTTTATATAGAGGTGGAGGCTAGGGTTAGATGGATTTCGAGTTTTGGGATGAGTAGAGGCCGGTTTAGAGTCTCACATGGGCTCTAAAAGAGTTAGGCATGACGTACCTAGGCCCACTTAACGTGAAACCCAAGAAACAAGTCGTAAAACAAAAGGTCAATCTCGGAGTCACGAAATATCGGACAAGTCCGGACAGGAACGGACTAGTCCGAAGTCGTCCAGAGAGAAAATCGGACAAGTCTGGCCAAAAATCGGACAAGTCCGATCTTAGTCAGAAAGGAAAACGGACAAGTCCGCTAGAACACCGGACAAGTCCAGGGACTTAGCAAATTTTCAAGGATTCATGGAATACCGGACTAGTCCGCACAAAATCGGACAAGTCCGAAGTTGTCCAGAGGCAATTATCGGAATAATCCGCAGCAAAAACGGACAAGTCCGTTTTTAGATAGAGAGAAATCGGACTAGTCCTCAGAAAAACCGGACTAGTCCGCACTTTCCTACATTTTTAAGTGCGGTTTTGTTCCAAATCAATTTTAAACTTGTTCCTCTTGTTATGGGTTAATGTTAAACATGTATATGAGTGTATGCAAGGCATGATGCATGAAAATGAGGGTGTTACAGTTGGTGCAACCACTGTCTAGCACCCATTTTGATCCACCGGAAAAATAGGCCTGCAAAAACAAATTATGCATTGGTTTTAGGTACCCAAGCTTGCTTGGGTCCTTTTAGGTTAGTCACAAGGGATTTGGGCACCCACACATGAGACTCGGTGTTCCCATGGCGTGGCCCAACATAATGAGCATAAACATTGCCAAAATTACTTCTCATTGAGACATAAGATGCATCGAAGGTTCTAAATAGCAACTGTTGTTGTTTATATATCAGACTAGTGTGGGAGATCGGACTTGTCCGGAGGATCGGACTTGTCCGGATCCCAACCGGACTAGTCCGGTGACCATATGTGTTGGATGCATTAACTTTCGATTTTCCAGTTTGAGAGGGCCTTCCCCTTACAAAGGTAATGCTTTCCTTGTTATTCTTATGGCTTCTAGCATTTTGCTTTCCACCATAGGAATACCCAATGCCATAATTGACATTAGAAGGTCTTGTCGCCAAGTATGCACTATTTGCATATTTGACCTTCTCCATGTCAAATATGCCACATTGGGCAGGATGCTTACCCTTGGTAGAGGTTGACTTGTCTTTCAAGCTGGTGTCAACCTTACATGTACAAGTAGAAGCACTTTCAGTTTTAATGGGTTGAGAAGGTGAGCTTGAAGAGGATGAGGGGTCACCTTGCTTGAGTGACTCAACTTGTACTGCAAGGATCTTGTTAACCTTGATTAGGTTAGCAAGTTCATCCTTGATTGTAGCATTTGAATCGTTTAACTCCAAGCAAGCTTCCTTGCTTGAAGCTAACTCAAGCTCCAGTGACTTGCTTCGCTCCTTTTCAAGCTCTAGAAGCTTGTCAAGTTCAACATATTCCTCCTTTTGGGAGATAATCATGTCTTCTTGATGATGTATCAACTTCTCCTTCTCAAAAAGTTGATCAAGTAAAAAATTTCATTTTTGTGGCTGTTTTCTTATCTAACCCAATGAGCATATCTTCATTATCACTATTAATTTCATTATCACTAGAATAGGAATGCACGAAAGAGGGTTTTGTTGTTACCTTGCATTTACCTTCCTTTGCCATGAGGCAAGTGCCGTTCCCCTTCCATGCGCCGAGAGTAGGGAAGAGAGTGGACTTCTTGGATGTCTTCTCGATGGCTATGCTATCCATCTCTTCTTCTTCGGATGAAGACTCATCATTTGAGTCCCACTCTTTCCCTATATGCGCTTGTTCGGCTTGTTTCTTCTTGAAGAATTTCTTGGGTTGAGGCTTTGCTTCTTTGGTCTTCTTCTTGTTCTCTTCATATGGGAAATCAACTATAAAGTGGCTATACTCACCACAATTATAGCAAGCCCGCCTCAACTTTGGTTTTGATCTTTCCTTGTACTTTCCTTCACTTGATTTAGCACCTTGTCTCTTCTTCATCATTTTTTTGAACTTCTTCATGAATAGTATCATGTCATCTTCATCCAAGTCGCCGCTCTCATCGTCACCGTCTTCTTCTAGTTGAGCTTCTCGAGCTTCTTTAGACAAGGGCTTAAGGTTGGACTTTAGAGCGACCCCTTTTTTCTTTGCCGAGGTGAGATCGGCAATTTCCTTAACATGTTTGGCTTGTTTTTCCATCATCTCAAAGTTGATTATTTTCCCAAGTATCGCATCCGGGGTCATCTTCTTGTACCCGGGGCTTTCTCGTATCATCGAGCACAAGGTAACATTGCGAGGCATGAAGGCTCTAAGAATGAGCTTCACTACCTTGTGGTCGTTCCACTTCTTGCTTTTGTATGCTCGCACCTTGTTGATGAGCGTCTTTAGTCGGTTGACATGTCTTGTGGCAACTCATCTTCTTCGACGGCGAATCTTCCTAGCTCGCCTTCAATCATCTCGATCTTTGCTTCTCACACATGATGATCGCCTTCATGTGCGGTTTGCAACGTATCCCATATCTCCTTCGCGATCTCGAGTCCATCCACCTTTGTAAACTCATCCCGACTGAGCGATGAAGTAATGACTAAAATAGCTTGGGTGTTTTGATGGATCACTTGCTCTTGGCTAGGTGTGAGCTACTCATCGTCATCAAGGATATCTATTCTTGTGCATACTATGTGCCACAAACTCTGATGGAGAGAAATCAAATGCATTTTCATGTTTTGCCTCCACATTGAGTAGTGATTGCCGTCAAAGTGTGGGGCTTTTCCAAGTGGAATAGATAGATAATGATTATTGTTAGAATTTAGGCGATCATAATTAAAAGGATATCTGGAGTAGTCGGTGTGACTACTCCCCTTCTTTTTCTTCTCATCTTCGATTTTCACCTATCCCTTGGAATGAGTTTTATTCCTTAGGAGCACCTTGAGTTCCAGTGTCTCCTCATCGTCATCCTCGAAGTTTTGAATGGCCTCGAGTAGCTTCTCAAATTTTTGGTTCTTGTCTTCATCAACCTACTCTTGGTTGTTGCTCTTGTGTACGTCCTTCATGTCCGACATGATCTCTTCGAGCGATTAGTCTCCTTCTTGAAGAACAATGCTCTGATACCAATTGAATGTGGCCTAGAGGTGGGGTTAATAGGCCTTTTTGAATTTCTGTCAGAACCTGCAACACTTAACAACCAGTTCAAATCTCGAGATATCGGACTAGTCCGGTCGAGTGCGGACTAGTCCAGTGTATACCATTTAGGTTTATCAAATTTGATCGATTATCTTGATCCTAAGATGTATGCAGCGGAAATATACTTGTAATTGAAGCATTACACGATTGTGAACTAGGATATACCACAAGTCAATCTTATATTCAATGATTCAATGTAAAGTAAGCAAGATTGATTGAAACCCTAGATTGATATGATGTATAAGAATGATGAGCGCAAAGTAAGAACACAAGCATTTTATCCTGTGGTTCGGTTCCCACAGAGGCAACCTACATCCACGTTGAGGAGTCCACAAAAGGAACGGGTCTTCTCCAACCCTACCCTCGTTGGATCGCCACGGAGGCCAATCCTCTTCACTTATCACAAAGGGCAAATAACTGAATTCAAGGGGCCTTCTCACCCGTTGAGGGCTCCCTAAGATTACAACAAGAACACCACCAAGAACACACTCAAATGATTACAATGAAAATCACAGGAGTGTGTTAGGGAATCAAACCAAGAGCTTAATGAGTGATGAACCGTGTCTCTCCAATGATCCAAAGTGTATCCTCAAGGGATTGATCTTTGTTGTGTTTGATTTCGTGGAGAGATGTGATTTTTGAGGCTCTTGGGAGGTGTGACGGCGCAGGGGGTCGAGAGTTACGAAAGATGGGCCGTGTACACCTATTTATATGGGGTTCCCAAAATTTACTGTTAGGGTTTACGAATATTGGCCTAGTCTGTGGTGGACACCGGACTAGTTTGGTGTGCTGTGTGTAGCAAACCCTAGGTGTCCCGAAATATCGGACTAGTCCGGCTAAAAGCGGACTTGTCCGATTTTGCTTCTGGAAATCTTTGGACTAGTCTGGTAGATATCGGACTTGTCCGGAAACGTGAAACCCTAAGTGAATTGGGGACAAGTCCGCACTTGGAGGACTTGTCCGACTTAGATCAGAGGGTTTTTCGGACTAGTCCGTGCTAATATCGGACTTGTCCGATTTTGTGCGAGGACTAGTCCACACTAGGGAGGACTAGTTCTAGTCAGAGAGATATCAGACTAGTCTGTGGTGATGTCGAACTTGTTCGATCTTGTGCAGAAAGATATCGGACTAGTCCGGTGTCAGTCGGACTAGTCCGGTCCTGTATAAACTTGTGCAATGTGTGTGATTATTTGTGCTTGAGCTCTTGGGGTGTGTTTCCTTAACACACTCCATACACAATGATCTACTACACTTGTTCCTTGAGCTCTTTTCCACATTGCTCCTCATTCTCCCTTCTTTTTGGCACCTTGCTTGTTTTCTCATTAGAACCTGTGCTCATCTCAAAAGGTGGTTAGGATCTCATTTGCTTGTCATAAATCATCCAAAACCCACAAGGGATTCCTTGATGCACATACAATGAAAAATTGTCCTCATTAAGAAGTACGCACATCTCCACACTTGATAAAATTGAGTTAGAAATTGAAAAGAATAGAGAGCTTGTTGCACTTAATGATAAAAACTTGAAAAATGCTAGCTGTTCTACAATTGATTTGCATTGTTCTACTTGTGATGATCTTGATAAGAAACTACAAGATGCTACGAATGATATTTCTATATTGAACAATGCTTTATGTTCTTAGGAAGTTAAATATTGTTCCAATTGCAAATTAAAAGAAAAAACTTCATGTAAAAGTTGCCTCGATCTGTCCAGTAAACTTAATTACATGCATAGGACATTAGATCGATTTTGTAATGGGAATAAGAAACTAAACTTGCTGCTGAATTCTTCCAAGTCTTGCAATGATAAAACTGGCTTAGGTTTTGATTCGCGTGCTCATGCTAAGGCACATCCACCTAAAATTGTAAAGTCATTAGGAAGTGGTTTAATTAAAACAGTTCCTAAAAAAAAGAAGTGTTTTTCAAACCTGCAGGAGTGTTGTCTCATTTGGTTTCAAATAAAAATGTTGCTTGCTCATCTAGACATGAACACAAAGTTAAATTTCATTGTACCTACTATGGTAGAGATGGTCATGTCATAGATTTTTTTATAGACTAGCTAAGCAACAGAAAAAAAATAATGATTGCTAGATCTCATAACTTTAATGCAAAATTTGCTGCACTTTCTAAAACGAATGATAGGAACATGCAATCTGCAGTAATGAGTCGAAAACATGCAAAATTTGCTCCCAAACCTGCTGTTTTTTGTGCTACTCATGTAACATCTCATTGGACAGTAGTTGGGTACAAAAATCCTCAAGCTTTGGCTCATAAACCTGCTGTTTTATCTCAGCTTTCGCGTGTTATTCCTGTTGGACGTCGTGTGACTCAGTACGGGATTCCTAAATGCCTTTTGACTAACCCCAGTATTGAGTAATAGACGTATTGTGCTTCTATGTAGGTTACACGCTTGAGGAAGGAGAACATTTGGATTGTGGATTCAGGTTGCTCACGCTACATGACCGGTAATAAAGAATGGTTCTCCTCCATCTCTTTTGTGTAACGTGTAGAGAATGTTACTTTTGCCGATAATTCTTCAACTCCTATAATTGCTAAGGGTTCGGTTAGAGTAAACAATCACTACACTTTGAAGGATGTGGCACTTGTTGAAAATTTGAAATACAACTTGCTTTCTGTTTCACAATTGCTAGATGAAAATCTGAAAATTATTTTCACTAAAAATTGCTGCAATGTTGTAAATTCAAATAGTGAGCTTATTTTTAACATGTCTCGATTTGGGGGAGTTTATAAAGATGATTTTGATATTTCTTCCTCTAAGCATAGGTGTCTAGTTGCTAATGATTCAAAAGACTTATATTTTTGGCATCGTAGACTTGGTCATGTAGGCTTTGATCATCTAACACGTGTTAGTGCTCTTGATCGCATACGTGGGCTGCCTAAGCTTAAAGGGGACAAAGAAATTATGTGCTCTTCTTGTAGACATGCTAAGATGGTTGCAGGTTCACATACTCCTCTCACAATGATTATGACAACTGAACCGGGTCAACTTTTGCACCTTGACACTGTAGGACCTTCACGTGTTCAATCCTTCGAAGGTAAATGGTATGTTCTTGTGATTGTTGATGATTCCTCTAGATACTCTTGGGTTTACTTTATGGCATCTAAGAATGAAGATTTTAGTCACTTTAGAACTTTATTTCTTATATTATCAATTGATCACCCAGGATCTTTAAAAGCAATTAGAAGTGATCATGGAACCGAATTTAAAAATCAATCTTTTGATCACTTTTGTGCTGAAAATAGAATAGATCATCAATTTTCATAACCATATGTACCTCAACAAAATGGTGTTGTATAAAGAAAGACTAGAACCTTAGTTGAGATGGCTAGGACTATGCTTGATGAATATCAAACTCCTAGGAAATTTTGGGCTGATGCGATTGCAACTGCTCGTTATGTCTCAAATCTTGTTTTCTTGCGCGCTAAGCTAGGTAAAACACCATATGAGCTCCGGTTTGGACATAGGCCTAGTGTTACACACTTTCGGGTCTTTGGTTGCAAATGCTTTGTTAAGAAACATGGTAATCTTGATAAATTTGAACCTATATCTGTTGATGGCATGTTTCTTGGTTATCCACCTCATACTAGAGGCTACCGTATGCTTTTACTTGACACTACCAAAATTGTGGAGACTTGTGAGGTGTCTTTTGATGAAGCTAGCCTAGGTACTAGATCAAACATTGTAGGTCCAGATCCATATCCGCAGGGGAGGGCATTTTCGTTGAAGATGAGGAAGAGGTGGAGCTGCTGCCCGAAAATTCAGCAGCTAATGACATTGTTCCAGCTCCTGATTTTGGTTCACAGCCAGCACCGACGACCACCATTGCTGGTCTAGATCCTCCTCAAGTCACAAGCTCATCAATTTGTGATGAACATGAAGAAGAAGAATCTTGTTAAGTGTCCACTCCCCTCCGGGTTCTCAAAATTCATCCTCCACAACAAATTATTGGAAGCTTGCACGAAAGAGTCACACGGTCCAGGTTTTGCGATCCAAACTCTCATGCTCATTTTGCTTTTGTTGCTTCTTTTGAACCCAAAGATATATCACACGCACTCACTAATGAATCTTGGATTACTGCAATGCAGGAAGAATTAGTAAATTCTGAAAGAAATAATGTTTGGAAACTTGTGCCTCCCCCTCAAGGTCACACTTTAATTGGAACTAAATGGGCGTTTAAAAATAAACAAAGTGAGGATGGGGTTGTTGTTAGGAATAACGCTAGGTTGGTTGCTCAAGGTTTCACTCAAGTTGAAGGTCTAGATTTTGATGAAGCTTTTGCTCCTGTTGCTAGATTAAAAGCCATAAGAATTTTGTTAGGTTTTGCTGCATCTAAAGGTTTTAAGATATATCAAATGGATGTTAAAAGTGCTTTTCTTAATGGCTACATAGATGAGGAGGTTTATGTCAAACAACCACCGGGTTTTGAAAATTCAGATTTTCCTAATCATGTTTACAAACTGTCCAAAGCCTTGTACGGTCTAAAACAAGCCCTAGAGCATGGTATGATAGGTTAAAAACATTCTTACTTGAAAAGGGGTTTACCATGGCCAAGGTTGATAAAACTCTTTTTGTGCTTAAGCATGGCAATGACTCATTATTCATTCAAGTGTATGTGGATGGTATTATCTTTTGTTGTGCTTCTCATGATCTTGTGTCCAAGTTTTCAGCTATGATGAGTTCGGAATTTGAGATGAGTATGATGGGAGAACTAATGTACTTTTTGGGGCTGCAAATCAAGCAAACCAAGGAGGGTACCTTTGTGCATCAAACAAGGTATACAAAAGATCTCCTAAGGCGCTTCAACATGGACAAAAGCAAGCCTCTTCGGGCACCAATGGGAAGAGCAACAACACTTGAACTTGATGAAGATGGTGAACCCGTGGATCAAAAAGAATGTAGAAGCATGATCGGATCACTTTTGTACCTCACAACATCAAGACCGGACATACAATTCAGCGTATGTCTTTGTGCACGGTTTCAAGCCACCCCACGTGCTTCACATCATCAAGCCGTCAAAAGGATTCTTAGGTAATTACATGGAACTCAATAATTTGGCATTTTTCTTCCTTCTTCCTCAACCGTTACTTTGAAAGCTTTTTCTGATGATGATTTTGGGGGTTGTAGGATTGATAGTAAAAGTACTTCGGGTGCTTGTCATTTTCTTGGTAATTCACTTGTTGCTTGGTCCTCTAGAAAACAAGACTCAGTTGCACAATCCACAGCTGAATTTGAATATGTAGTCGCTGCTAGTGCTTGCTCACAAATTCTTTGGATTGTTCAAACACTTAAGGACTATGGGGAGATCTAGATAGTGTTCCATTGTTTTGTGATAACACTAGTGCCATTTGCATTGCTAAGAACCCCATGCAACATTCTAGAACTAAGCACATTAACATTAGGTATCACATTCTCCGTGATAATGTTGAAAAAGGAAACATTGTGCTTCACCATGTAGATACCGGACAACAATTGGCTGATATTTTTACAAAACCTTTGGATTTCACTCGTTTTTTTTTCATTCGTAGTGAAATAGGGGTTATGCATCCTCATGGCTTACATTGAGGGGGAGTTTTGAAATTTGAGAAGTCTATGTGTGAATCTGAAATTAAAATAATATGAGCATAGTATTTCAATACATATATGACTTTGTGATTCCTTTTACATGCTGGAAGTTCTTACTACATTACTCGTGTTATACATTCTTTAGTTTTTGCCATGTCTAGTAATTGGAATAATTACTTACACTAAATCTGGTTATGGTTGAACTTTCTTGCTGTTTTGAACTTGTTGCATGCTCACAAGTGCTTTTAATCATAAAGAATTTATCAAGTAGTTAACTTACATGTTGAGCTTTCATGGTCAAATATGAATTGAGGAAAGATCAAGAGAATATGCATGCATCGCACTTCTTCTTTTGAGATGGCTTATCATTGCACTTAGATATGAACTTGGAAGAAGTTGTGCATGACTAAAACCATGTCCTTAAGCTTCTGATTGTCAAATGACATAGGCTTGGCTTGGCTGGTTAGAATAAGGCAGATGCGCATATAATCTCTTGCAAATATCATATGATCAAAATTTATGCTTTGAAAAATAATAAAATGCAACAACAAGTGTCATGCTTTCAGGTCTTGAAATAGTTATGTTTGTGAGATCATGACTTGCTAAATTGGAAATTACATTTGATCTCTAGCATGGCATACACTACTTTATGTATTTCATTGATGTGATAGTGTAAGTTACTTGATAGTATGACTTGGATGAGCTTTGTTTTATATGTATATGTTATTATATGTTCATAGCAATTAAATTTCTCTTTTGAACCTTGTTGAATACATTGTCAAAGGGGGAGAGATAATATGTGAATTTTTAAAGATAATTATGCAAGGGGGAGAAATTGATTACCTCCACATATTCACAATTTTTTTTGGCACGATTCTTCTCGGGGGGAGAATTTGTTTTTCTTCTCATTTTATTTCTGTTTTACAAAGGGGTGGGGGGAATTGTTTTCAATTGTTCGTATTTTTAGTGGTGTTGACAATGCATTCATCAAGGAGGAGACTGTGAGACCTATGCGTGTTGAATACATTGCCTTTGATAATAAAAGTTTTGAATGCTGCTATAACATCTTTTTAGCAAGGTCTGACTTTAGCTTTGGCATGTCTTTGATAGCTCCAGCATGTCTTTGTTACGCTCTGATATGTTTTTGCTATGTTCGACTTATGTTGATTAGCTCTGACATGTTTTTCTAGCTCCGGCGCTAGGTTGTACTAGCTTTGGTAAGCTCCGGCTCATGCTCCAGTTAGTTTTGGCAAGATTCGGAGCTTGATCGCAATGTTCCTGCTTTTACTGTGAAATTTTTTGATCTTGCTTTACATTCTTGGAAAGATTGCTTAGTATTCATTTGCTAAGTTTTTGGAGTGTTTTGGTTGATATGGTTGATATCATTTTGCTATGGTTTGCAACATGCTTATGTGAAGTGTTCACGTAAGATGTTGTAGTTTCAGAACTAACGAGAGTCAAGTCGAGGACTTGTGCTCGAAAGTATTGGTTGTTTATTCATGTGCAGGTGTTGCTTGAGTTCGAGACATGGCTGGTGACGGGATCCATTGAAGTAGTCTTAGGGAGAAGATGAGGTTCAACAACCAAGTTCAGGTGGAATTGTGGTTGAGTCGATCGGGAGGTTGCGCAACATGTTTGAATCAAGAACAATGCATATGAAGGTATCATGGACGTCGTTGCAAGATGTTTGCATGTATGCAAGGAGTGTATGGACGTGGCTACATGGTTCTGAGGCGTGATGAAGAGATGTGGACGTAAAGAATTGGTAGGAAAGGTCCAACCGACTAGGTTATGGACTCACGCTGCGGCTGAGTCATGTTTGACTCAAAAATGGAAAGATTTGAGTTGGTTATGAGAGCATTTTGTGTGGGTCACGAATTTGAGTTGTTTTAGGAATGTGGAATATGTTCCTAAGGTGTTTGGAAGTCTTAAGATTGCTTCTATCTGCGTATAGAAGAGTCTTGAGCAGTTATCGAAAGTTTTGATTCGTGAACTGAGTAGGATTAGAGTCCTAGTTAGTTTTGGGTTGGCCTAAGGGCTGGATATATAAGCAAGGGAGGCCAGAGCTCGTGGTAGACGACTTTGGGGCTGTTCCTCTTGTGTTCTATTGAATAAAATTCATAGTTGAAAGGAACTTTTGTACCTTGTTCGTCCGACTTGTTCAAGACAAGTTTTTCTCGTCAAGTTTTCTGCACAGCACTACCTTTCTTTGGTGGTTTTATCATAAGTCGAGTTTTGTAGATCCAATTGACTTGATTGTTTTTGGGTTGTCTTCACAACTTGATTATCTATCATCTATCAAAATTTCACTGTTATTCGATTTGTGGTTTTTGATCTACGCGAGTTTCTTTGCAGTATTGCAGATCTGTTTTTTTTTCTCGGTAGAACAGATTGACATTTGTTCGATCATTCGATCGTAACTTGAGTTTCTCTTGATGGATTTGAGTGATTCTTGTTGTGTCGTCTTCATGACTTGATTCTCTCTGATAGATATCACTTTTTTCACGGTGAAACACGTTTAGATTAGTCTCACACATGATTTCTTTAACAGATCGTTTTTCTGCCGAATGGGTTGGTAATTAATTGTTTCCGCTGCGTAAGATTTTTTAATCTACCATTCACTTCCCCCCCTTCTGGTAGCTTTTCACGTGCGCTTAGATCCTACAACGGGCTCTATGAATATCTCGTCTTGTCGTTTGTACATACCAACGCGCCGGCTCACTTCATGTATTTGATGAATTCAGTGTTCATGTCGGAGTTGGACAAGTTTGCCATGGTCTTCATCGATGACATTCTGGTTTATTCTAAATCGGAGGAAGAACGTGGCAAACACGTGCATATCGTGCTCCAACGATTGCGAGATCACAAGCTTTATGCCAAATTCAGCGAGTGCGAATTTTGGATCAGCCAAGTACCATTTCTTGGTCACATTATTTCAGTGGAGGGCATTGCTGTTGATCTAAGAAAAATTGTACAAGTGCTGAAATGGAAGCCTCCAATGTCCGTACACGAAGTTCGCAGTTTCCTCGACTAAGCAGGATATTATCGAAGGTTCATTCCGAGCTTCTCAAAAATTGCTGAACCGATGACAGACCTGCTGAAAAAGGGAACTAAAAATATTTGGAGCAAGGCATGTGAGGATGCATTCCAAGCATTGGTGAAACATCTCACAACAGCCCCAGTGCTAGCTCAGCCGAATACGACCAAATCTTTCAACATTTATTGTGATGAATCTGGCATTGGTCTCGGCTGCGTGTTAATGAAAGAAGGCCGTGTGATCACGTGTGGATCATGGCAGCTCCAAAATCATTAGCAGCATTATACAACTCATGACCTTGAGCTTGCTGCCGTGGTACTCGCTTTAAAAATGTGGAGACATTATTTACTTGGAAATTTAGTACACCTCTACACCAATCACAAGAGCCTGAAATATATTTTCACTCAGAAGGAGCTCGATATGCGCAACGAAGATGGTTAGAGCTGACCAAAGATTATGAGATTGAAATTCATTACCATCCCGGCAAGGCGAATGTGGTTGCCAAAGCGCTAAGCCACAAATCTCAAGTCGATAATCTGTCCATTACCCCGATGGAAGAGGACAAGCCAAGTTTATAATTGGTTCCATATTGAGAGTTATATAATCTTGCTCTCGTTCCTACTATACGAGAGGATATTATGGAAGCTCAAAAGAGAGACGTGGGTATGTCGCACATTCGGTGGAGAATGAAGAATGGGGAAATGAAGTGCTTCCAAAGTGATGAACATGGTACCCTATGGTTCAAAGACCGTATCATGGTACCCCGTAACATAGAACTTCAGAAGAAAATCTTGGATGAAGCTCACTTGTCCAAATATTCTATTCATCCGGGCAGCAATAAGATGTATCAAGATTTGAAAACTAGATTTTGGTGGACGCAGATGAAAAGAGAAATTGCAAAGTACGTATCCAACTGTGATACGTGTCGGCGGGTGAAAGCAGACCACATGAGGAAAGCTGTACAACTGCAACCATTGAAAATTCCGGTCTGGAAATGGGAGGACATTAGTATGGATTTCATTGTCGGATTACCTCTCAAATTCCACAAGCATGATTCGATTTGGGTAATAGTCGATCGACTAACCAAATCAACTCATTTTATCCCTGTACATACAAAGTACATTGCCAAGAAATATGTGGAATTATATATTGCAAGAATCATGTGCCTGCATGGTGTTCCCCGGACAATTATTTCAGATCGCGGTGCGCTGTTTATCGCTCGTTTTTTGGGAGCAGTTGCACGCATCGTTGGGGACGAAACTGATCCGAATCTCCGCATATCAGCCACAGACCAACGGTCAAACTGAACAGGTGAATCAAGTTTTGGAAGATATGCTACGCGCTTGTGCCCTCCACCACGGTAAAAATTGGGATGATCATTTACCGTTGGCGGAGTTCTCATATAACAATGGCTAACAAGCTAGCATCAAGATGGCGCCGTATAAGCTCTCTACGGCTGGAAATGTCGCACACCACTCAACTGGTGAGAGTCCGTCAAGCGATTTATATACGGAATCGATCTTGTAAATGAAGCCGAAGAACGACTGCAAGTGATCCAAGCCAATCTTAAGGCTGCTCAATCTCGTCAGAAAAGTTATGCGGATAAAAGACATCGACCTCTCCACTTTGACATCGGAGACCATGTTTATCTTCCTGTCTCTCCGATGAAAGGGATTCATCATTTCGGAGTGAAGAAAAAACTTGCTCCACGATTCATCGGTCCATTCTCCGTCATTGAAAAATGAGGACCCGCGGCCTATCGCTTTGAGTTATCGATGTTGCTTGCTGGTATTCATAATGTATTCCATATCTCTCAGCTGTGGAAATGCCTTAAATCCCCAGCAGAAATCCCCACCGACGACCTTGAGGCTCTCCAACCGGATCTCACATATGTGGAGCATCCAATCTGAATTATCTATGAAAAGACTCGCGCCACAAGATACCGGACTTTGTACTTCTACAAAGTCTTGTGGAGCAACCATACCGCTGAGGAAGTGTCATGGGAAAGCAAGGATTATCACCAATCAAACTATCCGGATTTATTATCATCTCATATCCGGTAATCCTTTTACCTCCGTCTCTTTGATATATAATCTCGGGACGAGATTCTTTTAAGGGGGAAAGAATGTAAAAGCCCTAAATTCAAAGTAAAAAGTTCATATAGGAGAAATTAAAATTTGAATGGGAAAAAGAAATCAAATTGGAAAATAAGAAATCAAACCAATTTAATCTTCAATAGAAGGAATTCATATTATCTCCTGTTCAAACTTTGCCAAAATAAAAATTTGAGTTCACTATTAGCTTCCAAATATTCCAAATAGTCTCTCTGAAAAGTTTCAAAATTTTTGAAGCCCATTTACTATTTAATTCAGCGGCTTCATTGAATTCCATTCGAATAAAAATTTGAACTTTAATTTCCCATGAAACTTGAAATCCAATTTCTTAATATTAATCTCCATGTTTGAATTGGCCTCTCCACAAAAATATAGCATTTTTGGACATGTTTAGGTGGAACAATTGAAGTTCCAGAGAAGGATTGGGATGAAAAGGGCAGTGGGACCCACTATCAGCCTCTCCAACTCGATGGAACCGACTGAATGCTCTGTTTACGGTTGTCCCCACGCTTCAACGTCGGTAGAACTCACCACTGCGACAAGGCATGCAAAGCAAGCAGCTCCGTGGCACCCAGAGTGGAATAGACGCCTCCCCTCGTGCCTCGTGGGCCATACTCATCCTACACACCGCCGTCGCTCCTTTACTCGCTGCAAAAACAGAACTGCACCACCTCCCCGTGGCTTGACTTTGCCGGCCAAACAAAGCAAGCTTTCGCCATGCTCATAACAGAAAATGGTGGCGCAACTTTGTGCACTTCCTTTCTATCCCCTTGCTTGCTTGATTCACTGCTTATCGGCGTGGTATTTTGAAGCTTCATCGCTGCCATTAGGGTGAAGCCTGACGACTGTCTCTGCCTCCCCATCGCGCCGATGCCACAGACAATCTCTCAATCTGATCCCAGAAGCAAAAAGGATCGCAATTGCGAGCCCTTTCTCACAGTGAAACCCATGCCTCTTTTCCTTCTATATCGAGCAAATGATTCAAGTTTCGCTTTCGGCCTTTGCCCATGCACTAGCTAGCTTCTCTGTTTAATTCACTTTCTACATGCAACCATCCTTTAATTTGTTCATGAATATTCATCCATACCTCCTAGCGCAACCCTCTGCCAAGAATCGATGGGAATAATCGAGTAGATGCCGAGCTATTTGAGTTTTCCCCGCCGCCATTGAAAAGCGCCGCAGTTCACCTTCGAAATTAACTTTGCCGACTATTCCAACCATTTTACACCTTCAAATTATCTTCCTCATGCTCCGAGGAACCTTTTCCGCCTTTCCCCGAGTTGCTTGTGCCATTTCCGAGCGATTCCGACCAACGCCGAAACCCTAGCTCCGCCGCCGCCGTCGCACACGAGTTTCGGCCATCGCCGGCGTTCCGTGACCCATCCATCGTTCTCAGCACCCTGGAAAATGGTTAGGCGGCAAGTTTCAGGGTGACGGAGGGCCGGGAAAATAGAAACGGCGAGCTTGCCAGCGCAGCGCCGCCGTGGCCGAGCGGCGCGTCGCGAGGTTGAAGACAACCGGCGGGTCCCGCATGTCAGCGGCTGATTCCACCGCGCGGGATCAGTTGTGGTTTCGGATCCAATGCAGCTGTGCGGGTAAAAACTATGGGCCCTGTGTGGCCCAGCTGCGATTGGTTGTTGGTTGATTTTAAAACAGTGGGCCCAACCTGGATTATTTAATCTTTTCCCTTGGAAAATTATTACAGATTTCAATCATACTTCAAAAATCCATTACTTCTAGCATACTTGCTCAAATAATTCCCAATAAATTCTGGTAGACTCATATTGATCCAAACTTTGCAGTGGTTCAATATTTTGGGCATGAAACTCCAAGAAGTTTCATAATAAATTCCTTTGAGCTAACTGCTTGGGAAATTAATTAATCCAGTTATGTTAAATGGAAAATTACCAATTTTGGTCTGGACACTCATAACAAAACTCATGATCTCCAGTAAAAATTTCAAGTTCATTGGACTTTATTTACTAGACCAAACAGTGTTCAAAAGAACCTATGTCAATTGAAAAATGGAAAATGTACAGAAACATTTTCAAAATTTCTAGCAAACTTGAAAAATCAATTTGTCCATGTATAATGCTCGGAAAAAGGTGAAAAAATTTTCCTAGAACCAGTGAGACCCCCTCTACCTTGATCATCCACTTTTAGCCATGACAAAGCTCCAGAATTATAACCAAATCTCAGAGAAGGCTTTTATTTGTTGGAATTTTAGCGACAACATGCTTCCTTGAACATCTCCAATTTTTGGTCCAGATCTTCCTCATAGAACCTAGTGTCCATTGTAAAAATCCCAAAGCCAATTAAAATAATCTACATACCTGATCAATGTTTATAAGATCTTTTCTATACTTTCAATATCAACCATGTACTTTATATATTGCATACCATATAGTGACCGAGATCGAGGAGGACCGGAGCCCGTGGAGAGTATACTTCCAGAAGCTAACTATCTCTCTGACTCGTAGCCAGGCAAGCCCCAGTTTGCATTTAAGTGCTATTTCAAAAGTTCTATTTGTATCACTTATGTCTAGGATGAGTTTTGCGCATTAGGGATAAGGTGCTTGTTACTCCACTTGCATGACCCACAAATCCCATGGAGTATTGGGTAGTTCTAGAGCTTGACGAGTAGACAATGTCATGCTTATGTCTTTAGGAATCCGATAGAAGTCGAGTATCTGGAAATCTATTCGTGAGATAGGATTTTATCACACGGGATGAATTGGGTCAAAGAATGGTTTATGAATAAGAAATTGAGACCGAGCAGCGAGGTAGGATGCAGTGAGACGTGGTCTCACGTGTATAGACCTGCTTGTGTCAATTGATGTCCAATCCGTGTGCAGCCCTGCTGGACAAGTTTGAACTGTACCTGATGCATATTGGGCATATGGAACCCAGGAAACCGATGTAACTCGATAACTTGGATGTCGAGGCATAGCCCACTGTCGATAGGTGTGGGTCAAGGGTAGCAAGGTGTAAATCGGTCGGCGGGCAAAAACTCGCTCCGTGTGGGGACCTTGTGCCCGCGATGGTGGGACCGATTCGGCGTTTGAGTTTCTTGTGAAAGGTTTTTGCGTATGACGTGGTGAGGAGCACGGCACACTCCTTAGGCACAGTTGTACGTGACGTGTTATTAAGGTGTGTCCTGATTGCAATCACCGTCCCTCGCGGTTATTTGAGTACACCTTGTTCACTGCGCTGTGATATAGTAAATATTGAAGAAGTCAGGAGCATACGTGTGGGGACCGGAATCCCGACATCAGAGGATCTCATTGGGTGGTGTCGTGCGATGCGACACCCAACAGTATACAAGAATAGAAACTGATTAAAATTACAAGACGAAGTCTTTTATTTATCATACAGCGGAAGTTTTTTACAATACTAGCAGAAGTAAAGATATATATATATATATATATATACTATATATAATAAATATAATATATATTTCTCATAGCTACGCTCTCAGCACTAGCTATGCAAAAGCAAAGTTATCCATGCCTTGGATACTTTGCACTAGCAACACTCAATTATGGCGGCGTGCAGGGTTCCCACTCGGCTGTACACCCTGAAGGGGGTGCAGCCTCATCATCAAACCCTTCATCAACTGTATAACTGCAAAAACTTGTCAACTGCAAACATGAGCATAAGGCTCAACAAGACTAACCCGTCTCACTAGACATATGCAAAGGGGACACTAAAACATAGGTTAGGTGAAGCATAAATGACTCGCCTACAAGTGGGTCATTATAATCAGGTTTTATGTAGGCAAATGAAATTCTCCGAGCACGGCACATCATGGGCTCCACAATCAAACAAGAAACGCTTTACCGATGATATGACATGCCCAGAGCACATAATGCTATTACAGCTAAAGTATGGGGAAACTGTAAACTTTTAATTATACTATCTCTAAATCATACAACGTTGCAAAGTAATTATAATTAAATACAGTGGTATTTTATGGGTCCTTTAGTATTTACTACGTCACGACACAGTGAACAAGTGGTACTCTATTACTGCGAGGGACAGTGATTGCAATCAGGACACACCCGGACAACACGACACATACACACTTTCAGAAATGCCAGTGAGTACTTCGCGCAGTACCTACGTAACACTTCAGTACTAGTCGTATATGGCAACCTTTCGCAAGACACTCAAATGCTGAACCGGTCGATCCGTCACGAGCAGGAGGTCCCTGCGTGGGGCGTACTCTAACGTGCCCACCAGCGGATTTACACCTTGCTGCCCTCAACCCACACCTATAAAACGGAACAGTATGCCTCGACACCCAAGTGACCAAGCTACGTCAGTTTATTGGATTCCATATGTCCATTATGTTGCCGGTACAAGTCAAGATTGTTTAGCGGGGCCGCACACGAAACGGGCTTTAATCGACACAGGCAGGGCTATGCGACTGAGACTCAATTCTCGCCGCTTCCTATCCATTCCCTGCCCGGTCTCAACTTCATTATATTAATCCATTTTCTATCTAACCAATCCTGTGAGATATGTTCTACATCTCTCGCGAGTAGATATGTTCTACCGGATTTCCTATGCATTAGCAAAGCAGTTACTACAGGTCAAATTGTATCTCGTTCCAACCAATCCCTGGGATTTTTGGCCATGCAAGTGGAGTATCAATCATCCTAAACGTAATGCACAATTCATATACTATTCATCATAGTGATAAAGCAAAATTTTATAAACGACTTAAATGCAAACCGGGGCTTGCCTTGTTGCAGGTCAGAGTCTGAGTTAATATTTGGAAGGTGCTCTTCCAAGGCTTTTGGCTCCTCCTCGACTTCGGTCACTATATGATATGCATATAACATGTATATAAATGACTTTGAAAAAAATAATTATTACCAAGACCAAAATTTAATCCATGATGGTCACTATATGGTAGGGACCTTAATTGGCTTTGGAACTTTGATGGTAGATACTAGGGAATATGATCAAAGCTCTTGCAAAGACAGGAGATGATCAAAGTATATTGTTGTCTCTAAAATTATGGCAAGTATTAAACTTCCAAGAATTTTAAAGAAGAAACTGTAGCTTGAACATAGCTGCCAGTTGATAATCATGATAGAGGAAGTTGTCCTGGTTCTAGCAAAAAATGTTTCATAATTTTCTAAGCTTTGGTGAAGGAGTTATTGAATTTCTAAGTTGGCAATAATTTCTGGAATTATTTATATTTGAATTTATAGCTTTTAAATAAATAGTCAGTTTGTAACTGATTTAGGACTATGATATTAGGTCAATTAAATCCAAGATTTTTACAGGAACTAGTATATGACGAATGGAAGGTTCAGTCCAAATTTGAGACATAGTAAAGCAACTGAACATCTGTGAAAATTCAATAACTGAAAAAGGTAATTGAACAATACAGAGGGTTAAACAGGCGCAATGGTTCCCAAACTTTTTCTGGTAGTCAAGAATAGGACACTAAATTTTATGTGAATGTTGGGGATTTTTCCAGTGGATATCTTGTCTCGAAAAATTGTATTTGCTTTTGGAAAGATTATTTTCTACAGGCTTTAACTGTGAGTTTCACAGAACCTAATTGGTACTGACAGAAACTACAGCTCACTAGATTTCAAACAAAATTTGTTTGAAGATTTTTGGAGTAGTCTACAGAGAGATATTCAATTTAGAAGTTTGAACAATTTTCTGGAATTAATTTAATAACCCATTGGCGCCAGAATTCAAATTCAATCGGGCGGGTTCCATGGGCCACGTGGCGTGCTCTGGTCAATCAACACCGCGGTCCACAAATTTATTTGTGCGCAGCCACACGGAATCCTAGCCGCACCGTGATCCCGCAGCCACTGGCAGGTGGGGCCCTACGGGGTTGTCTTCTACCTCAGGCCAACGCCCGCGCGAGGCGGCGCCCGCGGCGGTGACTCGCCGGCGAGCACGCCGCCGGTTAAACCGATGGGCCAAACTCACCCAAACTCGCCGCCTGGGTGTTTTTGGAGTCGCTGAGCACAACGGTGAGGTCGGTGGGACCAGAAACTCGCCGGAAATGGCCGTGCGACGGCGGCGGCGGTGGTGAGCACTCGGGCAACCTGGAACTCGCTCCAGAGTAGCTCAAACCACTCGGGATCTTCTTCAAAACCTTCCTGGGACAATGCAGATTAAGGAACTGGACGTGGAAGAGGAGGAAACAATAAAAAACTATGAGCTCGACGGCGAACCGAGGATTCCTCACCGGCGGCGAGCAAAACTCGATTTCCTCGGTCGTTGCTCGATAACTTTTAGGGGTTTTTGCTCAGGTAGGAGCGCTAGGACCTATAGAAACTATCTCTAAGCAATTGCAAAGAATATTTACTTGTAGAAACGGAATTGAAACAGAAACCTAGCGAGCTTCCTCACATCGGCCGGAAGGAAGAAGACCGATAACTTGCTCATTTCTCAATGAAAAGGGAAACGGTTTGCACCGAGAGTTAGAGCTCGACTAGGCGCACCTTTAAGATTTTGGGATCGAGGCTTGAAACTGTGCAAAACAGTGGCGCACCACGGAGCAGAGGTGGGCGGCGATGATGGCGCGCGGCGGAGAAGAACCAGCGAGAGGTGGAGCACCAAACGGGGAAGGGGAAATATTGGAGCGACGGCCGGCCTTTTATAGCGCCGCGGCAAGCAAGCAAGCAGCTCGCTGGAGCTTGCATGCGCATGCACTGTCGAGCGGGCGAGCGCCGGTGCAGATTTGGCAGGTGGCCGACCTGACCCGTTCAGCAGAAGCTGACCTGTGGGGCCCACAGGTCAGTCGGACCCCAATAGTAAAGTTAAAAAATCATTTAAAAATGGAAGATCAACTCCAAAAATCATGAAATTTTGTGGAGATGGTAAATGAATTATTCTGAACACAATGGTGAACTCAAATCTTATGTTCAAAGAAGTTGGAAAAGAATTTAAAATTCAGATTTGAATTTGATTCAAATTTGCTAAGCGCCTCAAATAAAATAGCAAATGAGCTCCTAAAATCCTGAAATTTTGCAGGCAAGCTATTGAGAATATTAGAAGGTCAAGGAAAAATTTAGAGCCTCTAACTTGAGTACTTTTGGCAGGGCCAATTAGTACTGCACTTTAAATTGCCCTAATAAACTCCATGCATTTAATTCTAAAATCTGAAGAGGGTTGAGTAGAATCATTCTAGAATTAGTGGTGAAGTCCAATACTCATGTTAATAAAATTTAACCATGAGTGCAAGAAAAGTTTGGATGGTATTAAGTTCATGTGTACCACTATATTGGATCTCTAATATAGTTGATCACAAAGCTCATAACTGAATTTACAGGCCATAAAAGTGGGGTTTTACATTCCTCCCCCCTTAAAAGAATCTCGTCCCGAGATTACAAAAGAAGGCAATAGGAAAAGATCTAACAAACATATGCCGCTAACAAGTCCGGATAGTTTGTTCTAAGATACTCCTCACTTTCCCACGTGGCTTCTTCAGCACTGTGGTTGCTCCACAAGACCTTGTAGAAATGCAAGGTGCAGCTTCTTGTGGTGCGAGTCCTCTCATCGATGATCTGAGTTGGATGCTCGGAATAAGTGAGATCTGGTTGGAGAGCTTCCAAATCTTCTATACGAACATCAGCGGGAGTTTTAAGACATTTCCGTAACTGGGAAATGTGGAATACATTGTGAACCCCTGAAAGTGACGGCGATAACTCCAATTGATATGCCACAGGTCCGCATTGTTCTAGGATTGCGAGTGGCCCAATAAAACGTGGAGCTAGCTTCCCCTTTACTCCAAATCGATGAACCCCTTTCATCGGAGACACACGAAGATAGATGGGATCCCCCATGTTGAAGTGAAGTGGTCGACATTGTTTGTCCGCATAGCTCTTCTGACGAGACTGAGCAGCTTTGAGATTGGCTTGAATAGTGCGAACCCGCTCCTCGGCTTCATTCATCAAGTCGATGCCATACACCACTCGTTCACCGGATTCACACCAGTTTAGAGGTGTGCGACACTTCCGGCCATAAAGAGCTTCATATGGCGCCATCTGAATGCTAGCCTGATAACCGTTGTTGTACAAAAATTCTGCCAATGTTAGATGATCATCCCAATTCCTACCATGGTGGATGACACAGGCGCGAAGCATGTATTCTAGTACTTGATTCACTCGTTCGGTCTGACCATCGGTCTGAGGATGATAAGCCAAGCTCCGAATCAACTTGGTTCCTAGCGCAGCATGGAGATGCTCCCAGAAGAAACAAATACAGCTCCACGATCGGAGATGATGGTGTGGGGTTTCCGTGGAGGCATACGATTCTGGCAATATATAACTCCGCGTACTTTGATGAATGATAGTTGGTATTGACGGGAATGAAATGCGCCGTCTTAGTCAGTCGGTCAACTATCACCCAGATTGAATCATGCTTCGGTGAGTGAGAGGTAAACCCACAATGAAATCCATGCTGATATCCTCCCATTTCCATGCCGAGATGCTTAAGGGTTGAAGCTGTCCGGCTGGCTTCATATGGTCGGCCTCCACTCGCCGGCACGTATCGTACTCCGATACGTATTTAGCTATTTCCCTCTTCATCCGAGTCCACCAGAACTTCTTTCTCAAATCTTGGTACATTTTGTTACTTCCCGGATGAATGGAATACTTGGATAAATGAGCTTCATCCAGTATCTTCTTCCGAAGTTCCATGTTTTGGGGTACCACTATACGGTCTTTGAACCAAATTGTACCCTTATTGTCACATCAGAAACATTTCATCTCCCCGTTTTCCATTCTTTTCCGAATGTGTGACATTCCTTTGTCTTCTTTCTGAGCTGCTACAATATCCTCCCTGATGGTAGGAATGAGAGCGAGATTGTAGAGTGCCCCATATGGAACCAAGTAGAGACTCGGTTCTTCTTCTCCTTCCATTGAGGTAATGGAAAGATTGTTGACATGGGACTTGCGGATCAGAGCATCTGCGACTACATTCGCTTTGCCTGGATGGTAGTGGATCTCAATCTCATAGTCCTTGATCAACTCTAACCATCTCTGTTGTTGCATATTCAAATCCTTCTGGGTGAAGATGTATTTCATGCTCTTGTGATCAGTGTAGAGGTATACTAGATTACCCAGTAAATAATGCCTCCACATCTTCAATGCCAGTACCACAGAAGCGAGCTCAAGATCATGAGTCGGGTAGTGCGGCTCATGGTTCCGGAGCTACCGTGATCCATACGCGATCACTCTTCGCTCTTGCATCAATACACAACCCAAACCAATCCCAGATGCGTCGCAATAGACATCAAATGATTTGGTTGTGTCTGGTTGGGCTAAAACTGGTGCCGTTGTAAGGTGTTTCACTAATGCTTTGAAACCTGCCTCACATGCCTCAGTCCATACATACTTCTGCCCTTTCTTCAGAAGTTCTATCATTGGTTTAGCTATCTTGGAGAAATTGGGTATAAACCTCCGGTAATATCCTGCTAAACCCAGGAAACTTCGGACTTCATATACAGACTTTGGAGACTCCCATTTGAGGACTTGCGTGATCTTGCTTGAAACTGCAATCCCTACTACTGATATGATGTGCCCTAAAAATGGCACTTGGCTGATCCTGAATTCACACTTGCTGAACTTAGCATATAGCTGGTGGTCCCGTAATCGTTGAAGCACGATACACAAGTGTTGAGCATGTTCTTCTTCGGATTTTTGAATACACAAGTATGTCGTCAATGAAGACTACAACAAACTTGTCTAATTCAGGCATAAACACCGAGTTCATGAGATACATGAAATGAGCCGATGCATTGGTCAATCCGAAGGACATAACAAGGTAATCATACAGTCCATACCTCGTCGAGAATGCTGTCTATGGTATATCTTCTGGTCGGATTCTAATCTGATGATAACCAGAACGAAGATCCATCTTCGAAAATACTTTAGCACCCACCAATTGATCGAAAATAATATCAATGTGTGGTAGTGGATACTTGTTCTTGATAGTGACAACATTAAGTGGACGATAGTCTACACACAGTCTCAAGGTCTTATCTTTCTTTTCTACGAACAGTGCAGAACAACCCCACGGTGATGAACTTGGACGAATGAAACCTTTGTTCTCAAGTTCAGTTAACTGTTCCTTAAGTTCTGCAAGTTCCCTGGGTGCCATCTTGTAGGGTGGTTGTGAGATTGGCACTGTTCCTGATGCAAGTTCAATGTTGAACTCTATATCTCTTTCTGGGGGCATACCAGGAAGATCTTCAGGAAACACGTCCGGGTATTCACGTACTACCGGAATATCCTTAAGTTCCATAACCTCGGTATCGTGAGTAGATGGGTCCAATGGAATGATGTTCTCAAGATTGAGAACTTGAGGCTGATGGAGTGGAGAGTTTAGATAAATCTTTCGAGGAACGATATCAAGAATAGCACCATGGTATTGCAACCATGCCATTCCTAAGATGATATCTAGCTTTTGAGTCTCTAAGATAATTAAGGAGGTAGGATAGATGTTCCCATCTAGGTCAAGAGGTACCCTATGGACCATCTCATATGTTACTACCCTCCCTACTGTAGTGCGAATCATATATGGAGTTTTGGTGGAGATAACAGGCAGCTGCTTTTTAATGACAACAGATTTACTAATGACATTTTGGGAAGCTCCGGAGTCAACAAATATGACTACGGATTGATCATAGATAGAGAACGTACCCGTGAGCACGGGCGCGCCTCCCGGAACGTCCTCGATGGCGAGTTGGTGGACGTTGCCGGGTTTGATGGCTGGCTTCTTGAGCTGGTTGCGGGGTTGGTTGGCCCCCTGGTAGGATAATTGCCCTCCGCCTTGTCGATTCTGCGGACTGTCCTTGGCGAAGTGCCCCATGCGTCCACACGTGAAACACATGTACGGGGTTTGGCCAGTACGAATGGGATGACGGAATCCTGGTGCACGCGGTGGAGGTGGAAGTGCACGTGGGATCATCCCCTATTGTTGTTGCGGTCGGAATTCGGAGTTGTTGAACTGGCAGCCACTGAACATTGGTGGTCGTGATGGCGGTTGCCACCTCTGGCCGGATGGTGATCGGTACACCATACGATACTTTTGAGGAGCACCACCTCCGCTGCCCTGCGGAGCACTCCTCTTCTTTTTATCTGAGGACAGCTCGCGCGTAGCGTCCTCCTGCATGATAGCGGCATTGACGATGTTGTTGAAGCTGCCACAGTTGAACAGGACAAGCTTGTCCTTCAACTTGGGGTTCAAACCCCGGTAGAAGCATTCGCGCTTCTGATCTTCGGTATTCACTTGGTCCTGAGCGTATTGGGCCAAGTGGTTGAATGATTTGGAGTACTCTTACGCACTCCTTCCTCCCTACCTTAGCTCCAAGAACTATTGAAGCTTCCTCCAAATAATCTCGGGAGGGATGGTGTAGGTGCGGAACGCCTCCTGGAATTCGGCCCAGCTTGCGACATGGCATGCGGGGCATGCGGCAAGGTAATTGGCCCACCATGCGCCATCAGACCCCTGAAGTTGCTATGCTGCAAACAACGTCTTCTGCTGTTCGTTTACCTCGAGTAAACCGAACTTTCCTTCAATGGTGCGGAGCCAATTATCTGCCTCCAATGGTTCATCGGCCTCTCTGAAGACCGGTGGATGTGTCGATGAGAAATCAAAGTAGGAACTCTGATATTGTTGACGCGGTCCATCATCCTGTCGTCCCCCTTGACGGGACGAATGCTGTACCAGAGTTCGCAGTAGCTCGGTTTGCTCGTCGCGCGAGCCGAGCACTGCAGCGAGAACCTCCGTGAGGCTCCTCGGAAGTGTGGGCGGAGGTGGTGGAGGTGGTTGCGTTTGAGGCGTATTCTGCCCCGGGGGTGGTGTGTCATCCCCCTGCCCTCCACTTGAGCCTCCCACTTCTGAGGTGTATTCACACCATAAGTCTCACTGCCTCAAGTTCATCCTTCCATATAAATAGTAATACGGTAGGTAACAATAGATGATGCATAACATTCACATATATTGATAAAGCACAAACTTTATACAATCTATATTATCTTGAGCCCAAGTTTACAATAGAACTCCAAAAATAGACAGACTTCATTTAAAGAAGTCGTCTCATCTGTGCTTGGTCACCACAAGTCGTCATGTCTATGTCATTGTACACCCACCTCGCTACTATTTACAACAAGACTCAAAAAGTCGCAAAATACGCGTGGTGTTTACTACACATCATTACACTCGGCCTAAAGTGATAAGTACATCAACACTGCCCTCTACTCATAAAACTCGACCTCCTGAGGATCTTCTTCTTCCTCGTCATCCTCAGGATTAGGCACCACTGGTATGGGTGCTGGAGCAGAAGATGATGCCTCGTTCAAAAGCGACGTCCTTTTGGCAATCTTAGCTTGCCAATCTGTCTGTATCATAAACATCCTCTAGGCCTCGTTCTCCTGCTGAGCCTGCTCACAGCTGGTCTTCCAGCTCTGAGCCTCCACTCTGGACTGATCCCGATCTGCAATCACCGCGCTCAACTGGGTGTCCCGCTGGTGTCCATAGAGTAGGCTCGCCTCCAAGTCAATTTCCATCTCTAGAGTCTCCTGGCGAGACGCGGCTAAATCCATAACAGCGTCATGCCATTGATTCTCCCTAAGGTTCAAACGATGGTTGAGAGGAGCCATCATATTCCTAAGTCCGTCATTTTCCCACTCAAAGTGATCCGCTCGAATCATGGCTTGCTTCAGATTGTCCGTCAATTCTTTTATGCATGCCCTTTGATTACCCTTCTCGCGATGTGATGTGGATGCATACACCGCTAAGGCTGTCGCGGATGTTTCACCGTGATTGTCCACCTCTGCAAGCAAACGGGTTGCCCAGGCTTCAGAAGCCCTGCCGTTAACTGGAAAGAACTCATACGGAGTACCCACCAGATTACAGTAATGAAGTTTGCAAAACCTCCCTATGGCAACACTTGCGGCGTAGCTCCATGTTTCCTCTAATTTCAACCCTTTGATCCTGATGGAGTATGGAGCCCATCCGAGGTGCGGTGGACCAGCAGGCACATCGACATAGATGGTGCAACTCCACATACCGCTTTCCTGGAACTTCTTGCCCAATAGCTAGGCAACACCAGGTAGCCAAACTGGCGAAGCAACCTAACAAACACGTCCGGGAAACCGGCTTGCCCGGTGCACGTGGAGAACACCCATCCATTAGGTAACTGAATTCTTGGTGCTGCCATCTGTGGACAAACATACCCGGATGTCACTACACAGTATAGGTATTCAACTCAATCAATGATAATGTTGGACAAAAGAACATATCCATAATCAATTGATCCAAGAAAATCTGCAAACTGGAAGTGATCACAGTTCTGGTTCAGCTGACCTTCCTGTATCAACCCAAAAGTTTCATACAGGAAATGCCAGAATTCAGAGTTAAGTTGAATATAAAAGTTGTAGTACACTTCAAAAACTTTCCAGATTGTACACAGCTCCTGGTGAACTAATATGAAAAATCTATACAGGTTTTAAGTTGACTCAAGTTTTCTGGAAATTTTGACAGAACCTCCCCTGTATATGGGCTTACCTCCACATTCTATACAGGTTTATCATGATAAGATATTGAGGTAATGACAAAATAAACATTGTATAACATCGCGTTAAAAATCCAGAAATAAAAGAGTTCCACCCTAAAAACTTTGTTATACAGGCATCACGCACAAATGCACAACCCGGTGCAAACTGTTCCAAGCTCTGGACTGCAAGAACCAAGTTTGCGCCAAATGGAATTAGGCATAGCAACACCCAGATTCAGGTCAGGAGTGACAAATAAAGTTGATAGCGGACTTCCTAAGCTTTCGGAAAATGTATATAGGTGACCATGTCACTATTCTGGATTAAGAGCTATAACTATCCCAACTTAACAGTTGAACTGACTGGTTTGCACCAGCACTCCTGCAGTTCACTGTGTTGACTTCCCAGTTTGGTTTAACTCCAACCTAAATCAGGAAGAACCTCCCATAACAAACTTGTAAAGCTCCTCCTACCCTTTCCAAAAATGTATCACAATAAGGCAGTGGATTTCTCTACAGCAAGTTATGGCAGAAATACAGAGACTGGTACAATGGTAAGGTCATCTGGAGCAGTTACAATACACCCCAGATTTCAACAGATTATCAAGCTTTTCTGTCTTTATGGTCAACATAAAAGTTGTAGAGATCTTCACGAGCTTTCCATCCATATATTATACTCCTATACTCTCTATCAAATAACCAAGATTACAATCTGGCGAAGTCGAGCCAACTTCTGCCAGAAATCAAGAATCTTGATTCTATCTACTCTATCGAGTCGGAACCCTTTTTGCAGAGTCCAAACCTACCAGCACCTGATAGTCGGTCTTTCCAAAACACAATGCAGCCATTATGTCGGTGGGGATGGTCTAGTATCATGTTTGATACTGACGGTACTATGTATCTCACCAAAGAAAATTCTATCCGGTATTTCCCGTTACGTCTATAGGTGGTTCCTATATCGTTCTCTCGCAAACGGCTTCTACACGGTCTTCTACCGTAGTTAATGATGCAAAAGACAAACAATCCCCTTTCACACCTTCACACCTCAAGGGCGGCACAGGGAAACACGACAAGCAGTCACAATAATATATATGAAAATAAATGCATATGACTCTGGTGTGAGTCGTCCTTGAGCGAGGCCATGTCTCGAGGTACATGGCTGTAAATACATCTGTACAGCAAAGACTCCCGTACGATCCGGCTTATACACGCTTGGGCATACGTGTTTCGCATGCTCCCATAGAACATGAATAGTTCTAGAGAGGCATACTATCGGGTTATACACCACCCGATGGGGGCTCCCACTAACTTTGAAGCACGTTGGGGTACAGCGTGTCATATGTTCTCAGAAACATTGAAAGCTTCAGAGACTCCTATTAACTTCCTGTGCCAAGCCACGAAAATTTTACATACCACTCCTCGTATGCTGAGCTTACCGAGATTGATCCGCTCTCGGTGGGGTACCTTACCTCTTACCTGACGTCGGGGCGTCGTTACAGAATATAATAACACATAGTTAGTTTACCACCTTTATACCTTATACTAAAAATACTCCTTATAAAGGCATATAGCTAATTCCTCACTCAATTTCTAATTTTTGAAAATATGTTCTTTTCATGTACACTGTTCCCAATGATGCTCTGATACCATGTCTGTGGGGACCGGAATCCCGACATCCGAGGATCTCATTGGGTGGTGTCGTGCGATGCGACACCCAACAGTATACAAGAATAGAAACTGATTAAAATTACAAGACGAAGTCTTTTATTTATCATACAGCGGAAGTTTTTACAATACTAGCGGAAGTAAAGAAATATATATATCATAGCTACGCTCTCAGCACTAGCTATGCAAAAGCAAAGTTATCCATGCCTTGGATACTTTGCACTAGCA
Source organism: Tuctoria greenei (assembly GCA_036927565.1). Lineage (NCBI taxonomy): Eukaryota > Viridiplantae > Streptophyta > Magnoliopsida > Poales > Poaceae > Tuctoria > Tuctoria greenei. The sequence continues at coordinate 182,854,155 of JAYESD010000002.1, forward strand.
ACACTCAATTATGGCGGCGTGCAGGGTTTCCACTCGGTTGTACACCCTGGAGGGGGTGCAGCCTCATCATCAAACCCTTCATCAACTGTATAACCTGCAAAAACTCGTCAACTGCAAACGTGAGCATAAGGCTCAGCAAGAATAACCCGTCTCACTAGACATATGCAAAGGGGACACTAAACATAAGTAAGGTGAAGCATAAATGACTCGCCTACAAGTAGGTCCTTATAATCAGGTTTTATGTAGCAAATGACATTCTCTGAGCACAGCACATCATGGGCTCCACAATCAAACAAGAAACGCTTTACCGATGATATGACATGCCCAAAGCACATAATGCTATTACAGCTAAAGTATGGGGAAACTGTAAACTTTTAATTATACTATCTCTAAATCATACAAGGTTGCAAAGTAATTATAATTAAATACAATGGTATTTTCTGGGTACTTTAGTATTTACTACGTCACGACACAGTGAACAAGTGGTACTCTATTACTGCGAGGGACAGTGATTGCAATCAGGACACACCCGGACAACACGACACATACGTACATTCAGAAATGCCAGTGAATACTTCGCGCAGTACCTACGTAACACTTCAGTACTAGTCGTATATGGAAACCTTTCGCAAGACACTCAAATGCCGAACCGGTCAATCCGTCACGAGCAGGAGGTCCCTGCGTGGGGCGTACTCTGACGTGCCCACCAGCGGATTTACACCTTGCTGCCCTCAACCCACACCTATAAAACGGAATGGTATGCCTCGACACCCAAGTGACCAAGCTACGTCAGTTTATTGGATTCCATATGTACATTATGTAGCCGGTACAAGTCAAGCTTGTTCAGCGGGGCCGCACACGAAGCGGACTTTAATCGACAAAGGCAGGGCTATGCGACCGAGACTCAATTCTCGCCGCTTCCTATCCATTCCCTGCCCGGTCTCAACTTCGTTATATTAATCCATTTTCTATCTAACCAATCCTGTGAGATATGTTCTACATCTCTCGCGAGTAGATTCCAACTACTCGACTTCTACCGGATTTCCTATGCATTAGCAAAGAAGTTACTACAGGTCAAATTGTATCTCGTTCCAACCAATCCCTGGGATTTTTGGCCATGCAAGTGGAGTATCAATCATCCTAAACTTAATGCACAATTCATATACTATTCATCATAGTGATAAAGCAAAATTTTATAAATGACTTAAATGCAAACCGGGGCTTGCCTTGTTGCAGTTCAGAGTCTGAGTTAATATTTGGAAGGTGCTATTCCAAGGCTTTTGGCTCCTCCTCGACTTTGGTCACTATACGATATGCATATAACATGTATATAAATGACTTTGAAAAATTAATTATTACCAAGACCATAATTTAATCCATGGTGATCACTATATGATAGGGACCTTAATTGGCTTTAGAACTTTGATGGTATATACTAGGGAATATGATCAAAGCTCTTGCAAAGAACAGAAGATGATCAAAGTATATTGTTGTCTCTAAAATTATGGCAAGTATTAAATTTCCAAGAATTTTAAAGAAGAAACTGTAGCTTGAACATAGCTGCCAGTTGATAATCATGATAGAGGAAGTTGTCCTGGCTCTAGAAAAATTTGTTTCATAATTTTCGAAGCTTTGGTGAAGGAGTTATTTAATTTCTAAGTTGGCAATAATTTCTGGAATTATTTATATTTGAATTTTTAGCTTTTAAATAAATAGTCAGTTTGTAACTGATTTAGGACTATGATATTAGGTCAATTAAATCCAAGATTTTTACAGGAACTAGTATATGACAAAAGGAAGGTTCAGTCCAAATTTGAGACATAGTAAAGCAATTGAACATCTGTGAAAATTCAATAACTGAAAAAGGTAATTGAACTATACAGAGAGTTAAACAGGTGCAATGGCTCCCAAACTTTTTCTGGTAGTCTAGAATAGGGCACTAAATTTTATGTGAATTTTGGGGATTTTTCGGCTATCTTGTCTGGAAAAAATTTATTTGCGTTTGGAAAGATTATTTCCTACAGAATTTAACTGTGAGTTTCACAAAACCTAATTGGTACTGACAGAAACTAGATCTCAAGAGATTTCAAACAAAATTTGTTTGAAGATTTTTGGAGTAGTCTACCGAGAGATATTCAATCTAGAAGTTCGAACAATTTTCTGGAATTAATTTAATAACCTATTGGCGCCAGAATTCAAATTCAATCGGGCGGATCCCATGGGCCACGTGGCGTGCTCTGGTCAATGCAACACCGTGGTCCACAAATTTATTTGCGCACAGCCGCACGGAATCCCAGCCGCACCATGATCCCGCAGCCACTGGCAGGTGGGGCCCTACGGGGTTGTCTTCTACCTCGGGCCAACGCCCGCGCAAGGCGGCGCCCGCGGCGGTGACTCGCCGGCGAGCTCGCCGCCGGTTAAACCGACGGTCCAAACTCGCCCAAATCGCCGCCTGGGGGTTTTTGGAGTCGCTGAGCATGAAGGTGAGGTCGGTGGGACCAGAAACTCGCCGGAAATGGCCGTGCGACGGCGGCGGCGGCGGTGAGCACTCGGGCAACCTGGAACTCGCCCCAGAGTAGCTCAAACCACTCGGGATCTTCTTCAAAACCTTCCTGGGACAATGCAGATCAAGGAACTGGACATGGAAGAGGAGGAAACAATCGGAAACTATGAGCTCAACGGCGAACCGAGGTTTCCTCACCGGCGGTGAGCAAAACTCGATTTCCTCGGCCGTTGCTCGATAACTTTTAGGGGTTTTTGCTCAGGTAGGAGCGCTAGTACCTATAGAAACTATCTCTAAGCAATTGCAAAGAATATTTACTTGTAGAAATGGAATTGAAACGGAAACCTAGTGAGCTTCCTCACATCGGTCGGAAGGAAGAAGACCGATAACTTGCTCATTTATCAATGAAAAGGGAAATGGTTTGCACCGAGAGTTAGAGCTCGACTAGGCGCACCTTTAAGATTTTGGGATCGAGGCTTGAAACTGCACGGAACGACGGCGCACCACCTAGCAGAGGTGGGCGGCGATGATGGCGCGCGGCGGAGAAGAACCAGCGAGAGGTGGAGCACCGAACGGGGAAGGGGAAATATTGGAGCGACGGCCGGCCTTTTATAGCGCCGCGGCAAGCAAGCTAGAAGCTCGCTGGAGCTTGCATGCGCATGCGCTGTCGAGCGGGCGAGCGCCGGTGCAGAGATGGCAGGCGGCCGACCTGACCCATTCAGCGGACGCTGACCTGTGGGGCCCACAGGTCTGTCAGACCCCAACAGTAAAGTTAAAAATTCATTTAAAAATGGAAGATCATCTCCAAAAATCATGAAATTTTGTGGAGATGGTAAATGAATTATTCTGAACACAATGGTGAACTCAAATCTTATGTTCAAAGAAGTTGGAAAAGAATTTAAAATTCAGATTTGAATTTGATTCAAATTTGCTAAGCGCCTCAAATAAAATAGCAAATCAGCTCCTAAAATCCTGAAATTTTGCAGGCAAGCTATTGAGAATATTAGAAGGTCAAGGAAAAATTTAGAGCCTCTAATTTGAATACTTTTGGCAGGGCCAATTAGTACTGCACTTTAAATTGCCCTAATAAACTCCATCCATTTAATTCTAAAATCTGAAGAGGGGTGAATATAATCATTCTAGAATTAGTGGTGAAGTCCAATACTCATGTTAATAAAATTTAACCATGAGTGAAAGAAAAGTTTGGATGGTATTAAGTTCATATGTACCACTATATTGGATCTCTAATATAGTTGATCACAAAACTCATAACTGAATTTACAGGCCATAAAAGTGGGGTTTTACAATACGATGTATTGAAATATAATTGCTTTGCAACTATGATTGCTATAGATTAGGCTCACTAAAGTTACTGTTATTAAACATTTAAGCTGCTACTATTAACTTGAAAAATGATGATCAGCATATAAGTGAGTCATTTACTGCTAAATCTATTCCTATGTTAAGTATCCCTGCATGTAGAGTTCCATGTTTAGGTGAGACGGTTAAGTCTTGCTGAGTCTTCGTGCTCACGGTTGCTATATTAAGTTATTTCCAGGTGAGACGTATGAGGAAAGGTCTAAAGACGAGGCGATGCCCCCTGTCGGGGTATACTGCCGAATGGGAGCCCTGCACGCCGCCGTAAATTTGTGTGTTGCTAGTGTGCAGCTTCCGTGGGCTGGACGACTGTACTTTTGCATAGCTAGGCTAAGAGTTTAGCTATAAGTATTACATTCCGCTGTACATTAAGTATTGTAAAAGACTTCTGGTGTTTATATAATTCAAACTTTGTATTTTGTCGTATTCCTTTCATGTGTGCTGTTGGGTGCCGCATCGCACGGCACCACCCTCTACGATTCCTGGAAAGTGTGGACCCGATCCTCACAGGGAGAAAGTGCTTTTTGCTTCTCATCAACTTGTTGGAGCAATTGCCGATTGGTGGGATTTGTTATGCAACACCCATGAAAATTAGGAGAGGGTTACATGGGCTGAATTCAAGGAGAGCTTCCGTTCTCATTATGCGCCAGAAGGTGTTATGATCTTGAAGGGACAAGAATTTGAGAACTTGAGGCGAGGAAGATCGAGTGTGGGTGAATACCTCAATAAATTCACTCAACTTGCAAGGTATGCGCATGAGGATGTGAGTCGGGACAACCAAAAACAATACTTGTTCACGAGGGGTTTGAACAATGAAATCCAAGTGCAATTGCTGAATTGTGATTATGCCAACTTCCAGAAGCTTGTGGACAAAGCAATTATTGTGGAGAACAAGATCTGTGAAATGGAGAAAGACACCAAGAGGAAGGCGCCATATCAAAGACAGCAACAAGGAAGTAATGTGCGCCCTCGCTTTGCACCACCTAATGCGCCTTATTACAGCTCTTCTGCTCCAGTACAGCGCCCCGGTTATGCACCACTCCTAGCTCAGTTTGTGCAGCTGCACCCTGTCATGCAAGCGCCATTGCCTGCAATGCCTTTTGCACCTCGTGCCAATCTTCCTGGTGCAGATGCTTAGAATCAAGTTCGTTCCAATAATTCGGGTGCTGTTAGGAAGTGCTATACATGTGGAGAAGCAGGACACATTGCAACTCAATGTCCTAAGTCAGGCCTTGGTCAAGGAAGTAATGCTCAAAGGCAAAACCCAAGACCCAATGGAGGACGGCAACAAGGGAACCGTGGACAGCAGAATTTTGCTCGTGGCAATGTGAACCATGTCTCTACGGAGGAAGTGCAACAAGGGGATCATATGGTTATTGGTATGTTTCTCTCAAACTCCAACCCATCGACTATGTTATTTGATTCTGGAGCATCACATTCATTCATTGCATCAAAATATGTTGCCAAGTATAATTAGCCTATCTCTCATATGAAGTATACTCTATTAGTTAAGTCTCCTAGAGGAGAGATGAGGATAGACTTCTTTGCCAACCTCATTGTCTTGGATTCTCAAGGATTGAACATTATACATGGTATGGACTGGTTGAGGAAGCACAATGGAGTCACTGAATGTGCCACAAAGATGGTGAAGTTGACCAATGAGGAAGAGATCGCCGTAGAGTTTTAAGCATCTCAGCATGCACCGAAGCAAGTGGAGCTGAATCGCATGGATGGTGCCGCAATTGAGGAGATTCCACTTGTCTATGAACTATTGGAAATGTTTCCGGATGAGTTGCCAGGTATGCCACTTGATCGAGACATCGAATTTGTTATTTAATTAATACCTGGAACTGCACCTATAGCTAAGAGGCCATATAGGATGCCTCCTAAGGAGTTAGCGGAGCTCAATAAGCATATTCAACAGCAACTAGAAAAAGGTTTTATTCGCCCAAGCTCTTCACCTTGGGGAGCGCCCGTACTCTTTGTGGACAAAAAGGATGGGTTACAAAGGATGTGTGTGGATTACCAAGCTCTCAACGAGGTAACAATCAAGAACAACTACAGCTTGCCACACATAGAACACTTGTTTGATCAGATGAAGGGTGCTTGTGTCTTCTCCAAGATTGATTTGAGGTCGGGATACTTTCAAATATAGATTATACTACCAGACATAACCAAGACAGCTTTTAGGACATGGTATGGATCTTATGAGTATACAGTTATGTCCTTTGGATTGACCAATGCACCTGTGTACTTTATGTACCTCATGAATAAGGTCTTCATGGAGTACATGGATAAGTTCGTTGTGCCGTTGTTCATTGATGACATTATGATCTACTCGAGAAGCAAGGAGGAACATGAGGAACACTTGAGGCTTACGTTGCAGAAATTGAGGGAGCATCAATTGTATGCCAAGTTCAGCAAGTGCCAGTTTTGGTTGAAAGAGGTGTCGTTTTTGGGTCATATCATCTCGGAAGGAGGAGTATCGGTCGACCCCGAAAAAGTGAGAGACGTGTTGAAATGGGAACCCCCGCAGAATGTAAAGGAGATCTGGAGTTCTCTCGGAATGGTTGGACATTACCGCTGGTTTATCAAGGACTTTCCCAAAATAGCGAAGCCAATTACAGAACTGTTAATGAAGGGGATAGCATTCCAATGGACTCAAGCTTGTCAAGAAAGTTCTGAGGAGTTGAAGAAAAGGTTAACCACAGCCCCAGTTTTGGTTTTGTCGGACGCGAGCAAAAGTTTTGATATATATTGTGACGCATCAAGACAAGGGCTTGGATGTGTGCTCATGCAAGAAGGTCAAGTGGTAGCCTATGCATCGAGACAATTGAAGAAACATGAGCAGAATTATCCAATGCATGATTTGGAACTTGAAGCCATGGTACATGCATTGAAGATTTGGAGAGACTATATCCTTGGACATAGGTGTGAGATTTATACAGACCACAAGAGCCTCAAGTACATATTCACGCAAACAGATCTGAATTTGAGGCAACGAAGATGGTTGCAGCTTATCAAGGATTATGATGTGGGGATCAAATGTCATCCGGGAAAGGCTAATGTAGTGGCCAATGCCTTGAGTCGGAAAGGAGTAAGCCACCAACTCGCGGTTCGAGAGCTGCCATCCGAGTTATGCAAGGAGTTTGAACGGTTAAACCTTGGATTTGTGAATGAGATGGGAATAATGGAGTTAAATCCGACCTTGGAGTGGAAGATTCGAGAGGGTCAAACAAAGGATGAGGAAATTCAATAAACCAAGGAAAGAACCCAAGAGGGAAGGGAATTCAAGTTCGATGAGGATGACCATAGTACCGTATGGCTTGGAAAGTGGATTGTCGTGCCTAATGTGAAGCATATTCGGGATACAATACTAAAAGAGGCACATGACTCGCCATACTCACTTCATCCCGGCTGTACGAAGATATACAAGGATTTGAAGACATGTTATTGGTGGGCTAGCAAGAAAAAAGACATAGTTGAATATGTAGCATTATGTGATGTGTGCCAACGGGTGAAGGCGGAACATCAAAAGCCATTCTAATTATTGCAGCCATTAAAGACTCCGGAATGGAAGTGGGAAGAAATTGGAATGGACTTTATAGTCGAATTGCCACATACCCAGTTCGGTTATGACTCAATTTGGGTTATTGTGGATAGGTTGACCAAGTCAGCTCATTTTGTTCCTGTCAAGACCACCTATGCCACTGCAGAGCTAGCAGAATCGTATATGGAGAATATCGTATGCCGACATGGAGTACCCAAGAAATGAGGTCCAAACACTTGGTTCATGCCAACCTGACATGTTGCAAGAAGCTGAGAAACAAGTCCAGATTATTCGTGAAAACTTGAGGGCTGCTCAATCAAGGCAAAAATGCTATACGGACAACAGGAGAAGGAAACTAGCCTTTGAAGTGGGGGATTCTGTTTACCTCAAGGTGTCACCAGTGAGAGGTCATAAGAGGTTTAATATAAGAGGCAAGCTAGCACCTCGATACATTGGGCCATTCAAGATTTTGGACAAAAAGGGGAAGTAGCATATGAATTGGAGATGCTAGCTCATCTTTCCGATGTACATGATGTGTTTCATGTTTCCCACCTCAAGAAGTGCTTGAGAGTACCAGAAGGAACATGTGCCAATGGAAGAATTGGAACTAGGGCAGATTTGACTTATGCCAAGCAACCGGTCAAAATCTTGGAAACCAAGAAGAGAGTCACAAGGAACAAGATTATTAAGTTCAATGGAAGCATCACACAGAATCAGGGGCAACATGGGAGCTGGAGGATGATCTCAAGAAGGAATTTCCCTATCTCTTCTCTTTCGCGTCGAATCTCGAGGGCGAGATTCATTTTAAGGGGGTAGGTCTGTAACACCCTCATTTTCATGAATCATGCATTGCATAAGTTCATATACATGTTTAACATCAATCCACATAAAAAGGAATGAGTCTAAAATGAATTAGAAGCAAAACCGCACTTAAGAATTCTGGGAAGTGCGGACTAGTCCGTCTTTTGTGCGGACTAGTTCGATTTCTCTCTGACCTTCTTCGGACATGTCCGTTTTTGCTACATACTAGTCCATTTTTCTCTGTGTACAATGTTCGGACATGTCCGGTCCATTGCGGACTAGTCCGGTATTCCAATTCCTTGAAATTTTGCCAAGTCCCTAGACATGTCCGGACTTGTCGGATGTCTAGCGAACTTGTCTGTTTTCCCCTCTCACTAAAAGCGGACTTGTCCAGTTTTGGCCAGACATGTCTGTTTTTCCTCTGACTAAGTTCGGACTTGTCCAATGTCCAGTCCGGACTTGTCCGATATCTCTCTGACTAACTTCGGACTAGTTCGTCCCTTTTCGGACTTGTCCAGTGATCGCAATTCCGAGTTGATCTTTTGTTCCACGATGTGTCTTTGGGTTTTACCTTAATTGGGCCTAGGGATGTCGTGTCTAACTCTTTTTGGAGCCCATGTGGGACCACACACCGGCCTCCACCCACCCCAAACTCAAAATACATCAAACCCTAGCCCTCCACCCTTATATAAACAACCTCACCCCTTGACTTTACATCCTTTTGCCTCAATTGAAAGACCACAAACCCTAGTTCGTGGAGAGCCGCCATCAAGGTGGGAGAAGGAGATCCCGAGCAAGAAGAAGAGGAGGAGGAAACGGAAGAGGATCAAGACCTCCATCAATTTTTCGTTCTTCATCAACAATTCACCTTCATGTTCTTCATCAACCGTAAATCATTAAGATATAAGTGTTGCAACCAAAACCATTGATTCATTGGAGTTCTAAACACCTGGTATACCATCTACTTCCCTTTTCTCATGTGGATTCCATCCCGTTTCTTTAAATTCACATTGATCTAGAAAACCCTAATTCAGTGGTTCTGTGTAGGGCGGACTAGTCCGGTCCTTTAGTGAACTAGTCCGATTTTATTAACTGATTCTGCTGAATTAATTCTAAATTGATTCAAATCAATTATAGTCCTGTCTAAGCTTGTTAAAACTATTAGAACTAGATAGTAAACATCATTAACAACTCTTAACTAGTTTTTCTTTGCATTTACATTAATCATGCATGTCATGACATATTGGGTAATATATGTGCCTTTATTGATTGTAATTCTTGTCTTGTATGTTTATTGCATGGTTTAGACAGATTTGCACTAGAGAGTGCTACAGAGGACCTCCAGTACCAGAATTTTGAAGACTTTGACCCAAACCAAGCCCAAGAGCAAGGTAAGTGTCCTTGAATATATTGATCCTGTTTTTACAATAAATGTTTTGATTTTAAAACTGCATGCTTGTGTCAATTTCATGAGAATTCCTATGATAGGAAGTTTACTACCTTCATTTAACCACCCTTGTCACCTGGAATACTGGTAGAGAGTCGGGAAGGGCTTTTTACCTTTTTTCTTCGCTAAATTAAATGGGATGGGAAAGCAACTACACATTTAATTATGCATTAATGAGATAATGCTTAATATGAACTGGTCAATATGATATGGTAATGGGTGATCTAAGCAAGCCTGGATATGTGGATGGGTTGGAAGACATGGTGGTTGCTTTCTATAGATCTAAGGACCGGTTCATGCGAGAATAAGCTAGGACAACAGTGCCACCACGAGGCCAAGTATGGGTGCGGCGTAGCTGATTAACTAGGGTATTGCTAGTATTACGCAGATCATTTGGCGCACCGGGGAAGGGGAGTAGGATTGGGTTTGGACTTGAGGCGGGACTCCCTGGGATACGAATGACACAAGAGGGGGGCCCTTGGTTGAAGATGTGCTTAGTTGGAGACATCGCCACCGGTGAAACCTCAGTGGATCTGTACATGCTAGTAGTCCCTTTATAAAGGCTATTTTGTGATCTCTTGGCCATACACCAAAGAAAGTGTTCTTGGCATAAGGGAGGTTCTCTAGCCGTCGATGGGTGATGAAATCACAAACACATGGGTAAAGTGGTACAAACTCTGCAGAGTCTTAAAACTATCATGATAGCCGTGCTCCTGGTTAATAGCACCTGGACGACCTACATGATTAGAGGGGTTTTGGTATTGGGATTGTTTGGTACTGGTTATGGATGGTATTATGGTTTATGGCAATGGATATGGTTAATGGTAATGAGAAATCTGATATATCGATGATGGTAATGAAATATGGGCTGGTATTATGATAACTGCATGGTTTATGATGGGTTTACTTCACATACATACAATATATTGCTTTTCAAATGTTTTAATGTACTTTTCAGCACTTAGCCTTTATTATATTCGTTATTTGAATCAGCTACATGTCATACTTTCCACACTTGCTGAGTATGACATGTACTCACCGTTGTAATTCCCCACCAACTGTTGCAGGTCAGGATTGGGAGTATAACGATGATAATGTGGAGTTCTAGGCCGCACCTACCGTCAGCTTTGCATGTGATTATGCTTGGAGCCGCGCTACCCTATTTGCTTAGTTGCTTAGTTTGTTTAATTAGTTTATTTTCCACTGCATTAGTTCAACTTGTCATTAATATTCATTAGAGCTTGTATTCGAGAATATTCTGAATTTCTGTAATGAAAGTGGTTAATTAATCTTGTTTTGTGGTAATTTTCTGTATATCCTTTTGTGAATGCACTAGTGTATGTGTGTTGAGCGTCCTCGGAACACATATGCGTTCACATGGTTCATTTTCGGAATCGGGTGTCACAGGTTTCTAATAAGGTACTATTATTAGTGTTACCATTCGAGACATGGTTATAATCTGTTTATCGTTTGTTAATCACTTGTGTGTGTGTTAAACATCATGGGCACACATATGCATCACGCTTGATTCATTTTTGGAACTAGGTGTCACACTCACGATCTTGGAGGAGCTTGTGTGCTTGATCTTCAACTTCACTTTGTATGTCGTGGTCGTTGTCATGGAGTTGTCGCGGGTTGCTCCTATCACCCATGGGAGTGTCCTCACATACACTCCTCCTCCGTGGACTTGTCGTAGCAACAGAGGAGGGACGAACACTTGTGTCTCCACCATTGCATGAGCTTGCAGCCTCCTTCCTCTTCCCAAACAACCTCTTCATTCCTTTCATAGCCACAACAAGCAAGAACACGACAAAGCAAAACTTGAAAGAGGTGTTGTTAGTAAATAGCAAAATCAGCGATGAATTTTCCCATAAATAACTTGAGAGAAAATTGCAAATGCAAACAAAAGAAAATATTTTTGGGTTGGATTTGAGCAAGAGTGCTTCAATGATCAGCAAGAAAACAATGTGAGCAAAGAGTAACTTTGGAGAGGTGTGAAATGACGTGAAGTGTGAAGAGGAGTGCTCCTCAAGGCCACCATTTATAGTGTACACTCCCCAACGGTCATAAGAGGATCAAATGTAGCTGTTGGAGAAGAGAGAGCCAAATTGGCCCTTTGCCCATGTTGGCCGAACAGGGGGGGTTTGCCGCACTGCAATGTGGCCCCCCCTGTTCCCCTTTTTGGAAGGTGGCTTCCCAACAGCTATAAAATTAGCATCTTGGTGAAATGCCACATTTGCAGCTTAGAAAATTGTTTTTCAAATAAAACCCTTTTTTCAAAACCAACAATTTTCTTTTTGTGAAAAATCAAGAAATAAAAATAATAGTTTGAAATATATGATTCTCAACTTGCTAAGAAAAACCAAATATGCAGTGGGGAAAATCAAACTATGTGGGGAAAAACCAAATGAGAGAGAAAAGAAAAATCAAAGAAAAGATAACCACCAATTTAACCTATTGGCTAGGTCTCACCACCGTTCTATGAGATGGATATTTCCTCCTTCTTAATTTCTTGACACCCGGGCCCGGAGGGATGGGCTCGAACGGCTTGTCTTGCTTCTTCTGCCATTCCTTCTTTGGCGGCTTGGTGGAATTCGGTCTTTGGGGAGGCCCGGACTTCTCCGTATTCTTGGGGTGTCGGCGTGGACGATAAGACGGGTTCTTCGCATAAATCAAATGAATCATGAATGCAATGAGCGGATCCACCTTTGGAGGGGTGACTTCGACCACTTGAATGTGTTTTTTTAACATTTGCCCCATAGTTGATGCGAATCATGGAGCATTGCTCCAACTTTGGGCGAAAGTTAAACTTCTCCTCCTTGTCATTGATATGGAAGGGATTTCCCAGCTCCCACATCTATGCGAGCCTTCGCGGTACTAAGGAATGGGCGTCTGAGAATGAGCGGTGTATCCTTCTCTATATCCATGTCGAGCACCACGAAATACACAGGTATGAAGAAATTCCGGATTTTCACGGGAACGTCTTCAGCAATACCCGTAGGATAACGGACTGAAGAATCAGCCAGTTGGAGCTGCATTAGTGTTGGAGTGAGCTCTGTGAAGTTTAGTTGGTCGAAGACCACCTTGTGCATCACACTCACACTTGCTCCAAGGTCACAAAGTGCCTTGTCGAAGTAGTGAGCACCAATCGAGCAAGATATGAATTGATATATACGGTCCTTCAGCCTGTTGCCTTCTCGTAGAGGCATCATGTTTACATTTTCCACGGGAGGTTCAGGTTGTCCTGGCGTCTTTCCATTCTCAGCTGGTGGAACAGCAGCTGTCAGTTGAGACAACTGATTCTCCATCATCAACTGTTGAAGCTTAATTGGTTCTTTAAGGCCGAGGATAGTCCTTCAATCTTGGCATTAATGCTTTCTAGGGTCTTGTCATTAGTCGACAGTTTCTTTGATAGAGCATCATTGATCTTCATCTGGCTAATGGCAAGCTCTCTCAAGTTGGGTTGATTTCCATTGTTGCCATTGTGTACCCTCCTTGAAAGAAAGGGTGTGGTTGGCCCCACCCTTGACCTCCTGTCGATAGCCATTGTTGTTCCCATTGTTGGCAATGTATAAGGCATCCTCATGAGTTTTTGGGCAGTCATTGCCCAAATGGCCTGTCTTGCCACATACTTCATAGGTGATGTGAGTCTAGGGCATAGGAATTGCCACATACGTCCCCATTGGCTTGTCCATCTATCTTCTTCGTGAGGAGGTCCAATTTGGCATGGATCATGTCAACCTCCTTCAAGGTGTGCATGCCTTGATGATGGGTATGGAGACGCTCGTCGCTCCAACCCATGTTTCACACCATCTTTTCAATTAAATACTTGGCTTTGGGCACTGTCAATGAGAAAAAGTCACCCCAGCAGCTGCATCGACATGGTCACGGGCGGAAGGGATCAGCCCGTTGTAGAAGTTTTGGATAATGAGCCAGTCATCCATCCCATGGTGGGGACAGGCCAGGGAGTACTCCTTAAGCCTTTCCCAAGCCTCGGGAATAGACTCCTTATCGTCTTGCGATAAGCTGGAAATTCTTCCACGTAGGGCATTTATCATGACCAACGGAAAGAACTTGGCGAGGAATGCCGTAGAATACTTCTCCCAAGTGTAATAGCAATTCAGTTCGTGTAGAACCACTATTTCGCTCTCCCAATAAGGGATAACAGAAACATCCTAAGACGAACGACATCAAGAGATACGTCCTTGATCTTAAAAGTGTTGCAGATCTCAAGGAATTGTTGCAGGTGAGCACTTGCATCCTTGTTAGCCTTCCCACAAAATGGTTTGTCTTGCACCATAGTGATTAGGCTAGTCTTGATTTCGATGTTCACGTCTCTGGTGTTAACAGTGGGCCCAACAGGAACATTGTTAGCAGAGTGAGACGAAAACTCTTGAGGGATCTTCTGGGCCATTGGCATTTCGGTTGTTGGTGCAGCAGCGCTGACTTGCTTTGTTGCACGAGGATTTTCAGGAGTAACGACACGAGGTCGATCTCTCTGAAGGGATTCGAGATATTCAACAAAGTTTTCTGGCAAGCGAAAACCCGACATACACTACCCAATTTTCACATAAAATGCGAAAACAAAGAAAGTTTATCCTACGAAAACCTACCAAGGGTCCTATCCTATTCACTCAATCATGCAATACTTTAGCTACCTTCCACTGCAACGGCGCCATAAATGCTTGATGACGTTTATTACATCACAGATAAAAATCCACAAGCGCTTGGAAACTATAAAAGTAGCATTTCCCCTTTAAGAGTATTCCAAAGGGTTTCATTTATATTTTTTCCAAATGAAGGCTAAGTGGAAGCATAGCAATCATCAAATGAAAAGTGTAGATTGGTCTAGGTAAGGTTCTAGTGAAGATGAGGAAGAGATATGTAGAGGTAGTATGACACACATAAGAGCATCCTATTCTAAGGGGGATAAAAGGGTCAAGGAGGGATTAGGCTAAGAGTTAGGGAGTTGCTCCTACAATGCTTCTAGTATACATATACATAGCCTAAGTTAGATACTAATGATCATGTCAATGATGAGTTCTTATGCTAAGCTGTTCAACACATCGGGCACGGGTTTAGCCCTAGCAATACTAGGACGACTCACGCATAGAGCCCGTGGCATAAACGAACATGGAGGATTACAAGGACAGATAGGGTTGTCACCACCTACTTCCTACCTCTTCAATCCGTGGGTCTCCAAGACATCCAACACTACTTAACTATCCTAGCACCATGCTAGCATATTAAGTAAATACATTAGGAGCCTAGGCACATGCCATCCTAAGGCAATGACTAACCTAAACATCGTTGAACCAATGTTGGAACATAGCATAAGTAATTCATATATACATGGTCATGTCATAACTAATTAGACTATAGTGGGGGTTTGTAGTGTTTATGGTGATATAATGAGAATGGTATAGCATAATCATAAATACTACTCCTACCACATACATGGAATCCACAATCAAACAAGAAATGTTTCATCCAAGTATATGAATAAAAGAAGACTAAAGATAACATCTTTATTAACAACAAAGTCACAAAAAAATAGGAACATGAGAGCCTTACCTTTCCCAATTTGGAGTTGGGAAGAGAGAGACTCTTCTACTCCTTCCTAACTTGGACTATGGACCAAAGGCTCTCCTCTCTACATCCTAAACCCTTCTAAGCCTATGGAGAATAGTGGATAAAATGGAATGAATACTCAAGTGGTGTGTGTGTGAAGTGAGGGTAGGGGGTCCTATTTATAGCTGCAGAAGGGTCGGTTCCCACCACCAAAAGCACACGAATAAGTCTTAATCGTGATCAGGGCACCACAGGGAGTCGACACGTGGACGCTGACCAAGTTTGGTGCCAGGAAGGCGTCGGCCGAACCACCACATCGACCGAACAGAAAGTTGGACCAATTCTGGTGTGCTTCCTCGGGGTGACTTCCAGGTGGGTTCCATTGACTAATATGGGTGATACACCGTTGGATGGCCTTGGATTCTTCTGTTTGTGGGACATTTGATCCATGTGATGCCACATGTTGGCGCTTGATTGGCTGGGATGATATTTTATAGGATTGATCCCCCTCTTTTACCTCAATTCCTGCAATAAATGCCTGCATGCACTATTTCTCCAAGGACAAGTGGCAATAGGTTAAATAGAAAGGTGATGTGTGCAAGAAATGATATTACCTTCACATAATTGAGTTATATTGACGGGTGAAATTAGTATATAACAGCCGTCAACACAAAGTTGGATGTCCTGCACACATGACAGAGGAGGTATAACTTTGCTCACCGGTTACCTCTCTTTTCTCTTTAGCTTTGTTATACCTTACGATCCTGGGCTTGTATGCCGGGCTTGGGTAATTCGATGCGCTAGTCCTCGGGGTATGGCTCCCGCCTCACCTAGGGTGTGAGCCTTTCGGCCCCAGTACTCAGCCGCAGCGCTGGGAGGTAGGGTGTGCACGCTTAGGGTACAACACCAGGCTAAGCAGGCTACACACCTTGGACCTCCGACTTGGTGTAGGCCTTTCGTGGGAGGGCATCTAGAGCCACAGGACCCTAAGTAAGGGGGCAGCCATGAGACCCCATAAAACATTGCAGGTACCTCAAGCAGGCCCGCCTGCAGTAGAATTGCATAACTCCACCAGGAGCAAGACATAGAGAAGATAACACCGTATATGAAGACAATATATATGAATACGAGCATAGTTTGATGATCATAAAATTAATGAGTAATTAAATGAACATACGAGAAGCATGGGGCAAGACAGTGATTCTTTTAAATTGGGATTCATAGGAGGAGGCAGGCTTTACAAAAGAAGTCAATGACCCGCTTCTAGATGACAAGGGAGGCAGAGTGTACATGCTTAGGGTTCTACACCAGGCTAAGCTGACTGCGCACTCTGGACCTAACCCTCCTGGAGCTTGGTTGTCTTGTGTGCTGCTCCTGGACTCTATGACACCTTTACACTGTCCTACCATTAAGCTAGGGGTAACTTACAGGGGTGCTCTATGCTCCAAGGGTATCTATGACGGTTGCCAGGAAACATGTCAACAAGAGGCTCCAGAAAGGCAATGAGTAGATGTTTCTATTTGTTGCCTAGGCCCCCGCTATGCGAGTGGTCTGGGCAGCGCCGGAGCTGATCTTGACAGCTTTGACGGGGACATCATTGCTGTAGGAGGGCTGCAGACGGGGTGCAAGCGCTAGCGCAAGCTCAGCAGAGGCTGACTTGGTACAATGTCGCTCGGAGCAGGTGCTGGAGCTGATGCAGGTGCTTGGAGCTTCTCCAAGGCTGACACCATAGGGCTGACACCACAACAGTGCGGTCACTATGGATCTTGAGGACACTGGAGGGGGTTGACATCTTTAAGATGAGGTAGTCGTAGTGGTCTACGGCCATGAATCTGTACAGGGCGGCCTATCGATGATGGCCTTGAAGGGGAGGCTGACCTCCGCGACGTCGAATAGGATGTTCTATGTCCTGAAGTTCTCAGGTGTCCCAAAGGTCACCCGGAGGTGGATGTTGTCGTACAAAATGATGTTCCCTGGTTCCACCCACGAGAACAGACTCGAGGGGGTGAGCTTGGACACTGGGATCTACAGCTGGTCGAATGATGCATGGCTAATGAGGTTGAGAACGGCCCCACCATCTATCAAGACATGGTGGAGCTTGACATTGGCAACGGTGGGGGCGACGAGGAGAGGAAGGATCTAAGCTCCTGCAATGTTCTTGGGGCAGTCGCAAGCATAGAAGTTGATCGGCGTCTCCTTCCTCTTGTTGTGCAGCGCTGGAGTGGGATAGGAGCTACTGAGGCCACCGCTCGATGTAGGGTCTTGACCGTGTTACGGGACGCGGGATACCAAGACCCCTCGAAGATGACATGGAGTGTCTTGCAACGCTCGTGGTCGCTGCTAGCGTTGGAGTCCTTGTCTTGGTGGACCGCCTTGATGGCCCGTTCAGGCTTCGGGTACTTCATCTCCTCATCATTGTCGACCTTGGGGTCAACCTTCTGCTTGCCCTCCCACTGGCGGAAGGGTGCGCCTTCAGGGCGCTGTTGCGCCCCTCTCTTGGTATCGCTCAACGCACCTCTTGATATCCCGGCAGTCACTCGCATTGTGGTCGTGAATCTTGTGCACCAGGCAGGGCTCAACGCCATTGTCAGCATCAGCTGGCTTGTGCAGGCGTTTGTCGGGGCATGGAGGTTTGGAACCACCGATCTCAACTGCTGTAGCAACGGGTTCCCATGTAGTGGCTTGTTCTGGCCGCCGCCCCGGTTCTTCTTCTTGTTTTCTTTTTCCCACTACCTTGGGTAGCGGCACCTTCACCAGTCTGGCCGGTTTTACCCACCCCGACGCGGGATGTGAGTGCCAGTCATGGCCTTCTGCCACCCTAGCACACCGATCGGCATTGGCAAAGAGCTCAGAGACGTCTTGCACGTTGTGCATGGCTAACTTCTCGAGCATCTTCTTATCCCGCACACCATGTAGGAACGCTACTATGACAGAAGCATTCAGATGTTGGGGATAGAGTTCCTTACCTAGGAGAACCACTGGATGAACGATTGTAGCGTCTCCGCGGGTTGCTAACGGATGGCATGGAGGTCAAGCTTGGTGTCAGGACGATTGTAGGAGCTGCCGAAGTTCACTGTGAATTTTCGGCAGAGCTCTTCCCAAGAGGTTAAGGACCCCACAAGCAGGTTCATGAGCCATAACTATGCCGAGCCAGTCAATGCGACGGGGAAGTAGTTCACCAGGATGAGCTCATCCGCTCCTTTCGCAAGGAGTGTCATTGTGTAGATCGGCAGGAACTTGATGGAGTTGATGCTTCTGTCAATCTTCTCTGACATGTGTGGCTAGAACTTGTGTGGCAACGTCGTTATGGAGGTGCGGAGCCAGGGTTGTGTACCCTCCGATGTCCTTCATCGGAGAAGAGTATGGTGCAGCATACCCTAGGGGTGTCTGATGTTGTTGACATTCCTTACATCACGGATAAAAATCCGAAACCGCACGGAAACTATCGTGTAGCACTTCCCTTAAAGAGTGTTCCCAAGGGTATCGAATCCAAGGAACGTGCGTGCTAATCTTATAAACTAATTCACCCAAGGAAACAAAGTTGTTTGGTAGGCAAGGAACATAGAGGAATTCAATGTATTGATTCCAATTCCAAGAGATTTGCGGTAGCTCCTTGCTTCGATCACTGGTTTACCCGTAGCAATACTAGGACAACTCCCGCGAAGAGACTATGGCATAGCCCAACGTGGAGGATTCAAAGGACAGATAGGGTTGTCACCACCTATGGCCTACCTCTTCAATCCATTGGTCTACAAGATATTCACTGGTGATTTCTAACCTAAGCACCACACTTACGTTCTAAATCACTACTCTAGTTGTATCGAACACGAAGCTACAACTAGAGCCTCTAATATATTAAATCAATGAACCCACAAGTAACTACTTGTACAAACTACATTGAATTGGAAATCAAACTTGAGATGAATTCACAAGGCTTACTTGATTTTGAATCAAACCTTTGTAGGAGTACAAGTGTAGAAGAGGAACTTGACAAGCCCAAGCCTCCTCCTCCTAGACTCTTCACCACACTCTCCTTCTTGGCAGCCTCTAGGACTACTCTAAACCTTAGGAGTGGTATTCTATTCTCAACTTTTGGTGTGTGTGTCTATGTGAAGGGAGGTGCAGGGTGCTATCTATAGGTGAAGGTGGGTTGGTTCCCACCACCAAATGTGTGTGATTCAGTCATCCCCGCCACCTGGAAGCCACGAGGAGTCGACAAGTGTCAGTTGACCGAGTTTGGTGCCAGGAACAAGGGGTTCGGCCGACCTAATCTCTGCACTGTTTGGCGTGTGCTTTCTCCAGGTCACTGCCGGGTGGGTTCTATTCACTGATATGGGTGATACATCGTTGGATGTCCTTGGATACTACTATTTGTGGGCCATTTGACCATGTGATGACACGTGGCATCGCCTGGTTTGTCGGAATCAAATTTAATGGATTACTTCCTGCATGTCTTGGTATTTTTGGGTATTAATTCACATTCATACAAATAAACACCAACACTTCTGAAATTGGTTAGTAATTAACCGTATCACTATGTTGTGTTTCTCTTTGGGGCACATTATGAGGTGAATTGACGGTCTAAATATGGCACTTAAGGACTGTCAACAAATTTCCCCACACTTAGTCCTTTGCACGTCCTTGAGTGAAGGCAAGAAAAAGAACTAAGGTGTTGTCATAAATTTGTTGTAAGTTAGAAAATCAGAATACTAGATATTTCAACTTATACCTCATCTTACGAGTTCCCTCTTTGGAATGTGGCTACCACATCGATCTTAGGTGTTTGAAGAGTGGAATGTTTAGAATGTAGTTCCCTTGAATCTTCTCCTGCTGAAATGACTTGACAATTTGCTATATTTAGAAAGTCAAAGAGAAAGTTTCCTTTTTCTCTCATTTGGAATCTCTCAAATCTCTCAAAGTGTTTTGATCCTCACCTTGGCATGTTTTACCAATTTTGTCCCTATGCTAAGTATGGGTATATCTGTGGCTTGGTGGGGATAAATGTGGCGCACATTGCAATTCATATATTACAAAGTCAAAAACTAGATCCTATGAGAGACCTATGCAACAAACAATTTGACAAACAAAATCGTTGTGCACATGAATGTAATGGATAAATGTGGACTCCATGAATTTTCTCTTTAAGGATGAAACATGGCAACTTTTATCTTCTTCTATTTTCTTCATAGCCATTTCATCTACTCCTTTTTATTTTTCTAGAGAGATTGATTACCATAATGTATGGAGTTTCTTCATGGGTGGATGAATGGTGGATGCAAATTCTCAATGTGAGAAATTTCACATGAATGGGGTGCACAAGAATTTCTAAGTCGAATGTTCATGCATGTCACTCAGCTGGGTCACGAGTTTGACAAAGTTCAATGAAAAGCAAAGTAGCATATGCATGAGGTTTTCAAGAGATTGTATCATATGGCCTTGATGGGTATTTAAATCTCCAATGAGAGAATTAGGTGAAGTTCGAGAATCCAAATTTTTGCAACTATCAAAATCAATTTCAAGCAAAGATATATCTACTCGAGTAACTCATTTACCATATCGCACTAGTCAAATACTTAGATGACATGTTTTTCCTACTTTAATTGTGGGAATCATGAACAAGGCAATAAATCAAAATGTTAAGTTTTCAAATTTTCAGCTTAAGCAAATTTTGATTACCATGTTTTAATTTCAAGTGTTGAATTGATTTATTTTAAATATTCAATTTTAAACGGTAAATCAATCAAATAGCAGGGTGGCACGTATATTCGGAGATATGAGATCCAAACTGAACTTGTGGAGCAAAACATGGCCATGTGGGGCCCACATCAGTTTGGCCGAACAGGGGGTTCAGCCAAACCCCCTCTGGCCTCTTTGGTGCTCCGTTTCGACGTGTCGTATGTTCGGTTGCGACATGTTTCGGGATGCAACGCTAATTTTGCATGTCAGGATTTCACGATTTGGGGTGCCTCCCCCACACTTATTCCCTGAATTCTTTATTCAACAAAAATAAACTAAAGGGGGAACTTTACCGGTGTTAGAAAAACCGGTAGGCTCACTTTATTGAATTCAAAAATTGGGGATGCTTGCATTATTCAATCTAAACTGGAGGAATAAAAATTTTAAAATAAACTAAACTAGTAAGTGTCCTATGTTATTGGGACATCTAAACTATAGTGCGTTGTAGATGTCGGGCTCCCCAATGTCATTGCATAAACACTGCAGCTTGGCGCCCATGCCACAACGAACAACATCAATCTCCTCCTTGAGGGAGATGAGTTCATCCTTCAGCTCTGCCCTCTCGATGTGCCCTTCAGCCACTAAGTCAGATAGATTCTTGTTCTTGAAACAGAGAGAAGCTAACTCCTCAAAATATTGTGCCACTTTAGGGGCACGAGGAGATTTCTCGTTGTTGTCCTCGAATGGGCTAGGTGGCCCATTGATGGCAGGCGACGAGAGGTAATGCCTAATCTTGGAGGGCGACGAGTCGGTCAACTCCTCCATCGCAAAATTATCCATGTGCTTGAAAAAGCCTTTTGCATAGCCTCCCTCAGGCTTACACACCTCGAGGATAATGAGGCGGTCTCCCATACGCTCCGGTGAGTTACACATAGGTGACCTGTAGTGCTTGCTCACTAAGTCACCGCCCTTGGTCTTTAGAGTGTACAAAAACCCCTCGCCGGGCTGTAGCTTTGGGAGAGACTCATCTTTTTTAGGAAAAATACGGGTTTTGACTGGCTTAAGGCCATCCACAGTTGGACGACGTGTAGGCGTTGTCGACTTCATGGACATCCTCCGAGGGGAGAGCGATCATGCAGCACCACGAGGTGTGGTGCTACACCCAAGTGGAGTCGTCATCAGTGGAAGGATCATTGTGAGAGGTTTACATCTAATGCCATGACGGATTCCAATGCGGGGGTGGTGGTGTCATTGGTCGGCACGACGTCTCCGCTCAGATTGAAAGTTGAGTTACAGGAGGCATGTGGGACAATTTTCTTGTCGGCCATGACTCTGATGGGAGTAACAGGAGATGAATGTTTTTTCTGGGAGGTGCAAGGTTCCCCTCTCTATTTCCGTCATTAAATAAGTTGGGAAATATACGATAGCATCGAGAATATTATTGGATAAGTCAAGAGAGTCCGCATGAGAAAGCAGAACGTTGGCGGCACGAAGAACCTTCGGCCGAACCCCTTTTGGCTCCGTTCGGGTCGAGTTTTCAAGGGTCGACTCAATGGGCCCCATAAATGATTATTTGTATGGGCCCATCAGTTGGACGCGGTGAATTTAGACAAAATGTAAAGAAACGGCGTGAAAATCAATAAGATTTATCACGTCTGTTTCTTTTTCTACCTCTTCCTGGGAGTCAAGAAATAATTTGAGTCGGTGTCCATTCACATTAAATAGCTGACCATCATCACCTTGGTGTGTGATTTCTCCATGGGATGAGGTTTCTATTACAATGAAAGGCCCTTCCCATTTACTTCTAAGCTTCCCATATCCGAAGAGTTTAACCCTAGAGTTAAAGAGCAAGACTTTATGTCCAGGTTTGAACTCTTTTGGAGTGATCCTCTTATCGTGCCATCTTTTGATTCTTTCATTGTAGAATTTGTCACTATGATACGCCTTATATCTCCACTCTTCCAACTTGAAAATTTACTTTAGTTGGTGTTTTCCGGCTTCATAGAGGTCCATGTTCCACCGCTTGATGGCCCAATAGGCTCTATGTTCTAATTCTACAGGAAGATCACATGTCTTCCCATAGACAAGCTAGAATGGAGACATGCCGATGGGTGTTTTGTAAGCAGTACAGTAGACCCACAATGCATCAGGTAGCTTATGCTTACATCCTGTTGCCATTTAAAAGACGGTCTTTTGCAGAGATGTTTCAGCTTGACCACTTGTTTGTGTGTGGTATGGAATAGCAATATTATGCTGGACACCAAGCTCCCTCAATAAGTTTAGGAAAGTCTTATCTATGAAATAAGACCCTCCATCACTTATAACCATACGGGGAGTGCCAAAGCATGGGAAAATGATCTCATTGAACATTTTCCTAGCTTGCTTGGAATCAGCATTTTTGCATGGCAAGGCACATAATCCACGGCCACCAGAGTAGGGTATTATGCTCCGGCAGCCCCAACCACGTTAAACCACCGTCTCATCATCTCTCATACGCGCAATCTCTCTCGAAGACTAAGCCCTACTGATCAAGAACCTCTGCGGGCTGCTCCCGTAGCAGGTCCGATGGAAGTGTCGCAAGAATACTTCGACAACTGCTGAAATTGAATCACTAGAATCTGAAACTAATCAACTAAAATATTTTATTCCTAGTGATGATTCTTGTTCCTCTTGTGAACTAATATATGAACAATTGTCCTCTCTAAGAAGTGTGCACACCTCCACTCTTGATAAGCTTGAACTTGAAATGGAAAGGAACATAAAGCTTGCTACACTTAATGATAAAAACATGAAAAATGCTAGTTCTTTTACAATTAATTTGAATTTTTCTATCTATGATTATCTTAGTAAGAAACTACATGATGCTAGGAAAGAATTTCCATTTTGAATAATACTTTACGTTTTCATGAAATTAATTGTTGATAAAATTGCAAACTAAAAGGAAAAAATTCATGTGAAAACTGACTAGACATGTCCAGAAAACTTGATGACATGCATAGGACACTATGTGAGACCTAGGTGCTTAATACATTGGCAATTGTGTTAAAAGTGAGGGTTTACAGTCAAAGTTTTGAGTATACCCGAGAAGCCCATTTTGGATTTTCCGAACTTGCGCGAACACACTTTGCACTATACGAATTCAGCGGCATGTGAGGTGCACTTTCTTTTCACTTGGGATTGTCCGAACTTTTTTTTGTATAATGCATAGCAGTTGTTTGGACTGTCCGATCTTTCTATGTGCTGAAATAATCGAGCAGTTGCTATGCTTTTAATTGCAATGGTTGAAAATTGCTTTTTCCTTATGGGAAGTTTGTTCAGTATTCATTGAAAAAGTTTTTTATACTTTTTGGCTGATCATGGTGTATATTATCTTGCTATGTTTGCAACATGCTTATTTGAGGCTCTCACATAAGGTGTTGTGGTTTTCGAACTAATGAGAGTCAAGTCGAGGACTTGTGCTCGAAAGAATTTGTTGTTTGTTCATGTGCAGGTGTTGCTTGAGGTCAAGACATGGATGGTGATGGTGATCCATTGAACTAGTCTTAGAGAGAAGATGAGGTTCAACAACCTAGTTTGGGAGGAATTATGGTTGAGTTGATCAGGAGGTCATGCAACATGTTTGGGTCAAGAACAACGCATATGAAGGTATCGTGGACATTGTTGGAAGGTGTTTGCACGTGTTCAAGGGATGCATGGATGTAGCAACATGGTTACAAGTCGTGATGAAGAGATATGGACGTGAAGATATGGCCGGAAAGGTCCAACCAGCTGGATTATGCCTCAAGTTGCGGCTGAGGCGGTTATGGTTCGTTTATGGAAAGTTTTGATTTAGGTAACGTTCGATTTCGTGTTGGTCATGAAGTCTAGTTGTTTTAGAAATGTGTGGGATGTTCCTAAGGTGTTTGGAAGTCTCAAGATTGCTTCTACCTGCATATGGAAGAGTCTTGAGCAGCTATGGAATGTTTTAGTTGAAACGGAGTAGGAGTAGGAGTCCTCAGTCCTAGTGTTGATTGGATTGGCCTAAGAGCTAG
This sequence comes from Tuctoria greenei, assembly GCA_036927565.1. Classification (NCBI taxonomy): domain Eukaryota; kingdom Viridiplantae; phylum Streptophyta; class Magnoliopsida; order Poales; family Poaceae; genus Tuctoria; species Tuctoria greenei. Next base: position 182,879,111 of record JAYESD010000002.1, read on the forward strand.
TTATATAAGCAAGGAAGGCTACGAGCCTTGGGTGCAAGACTTTGGTCTGTTCTTCTTGTGGTTCTTTGAATAAAATTAGTAGTCTTAGAGGAGCTTTTGTGCCTTGTTCGTCCGACTTGATTTTGGCAAGTTTTTCTCGTCGAGTTTCTGGACAGCCAGACGTTGCATCAATGTTTCAATCATAAATCGAGTTCTACAGATCTAATTGTTGTGATTCTTTTTGTGTTGTCTTAAATACTTGATTATATATCATCTATGAAAATTTTATGGTCATTAAATTTGTGGTTTTTTACCTACACGAGTTTCTTTCTAGCGTAGTAGATCTGATTCTAACTCGAGTAGAACAAATTGACCTTTGCTCAGGGTTTTGATCATAACTTGGTTTTTACTCGACGGTTTGTTATAATTCTTGTACTGGTGTCTTGGTGACTTGATTCTCTACAATCTTCACTACTTTTGTCATGGTTCACCATATTTAGATTAGTCGCACACACTGGTTTCTCCAACAAATTGATTTTTGCCAAGGTTTTTGTAGGTTCCATTGGAAAAGTTTTAATCTACTATTCACCCCCTTGTGCTAGCTTTTCATGTGCTTTTCGATCCTGCAATCGCTATCAGAGCCACGGTGCTCTAATCTTTGTGATTTACACATCTTTTGACTAATCGACATGGAGAAATACTCTGTAAAACCTTGTGTGTTCGATGGCGTTGATTTTTAGGTTTGGAATGTTCACATGGAAGCTAACATACAGGCGCAAGGTTTCACAATATGGGAAAAGGTCTTCAAGCACTTTGTCATTCCTTCAAACGGTGAAGTTACGGCTGCCAACATGAGAGACGTCGGCAACAATAACAAAGCATGCAACTTGATTATTCAAGGATTGACTCAAAGTGACTTTGATCGTGTTGCACACCTCTGATCCGCATATGATTTGTGGAAAGCATTGAACGACTACCAAGAAGGATCTAACACGATCAAAGAGGTATGTCAAGATATGTTCAAGAAATAATACATGCATTTTGAGATGCAACCCAGTGAGTCGATCGATGATTTATTTGCTCGCTTTAATAAAATTCTCAGATACTTATGTAGTGTCAATGTTAACTTTTCAGATGCTAAAAATGCTAGGCAATTGTTAGGTGCATCAAACATGTCAATATGGGAGATGAAAGTTACATCTATTTGTGAGTCCACTATCATAAGTACACTTACTTTAGATGTGCTATATTCTAAGCTGAAAACTCATGAACTTGACATAATCTCACATAAAAATCACAACAAGTCTCTTGCATTTGTTTCACAATGTGACATGCCTAGTTCTAGCCAATCTTCATCATGTGGTACACTTGCTTTGCTGTCTTCTCTAACCCTTGAACAAATTGAAGAGTTCCCAAAGAGGAGCTAGCACTTCTCTTTATTCGGTTCTCAAAAGCATTGCAAAATTTGAGAACTAAAAGCAGAGGAAGTGGTGGTTCGCAACGATGCTTTGAATGAGGTAAGATAGCACATTTTCGTACAGATTGCCCTAACCTTTCAAGTCCTACTACCCATGATGAAAAGCAAGCGAAGTTCAAATCCTCTTCTGGAAACAACAACAAGAATAATAAGACTTTCACAAAACGGCAAGTGATGGAACACATTCTCTCTACACTCCTAGCGAACAACTCAAGCGATGTGTACTCCAGGAGTGATGAAGATGAAGACAACTTGGCAAATATGTGTTTCATGGCGGGCAACTCAAGATCAAGTATGGAGGAAGTAGAACACAATAGCGACAATGAAGAGGTATGTCCCACTTGTGGAGAAATTGTGATGCTATTTATCGTTCCACTGTTGTTCTTATGAAAAAGGACAAAAAACATAGGGACAATGCTATTAAAATTGAATACTAGAATCTTAAATTAATCGGCTAAAATCTTTGATTCCTAGTGATGATTCTTGTTCCTTGTGTGAATTGATATATGAACAATTGTCCTCTCTAAGAAGTGTGCACACCTCCACACTTTATAAACTTGAACCATAAATAGAAAAGAACAAAAAGTTTGCTTCACTTAATGATAAAAACTTCAAAGATCCTAGTTGCTCTACAATTGATTTGCATTGTTCTAGCTGTGATGATCTTAAATAGAAACTACATGATCCTATGAATGAGATTCTGTTTTGAACAATACTTTATGTTCTCATGAAGTTAAATAATATTCTAGTTGCAAACTAAAAGGAAAAACTTCAAGTGACAACTAACTAGACTTGTCAAATAAACTTGATGACATGCATAAGACACTAGAGCAGTTTTGTAGTGGCGATAAAAATCAACATTTTTTGCTGAATTCTTCCAAGGCTTGTAAAGACAAAACTAGTTTGACTCTCATGCTCATGCTAGTTAAGTCACTAGGAAGTGGTTTGATTCAAACATGTCCTACACAAAAACGAGGTGGTTTTTAGGTCAGCAGGGGTGTTGTCTCATTCGATTGCTAACACACACATTGCTTGCTCTTCTAGACATGAACATAAGGTTAAATTTCATTGTACTTACTGTGGTAGAGATGGTCATGTCATAAAGTTTTGTTATAGACTATCTAAACAAGAAAAGAAGCAAAGAATGCAAGCTAGGTCTCATTACACTCATGCAAAATCTGATGCACGTGCTGAATCGAATGTTAGAAACACGCAACCTGCTGTCATGAGTCAAAATCATGCAAAGTTTGCTCCTAGCCCTACTGTTTTTCATGCTACACATTACACATCTCGTAGGTCAGTAGTTGGATACAAGGATTCTCAAAATATGGCTCATAAACTTGCTGAATTTTCTCGGCTCATAAACTTGTTGAATTTTCTCGGCTTTCACGTGTTTTTCCTCCTGGATATCGTGTGACTCAGTACTGGATTTGTAAATGCCTTTTGACTAACCCCAGTATTGATTCATTCATGTATTGTTCTTCTTTGTAGGTTACACGCTTGAAGAAGGAGAACTTTTGTCTTGTGGATTCAGGTTGCTCACGCCACATGACTGGTAACAAAGAATGGTTTTCCTCCCTCTCTTTTGTGTCACATGTAGAAAATGTTATTTTTGCCGATAATTCGTCAACTCCTATAATTACCAAGGGTTCGGTTAGAATAAATAATCACTACACTTTGAAAGATGTGGCACTTGTTAAAAATTTGAAATACAACTTGCTTTCTGTTTCACAATTGCTAGATGAAAATTTTTAAATTTTTTCACTACAAATTGCTGCAAGGTTGTAGATTAAAATGGTGAGCTTTTGTTTAACATATCTCGGTTTGGAAAATTTTTTAAAGCTGATTTTGTTATGTCAACCTCTAAGCATAGTTGTCTAGTTGCTAATGATTCAAAAGACTTATAATTTTGGCATCATAGACTTGGTCATATAGGAGTTGATCACCTCACACGTGTTAGTGGTCTTGATCGCATACGTGAATTACCTAAGGTTAAAGGGGACAAAGATATTGTGTGCTCTTCTTGTAGACTTGCTAAGATGGTCGTAGGTGCACATGCTCCACTCACAATGACCATGAAAACAGCACCGGCACAACTTTTACACCTTGACACTGTTGGTCCTTCACGTATTCAATATTTTGGAGGTAAGTGGTATATGCTTGTAATTGTTGATGATTATTCTAGATATTTTTCGGTTTACTTTATGGAATCTAACAATGAATCTTTTAGTCACTTTAGAAGTTTAGTTCTTAGACTTTCACTTGACCACCCAGAATCTTTAAAGGCAATTAGAAGTGATAATGGAACCAAATTTAAAAATCAATCTTTTGATCACTTTTGTGTTGAAAATGGAATAGATCATCAATTTTCTTCACCATACGTACCTCAGCAAAATGGTGTTGTAGAGAGAAAGAATAGAACCTTAGTTGAGATGGCTAGGACTATGCTTGATGAATATCAAACTCCTAGGAAGTTTTGGGCAGATGCAATTGCAAGAGCTTGTTATGTCTCAAGTCGTGTTCTCTTGCGAGCTAAGCTAGGAAAAACTCCATATGAGCTATGATTTGGACATAGGACTAGTGTCACACACTTTAGTGTCTTTGGCTGGAAATTCTTTGTGAAGAAACATGGTAATCTTGATAAATTTGAATCTAGATCTGTTGATGGAATTTTTCTTGGTTATCCATATCATACTAGAGAGTATCGTGTGCTTTTACTTGACACTAACAAGATTGTGGAACTTGTTAGTTTTCTTTTGATGAAGCTAGCCCAGGTCGTAGATCAAACATTGCAGGTCAAGACGCATATCCGTAGGGGGAAAGTATTTTCATTGAAGATGAGAAAGAAGTGGTGTCGCTGCCCGAAAATTCAGCAGCTAATGACATTGTTCCAACTCCTGATTTTGATCCACAACCAGCACCAACTACTTCTACTACTGGTCCAGATCATCCTCAATCCACAAGGTCTTTGGTTTGTTATGAATATGAAGAATAAGAAGCTTGTGAAGTGTATACCCCCCTCTGGATCCCCTAAAGTCACCCTCCACAACAAAGTATTAGAAGCTTGCACGAACGAGTCACACAGTCTAGGTTTTTTCTCCAAACTCTCACGCTCATTATGCTTTTGTTGCTTCTTTTGAACCCAAATATATATCACATGCACTCACTACACTACAGGAATCTCGACGATTTGCGACAGCCATGGCCGTCGCAAATAAGCCAAATGCCGTCGCAAATAAGCTATTTGCGACGGCTTTCATTATTTGCGATGGTTTTTGGCCGTCGCAAATAAATCGTCGCAACTAAGCTTATTTGCGACAGCCACCGTCGCAAATAAGCTTAATTGCGACAGCTAGGAGTGGCCGTCGCAAGTTATTGCCGCGGGCCGGTGGGCCCCGCAACATTATTTGCGACGGTCGGGCCGTCGCAATTAAAGCTTATTTGCGACGGTCAGGCTTTCACAATTAAGTGCCTCTATTTGCGACGGCCGGGCCGTCGCAAATAAGTTCAGTGGGCAGGGCCCACGTGTCCTCCTCCGGGACCCACGCTGCTATTTGCGACGGCCGGGCCGTTGCAATTAAACCTTATTTGCGATGGCCAGGCCGTCGCAAATAGCGGTGGCTTAATTGCGACGGCCTGAAACCTTATTTGCGACGGTACTGCATAAAAAGCCGTGGCAAATAAGATTTTTTATTTTTTAAAAAAATAGAAAATACTACCCAGCTCGATGGCCAGAATCACAGAACAGATACAATACACACAGTATATACACACACAAACATCATCACAATCACAAACTAATAAGTTCTGATACATATCACATCGTCATCAACAAAGCAAACAAAAGGGCTCACTCGCCCATCCGACCTCCGTAGCCACCTCCGGAGCCACCTTTGAAGTCGAAGTCGTCGTCGCGCCTCATTCCAGGCGGCGGTAGCGACAGCGGCGGCGTTTGTGCAGCCGTCGCGAATCGCAATTAATGAAACTTAGAGTTAGAATATAAATGCATCAACATCTCTCTCCCTCCCTTCCTCTCCCTCTATCTTCATCTAGATCCCCCTCTCTTCCTCTCTCTTTTCATTTCTCTCTTTGTCTCTCACTCTATCTTTCTCTCTCACTCTATCTCTCTATAGCTATCCTTTTCCCTCTATGTTCCCCCCTCTATCTCCATCTACATCTCCCTCCCTCTATCTTCCCCTCTCTCTATCTCCATCTACATCTTACTCTCTCTCTTCATTCCCATCATACTCTATCTAACTATCTTTCACTCTTTCTTCTGTCTCTCTTTCTTCTATCTCTATCTTTCTTCTATCTCAATCATTTTCTTCTATCTAACTATCTCTCTCTTTCATCTATCTTAATCTTATTACGCTGGAGAAGAAGGATTACATAGAAACTTACCTGACCCGCTGAAGAAGGATCGCCTGGAAGGACCGGTGGTAGTACCGGTAGCTAGATTCCCAGACCTTGCGCCCGAGCCATGGCCTATCATTGCAATCATTAAATGCTACCTATTAGTAAGTCATTTACACTGAATTAATGAGAATTTTAGTTTTTATTTTGTTACCTCTATTGCTTCCCGCATCTGCGCCAACGCTGTTGCCTGGGTTTGGATTGTGGCCTCCGTCGCGATCCTTTGGCGTTCCGCCTCCCTCCTTTTCCTCCTCATGTTGCCTTTGGTTTTCTTCTACAGTTTATCGGAGGGACTGCATCTCAATGTCCCTCTACGATACGCGGAGACCTGCCGTGCCCACCGACGAAGCCTGCGTGGAGCTGCCTCTCGCAGGTCTCCCCGCCCTCGAGTCGACAACTCCGTCGAATATGGCGAGCCTATAAAAAAGAGAGTCAGTAATATGAAATTGAAATATCTTGAATACTTTGAATTGAAAACGATAAAATGACTTGTAAACTCACTTTCCGTGTGCTTTTCCACCACCGGTTGCATACGCGGCTTGAGGATCGATCGGTTGACGTTCCCAATCGAAATCCTTGCCGTGTATCTTCCTAGACTCCTCCCCGTAATTAGCCTGCAAAACAAGAAAAGCGTGTAAGTTCAACAATCTATATAGTTATATTTAATATGAATGATTTCTAAACTTACCAACCGCTCAGCTGCAGCCTGATTGCACCCCGTCGGCTGAGAAGGGTCCCTGTGACCTCTCTTCCAGACCTCAGCAGGGGTGGGCGGCACCCCTGTCTCGCGCTACTGTCAATATGTGTTAGTACGAACAATATATTATTAATATATAAACATAAGTTACACACACTTACCATGCGTTTAGCTAAACGCAAGTGGTTATCTTGCCCGTGCCTGCTCTTCCCCTCGACCCCTCTGCAGTCTCGAGCCTTCTCAGACTTAGCTTTAAACTCATCGCTAGCCCAGTAGTGACAAAGGGCCCGAAATGCATCGGTCTGACCCTGCAAACAGCTCATGTGGCCCTGAACATAGTTGGAAGTCGTTAAAAATACCATCAAGGAAATTATCAAAAAAAAATACTTACTACACTCCACGTACCTGCGTGTACTCCTCCTCCGTCAGGTGCATCTCGCTCGCTTGTCGGAAGTGTAGCACGGGCTGCTGGTTCGCCTTCAAGTGCTCATTAAGAATTTGAACACGGGCGTTCGACAAAGCTTGTCGAAGCGCCTTGGCAGCGTTGTAGTGAAACACTCGCCTCGCATCCTCAAACTAGCGACAGTCGTTCAGGTCCTCTAAAGTATATCTTGCCTGCGATAAAGAATATATTGAAGAGATGTTCACTAAAAGAGTTTAAGAGTTGAAACTTAGAAACTTTTTTAATATACTTACCACAAAATCGGCCCATACGGCCTCCTGAAGGTTGCCGTGCTCCTGGTGATGGACGCGTGCGTAGTCCTCCCACGAAAGAGCAGGCACCCCATCAATGACCCCGGGATAGTGCAAACGCACTATGGACCCGAGGACACTGTTCACCGGTCTGTGGTGTCTCTCACCGGTGAAAGATGTGTCATCCCAAGCCCTATAAGATATTTATTCATTCATTACTTAAGTAATCAAAAGAAACTAAAATTGAACACTATAATTTTTATTACCTGTCTCCGACTGGACGAATCACGATCCTCTGTGAAGGGACTGCGGGGGGACTGACAAAGTGAGTCCTCCTCGTCCTCCGCATCTGCTGGGGCACCATGTCAGGTGACCCAGACGGCTCCTCACCAGCCGAGTCAAAGGCCTCAGGAACAAACTCATCGCCAGCCGAGGGCTGGCTCGCCGAGGGCTGGCCGGCCGAGGGCTGCCTCACCGAGGGCTGGCTCACCGAAGGCGCCGCAGCCTCTGAGTCAGCCGGTGAGGACTACAACATTCAAATGATTCATAAGTAAGTTTAATTTGAATTTGAATTTAAAGAATTTGTCAAAAAAGAGTGACATTTACCTGTGACGAAGCTCTAGAGCTGGTCTGAACTTGCCCCAGCAGCTGAGAGCGTCTGCTGCCAGTCGACGAGGCACCAACGAAAGCGTCCTCAGGTCTAGAGGGGTAGAACCCCCTCGTCGGCGGCACCTCCTTACCCTTCTTTGACGCCATCCTGTTGTAATTAGATAATTAGTAAATATGCAAATAAAATATACAAAATTCATGTTACTATCTTCAAGAAAAAATTACTTGTAGTCACTTTCAAAATTCATCAACATCATTGTCATGTGCATGTGCCCTACTCCTTAAACCAGCCCAACGATCTTCCATCATGGCCTGTTCTAATTTTCGTTTTCGCGTATCATCTGCCTCTACATCTTCAACGTCTTCAACATCTCCAACTAATTGATCGAGTCCTGCACCAAGATCGACGATAAAAGTGTCTGGCAACTCTTCTTCTTGGTACACTTCTTCAACGTCTTCGCTATCATGGCAACCATCATCCCCAGGAGTATATAGCCGCTCACGAGGATTCACCTTATATACCACCCACCAAGCACTGAGCTTCGTGCACAGATAAGGTAGATAATACACTTGTTCAACTTGATGCGCAAGAACAAATGTATCGTAACCTCGTAGTCGGTCCTTATGTTTCACATCCACCATTCCAAATTGGTTTTCTCGATTTCCATGAGTACGATCAAACCAGTCACAGTCAAAGAAGACAACTCGAAGGGTCTTATTTCCGGTAAAAGTAAATTCAAGGATTTTGTTAATGATACCATAATAATCGGTTAAATTCCCTTGAGTGTCCATTACTCTCGTCACAACACCGGAATTTGATGTTGCCGCGAGAGGACGATGAGCTTCAAAATGAGTTGTACGGAATCGGAAGCCATTTACGTCATATCGACCATAGCTTCATGGACATTGTGAGTCCGACACTGTTATAAAAGACGAGAGAATATTACATAATACTTCTTTAATAATAGTAATTTATAATACATAGAAGATGAGAGAATATTACATATTCTCGAAACCAATATAGAAAACTCTGCCCCCCATTTATTCCTTCCTTTCGCATCGCTTCTACTTGTTTGGCCGTAGGTTGATGCCTATGTGGCCAATATTGTCTATGGAACTCGCTGAACATGAAAAAACATCTTTTTGAGTACATGTGTAGCAAAATATGTTAATTAGCATAAACATAGGAGAAACACTTACTCGAAGTATTCCTGCATGCCTTCTATATTTGTGTACATGTAGAGTAAAGCAACAGTCCTTTCCTGTTCGGATAGCATGTAGGTCGTGTAGCTACCAACGGTGGCGCCTCTCGTTTGAAAAATGGAAAGGTCGCTTAGAGGGGGTGTTTCGTCCACATTGTACTGCATCGCCGAAGTATTGATATTGTTTTCTTCCACAAAGTAGACACTTGAAAAGTATCCTACTTTCTTAAGAGCATATGCTTCAGCGGTGCACCGTTCCACCCTTGCCCTGTTGCCAACCATTGATTTTAGATATCGTAGCGCTCTTTCATTGTGATACATCCACCTATATTGCATAGGACCGCCAACTTTAGCTTCGAATGGAAGATTTATAAGCAGATGTTGCATTGGATTGAAGAAACCCGGTGGGAAAAAAATTTCCAACTTACACAAAAGTATGGGTATCTCCTTCTCTAACTTATATCATCCCGATCTTGATTTCTTTAGCACAAAGATGTCTATAGAAATAGCTGAGCTCGGCTAAAACCTTTGACACCGCATCATCTAGATAGCCTCGGAACATAATAGCTAGGAGTCTTTCCATTATAATGTGATAATCATGACTCTTCAACCCAGTGAGGTTTCCTGTGTTAACATTTACGGCTCGTTTCAGGCTAGCTGCGTAACCATCTGGGAATTTCAAATTTTTCATCCATTTCATAACTTCTTTCTTTTCTTTCGATCGAAGACAGAAAGAAGCACATGGCTTTCCACCACTTTCAGAGATTTCAAGAGTTGGACGGTGACAAATGTCTGCCAAATCTAGTCTAGCTTTATAATTGTCTTTCGTTTTGCCATGCATATCCATGCAAGTGCTTATGATACTTTCTCTCATATTACGCTCCTGATGCATGTCATCAATGTTGTGCATTAGAATCAATGGCTTCACATATGGTAGCTCCCAAAGTCCAGATATGTGAGTTCAATTGTGTTCCTCTCCATAACCTACAAAATATCCAGGACGACCTTCATCAGGCACCAGTTTGTCCAACATATCAGAAATTTCTGACCCGTTGAGACGCTTCGGTGGTCCTTTAGTGACAACAGTGTTCTTTCGAAAGACATGCCTCTGCTGCCTAAATATATGATTCGAGGGCAGCCAACGTATGTGACAATCGAAGTAAGATATTTTGCCTCCATGAGTTAGTCGAAAGCAATCCGTGTCTGAAGCACATATCGGACACGTCAGACGACCGTGAGTGCTCCATCCGGAAAACATGCCGTATGCCGGCAAATCATGGACGGACCACAAATAAGCAACTCGAAGGTTGAATCGCTGCTTCTTGTAACTGTCGTACGCTTCGACTCCTGTCGACAAGACTTTCAATTCTTTGATCAACGGTTTTAAGATCACGTTGAGACGTGACCTGGGATGATCAGGTCCAGGTACAATGAGGCTGAGAAACATGAACTCGTTCTTCGTACAAAAAGTAGGTGGCAGGTTGTACGGAATGACAAAGACAGGCCAACATGAGTATGGTGTGGCGTTCGTACTGAACGGTGAGAATCCATCTGTCACTAATTCGATGCGAACATTCCTCGCATCACGAGAAAAGTCTGGATCGAAACAGTCTAGCGCCTTCCATGCATCACCGTCGGACGGATGCGTCAAGAATTCTTTGTTCTCACGTTTACCTTCTTTGTGCCATCTCATGTGTCTTGCGGTTCTTTTTGAAATAAACATCCGCTTCAACCGAGGTGTCACAGGCAAGTAATGAAGCTGCTTATGTACGACATCTGTCATCACATTATCGCCATCGTCATTAACAACTTCGACATACCTTGATTTACCACATTTCAAGCACATCTTCTCATTGGCGTGCTCTTTCCAGAATAGCATGCAGTTGTCTGGGCACACATCGATTTTCCCATACTTCATACCGAGACCAAATATCTTGATCTTTGACTGATACATATCTGGTGGCACTTTGTGAGGTTGTGGAAGGATATCGCAGATCAATTTCATGAGATCATTGTAGCAGTTGATGGAAAAAAGTACTTGGACTTAATTGCCATAAATCTGGTCAAGAAAGCAAGTACGGTCATAGCCATGTGTTCATGCAACGGCTCTTGTGATTTCTTCAGCTCCTCGAAGAACTTCTCTGCCTTATTTGTAAGAGGATCCTCCACTTCCAGAGCTTCTAGCATCTCATCCATCCTATCAACCTCTGTTATATCATCATCCTCATCCACTTCGGCTATGACTCGAGAATTAGTCTCGCCGTGAAAGGTCCACACTTCATAATGTGGAGTGAAACCGTTTTGACATAAGTGAAACAAAAGCTCCAATCTTCTCAAAACTTGGTGTTCCGGCATTTTGTACATGGGCACCGCACCATATCTTCCGTTGACAACGAAAATGCTCGATCCAAAAATTGATCTAACTTGATAAACCACTCATCGGAGTGACCACCAGTTCTGCTCTTCCAGCCAGTATACATCCAACTGCGGTCTTCACCCATGTTTGGCTCTACAGTTTAACGCAAAAGAAATTGTCGTTAATGTATTCTTGTGTTATGTCACGGTCCTACAACCTAGGCAGATAGATCCTAAACCCACCCAAGAGTGACCGAGCGGAGCGTGCTCATGACGAGATGCGTGATCCGGATTCGAACGAAATTTCGGCAGCATAACCCCGTTGTTCTCCACTGCACGCCCAAAAATGGTGCAGCAGAGAACAACAGGGTTACGCCACCGAAATCTCGTCCAAATCCGAACCCGCGTCTCGTCACAAGACACGCCCCCTCGGTCACTCCGAGGCTGTCCAAAAAGGGACAATTCCGAACCTGCACATCTCACATGCCAATGGCATGTGAGACGTGCCGATCTGAAACGGGTAATACATTGCTATAGGTTACGTTGCTCATTTTCATTTTCCGGTCATTTAAGAGAGAGGAAAGAACTAGAGAAAGAGTGAAAGGAAAGTTGGTCTTAGATGACAATTCCACATCCATTTCCACCGTCCACGCAATCGCGGGTCATTGACGTCCTTACCAACCCGTTCACTTCCATGTCACCTTGACTACTATGGTCTACACGGCACGATCACACTTATTGTGTGTCGTGCCCTTCCGGGTTGGTCCGAGCCGGCCCAAAACCCCTTTATTTATAAATATTAAGTAGTCACTCTAAAAAATTATCTGAATGCACTAAAGTCCAAACATACACTAAACATAATAGAAAAAACTATTAATTCTAAACACTCACGCAATCAAAAGAACAAGAGAAAAAAATTATTAATTCTAGTAACCTACATAATAAACATATTTACCAAAGCATGACAAAAAATTATCTAATCCTAAAAAAACATAATCATGTAGCAACATCTAGATCACACACTTGACATAGGCTGAACTAGTAACATGGTGATGCAAATCTAAAGAAAATGTGTCACATCATTAAAAGTTTGATAGAAAATAGTTGGAACATTATACATATCAGAGCAGCTACTATACAATATGAGAAGAATGATGGTGCCATACCTAAGCAGTGAAGTGGATCTGAGTGTGCACGGTGGGGAGGGGACCTGAGCAATGTAAAGAAAATGCATTATGTCAAGACCGATTTGATAAAAATAGCTAGAACACTCAAAGAACTGAATATAATTGGACTAGCTAGATCACCATATTATGATGCTTTTGGTTGATTCAGAAGCAAGTCCCCCACTCGCTAAAACACAATGGTTAATAACCTAATTTTCAGCTTTAAGAGGTTACTCTAGTGCTAATTTTCATATTTAAGAGGCGCAGTCGGATCGAGCAGAAGTAGCAGGCCGCACCGGGGAAGGAAGTCAGAAAGAGTGAAACCAGCGGTCCCGGTCCGCACGCTTGATTTCGACCGGAAAAATGAAGAATGGTGATGGCTGTCAGAGTTTCTGCTCTAGGAAGCACAAGAACGGAGGAACTTCGACTTTGCTAGCCAGGAGGTGATATTAAGGAGCGGAGAGAAGGATTAGGGCAAATTGCGGCTGCAAAACGACGTGATGTCCGAGCCGGCGCGCTCGACGCGCATGCGGTGGGGCTGAATTTTCCGGAGCTTCTACATATGTGTCGGCTGAGACCATGCACGGACATGGGAAGAAACTCGACCATGGATACGACCGAGCCCGACGATAGACCAGGTCAACAAAAGCATGAACCCTGATGCGATCAACATAGGCCAGAAAACTGAGAATTCAGTGTCGACGGTCTTGTCCTGAGACACCAGGAAACGGCAGTTTGACGCAAGCTAGAACAAGCTGAAAATTTCGCTCTTCTTCTTCAGATCTCGGCTAAACCAAGTGTAACTAAAAAACTGAAAAGCATTTAGACTGTAGTCCGTAGGCACGACCAACTACGGACGATTAACACAACGAACGCAATCAACAAACGCCTGAATTGTTCAACTCGAGGGTCATCCAAACAAACACTGCATGTCTGCAGCCTGCCTGCTGAGGCGAGAAAACTGCAGCAACGGCCACATCGGCTAGAACTTTTTTTAGGGCGTGCCAATTCGAACTCCATTCAGTTTCTGATGCACACAGTAACACGGTCTCGTACACTATCACCAAATTCACAAAGAGCAAGCTGAACCGAACCAAATATGTTTCGAGCATTGTGATGGCAGCACTGTAATAGCTCCCTCGAATATTTTCCAAATTATCTTTCCAATAAAACAACAGTTCTAATCAAAGTATCACCGCACCAAAATGTTACTATTAAGGATTCAAATCAAGCTTGAGCATAATTTCTAGATGGTCCAATAAACAAGCATACACAATCAAATCAACTAATTGAAGCCAATTACCATTTAACAAAAAAACCGAGCTCACCTCGGAGGCGTCGGGGGCCGGGGGCGGCGCGAGCAGCGGGGGCGCGGCGGTCCGGGGCTGGCGAGGCCGGGGGCGCGGCGGGCCGGGGCGGCGGGGGTGCAGCGAGCCGAGGCCGGGGGTGGCGATGGCGCGGCGGCGAGGCCGGGGTGGCGGGGGCGGCGAGCAGCGGCGGCGGCGGGGCGGCGACGGCGGGGCGGCGGGCCGGCGGCGGGGCGCGGCAGGGCGGCGGGCAAGCGGCGGGGCGCGGAGGGCGGCGGGCAGAGTGTTGAGTGGTCGTGAATGAACCGTCGGTTCGGGATAAAGGCCCTTATTAGCGACGGCCTAGTAAATTGCGACGGCCCCACCATAAGGCCGTCGCAATTAATATTACTTGCGACGGCCTTTTCAGCAGTCGTCGCAAATAAACATTTATTTGCGATGGCTACCTTAGTTGCAACGGTCCTAGGGTTGGCCGTCGCAAATAAGTTGTTATTTGCGACGGCTCTATGGTCGGCCGTCGCAAATAAGGTCTTATTTCCGACGGCCAAGTTATTTGTGACGGCCAAAGGCGGGCCGTCGCAATTTAATCTATTTGCAACGGCTGGCCGTCGAAAATAAAACCAGCCGTCGCAAATGATCGTTTTTCCTGTAGTGCTAATGAATCTTGGAGTATTTCTTAGAAAATTTTGAAACATATAATATTTGGAAACATGTAACTCCATCTCAAGGTCACACATTAATTGGAACTAAATTGGTGTTTAAAAACAAACAAAGTGAGGATGGGTTGTGGTCAGAAATAAAGCTAGGTTGGTTTCTCGAGATTTTACACAATTTGAAGGTCTAGATTTTGATGAAACTTTTGCTCATGTTGCTAGATTAGAAGCCACTAGAATTTTATTAGCTTTTGTTGCATCTAAAGCTTTCAAATTATATCAAATGGATGTTGAAAGTGATTTTCTTAATGGCTACATAGATGAGGAGGTTTATGTTAAGCATCCATCAGGTTTTGAAAAATCCAAATTTTTCTAATCATGTTTACGAACTGTCCAAAGCTTTGTATGGTCTCAAACAAGCCCCTACTATGATAGGTTAAAAATATTCTTACTGGAAAAGGATTTTACCATGGGCAAAGTAGATAAAACCCTTTTTGTGCTTAAAAATGGCAATGACTCACTATTCGTTCAATTGTGTGTGGATGATATTATCTTTGGTTGTGCTTCTCATGATCTTGTGTCCAAGTTTTCAGCTATGATGAGTTCAGAATTTGAGATGAGTATGATGGGAGAACTCACGTACTTTTTGGGACTGCGGATTAAGCAAACTACGGAGGGAACTTTTGTGCATCAAATGAAGTATATGAAAGATCTCCTTCGGCGCTTCAACATGGAAAGCAGCAAGCCTCTTCGGATACCAATGGGAACAAAGACAACACTTGAACTTGATGAAGAGGGTGAACCCGTTGATCAAACAAATATCAAAGCATGATCGGATAACTTTTATACCTTACGACATCAAGACCGAACATACAATTCAACGTATGTCTTTGTGAAAGATTTCAAGCTTCCCCACACGCTTCACATCGTCAAGCCATCAAAAGGATTCTGAGATACTTACGCGAAACTCAAGAATTTGGCATTTTTCTTCCTTCTTTCTCAACTGTTACTTTGAAAGCCTTTTCAGATGCTGATTTTGGAGGTTGTAAGATTGATAGGAAAAGTACTTCGGGTGCTTGTAATTTTCTTGGTAATTGTTGGTATTTATTAACACCACAGAGTTATCCGCAAGCGCACGGAAATGCCGTTGTAGCACTTCCCCTTAAGAAGTATTCCCAAGGGTATCGAATCCAAAGAACGTGTGTGCTAATCTTTCGAACTAGCTCACCCAAGGACACAAAGTTGTTTGATGGGCAAGGAACAGAAAGGAATTCAAAGTATTGGTCCTAATTCAAGGTAGCTTGCACTAGATGCTTGCTTCGGGCACGGGCTTACTCCTAGCAATACTAGGACAACTCCCGCCAAGAGCCTATGGCATAGCTGAACGTGGAGGATTACGAAGGACAGATAGGGTTGTCACATCCTACTACCTATCTCTTCAATCCGTGAGTCTACGAGATATCCACTGATGATTTATAACCTATGCACCACACTTATGTTCTAAATCACTACTCTAGTTGTTTCGAACACAAAGCTACAACTAGAGCCTCTAATGAATTAAAGCAGTGAACCCACAAGTAACTACTTGTGCAAACTACTACGAATAAAAGATCAAACTTGTATTGAATTTAGAAAGGCTTACTTGATTGAGTAAAATCTTTGTAGGGGTACAAGTGTAGAAGAGGGACTTGACAAGCCCAAGCATCCTTCTCCTAGACTCTTCACCACACTCTCCTTCTACTTTGGTAGCTTCTAGGACTACTCTAAACCTTTGGAGTGTAGCACTATTATCAACTTTTGGTGTGTGTGAGAAGTGAGGTGAGGGGGTCTATTTGTAGGTGGAGAAGGGTCGGTTCCCGCCACAATTAATGTGCGAATCAGTCACCATTGACTCCAGGGAGTCGGGAGGAGCCAACACGTGTAATTTGACCGAGTTTGGCGCCAGGAAGAGGTCGGCTGAACCCCTAGTTCGGCCGACCTGGTCAAGGCTCCCCTCGGGGAGTGCTTCCTCCAGGTGGCTACCAGGTGGGCCCCCTTGATTTATATGTGTGCAACACCGTTGGATCTCCTCGTATTATTCGGTTTGTGGGCCATTTGATCCATGTGTTGCCACGTGTCATTGCCTGATTCGTTGAAATACATTTTCATGGATTCATCCCTGCATGTTTTGGTATTTTGGATAATAATTCACCTGCATACAAATAAACACCAACACTTGTCGAATTGGGTTAGTGTATAACCCTACCACTATGTTTTGTGTTTCTTTTATGCAAATTATGAGGTGAATTGATGGTCAAAATGTGGTACTTAAGGACTGTCAACAAACTCCCCCACACTTAGTCTTTTGCTCGTCCTCGAGTGAAGGCAAGAAGAACTAGAGTGTTGTCATGAATTTGCTATAAGGTAGAAAATAAGGATACTAGATATTTCAACTTATACCTGAATTCATGAATCCTCTTTGTGTATGTGGCTACCACATCAATCTTGGGTGTTTTAAAAGTGGAACGGTTAGAATGAAGTTCCCTTGAATCATTCTCTACTGAAATGATTTAGCAATTGCTATATTTGAAAGTCATAGGAACTTCTGCCCTTGCCTTCTCGATTGGAATATCTCAAATCTCTCAAAGTGTTTGAGTCCTCACCATGGCATGTTTTGCCAATTATTGTCCCTATACTAAAAGTGGCTATATGTGGAGCTTGGTAGGGATGAATGTGGCACCCATTTGCAATTCATATATTACTAAGTCAAAAACTTGATCCTATGAGAGACTTATGCAATGAACAAAGTGAAGAGAAAATTCTTGTGCACATGAATGAAATGGAGGGGTGAGGTGATAACTCCCATGAATTTGCTCTCTCTTAAGGATGAAACATGGCTACTCTTTTTTTTAGCACTCTTACTCTTTTTCAGGAGTGGATGCTTTTCCTTTTTCTTGTAGCCATGTCTTCTACTCCTTTTTATTTTTAGAGAGGCTTTCATTTGTATTGTATGGAGTTTCTTTTTGGTGGATGGGTGATTGATGGATGCAAACTCTCAATGTGAGAAATTTTGCATGAATGGAGTGCACAAGAGTTTTCAATTCAAAAATCTCATGCATGTCACTCAATTGTGATGAGGACATCACAACAGCGGATACGCACATTGAACTGCAAGGACCAATCACAAGAGCACGAGCACGGTTATTAAATCAGCAGGTGAATTTGTTCCTAACTTCTTTTGCATGTGAGTTTGAGAATAGATTGCTATGTGATGATTTAATTGTTATTAGGAATAATGGAGAAGATCAACAATTAAAGGAAGGAGGCCTTGGGAGCGTGGAGAACCATCTGGGACGTCCACAAGTTGATGGAAACAGTTTACAACTCGGACTCGAGTTCAACTCGGAGTCCAGCAGCAGTCCACCTTAAAACAGACGCCCAGGAGGCATACGGACTCCATTTTTGACGTTCTACATATGCACGGAAAGAGGAGAAGATAAACTTTCCAATGGTTCTTGTCCTATCTCAAAATTCCTCCGGAGTCATTGGGAATCGTCGAAACAAGTCGAGTCCAGATTTCTGTCCGGTGTTGCGCCACCGAATCGGGCCTTTGGGCCTTGTATCCCGTAAGAGTCCATTAGGGACGCGTCTAGTCGTGTTTTGGTCGAACCCTAGCCTATAAATACTGCAGCTGCCGGTCATATTTGGTGGGTTTTGCTTAGATCAATAATATCGCCGTTCTACGGTTTGTGATACCCCAACTTCGCGATTTCAGATCGTGTCTTCTACGTTCTTTCTCGTGTTCTCGGTTGCACTTGCAGGGATTAGCCTTCTTGGCAAGGTCAAGCGTGTGCAGCACGGTTGATAACCAACGGAGCCGTGGTGTAGTGATTGCAGGGGTACTCGTACCGCTCGAGTGCCGCGGATCATCAACGTCGAGTTCTCCACCCCAATCGACATACCTTTCGGAAGATCGGGCCTAAACATACTCATCAATTAGTATCAAATTTCCAGGTTGCCCGTGAGGTATCTTTGTTTTCCTTCCTTCCATTAGATCGATTTTTTGTTTCGTACCTAGAGTCCACAGAAAAGCCACAAAAAAATTAGATCATTTTTACCGCTTCCCAGACTATAGTGCGTGCAGTTTCGTTTTTCAGTTTGCATTGTTGAGTTTGCATTTGTGTAGTTGAGTCTTGTTGCTGGTTTAGCTTTGTGTTTTTGGGTCCTAGTTATCGTGTTTCGTCCTTGTTTTCTTTCTATTCGACACCTATTCCACAATCCCTAAAAACAAACTGATCCACCACGTTCATCGGTTTGCCCTAGCTAGCCGCCTTGCGTGAACTCCCGCATCGCCAGCCCTAGATTAGGTGACAAACCTTTGTGCCATTCATCCTTGAATCATCACACACCACCCCATTAGTTGCTGTGCAAATTTCCGATCGTTTTCGTATCCGATTGCGAGTTCTGTTCTCAAACCGAGTTGGAATCAATATCCAAAAAATCGTAACTCGGACAGCCTACCTTAAAACGGCCATAACTTTCGCATACGGACTCGAAATCGGGCGAATTTTTTTTTCAAATTAATCTACGCGAAATTTCGCATCTGATTCTCCGCTGCGTAGCCACGTTCGGCGAAATTAGATTGCCCAAATTCCCCTCGGAAGATAGGCTATCCGGCCTCCAAAGTTTCAGCACGAATTTTAAAGAATCTTCTTGATTTTCTGTAGGCCGCATATTACATCCAATTGAACTGAAAATTTGTGTGCTTCATATCTTCGTGCTCCTGAGTAAAGAAACAATATCAAAAAAATATTACAAAAAATAAAAAAATTAGTGAAGAGCACGCATATTAAAGCAATTGGCCTATACCACTTGGTGTTGTTTTGTTGGTTATATCATTCTGTCTTTCTTTTGCCTTGATACTTCCTTGTGTTGTGCTAGGCTCTAGGGCACTCGGTTGACTAGCAACAGTTTCCTACATTGAATACTTATTCAACTTTGTTTAGCTGTTAACGATTTTCTGCTTATTAGCCACCATATTGTGCCATCCAAGCTCCACCTTTCTCTTGAGCATAACAGGTACCTTTGCAATCACCCCACACTTCATTGGTTCATCTCACCGCCCACACCACCTGCTGTGTCGGTAAGAACACTTGTAAGAGCGTGGTAAGACGCTTGAGCGAGAGAGATTGTTTTCTTCCACCTTCCACATTGTCACTGTAGTTGATAGGGATAACATATTTTTTGTTGTCTTTTGTTTCCTATTAACAATGGCAGGAGAAGACAATAATGACCAATGTGTTCAACATGCTGAGTTACGTGATATGATGAAGACCATGACAGATATGTTCGCCAAATACAACGCAGCAACGGAGGAGTCATTGGCGAACTTGACTCGCCAACTGGATGACCTTGCTCTTCGGATGAATACTTTTGAGGCTCGGTTGCCTCTCGCTGGAAGACAAGAAGACGATGCTTATGATGAACTGGAAGATCACAATAATCAGCTAAGACTGCCACTTTATCATCGAGGTATGGGAGGTAATAATCATAACAATTATAATGGCCCTCCTGATGATCCTTTTGCTAAAGTGAAATTTACTATACCCTCCTTTTCTGGTACTTATGATGCTGAGGCTTATCTTGATTGGAAGATGACAATAGAGCAAAAATTTAGTTCCCATCTTGTTCCTGAACAACATAGAGTTCGTCAAGCCACTAGTGAGTTTAAGGACTTTGCTATCATATGGTGGAATGAACTTGTTAAAACTAGAACTGATCCTCCAACATGGGATAGATTAAAGGAAGCTATGCGTGTTCGATTTGTTCCTCCATCTTTTCAGCGGGACCTTCGCAAAAAATTGCAGTGTTTAGACCAAGGTAACATGTCCGTAGAGGAGTATTATCAAGAGTTACAAAAGGGTATGCTGCGTTGTGGGGTAGTAGAGGACATGGATGATAAAATAGCTCGTTTTTATGGGGGGCTGAGGTGTGAAATTCAGGACATTGTTGATTACAAGAAATATGATATTGTTAACAGATTGTTTCAGCTTGCTATGTTGGTAGAAAAAGAATTGCAGGGCCGACAACAACAGCAACAACGCAAGAGGAGAAACTTCACGCCGCGTGCAGAGACTACACCATCCAAAACAGCACCATCTTCGACCCCCCGTGCAGCGACTACACCACCCAATGGCGGCCAACGAACTATACCTGCTGCTCCACCTTCTCGCGTGCCGGAAGGCAGCAAGGCGACATCATTCAAGCCTTCGTCGTCCACTCCTTCTACGGGTCGTACTTCCGACATTAAGTGTCACCGCTGCCAGGGACTTGGTCATATGATGAGAGATTGCCCGAGCAAACGAGCATACATAGCACGCGACGATGGCGGGTATGATAGTACTTCGGATGTTGAAGATGAAAATTCTCTTGCTACTGACTTTACAGATCCAAATGACGAACACACTGAAGAAGAGGTACTTGGTACAGCGGCGACGGAGAACTCTAGGAGCATCATTGTGCAGCGTGCCTTGAGCTCCAAAGTGGAGACCGACGACAAGCTACAACGACACAACCTCTTCCACAT
Source organism: Tuctoria greenei (assembly GCA_036927565.1). Classification (NCBI taxonomy): domain Eukaryota; kingdom Viridiplantae; phylum Streptophyta; class Magnoliopsida; order Poales; family Poaceae; genus Tuctoria; species Tuctoria greenei. The sequence goes on from JAYESD010000002.1 coordinate 182,900,227, forward strand.
GTTTCTCGTCGTCAAGGACTGCCGTGTACACACTATAATTGATGGAGGTAGCTGCAATAACTTGGTGAACACGGACGTCGTCAAGAAACTCGGTTTGACAACAAGAGCACACCCTCATCCGTACCACATTCAATGGTTCAACAACAGCGGTAAGGTTCGGGTAACACAAACAGCGAGAATACATTTTTCAATTGGTTCATACCATGATTTTGCTGATTTTGATGTTGTTCCTATGGATGCTTGTTCTCTTTTATTGGGTCGTCCTTGGGGAATTTGATACAGATGCTATTCATCATGGTAGAACCAATAAATATACTCTCATGCATAAGGGAAAGAAAATCACTTTGCTCCCCATGACTCCTGCTGAAATTTTGCATTTTGAGAAGAGTAAAATTTGTGAGGGCAAAGCAACAAAATTAGAATATGAAAAACAGCAAGTTATTAAGTTAAAATCACCATCGTTGCTCGCAACTAAATATGAACTTGCTGATTTATTCGATGCTAAGGGGATGTGCTATGCTTTAGTTTGCAAAGAAGCCATGTTTTCACTTCATGAATTGTCTATTGCATTGCTCCCTACTGTTGCTAACCTTTTACAGGAGTTTGAGGATGTGTTTCCCTTTGAGATACCCCCTGGTTTACCACCGATGAGAGGCATTGAACACAAGATCGATTTGATTCCAGGAGCAAGTTTGCCAAATCGTGCAGCGTACAGGGCGAATCCACAAGAAACTAAGGAAATTCAGCGACAAGTCAAAGATCTTTTGGACCGCGGGTACATTCGTGAAAGCCTTAGCCCTTGTTCCGTTCTTGTTCTTTTGGTTCCTAAGAAAGATGGTAGTTGGCGCATGTGTGTTGATTGTCGAGCGATTAATAACATCACCATTCGATATCGTTATCCTATTCCTCGATTAGATGACATGCTTGATGAATTGAGTGGTGCTATCATCTTCACAAAAATTGACATGCGTAGTGGTTACCGCCAAATTAGAATGGCACTAGGAGATGAATGGAAAACTGCATTTAAAACCAAGTTTGGACTTTATGAGTGGTTAGTCATGCCTTTTGGTTTAACTAATGCACCCAACACCTTTATGCGATTAATGAACGAGCTTTTACATGCTTTCATTGGACAATTTGTGGTGGTTTACTTCGATGATATCCTCATTTACAGCAAGTCATATGATGAACATCTTGATCATTTATGTGCTGTTTTTACTATTTTGAGAGATGCACGTTTGTTTGGTAACCTCGAAAAGTGCGTCTTTTGCACCAATCGAGTCTCGTTTCTTGGCTATGTCATTTCCTCGCAGGGAATTGAGATGGATGAGGCCAAAATTGAAGCAATCACCAGCTGGCCAGCCCCACCAACCATCACACGGGTTCGTAGTTTTCTTGGTCTTGCAGTTTTTTATCGGCGCTTTGTGCGGGATTTCAGCACCATTGCAGCACCACTACATGAGCAAACGAAGAAGGGAGTTCCATTTCGATGGGGTGAACAGCAGCAGCAAGCTTTTTATGCTCTCAAATCGAAGCTTACACAAGCACCGTTGCTACAACTTCCTGATTTTGACAAGACCTTTGAGCTAGAATGCGATGCAAGCGGCATTGGTATTGGAGGCGTTCTCATACAAGGAGGTAAACCCGTTTCTTTCTTTAGTGAAAAACTTCATGGTCCTTCTCTGAATTATTCTACTTATGATAAGGAATTGTATGCCTTAGTGCGTGTATTACAAACTTGGCAACATTATCTTTGGTCTAAGGAGTTTGTCATACATTCCGATCATGAATCATTGAAGTATCTTAAGTGTCAAACCAATCTGAATAAACGACATGCTAAATGGATTGAGTTCATAGAGTCGTTTCCATACATCATTAAGCATAAGAAAGGGAAGGAAAATATCATTGCCGATGCATTATCTAGGCGTTATACCATGCTGTCCCAACTTGATCATAAAATCTTTGGTTTGGAAACAATTAAAGCATTATATCCTACTGATTTGGACTTCAAAGATGCTTTTGAAAATTGTAGAGAAGGAAGAACTTGGAATAAATATGTGCTGCGAGAGGGTCTCCTTTATTGTGCTAACAAGCTATGCATTCCAGCTAGCTCCGTTCGTCTATTGCTTTTGCAGGAAGCAAATGGAGGAGGTTTGATGGGACATTTTGGAGTGAAGAAAACTGAAGACGTGCTGTCCACACACTTCTTTTTGGCCAAAGATGAGGCGTGATGTCGAGCGCTACGTGTCACGATGCACTACTTGCAACAACGCTAAGTCTCGCCTTAACCAACATGGTCTTTATATGCCTCTTCCTGTTCCTAGTGTACCTTGGGAGGATATTTCTATGGACTTTGTTTTGGGATTGCCTAGGACTAAGAGGGGGAGGTATAGTATTTTTGTAGTTGTTGATCATTTTTCCAAAATGGCACACTTTATACCTTGTCATAAGAATGATAATGCCTCACACATTGCTGATTTATTTAAGATGGAAATTGTTCGTTTACATGGTGATGAGTAGGTTTAGGCCCGATCTTCCGAAAGGTAATGGGTAAGTCGATTGATGGAGATCTCGACGTTGATGATCCGAGGCTCTCGAGTAGAACACGAACAGCCCCTGCAATCACTACACCACCGCTCCGTTGGTTATCAACTATGCTTCACACGATTGACCTCGCCAAGAAGGCTAATCCCTGCAAGTGCAACCGAGAACACAAGCAAGAACGTAGAAGAAGCAATCTGAAATTGCTGAATTGGGGTTTCACAAACCGAAAAACGGCGATATTATTGATCTAAGCAAAACCCAATTGTTCATGGCGGCTACTATAGAGTATATATAGGTGGGAGGACGTCCAAGGGGGTGTTGGGGTCGTGACCTAACCCTAACACACGAAAATAATGGACTTAGACTTGATACAAGGCCCAATGGCCCAATATGGTGGCGCAGCACCCTGACAGATTCTGTATTTGATTTTGTTTCGACGATTCCCGACGACTCCGAAGGAATTTTGACATGGGACCGGTGCCATTGGAATGGTTATCCTCTCCCCTTTCCGTGCATATGTATAACGTCCAAAACGGAGTTCGTATGCGTCCTGGGCGTCCGTTTTAGTGCGTACTGCTCCTAGACTCCGAGTTGGATACGATTTGGAGTTTGGTTCGGTTTCCATCTTCTTTGAACGAATTCTCTGGTCTTCCACGTCCCTAATACTCCCTCCAAGTACTCCTTGAACCTCTCAATCACAAATAAATAATTAAGTAGCAATTTATGTTCAAAAGCATATAAGGAAATATATAAGAACGAGTTCACCTCTGAAATTAATTGTTGTGTATGAACTCTATTGATTGCATCTTGTATGTTCAATGGAGTGTTGTTTGTATCCATAGAAGTGATGTCCTCATCATCCCCCCCTTCTTGAATTGGAGTCGTCCTCGACTCAAGTTCATCTTCTATCATGTGTGGGTCCATATGTGCAACACCAGCAAATCTTCTTGTAAGCATGAAAGGAGGAGGCCAAAGTGGCGGATGACATAGCGCACCATCTTGATCTTGTCCAAACAAGAGCGCACATTCACTTGAGCCAGGATCCCAAACAAATAAACTTTGTACCATATTTGTAGGTGCAATGATAATGTGCATGATCTCGTCATTCTCCCCTTCTTTATGACAAGCCGTCCTCAGCTTGCTCGTATGTCCAGGAAAAAGGATTGCTTTGGGGGTAGAATGAACACTGTCCATATTGCACAACTGCAATGAACAATGCTTCTTTTTTATTTGTTGTCCTTGCTGCAATAAAAAAATGCTAGAAAAACTTGACAATACATTATTAGTGTTAGTGCATCCATTCATTTCACCTTGTTGTTGCAGCACAAAAGGAGCTTGCACATTTGAACATATGTAAACTTTATGCACCATAAATTCACCACTATCTTCATAGTTGCCTATAGCATGAAAAATATTTCTACTTAATAAAGGCAATTCAGATTGTGAAAATATTCTCCTCTCTACAATATTTAGATCACAAAGAGTGTCAAATTCAATATAACGCAAAGTATTTAGAGAAGACAAAAATTTCAGCTCATCATTTTCAGCAGTAGCGGTGATCAAATTATGAATTTCAGCACAAGTAGGTGAATTCAAAACACAATCATCTTGTACATTAACTTGTTTTTGCATAGGTATAATAGAGTTATCAGCACACAACTCTTTCTTAACAGAAGGATCAGCAGGAAAATCAACATGTGGCAATGGTGTATCAATAAAAGATTCCACTAGTCGCTCCTCGACAATAGCATGATTGGTGAAAAAATTCAGAACATCCAAAAACTTCTCACCTTCAACAAGTGTGTTGTGATATTCGTTACCTTTATTCTCATTTTCAGCAGTAATTGTGGGTGAAATATGAATTGATAGATCTGAATTTTCACAGGAGTTGTTGAACACCTCATTCGCTTTTGGATTTTCTACAATTATTGGTTCTTGTTCCTGCAAAAGGTTAGGCATAGGAGGAGGTACAACAAGAAAATTCTTCTCAAGCTCATGTATTTCATCTTTGCAATTGGATACACTAGTAAATGTTTCTCGCATAAGAATTTTCATATCTTTCCATGTTCGAGGTTTTTCTAAATCATTTAAATTGTTCCACCAAGTTAATGCACAACCTACTAATGCACTTGCAACATTTCTAATCTTCCTCCTCTCACACATATGACATTTTCCAAAAATTTTATCCAACTCTATTTCCCAAGCAATATATTCATCGTAACCAAAACCATCATAAGAAGGAAGAGATGGGAGAATGTAATTACTTCTTGTGGAAGGTGTTGTAAAGGTGGTCCGAATGTCATGTGAATCCTTGGTTGATGTTTGATTTTTAGTGAGCAACTCCATCGTCGTCTTCATCATGTCCATCATCTCAGCATATAATGCATGATTCTTGCTTTTACCTGACATTGTTAGTAGCAAACAGAAGACAACACAAAAAATATGTTATCCCTATCAACTACAAAGGATAATGGCAAAGTGGAGGTGGAATCACACACTCTCAAGCGTCTTACCACGCTCTTACAAGTGTTCTTACCGACACTGTAGGTGGCAAACGGTGGACAGTATGAAGAAACCAAAGAAGCGTGGGATGATTCCAAAGGTGTATCGATTCTGCTCAAGAGTAAGGTGTAGCTTGGATGGCACTTTCTATATAGCAAGGATTAGCAACAATGAAATCAGATAGTAAAGTTGAATAAGTGTCCAGAGTATTTGTCAAAGTTGCTGGCCTAAATGTGTTCCTAGTAGTTCAAGCTAGCAAGACATGAGACAAAACTAGATGACACAAAGAATGCATGCACTTCTGTTTTTTTGTTGTTTTTTTCCTCTTTTTTTGTGCGGATTTTGTTTCTTGTTTTGCACTTGCCTTTTTCTATTTTCTTCCTTTTTTTTCAGAATGTGCTGCAAGAGAAGAACACAATGAAAATCAACCCAAGATATCTCGTGTGTCTGTCGCAGATTTTCTGCTCAATTTTCCAAGGACAAATAGGCACACTTATAGGCTCCAAATTGGAAAACTTAGAACAGCAAGATTGTAGATATATCTCTCCTCTCTAATTTCAATATATGTAAGATCTATTTTGGAAAAGAACAATAGGAGATACTGACCCCGAAATACAGACTGTTCAGAATTTTTAGGTCAATAACAGATTTGGATCTAATGCAATTTAGACATCCATAACTATATTTTCTGGGAAAATGATGCATATGAAAGTTATAGATAACTTCGTAAGCTTTCCATAAAGTACAAGAACACCAAAATTCGAGTTCGTATGTGCGAGATATGATGAAAATACCAAACTGGACAGAGGTGAATCTAATCTAGACGTGATGACGTGATTCAAAAGGATGAATCACACAATGCAAAACTCAAACTAAGACCAAAAACACTTTCTAAACCAGCAATATGACTCAAAAACGGACACAAACTCAAAAAAACCAAACTGAATAACAAAGTTGCAAAGGCTCAATGTGGTTTGGACAAAGTAATGAACAGATCTACTAAACTGCAAGTTTTTTGTGGCTTTTTTTGTGGACTCTAGGTATGAAAAACGAAACTAATGTAATGGATAGATGAATTACCTAACGGGCAACCTGGAAATCTGATACCAATTGATGAGTAGGTTTAGACCCGATCTTCAGAAAGGTAATGGGTAAGTCGATTGATGGAGATCTCGACGTTGATGATCCGAGGCTCTCGAGTAGAACACGAACAGCCCCTGCAATCACTACACCACCACTCCGTTGGTTATCAACCGTGCTTCACACGATTGACCTCGCCAAGAAGGCTAATCCCTGCAAGTGCAACCGAGAACACAAGCAAGAACGTAGAAGAAGCAATCTGAAATTGCTGAATTGGGGTTTCACAAACCGAAAAACGGCGATATTATTGATCTAAGCAAAATCCAATTGTTCATGGCGGCTACTATAGAGTATATATAGGTGGGAGGACGTTCAAGGGGGTGTTGGGGTCGTGACCTAACCCTAACACACGAAAATAATGGACTTAGACTTGATACAAGGCCCAATGGCCCAATATGGTGGCGCAGCACCCTGACAGATTCTGTATTTGATTTTGTTTCGACGATTCCCGACGACTCCGAAGGAATTTTGACATGGGACCGGTGCCATTGGAAAGGTTATCCTCTCCCCTTTTTGTGCATATGTAGAACGTCCAAAACGGAGTTCGTATGCGTTCTGGGCGTCCGTTTTAGTGCGTACTGCTCCTAAACTCTGAGTTGGATACGATTTGGAGTTTGGTTCGGTTTCCATCTTCTTTGAACGAATTCTCTGGTCTTCCACGTCCCTAATACTCCCTCCAAGTACTCCTTGAACCTCTCCATGGATCCTAATCACAAATAAATAATTAAGTAGCAATTTATGTTCAAAAGCATATAAGGAAATATATAAGAACGAGTTCACCTCTGAAATTAATTGTTGTGTATGAACTCTATTGATTGCATCTTGTATGTTCAATGGAGTGTTGTTTGTATCCATAGAAGTGATGTCCTCATCACATGGTGTGCCAAATACCATTTTTCTGATCGTGATGCAAAATTTTTAAGTCATTTTTGGAGAACTTTGTGGTATAAATTGGGAACCAAGTTGCTGTTTTCAACTACATGTCACCCACAAACGGATGGACAGACCGAGGTAGTTAATCGTACTTTATCCACTATGTTGCGGGCTGTCTTGAAAACAAATTTGAAGTTGTGGGAGGTGTGTTTACCACATATAGAATTTGCTTACAACAGATCCGTTCACTCCACGACAAAGGTAAGTCCATTCCAGGTAGTGTATGGTTTCAATCCCCGTGCTCCTATTGATTTACTACCTTTGCCTCCTTCTGAAACTATAAATTTGGATGCTACACAACGATCTAAATTCATTTTTAAGATGCATGAAACTACAAAGAAAAATATTGAAATGATGAATGATAAGTATAGGATAGCAGGTAGTAAAGGTAGAAAAGTAAAACTTGAACGGGTGATTTGGTGTGGTTACATTTGAGAAAAGAGAGATTTCCCGACTTGAGAAAATCTAAACTTATGCCACGAGCTGCTGGTCCTTTTAAGATCATTGAAAAGATTAATGATAATGCATATAAGCTTGAATTGCCTCCTGATTTTGGGGTTAGTCCTACATTTAACATTTCAGATTTGCGACCGTACTTGGGAGAAGAAGATGAACTTGAGTCGAGGACGACTCCAATTCAAGAGGGGGAGGATGATGAGGACATCACAACAGCGGAGACGCACATGGAACTGCAAGGACCAATCACAAGAGCACAAGCACGGTTATTAAATCAGCAGGTGAATTCGTTCCTAACTTCTTTTGCATGTGAGTTTGAGAATAGATTGCTATGTGATGATTTAATTGATATTAGGAATAATGGATAAGATCAACAAGTGAAGGAAGGAGGCCTTGGGAGCGTGGAGAACCAGCTGGACGTCCACAAGTTGATGGAAACAGTTTACAACTCGGACTCGAGTTCAACTCGGAGTCCAGCAGCAGTCCACCTTAAAACAGACGCCCAGGGGGCATACGAACTCCGTTTTCGACGTTCTACATATGCACGGAAAGAGGAGAAGATAAAATTTCAAATGGTTCTGGTCCCATCTCAAAATTCCTCCGGAGTCATTGGGAATCGTCGAAACAAGTTGAGTCCAGATTTCTGTCCGGTGCTGCGCCACCGAATCGGGCCTTTGGGCCTTGTATCCCGTAAGAGTCCATTAAGGACGCGTCTAATCGTGTTTTGGTCGAACCCTAGCCTATAAATACTGCAGCCGCTGGTCATATTCGGTGGGTTTTGCTTAGATCAATAATATCGCCGTTCTACGGTTTGTGAGACCCCAACTTCGCGATTTCAGATCGTGTCTTCTACGTTCTTGCTCGTGTTCTCGGTTGCACTTGCAGGGATTAGCCTTCTTGGCGAGGTCAAGCGTGTGCAGCACGGTTGATAACCAACGGAGCCGTGGTGTAGTGATTGCAGGGGTACTCGTACCGCTCGAGTGCCGCGGATCATCAACATCGAGTTCTCCACCCCAATCGACATACCTTTCGAAAGATCAGGCCTAAACATACTCATCAAATTGGGTCGCGAGTTTGACAAAGTTCAATGAAAAGCATAGTGGCATATGCTTGTGGTTTTCAATGATTATATCATATGGTTTTGGTAGGTATATAAATTTCCAATGAGAGGTTTAGGCAAAGTTCAAGACTTCAAATAGTTACAAATGTCAAAAATCAATTTCAAGCAAAAGGATGATTTCTAAGGAACTCATTTACCATATCACACTAGTCAAATACCTAGATGATGTGTTTTTCCCATTGAATTATGGGAATCATAAACAAGGTAATGAATTGAAATATAAAGTATTCAAATTTTCAGCTTAAGCAAATTCTTGACTACCAAATTTTATTTCAATTTGTTGAGTTGATTCATTTTATATATGCAATGAGAAATATGAAATCAACTCAAACAGCAGGGTAGCGCATAAAAGTGGGGATAGGAAATCCAAACCGATTTTCTAGAGCGAAACGGAGTTGTATGGAGCAGAGAACAGGTCGGCCGAGCAGGGCGTTCGGCCGACCTCCTGTTGGCTCTGTTGTGGCTCTGTTTCGTCGGGTCATTTTGCTTATTCGGTCGCGACGTGTTTTTATATGCAACGTTAATTTTTCACGTCAGGATTTCGTGACTTGGGGACATGTTTCCCCCACACTTGTTTCCTGAATTCTTTATTCAACAATATAAAATAAAGGGGGAACTTTACCGGTGTTAGATGAACCGGTAAGTTCACTTTATTGAAATCAAAATATGGGGATGCTTACATTATTCAACCCAACTTTGGAAAAAAATTATTGGAAAAGAATAAAAATCTTAAGTAGTAAGCATCCTTGTTGACCATGACGAGGACGGGAGGAAGTTGATGATTCAATGAGATGTATAACTTTCCTCTCTATTTTTGCCCTTTAAATAGGCGGGAAACGACGCATTTCACTGAGGATTTTGTGGAGGATATCGGGGAGGATCAACACTAGAAAACAGAACGTGAACGGCACGAAGGGAGAGTCGGCATACCCTAGGGTTCGGTCGAACCCCTTCTGGCTCTGTTCGGGCCACATTTTCTCGGGTCGATTAAATGGGCCTCATAGATGAAGAATTGGATGGGCCCATTAGTTGGACGTGGAGAATTTAAACATAATTGAAAGAAATGGCATGGAAATTGATTAGATTTACCACGTCAAAATCTTATTCTGTATCCTTTTGGGAATCAAGAAATAATTTGAGTTGGTTCCCATTCACTTTGAATAGTTGACCATCATCACCTTGGAGTGTGATTTCTCCATGGGATTAAGTCTCTACTACAGTGAAGGGTCCTTCCCATTTACTTCTAAGCTTCCCATGTCCAAAAAGTTTAACCCTAGAGTTAAAGAGTAAAACATTATCTCCAGGTTTGAACTCTTTCGGCGTTATAGGAATGCACTTTCAAAATGGAATGAGGCAGATGCATATCGTGCCATCTTTTGGTTCTCTCTTTATAAATTCTGGCACTGTAGTACGCCTTATCCCTCCATTCCTCAAACTCAGAGATTTGCTTCAATCGGTGATTTACAGCTTTGTTAAGATTCATGTTCCACCGCTTGATGGCCCAATACGCTCTATGTTCCAATTCTACGGGAAGATGGCAGGTCTTCCCATAGACATGTTGGAAAGGAGACATGTCGATAGGTGTCTTGTAGGCAATACAATATGCCCACAATGCGTCGAGTAGCTTTTGTTTCCATCCTGTTCCCATTTCCAAGACAGTCTTTTGCAGAATATTCTTAATTTGCTTATTAGATGTTTCTGCATGACCACTTGTTTGTGGGTGGTATGAGCTAGCAATGTTATGCTGGACTCCAAGTTCCCTTAAAAAGTTCCAAAAGATCTTATCTATGAAATGAGACCCTCCATCACTTATGACCATACGGGGAGTTCCAAAGTGTGGGAAAATGATCTCATGGAACATTTTCCTTGCTTGCTTGGAATCAGCATTTTTGCATGGCAATGCTTCTACCCATTTTGACACATAATCGATGGAAACCAGAATATACTCGCAATCATAACACCTAGGAAAAGGTCCCATGAAATCAATACCCCATACATAAAATAATTCCACTTGGAGATTGTATGTTAGGGGCATCACATTGCGAGCAGAGATTCCTCCATGCTTCTTGCATTTCCAACATCTGCGAATGAATTCTTTGGTATCTTCATACATTTAAGGCCAATAGAATCCACTCTGCCAGATCTTTGCCTGAGTACCGTAAACGCCGTAATGACCACCATAGGGGCCAGCATGGCATTTCTCTATAATTTTGGTGCCTTCGATTAATGGGACGCACCTTCTAAGAAGGCCATCGGCACATACTCGATAGAGGTAAGGGCCATCCCAAAGGTGTCTACGACTCTCATAAATGAGTTTCTTTTTGTTCTTCCCTGGTGGTACGTATCCCGTGACCATAAAGTTCACGATATCCGCATACCAAGGGTGAGAGTCTGTCACCTTGAGGAGCATATCATCTCGTAGGAAGTCATAGATAGGTATGTCCATGGTTTATGTGACTTCCATACGTGAAAGATGATCTGCTACTGAATTCTCTACTCCTTTCTTATCTCTTATTTCCAGATCAAATTCTTGGAGTAGAAGAATCCATCAAATTAGCCTTGGTTTAGCATCCTTTTTGGTAAGCAGATATTTCAATGCAGTGTGGTCTGTGTAGACTATGACCTTTGATCCAACCAAGTAGGATCTAAACTTGTCAATAGCAAAAACTACTGCTAGGAGCTTTTTCTCAGTTGTGGCATAATTGAGTTGGGCTCCTGTCAGAGTTTTGCTAGCGTAGGCTATTGCATGATTCTTTGTATCTTTGGTTTGGCCTAAGACCACACCAACAGCAATGTCACTGGCATCACACATGATTACGAATGGAAGCGTCCAATCAGGAGGTTGGATAATTGGAGCTGAGATGAGTGCCTTTTTTAGTATACCAAATGATTTAAGGCATTCATCATCGAAATCAAAGGGAGCTTCTTTAGCTAATAGGACAGTGAGGGGTCTAGCGATTTTGGAGAAATCCTTGATAAATCATCAGTAGAACCCCGCATGACCTAAAAAGCTACGAATTCCCTTAACATTGATAGGAGGTGGAAGTTTTTCAATAACTTCAGTTTTAGCTTTGTGCAACTCTATCCCTCTCTCGGACACCAAGTGTCCAAGAACGATGCCTTCCTGGACCATGAAATGGCACTTTTCCCAATTAAGCACAAGGTCCTTCTCCTGGCATCTTTGTAAAAGCCTATCTAAGTTTTATAGACAATGATCAAAACTTTTTCCATAGACAGAGAAATCGTCCATGAAAACTTCCATGGTATCCTCGATCATGTCTGAAAATATAGACATCATGCATCTCTGGAAAGAGGCGGGAGTGTTACACAGTCCAAAGGACATACGCCGGTAGGCATAGGTCCCGTAAGGACATGTGAACGTGGTCTTACTTTGATCATCGGGATATAGGAATTTGATGATATCCCAAATACCCATCCAGGAAACAGAAGTAGGAGTGTTTTGCCAATCGCTCTAACATCTCATCGATGAAGGGCAATGGAAAATGGTATTTCCTTGTTGCCTTATTAAGTTTTCGGTAGTCAATGCACATACTCCATCCTGTGACGATTTGTTGTGGAATTAATTCATTCCTCTCGTTTTGAACGACCGTCATACCTCCCTTCTTAGGCACTACTTGAACTGGACTTACCCATTCACTATGAGGAACAGGGTAAATAATAACGGCATGAAGAAGTTTCAAGACTTATTTCTTGACAACTTCCCGCATCACATTATTCAATCGCCTTTGAGGTTCCCTTGAGGGGACACTCTCAGGGTCAATAGGAATACGATGGGTGCATAACGCTGGACTAATTCCCTTGAGATCCTGAAGTGAATATCCAAAAATAGCTCTATGCCTTTCTAACATGGCTATGAGTTTGAGCGTTTCATCATCTAAAAGCTTGTCACTTATGATGACAGGGGCTTTAGAATCACCATTTAGAAAGTCATAACGTAGGCCTGGAGGTAGAATCTTGAGCTCAACAGGAGGTTTTGGGGAGGGCTCTTCTTTTGGTAATTCAATTTCCTCTTGAAATTCATCCTCCTCTTGGACGAAGTCTTCTTCTCCTTCAATTTTAGGGGGTTCTAAAAATTGAAGGGTCCTAACCTCCTCCATTGGCTCATCTTGGATGGGAGCTTCTGCAGATGTGTTCTTTGAACGCAGAATAGGCATGGAGAAATTTCTCCCTCCAAGGTTGATATTGAGGCTTCCTTCCAAAGGAACTTCCATGAGAAATTTCTCTATGGGAATCCCTATCATGATGTCGAAATCTTGGATTTCGAACACACGAAAATCTAGGAGAGCCTCAACATCTTTGTGTCTAACAGACACTTGTTGCAGAACCCCACATCATTCAAGAATGGTTCCGAATGAATCTCGGAAGGATTTGCGTGTCGGTGCAAATGGCACATCGCCAAGAATGGCGAGAGCACAAGAATCGGAAATGAGATTTGCTCCAATAGTAGGGTTGTATAGGATTCCCATTGGCGTCCCTCTAATAGAACATAAAATGGTAGCCAAAGGTGAGGTCATCCAAAGAATTTTGGGTGAATTCTCGACTTCAGTTGTCCACTCTCTGCTTAGGATAGAGGTCAACTCCTTAACCGTCTGACGGATGAACACCCCGTCAGGTGGTTCAGGTGGAGTTGGTGGCAATGTAGGTTTCCTATAGCAATAATACTTCGAGGTATTTCCATAATCTTCAAGAAGCTCTTCCTCGAAGTAAAATGGAAACTGCGAGGGTTGAATTTCTTCTACCTTTGTAGTCTCAGGTTCGGGAGAGGATTTCTCTGGCAAGGCTTGGGGTAAACAAGAAATGGGTTCATCCTTGTCCAAGAGTGTATCCTCCGTTCTTGACATGACTTCCTCTTGGGGAGGCTCATTAAGACCCATAATGAAGGAAGAATTTTCTAGAATTCTGTCCAGAAGATCTTTGCCTTCTTCTGGAGTCTTATGGAGGAAAGATCCTACAGCCGTAATGTCAAGATATACGGCAGACTCTTTGTTTAATCCCCTGAAGAAATGTTGCAAAAGCATTGGATCAGGGATTAACAAATCTGGGCCAAAATTTTTCAAAAGAGAAAATTTGTCCCAAGTTGCACCTATGGATTCCTTCTCCATCTGTTGGAAGCATAGTACTTCCTTTCGTAAGGAAACAATTCGGGCAATGGGAAAGAAAATAAGACAAAATTTGTCTCGTGATTCACTCCAATCACCGTTTGTCTTCCCAACGTAGTGGTTGTACCATTGTTTGGCTTTTTCCTTGAGAGAAAAAGGAAACAACTTCCATTTGAGAGTTTCCTGTGTCATACCTTTGATTCGAAGGCATGAACACAATTTTTCGAACTCTTGTAGATGGTGGTAAGGGTTTTCACATTCCGTTCCTGAGAATGATTGTTCCCAAACCATGGCCATAAAGCCAGGGCGAAATTCATAGCTGGTTGAACAAATAGGTTCCACCGAAGGCGGTGGCTCACAGAACTTTCCCTTTGGAGCAGAGAAAGAAAGAATGGTGGGTTGCTCCATTTATATGGTGGTGTTAAGGTAAGAATAAGAAAGGTAAGATGATAGATAAGGGGGATATGATACGAAGGTGATCTTGGTTCGAAGATTAACAGCAACCGTTCCCTGGTAACGGTGCCAGAAATGCTTGTTGGTATTTCTTAACACCACAAAGTTATTCGCAAGCGCACGGAAATACCGTTGTAGCACTTCCCCTTAAGGAGTATTCCCAAGGGTATCGAATCCATAGAACGTGTGTGCTAATCTTTCGAACTAGCTCACCCAAGGACACAAAGTTGTTTGGTGGGCAATGAACAGAGAGGAATTCAAAGTATTGATCCTAATTTAAGGTAGCTTGCAGTAGATGATTGCTTCGGGCACGGGCTTACTCCTAGCAATACTAGGATGACTCCCGCCAAGAGCCTATGGCATAGCCGAACGTGGAGGATTACGAAGGACAGATAGGTCTGTCACCACCTATTGCCTACCTCTTCAATCCGTGGGTCTACGAGATATCCACTGATGATTTATAACCTAAGCACCACGCTTACGTTCTAAATCACTACTCTAGTTGTTTCGAACACAAAGCTACAACTAGAGCCTCTAATGAATTAAAGCAGTGAACCCACAAGTAACTACTTGTGCAAACTACTAAGAATAAAATATCAAACTTGTATTGAATTTAGAAAGGCTTACTTGATGGAGTAAAATCTTTGTAGGGGTACAAGTGTAGAAGAGGGACTTGACAAACCCAAGCCTCCTTCTCCTAGACTCTTCACCACACTCTCCTTCTACTTTGGTAGCCTCTAGGACTACTCTAGACCTTTGGAGTGTAGCACTATTCCCAACTTTTGGTGTGTGTGAGAAGTGAGGTGAGGGGGTCTATTTATAGGTGGAGAAGGGTCGGTTCCCGCCACAATTAATGCACGAATCAGTCACCATTGACTCCAGGCAGTCGAGAGGAGCCAACACGTGTCATTTGACCGAGTTTGGCGCCAGGAAGAGGTGGTCAAGGCTCCCCTCGGGGAGTGCTTCCTCTAGGTGGCTTCCAGGTGGGCCCCCTTGATGTATATGGGTGCAACACCGTTGGATCTCCTCGTATTATTCTGTTTGTTGGCCATTTGATCCATGTGTTGCCATGTGTCATCGCCTGATTCGTTGAAATCCATTTTCATGGATTCATCCCTGCATGTTTTGGTATTTTGAGTAATAATTCTCCTGCATACAAATAAACACCAACACTTGTGGAATTGGGTTAATGTATAACCCTACCACTATGTTTTGTGTTTCTTTTATGCACATTATGAGGTGAATTGACGGTCAAAATTTGGTACTTAAGGACCATCAACAGTAATTCACTTGTTGCTTGGTCCCCTAGAAATCAAAGCTCAGTTGCACAATCCATCGCCGAATCAGAATAGGTAGCTGCTGCTAGTGCTTGCTCACAAATTCTTTGGATTTTTCAAACTCTTAAGGACTATGGGGTTGATTTAGATAGTGTTTTGATGTTTTGTGACAACACTAGTGCCATTTGCATTGCATAAAACCCCGCGCAATACTCTAGAACAAAGCAAATTGATATTAGGTATCACTTTCCTCGTGATAATATTGAAAACGGAAATATTGTGCTTCACCATGTCGACACCGAACAACAATTGACTGACATTTTCACAAAACCTTTGGATTTCACTCGTTTTTCATTCATTCATAGTGAAATAGGGATTATGCATCCTCATGGCTTAAAAGTTAATTGAGAGGGAGTTTTACAACTTGGGAAGTCTATGTGTGAATATGCAATTAAAAGATAATATGAGCATAAGTGTTTCATACATATATGACTTTGTGATTCCTTCATATGCTGAAAGTTCTTACTACATTACTCATGTTATATGTTTTGTAGTTTTGCAGTGACTAGTAACTTGAATAATTACTTACACTAAATCTGGTCAGGATTGAACTTTATTGCTGTTTTGAACTTGTTGCATGCTCAAAGTGTTTTTAATCATGGAAAAATAATGAATTAACAGCCCAAATGTTGAGCTTTTATGATGAATAACAAAACAGAGAGATCAAGAGAATACTTCTTTTGAGATTTGCTTATCATTTTACTTTGATATGAACTTGGAAGGAGTTGTGTATGACTAAAACCATGTCCTTAAGTTTCTGATTGTCTAATGACATAGGCTTGGCTTGGTTTGTTTGAATAAGGCGGATGCTGCATATATAATCTCTTGCAAAGTTCATATAATTTAAATTTATGCTTTAAAAGATAATAAAAATTGCAACATGTGTCATGCATTCAAGCTTTGGAATAGTAGAGACACGGAGATCACGACTTGCTTAAATTGGAAATACACTTGATCTCTAGCATGGCTTACACTACTTTATGTATCTCATTGATGTGACAGTGTAAGGTACTTGATAGTATGGTTTGGATGAGCTTTGTTTTGTATGTATATGTCATATTATTATGCTCATAAGAAATTCAAATTTCCCTTTGAACCTTGCTGAATACATTGTCAAAGGCGGAGAAATATGTCACATATTGCACATTCCCAAGTGTTTTTGCACGATTCTTCTTAGGGGGAGTGAACATCCTTAGGGGGAGAACTTTTGGGTTTCTTCTCATTTGATTTTTGATTTTAAAAAGTGGAGTTGTCAATGCATTCATCAAGGGGGAGATTGACCTATGTGTTGAATACATTGGCAATTATATTAAAAGTGAGGGGTTACATGCAATGTTTTGAGTATACCTGAGAAGCCTATTTTGGATTGTTCGAACTTGCGGGAACACACTTCGCACTATCCAAACTTAGTGGCACGTGAGATGCACGTTCTTTTCACTTTGGAGTATCCGAACTTTTCTTTGTATAATTCATAGCGGTTCTTTGGACTGTTCGATCTTTCTATGTGCTGACATAATCGTGTGGTTGCTATATTTTTCACTTGGAATGTTTGAAACTTGCTTTTGGCTTATGTTAAGTTTGCATAGTCTCCATTTACTATGTTTTTGATGCGTTTTGGCTGATCATGGTGGATCTTATCTTGCTATGTTTGCAACATGCTTATGTGAGGCTCTCACATAAGGTGTTGTGATTTTTGGACTATGCGAGTCAAGTCGCGGACTTGTGCTTGAAAGAATTGGTTTTCTGTTCATGTGCAGGTGTTGCTTGAGTCAATACATGGTTGGTGATGGTGATCCATTGAACTAGTCTTAGGGAGAAGATGAGGTTCAACAAACCAAGTTCGGGAGGAATTGTTGTTGAGTTGATCGGGAGGTCATGCAACATGTTTGGGTCAAGAACAATGCATATGAAGGTATAGTGGACATTGTTGGAAGGTTTTTGCACGTGTGCAAGGTGTGCATGAATGTGGCAACATGGTTCCAAGGTGTGATAAAGAGATATGGATGTGAAGATATGGTCAGAAAGGTCCAACCGGCTGGATTATGCCCCAGGCTGCGACTGGGGCGGTTATGGTTCGTTTATGGAATGTTTCGAGTCTTGTATGGTTGGATTTTGAGTTTGTCATGAATTTTAGTTGTTTTAGAAATGTGTGGGACGTTTCTAAGGTGTTTGGAAGTCTCAAGATTGTTTCTATCTACGTATGGAAGAGTCCTGAGCAGTCATTTAAAGTTTCAGTTGAAACTGAGTAGGAGTAGGAGTCGTGGTGTTGATTGGGTTGGCCTTAGAGCTGCTTATATAAGCAAGGAAGGCCAGGGCTCTTGGGTGCACGACTTTGGGCTGTTCCCCTTGTGGTTCTTTGAATAAAATTCACTGTCTTAGAGGAGCTTTTGTGCCTTGTTCGTCCACTTATTTTTGGCAAGTTTTTCTCGTCGAGTTTCTGGACAGCCACACGTTGTTTCGGTGCTTCAATCATAACTTGAGTTTTACAGATCCAATTGACGTGATTATTTTTTTGTTGTCTTCACAACTTGATGATGTATCATCTGTGAAAATTTCACAGTCGTTGAATTTATTGTTTTTGATATAAATGAGTTTTTTTGCAGCGTAGCATATTTGATTTTAACTCGGGTGGAACAGATTGACCTTTGCTCATGGTTGTGATGATAACTTGGTTTTTACTTGACGGTTTGTTGTAATTCTTGTTGTAGCGTCTTTGTGACTTGATAATGTACAATACCCACTATTGACCCTATTTACATTAGTTGCATACACTAGTTTCTCCAACAGATCGATTTCTGCCAAGGTTTTTGTAGCTTCCGCTGAAAAAGTTTAAATCTAGGATTCCCCCCCCCCTCTGGTAGTTTTTCACGTGCTTTTCGATCTTACACACTACAGTGATTTTGTCATGGGAATAAGGGTTTATACTTGCTGTTGAATTATACTAAAACTTGTAGCGATAAAACTGTATAGTTTTCGATTCTCATGCTCATGCCAAGGCACATCCACCTAAGGTTGTAAAGTCACTAGGAAATGGTTTGATTCCAACAGTTCCTAAAAAAGAAGAGGTGGTTTTTAGGTCAGCATGGGTTATGTCTCATTGAGGTGTTAACACACACGTTGCTTCCTCTTCTAGATATGAACATAAAGTTAAATTTCATTGTACCTACTGTGTTACAGATGGTCATATTATAGATTTTTGTTATAGACTAGCTAAACAATAAAATAAGGAAAGAATACTAGCTAGATCACATAACAACCAAGCTAAAATTGCTGCAGGTGCTGAACAGAATTTTAAAACATACAACCTGTTTTGATGGGTCGAAAACATGCAAGTTTTGCTTCCAAACCTACTGTTTCTCGTGCTACACAAGTCACACCTCGTAAGTCAGTAGTTGGATGCAAGAATTCTCAAACTTTGGCTCATAAACATGTTGTATTTTCTCAGCTTTCGAGTGTTATTCCAGGTAGACGTCGTGTGACTCAGTACTGGATTCATAAATGCCTTTTACAAACCCCATTATTGAGTGGTCGACGTATTGTGCTTCTATGTAGGTTACCCTCTTAAGGAAGGAGAACTTTTGGCTTGTGGATTCAGATTCGTCACGCCACATGACAGGTAACAAAGAATAGTTGTCCTCCCTCTCTTTCGTGTCACGTGTACAAAATGTTACTTTCGCCGATAATTCTTCAACTCCTATAATTGCTAAGGGTTCGGTTAGAGTTAATAATCACTACACTTTGAAGGATCACTTGTTAAGAATTTGAAATACAACTTTCTTTCTGTTTCACAATTGCTAGATGAAAATCTTAAAGTTAGTTTTAGTAAAAATTGCTGCAAGGTTGTAGATTCAAATGGTGAGCATATGTTTAACATGTATCAATTTGGAAGAGTTTTTAAAGCTGATTTTTATATATCAACCTCTAAGCATAGGTGTATAGTTGCTAATGATTCAAAAGACTTATATCTTTGGCACTGTAGACTTGGTCACGTAGACTTTGATCACCTCGCACGTGTTAATGGTATTCATCGCATACGTGGGTTACCTAAGCTTAAAAGGACGAAGAAAATGGGTGCTCTTCTTGTAGACATGCTAAGATGGTTGTAGGTTCACAATCCACGGACAATGATCATGAAAATAGCACTGGCACAACTTTTACACCTTGACATCGTAGGTTCTTCACGTGTTCAATCTTTTGAAGGTAAATGGTATGTGCTTGTAATTGTTGATGATTATTCTAGATACTCTTGGATTTACTTTCTGACATCTAAGAATGAAGCTTTTAGTCACTTTAGAAGTTTGGTTCGTAGAAATTCACTTGACCACCCAGGATCTTTAAAAGCAATTAGAAGTGACAATGGAATCAAATTTAAAAACCAATCATTTTATCACTTTTGTGCTGAAAGAGGAATAGATCATCAATTTTCTTCACCATATGTACCTCAGCAAAATGGTGTCGTAGAGAGAAAGAACAGTACCTTAGTTGAGATGGCTAGGACTATGCTTGATGAATATCAAACTCCTATAAAATTTTTGGCAGATGCAATTGCAATAGGTTGTTATGTCTCAAATCGAGTTTTCTTAAGAGCTAAGCTAGGAAAAACCCCAATATGAGCTTTGGTTTAGACACAGGTCTAGTGTCACACACTTTAGGGTCTTTGATTGCAAAATCTCTGTTAAGAAACATGGTAATCTTGATAAATTTGAAGCTAGATTTGATAATGGCATGTTTCTTGGTTATGCATCTCATACTAGAAGCTACCGTGTGCTTTTACTTGACACTAACAAAATTGTGGAGACTTGTGACGTTTAGCTAGTGAAAGTGCATCTAGGTTTAATCCCCTTGGGTTAAGATACTAATGAGCCTTGTTACTGTAAGTACAAGTGATCGAAAGTGGAATGGAAACATAAACTCTCAAAAAGGAAAAAGAATGAAGAAGGTGTCAAAAAACTCAAAGAGTAGAAATTAGGGTTTAAATTTCTTGTGTCGAGTTAAGCCTTGTAGTAAAGAGTTTTCAACAGTCAAGTGTTTGAGGATCACCTATGAGCTCATAGTTCGATTAGGTTTAGTCAGATATATGAGTCGAGGCAGCCTTAAGGATAAGGTCGAACTTGTCCGGGCTGGGAGGTCGGAGTAGTCCGAACACATCGGACTGATCCACCCTAGTAGAATTGTACATTTCTGCACGGACCAAGAGGTATTGTGTGAGATCGGACTAGCCCGTTGTGGGTCAGACTATTCCATTTGGAGAAGTAGGTTGGCTGCAGGGACTAAGTCTTCGCAGTCTGGACTACTCTGCCCTGGGGGTGGGTGGACTAGTCCGCTTGAACCAGACTTGTCTGTTCTCATCCAGAACAGGAGTTTCTGAGTGAGATCAGACTAGTCCATTTTTGGATGGACTAGTCTGGGGTCTTGTGACTGTTTGAATTCAAAAGGTGGTCGGGACTTTTGTGGTTGGTCATCGTGACGTCAGTGATCCCCTCCAGACCGAACTAGTCCGCGATCCGAGTGAAGACTAGCCCGCACTTTTTCTAGTGTCAACGACTAAGTGCTGGAACTGCTATAAAAAGGAATCCCCCGGCCCTTACATGCTATATCTCGAACCCTAGCGCCGCCATAGCCTCCCAAGAGCCTTCCTAAGCCTTACTCTTCAAATCTTTGAGCCTTAAGAGTTAATCTTGAGGGTTTGTGGGATTTGTGAGACAAGAGAGAAGGAGTTGATAGTTCTTGAGCTCTTGGTTGATTCTCTCAATTTGAGTTGTTGATTTGGGTCGATTTGAGTTGTGTTTTGATCCGTGTTTGAGCCGTGTGGTTGTGGGAGCCTAAGATGTGAGTTGCCCCAAGAATCATTGTATTCACCCCTTGATTTAGTGGAGAACAAGCCTACATTTGTTGTGGCTTGGTGAGGGTAGGGTTGAAAGAGACCCGGTCCTTTGTGGATTCCTCAACGGATACGTAGGCTTCTCTGTGGAGTGTCTCTTGCATCATTTTACCTTCATTCATCGCTAGATCACTTTTAGGGTTCTTATCATTATTCGATCGAATCATGTGATTTTCTAAGCAGTACTTGTTTCCTTCATTTGCTATTGTTCCACTAGGTTGTTAACTAGTTGTACTTCATCTATCATCGAGCAGATCACTGAACACCCCATAAAAAGCTCTCCTTTCTTGTGTTCATATATCCTATCTGGGCTAGTCCGCCCTCTGGTCGCACTAGTCCGCCCTTTTTTACTGATTAAGTTTTTCATTAAGTGATTTTAGGTTTTATCCTATTCACCCCCCTCTAGGCAATATTCAATTGGTATTAGAGCCTAACTCTCCCTAAAGCTTAATTGCTTGTAGAGGAGATGGGAGAAAATGATGAGAAGGGCTTAACTCTCCAAGACAATACCGGAACCGGCGAGAATGAGACACAAGGATCAAATCCTCCACCTCTCAACATAGATGCACCTTAGAAGACAAAGCCAATACCTCCTCCCTTCGACGTGTCAAGTGTAGACGAAGATAAAGAAGTGAGGTGACTTGTTGATCTTCTTCAAATGGCAAAATATGAAGCTGAGGATGAAGAGGCTTGAGAAAGAGAAGAAGCTCAAGAAGAGTGGAGAAGACTACACTCGATATCCTTTTAACTATGAGCGCTTGAATTCTCATTCTAACTACTTGTCTATTCCTATGGACAAACCTCCACATTTTGATGGCACTAACTATACTATTTGGAAGCATAACATGAAATTGCATCTTGTTTCTTTCAATCCCATTCTTCAGCACATCGTTTGCACAGGTGTATATATCACTGTGGATGATGAAGAGCTCACTCCCGAGCCAGAGCAACAAATCCACTACAATGCTCAAGCGGCGGTCGTGCTCAACTCGTCCTTGAGCCAAGAAGAGTTCATCAAAGTGCACAGGTTGGAGAAAGCCAAAGAGATTTGGGACACACTCGGGATTGCACATGAAAGCAACCAATCCATATGGGAGGCAATGATTGAGATGATTGAGGGAGAGCTTGGAAGATTTGCCATGGAAGAATGTGAGGCCCCTCAAGATATGTACAACCGACTCAAGACCCTTATCAATAGGAGTCGGACGTATGGATGCAAGAAGTGGACAGAGCATGAAGTAGTCAAGAGGATGATAAGATCCTTTATGCCCCACAGTGTCACCCTATGCACCCTCATTCGAGAGAGTCCTAACTTCCACAAAATCACTTCGGATGAGGTGCTAGGGAAGATCATCAACCATGAGATGATGATGGAGATGGAAGCCCGCCACATCAACGACCTTGCCAAGGTCACATCCTCCAAGAAAGACATTTCTCTCAAAGCATCATCCAATTACAAAGTAAAATAGGTTCAAGCATCAAGTGATGATGAAGATAGTGATGAAGAAAGCACCAACATGGATGAAGAAGAAATGGCCTTCTTCATCAAAAGGTTCAAGAGGATAATGATGAAAAGAAGAGGGTCCAACTATGAGAGAAAAGGCAAGGAGTAGAGCAAGTTAAGGACCAAGAGAGCTTGCTACTACTATGGCGAGTATGGGCATTTTATTATGAATTGCCGATGCGAGAAGGAAGAAGACTACAAGAATAAAAAGGATGGGAAGCCTCAAGAGAAGAAGATGTTCAAGAAGAAGAAAGCACATGACCAAGCCCATGTTAGCGAGGATTGGGACTCCAACGATGAGTTCTCATCCGAAGATGAAGAGGAGATGGCAACTATTGCCACCAAGAAGCCAACCATAAAGAAAACTCTCTTGCCAAACAATGTAGAATGGAGGGCCTCAAGCCACACATGTCTCATGGCAAAGGAAGAGAAAATAAAGGTTAAATCTAAAACCTCCTTGTGTTCAATTAAAGGTGAGGACTTTTATAGTGCTAGTGAAAATGAGTACATATTTAAAAGCTTGAACAAAAGTATCATTACTACGATGAAAATGCTTTCCTATGAAATACTGGATAAGGAGGAACTTCTAAATGAACAAAAGGAATTGCATGTCAATGAGAGGCAAAAAAATCCTTATCTTGAGAAGCTCCTAGAGCTTGAGAGAGAGAAGAACAAGGCACTTGAACTTGAACTTGCCAAGATCAAGGAGACTTCTTCAAGTCTCAAGAGTTTGAATGTTGTACTCCAAGATGAACTTGTGAACTTGAACAAAGTTCAAAAGAGTCTCGAGGCACAATTCGAAACTCTCAAGTCAAGTGTCTCCTCTTCCGCCCCAACAAGCTCAAACTTATCTAATTTGAAATCAAATGCTAAAACTTGGAAATATGCTAATATTGTACTTGACTTGAAGAATGAACTTAAGGTGGCAAAATGCAAGAGCACATCTAAAGGTGGCATCCTTGACGTAGTTCATACTCGATCACAAGATCTTCTTTGATCAAATATGGTCTTGGCTATACAAGGGGAGGAAAGCATGCTAGACTCCTCAAGAATAACAAGATGCAAATTGCCTTTATCAAAGAAGGTTCGTATCAAGTCAAGAATGAAAATCATGCATCTTCATCTCTTTAAATTGTTAAACATGACAAAGATGCCAAAAATTCTAAAAATGTCAGCTCAACCATGGTTCATGATTTTGATGCGTCTTATGTGCTTATGAAGAGTAGATTTGGATATGTTTATTTAAAACATTTTGGTCCAATCCACAAGAGCCCAAAATCTTGTGTGTGGGTGCCCAAATACCTTGTTACTAACCTCAAAGGACCCAACCGAGTTTGGGTACCTAAAGAAAAAAACTAAACTTGTTTTGTAGCCTTACTCCTTCGGCGGCACAAAGTGGGTGCTAGATAGTGGTTGCACAAATCACATGACCGGAGCAAGAAGAATGTTTGTGGAGCATGAAGAAAACGATGATCCAAGTCAAGGTATCTACTTTGACAATAATATCCAAGGGAAGGTACTAGGCATGGGTAAAATAGTCATTTCTCCCCAACACACTATTTCTCATGTAATGCATGTTGAGTCCTTAAATTATAACCTTTTATCCATATCTAAATTATGTGAGAAAGGTTATAATTGCTTGTTCACTAATGAGGGTGTGATTGTCACTAGAAGGAGTGATGACTCAATTGCCTTCAAGGGTGTGCTCAAGAGAAAACTTTATCTTGTGGACTTCACCGTGGATAAAGCTCAACTTGACACATGCTTGATGGATAAGACCAACATGGGGTGGTTGTGGTAGCGTAGGATAGCCCATGTTGGTATGAGGACTCTTCAAAAACATCTAAAGGGTGATCACACCCGAGGTCTTAAGAATGTTGTTTTTGATAAGGATAGGCCATGTAGCGCATGCGAAGCCAAGAAAAAAGTCGGAGCCGCTCATCCCGCCAAGAATGTGATGACGGCAACAAGCCCATTGGAGATGCTTCACATGGACCTTATTGATCCCATTGCTTACATTAGCATTGGCGGTAACAAATATGGCTTAGTTATTGTTGACGACCTTTACCGCTTCATTTGGGTGTTTTTCTTGCATGACAAAGGTGAAACTCAAGGTGTCCTCAAGAAATTCTTGAGGAAGGCTAAAAATGAGTTTTTTTAGAGTCAAGAAGATAAGAAGCAACAATGGCACCGAATTCAAGATTATCCAAGTAGAAGAGTACTTGGACGAGGAGGGCATTAAGCATGAGTTTTTGGTACGCTACTCACCCGAACAAAATGGGGTGGCCGAAAGGAAGAACCGCACTCTTATAGAGATGCCAAGAACCATGCTTGATGAATACAAGACATCCGAACAATTTTGGGCAGAAGCAGTCAACACCGTTTGCCATGCCACAAACCACCTCTACCTCCATCCTCTATTGAAGAAAACTCCTTATGAACTACTAACCGACAACAAACCAAACATCTCATACTTTCGAGTTTTCGGCAGTAAGTGCTACATTCTTGACAATAAGCCTAGGACTTTGAAGTTCGCTTCAAAATCCGATGAAGGTTTAATACTCGGCTATAATTCAAACACCTACGCCTATCGTGTCTTCAACAAAACCTCTTGTTGTGTTGAAATTGCATGTGACGTGGTGTTTGATGAGACTAATGGCACCCAAGTGGAGCAAGTTGATCAATGTGTGCTAGATAAAGAAGAGGCACCTTGTATGGCACTAAGAAGGATGGCACTTGGCAACATACGACCACAAGAAGAACAAGGCCCAAGTGATCCATCTTCATCACAAGGTGTGCCTCCCACACAAGATCAAGGTCAACTTCCCCAAGATCAAGATCATCATGCCCAAGACAATGAAGATCAAAATGGTGGCAATGATTAAGTGGGAGACAAAGAAGAAGAAGGAGCAGAAGATGTTGACTCAAGACCAAATGTGCCACACCCAAGAGTTCATCAAAGCGTTCAACGGAACCATCCCATTGATAACATTCTTGGAGACATCTCTAAGGGGGTAATGACTCATTCTCGCATGGATAACTTTTGCGCTCACTATTCTTTTGTGTCTTCTTTGGAGCCATTTAAGGTTGAACATGCCCTATGAGACCCGGATTGGGTGGTGGCCATGCAAGAGAAGCTCAACAACTTCAGGAGAAACCAAGTGTGGGATCTTGTCAAAAGACCAAATGCCAACATGGTAGGCACCAAGTGGATCTTCCACAATAAGCAAGACGAACAAGTAACAAAGCTAGACTTGTGGCGAAGGGGTACTCACAAGTCGAAGGTTTGGATTTCGATGAAACTTTTGCTCCTATAGCTAGGATTGAATCAATTCGCATATTATTAGCCTATGCTACTCACAATGATTTCAAGTTGTATCAAATGGATGTGAAAAGTGCCTTCATCAATGTTCCAATCAAGGAGGAGATGTATCTAGAGCAACCACCTGGCTTCAAAGACAATGAGTATCCTAACCATGTCTTTAAGTTGCATAAAGCTCTCTATGGCCTCAAACTTGCTCCTAGAGCTTGGTACGAGTGCCTTAGAGATTTCTTCATTAAGAATGGTTTTAGGATGGGAAAAGCTGATTCCACTCCCTTTACTAAAAATGTAGATGATGATTTATTTATATGCCAAATATATGTCGATGATATTATATTTGGTTCTACTAACAAATCTTTTTGCAAAGAATTTAGTAAGATTATAACGGAGAGGTTCGAGATGTCCATGATGGGGGAGTTGAAGTTCTATCTAGGATTCCAAGTCAAGCAACTCAAAGAGGGCACCTTCATAAATCAAACCAAGTACACTCAAGATATACTTAGGAAGTTTGACATGGAGACCAAACCCATAAAGACGCCCATGGTGACAAATGGGCACCTCGACCTCAACGAAGATGGCCCTAGCGTGGATATATCACTCCATGATTGGATCCTTGCTTTACCTTTGTGCATCTATGCCCGATATTATGCTTAGTATATGTATGTGTGCAAGATTTCAAGCCGCACCTAAGAAGTGTCATTTGACTGCCATTAAGAGAATCTTGCGCTATTTAGTTCATACACAAAACATTAGGCTATGGTATCCAAAAGGGTCAAAATTTAATATCATTAGATATTCAGATGCGGATTATGTTGGATGTAAGGTTGATATGAAGAGTACTTCTGGGACTTGCCAATACTTCAGTAGGTCCCTAGTGTCATTGTCATCCAAGAAACAAAACTCCATTGCCCTATCCACAACTGAAGCGGAGTATGTCACAGCGGAAGTTGTTGTGCACAACTTCTTTGGATGCGACAAACTCTAAGGGACTATGGTCTCAATATGAACCATATTCCACTCCTATGTGACAATAAGAGTGTCATTAAGGTAACCCATAACCCTATTTAACACGCTAGGACCAAATACATAAACATCCGGCACAACTTTTTGAGAGACCATTCAATGAAGGGGGGCATAGTCATTTCATGTGTTAGAACTGAAAAACAACTAGCCAACATCTTTACCAAGCCACTAGATGAAAAACGCTTTTGCAAACTTAGGAATGAGTTAAATATCCTAGATTCTTGAAATGTGGCTTGAGATGTTGCACATCTGATTGTTAGTAGCTTAGAATTTTCAAAATTATGCATGATTATGAAAACTTGTCTCCGTCAATTTTCTTTCAAATATTGTCTTCTTGAATCATGGTCATTGTATGATTGTTTGTGTGCTTTACTAGCTATATTCATTGAGAACATTTGTGAAAACTTAGTCCACATGGATCATTTCTTGCAATTCTCTCACTATAGATGAGAATTTGTTGTCTAGGACAGGACTAGTCAGCCCATAGGGCTAGACAAGTCGGGCATCCTAGACTAGCCCGAACTGGCACACACAAGTCCATACCGGACTAGTCCACCCAATTCACAGGACATGTCCAGACTTCTGAGTAGTCCAGACCTGGTCTAATGCACCGGACTAGTCTGGCCCATGGGGACTTAAACCCCAAGCGTCGGGTCCGACTCCTCCCATTCTCTCAAACCACTTTTCAAATATGCCCCCACCCAAAATCGCCCTCGTTGGCAATTTCTGAGTTCCACTGCCAAAATCTTCAAACTTTTTGTGATTCAACCTCATTAGAGTTTCAGGAAGTCAAATCCGAGACTACTCCGCCCTTCAGTGCGCAGATTTTGTTTGTTTCTTCTCTCTCAAGGTACTTCTTGATCTAGCCCTAACTTCTTTGATTCCTTGCTTCCTAGGTTGCAACCCATGTAACTTAGGACTCAATTCACATCCTTTACACCTTGTGACACTATTTGCAAAGTATCGTTGTCTCATTTTGCAATTTATGTCGATGTTAGTAAGTTAGGGTTTGAAACTGTGTGGTCTGGACTAGTCCGGACCCAGAGCAGACAAGTTCGTTCCTGATTGGACTAGTCTGGCCTGGAACCAGACAAGTTCGACCAGCATAGTTACAGCTCCTAACTTTTAAGCTTGTGATATCTCAACACGATACTTCCTCCTTCCTTCACTCATATCTTTTCTTATCTTGCCAGCAGCATGTTGAGGCGTGATGACTCTCCTCTCTCTGATCCGGAGTGTGAGGCAGCTCACCAAGAAGTTTGTCATCGAAGGGCTGAAGAAGAGGCCGAGTTGGCTCGCAAGCTCGCTCGTCGCGAGACTCGCACCAAGAAGAAGCATTACAGGGATGCCGAAGAACCCCAAGCAAATGAACAATCCACAAGGAGCAAGAGGCTTATGACTATGGGGGAAAAAGGAAAGTCCCAAGCGGCTGACAAAGGGAAAAGAAAAGTGGATGAGGCTGAAGCTAGCAAGGACAAAGGCAGAGCTTTGATGGCAGCAAAAGGCAAAGGCAAGGCACGGGCGAAGAAGGCTACCAAGACTCATCCAAGGAAGAAAGCATGGGTTAGTAGGAACCTTGTCATTCGTGACACGCCCATTGGATCCGCTCCTCCACAAGGTCCTATCGGACCTTTGGTGATGGCACCTCCCACCCATGATCCAAACCGTCGGGCGGATCTTCCAAGCAATATTTTCCAAGGGAAAGGAGCAGAGAAAGCAAATAAGATTCGCTACCAAAATGTCTACAAGTATGAGAAAGCGACAGCGGATCACCATTTTTTGTGTGACTTTCATTGCGACTACTACTGGCTTGTGTACTTGAGGATGAAGACATCGGTGGCCAATGCTCAGTGGGTTGATTGGAACTACATTGACAAGAAGGATCATCAAGCCTTCAATGCAGTCATCCAAGCTGTTGAGCATCATGGGCTAAAGGAGATCATGGGTTTCCAATAAAATTGGAACATCGAAGTTATTGCTCAATTCTACACAACTTGCTACTTCTCTACCTATGGATATCAAAGGATCACTTGGTTGATTGAG
Organism: Tuctoria greenei; assembly: GCA_036927565.1. NCBI lineage: Eukaryota > Viridiplantae > Streptophyta > Magnoliopsida > Poales > Poaceae > Tuctoria > Tuctoria greenei. Next base: position 182,929,605 of record JAYESD010000002.1, read on the forward strand.
AGAGTCAAATACTTCGTGTTGTATGGTGATTTTGCAAAGATTCTTGGATTAGAAGAACATTTGAGCCATGACATCACTATTCAAAATCTCAAAGCCATGGATCTTGGTGTAATGCAGTTCATATTTGTTGATGAATTCTTCAATCCTCCAACCACTAAGTATGTTCTTCCATTCTTTAGTGTGCTCAACCGGCTTTTGAGGAAGACTCAAGCACCCAAGGATGGAGATGTCGGTATGATTCAAGGCAATCTAAGGCATTTGATGAAGCTTTTGCATGAATATGATAGATTCAACTTGTTTGACTACATCTACAATGACATATTAAACATCTCTCATACCCCAAGCTGTTCTTGTATATATGCACCATTCGTCATGCGTATGATTGAGAAGGTCTCTGGATTGGAATTTTTGAAGGATCTCAAGCATAGAGCTCTCCACCCACAAATTATGCCACCTATTCCTAATCTTGGTGAAGCTTCTCGGAGGAGTGCCTCCAATGCACCTCATCCTTCCTTCGCTCCCGTATCCTTCTCCGGTGACACATCTAGTGCCATTCTCAAGTTCCTAAAATCCATCCTTTTGTGGCACGAAGTGCGCTTAAGAAGGCATGAGAAGTACGTGAAGCAATTGTGCGAGAAGGTGGAGATTCCAATGTCTCCAACGGCGTTCGAGGACAATAATCTTACTCCCTTCCCCGAGCTTACACCGGCGGAGCTTGCTCTCTTTGGTGATGGTGGTGGCTCCTCTAGCGCTAGGAAGAGGTTGATGACAAAGAGGAAGACAATGATGATGTTGAGTATCATGAGGAGGAAGATGAAGAAGCAACAATTAGTGACCAAAGTGAAGCAAATGAAGAAGCAAGTGAGAGCGATTAGTAGTAGTTCATAGGTTTCTTTCTCCCTCACTCTTTTCCATTTTGGTGTCTTGATGCCAAAGGGGGAGAGATTGAGGGAGAGTATCTAGAGATCCCTGGACTATGTATATTTTAAAACTTGTCCTTATCTTTATGCATGTATGCTTTGTAAGACATTTTGGTTCTTATGCTTACTGTGGTACTCTATGCTTGTTATTAATGCACTTTATGTTAAGCTTCATTGAATATCATGCTTGGTATGATCACAATCGTGTTCTTATGTGTGATGATGCTAAAATTCATTTGAGATGCATGCTTTACTCAATTCCACACATCTCAACACACTGCATCACACGTAGGCATCCCACCATAACAAACAAATATATGAATCTCCCATAGTCTTCATTCATGTGCATTACTCTTATCAAAAATCAATCATGCACACATTTAGGAGGATCTCTTTATACACTTGTGCGTTATGAAAATAATCTTATTTACATCTTTTATCAAAAACCTCAATGTGTTGCCATCAATCACCAAAAAGGGGAGATTGAAAGTGCATCTAGGTTTAATCCCCGTGGGTTTTGATGATTTATGACGACAATCGAGGGAATAATGAGCATTGTGAGTGTAAATACAGGTGATCAAAAGTGGAACGGAAATGGAAACACTTAAAAAGGAAAAAGAGTGAAAAAGGCGTCGAAAAACTTGAAGAGTAGAAATTAGGGTTTAAAATTTCTTGTGTCGAGTTAAGCCTTGTAGTAGAGAGTTTTCAAAAAGTCAAGTGTTTGAGAATCACCTAAGAGCTCATAGTTGGATTAGATTTAGTTGGAGAGACGAGTCGAGGTAGCCTTAAGGATAAGGCCGGACTTGTCCAGGCTAGTAGGCGGGACTAGTCCGACCATAATGGACTGGTCCGATGTTAGGCAGACCAAGAGTTACTATGTGAGATCGGACTTGTCTGTTCAGGGACGGACAAGTCCATGGTGAGTGTGTCTGAGCCTTTCTGTGACCAGGTCCTGGAAGGCTGGAATAGTTTGTCCTGGGGGCCGGACTAATCCACCCTAGCAGATTTATCTGTTTCTGCACGGACCAGAAGGTATTGTGTGAGATCGGACTAGTCTGTTGTGGTTTAGACTAGTCCATTTGGAGAAGTAAGTTGGTTGCAGGCACTAAGTCCAGGCAGGCCAGACTAGTCCAATCTGGGGCACCGGACTAGTCCGTCTGAACCAAATTTGTCCGTTCTCACCCGGAAGAGGAGTTTTTGAGTGATATCGGACTAGTCCATTTTTTGACGGACTAGTCTGGGGTCTTATGACCATTTGAACTCATAATGTGGTGGGGACTTTTATAGTTGTCATCGTGAAGTAAGTGGTCCCCTCCAGGCCGAACTTGTCCCGGGTCCGAGCACGGACTAGTCTGGACTTTTTCTGGTGGCAAGGGCTAAGTGTTGGGACCCCTATAAAAAGGCATCCCCTATTCTTTACATGCTCTCTCTCGAACCCTAGCGCTGCCATAGCCTCCCAAGAGACTTCCTAAGTCTTCCTCTTCACATCTTTGAGCCCTAAGAGTTAATCTTGAGGGTTTGTGGGATTTGTGAGAGAAGAGAGAAGGAGTTGATCATTCTTGAGCTCTTGGTTGATCCTCTCGATTTGAGTTGTTCATTTGGGTCGATTTGAGTTGTGTTTCGATCTGTGTTGTAGCTGTGTGGTTGTGGGAGCCTCAGATTGTGAGTTGCCCCATATATCGTTGTATTCGCCCCTTGATTTAGTGGAGATGAAGTTGATTGTGGTGGCTTAGTGAGGGTAGGGTTGAAAGAGACCCGGTCCTTCATGGACTCCTCAACGGGGACGTAGGCTTCTCTGTGAAGCTAAACCTCAAGATAAATTTGTGTGTCTCTTGCATCATTTTACCTTCATTCATCACTAGATCACTGTTAGGGTTCTTATCGTTCTTCGCTCGAAATGTGGATTTTCTTAGCAATATTTGTTTCGTTTGCTATTGTTCCACTAAGTTGTTAACTACTTGAACTTAATTTATCATTGAGCAAATCACTGAAAACCCCATAAAAATATCTCCTTTCTCGTGTTCATCTATCCTAACTGGACAAGTCTGCCCCCAAGCCGGACTAGTCCGCCCCTGTTTTCTTCATTAAGTTTTTAATTAAGTGATTTTAGGTTTTAGCCTATTCATCTCCTGTAAGCAACATTCAGCTAACCCAGATACTAGATCCAATATTTCAGGTCAAGATGCATACTCGCAAAGAGAGAGTATTTTCATTGAAAGTGAGGAATAAGTGGTGTTAATGTCAAAAATTCAGAAGTTAATGACGTTGTTCCGACTCCTCATATTGATACACAACCAGAACTAATGACTACTACTACCGGTCCAGATCATTGTCAAGCCACAAACTCTTCGATTTGTTATGAACGTGTAGAAGAAGCTTGTGGAGTATCTGCTCCCCTCCTTATCATCTAAAGTCACCCTCCATAACATATTATTGGAAGCTTGCACGATTGAGTCACACGGTCCAAGTTTTTCGATCCAAACTCTCGCGCTCATTCTGATTTTGTTACTTCTTTTGAACTCAAAGATATATCACACACACTCACTAATGAATCTTGGATCATTGCCATGCAAGAACAGTTTAAAATTTTTGAAAGAAATAATGTTTGGAAACTTGTACCTTCATCTCATGATCATGCATTGATAGGAACTAAATGAGTATTTAAAAACAAACAAAGTGAGAATGAGGTTGTGATTAGGAATAAAGCTAGGTTGGTTGCTCAAGGTTTCAGTGGGGATGGGGTTATGATTAGGAATAAAGCTTGGTTGGTTGCTTAAGGTTTTACCCAAGTTGAAGGTCTAGATTTTAATGAAACTTTTATTCTTGTTGCTATATTAGAAGCCATAAGAATTTTATTAGCATTTGCTGCAACTAAATACAAATTAAACAATGCATTTGGATTGGAGTTTTGCTTATTTTCATTGATAAGTAGATTATAAACAGAAATAATTAGAGCCGAGCATTGCCGGCCATCTGAGTATCACGTCAGCGTCACACCCGAAGGACGCCTTAGCCCTTAGGAATGGAACTAATCGAGGTAGAAGACGTTGCACTTGTAGATTTAGATGAAGCATCACGAGGCCCAAACAGAAGGAGATACGCCTGTAGAATACAGGGATTAAAGCGGATGGTGATCGACCAGAACCAAGGGATCCAGCGACCTCCGAGAGGCTCTGCACTCATAGCAAACAAGAAACAACGAGGGGTACACGAGCTAGGGAGGAAGCCAACCAGCACTACTACAATAAGCCTCATCACAGGCGGCTCCAAACCTATTATCACAAACGGCTTTTAAAACCGCCTGAAACGAAGAGCCTGTGATAATCCACAATTTCAGAGGCGGAGAAGTGATACGGCCTGTGAAGACACATTATCATAGGCAGTTCTTTACTTAAGCTAGCCGTCTGTGAAGATATTTTATCACAGGCGGGTCATGCAGCATATATAACTGCCTGTGATAAATGTCTTATCACAGGCGGGTATTGCAGCATAACTAACCGCCTATGATAATTGTGTTATCACAGGCAGACGTTGACCTACATCAGCCACCTGTGAAGACCTTTTAACGCAGCCGGTTTCTACCATAACAGTAACCGCCTATGATAATTAGGTTATCACAGATGGTTCTTTACTTATATCTAGCCGCATGTGATAATTGTTTTTCACAAGCATGCCTAGCCGTTGGTTAATAACCGCCTGTGATAAGGTATAACCTATGCAGTACTACTGCTGTTATTTCTAATTTCCAGGTCAATTCAATATAATCACAGAACAAAAAACAACAATATCATCACGGAACAAAAGTCAACAATATTATCATCACAGAAGTCAATTTCACTAAAACAATATACATATGTAAAAGTTACAGATACAATTCATCTCAAAGTTTACAAGTTTTCACTAAAAACTATTTCTATTGGCATAGTCGCAAAGTTCTGGCACATCAGCTGCTGCACAATTCTCATCAAAGAACTTCCCTTTTTTGTGCAAAATTTCACGACGAATGAACTGACAGAGTTCAGTAGCAATCCTGTCGGCTCCTCCACTAGGAATACTTCTACAAACCAGCCATTCTTCGTTCAGATTCTTCGTGTGCTGCAATATAACACATAACAAGGTTTAGAATGTATTGGTTTGAACAATCTCAAAGTATAGATCAAAGTGAGAGTATACAGGAATTTATTTGGTATTTTTGGAGCAGTTGTACTATGAGCAATTGAATTTTGAAGTTGGAATCAAAATATGAAAATAATGTTTCTTGTAATATTGAACAGCAGAGAATATAAGCATTAAACTATGCTAGTTACAATGAAAATGAAACACAAAAGTAAGAAAAAAAAAGTATCGACATTAAGGACTACTTACATCCTCACGATTCACTCTATATACGCCGGCGGTCCGAAGATGCTCGCATACATAATACACGCATAAGACACTCCCAGTAGGCTGCTTCGGACAAGCATAATACGTTTTAATATCCAATGAATTCGTATTGGAAGGTCTCTCACCGCCAAGCTGTTCCGCGTAAAACCGCCAAGCGCTGTAATACAAGAAATGTCATATAAAACTTGTCAACACATTCTAAATGTGCATAAATTAAAATTATTGAATAAACGTACAGTTTCAAAATGGAAAGGAAATCTTTGTAAAGATCTGGTGAGAAATCAGCCGAGTCCAAGACTGTTGCCATTCCCTGCGTTGGCTTGATGAAGATCATTATGTAGTGATTACTGCAAACATACAAACACACGTGTTAACAATTACCAATAATTGCTATTTCAATGTCATGTGTCGAACTTACTCGAAGTGGTACGGAGCCTTTACGAGGTCCTTGCCATCTCTCACAAAGTTAAACATCGCATGTCCTATGTAATATGCAACTTCTATCCTTCTATCCTTCTTAAGTTTTGCGATTAGTTTGTTAAAATATTTTTTTCATGTGTTTGTACTATGCTGAGTCTCGATTCGCCTGGACATCGAATTTCGACTTTGCAATCCTAGTAGGGTCAAGGATACCTGTCTTGCGCTCCAACTTTTCATTATCCATGTATTGCATCCTATTGAAGAAGTCCAGAATTGTTATAATCTCATGAAATGCGTATGCGTGTAGTAAGAAAAGCAAATACAAAATATTAGAGCACTTACAAGCACCAGACAAGCAGCAGGTTGATTTCGAGCATGCCCCGATGGAAAAGGGCATGCAGCTCTTAAAATAAAATGACTCGTCTATCTACTCCAGTGCTCCAGAATGCTTTTTTTGGAATACGAAATGTGACACAATTAAGACCATATTTTGTGCTGGCAGTGATGTACCACTCATGCATTCTTCTGAGCTGAACGGGTTGTTTGCTAAGTTGTACGGATGTCATGAACAGCTTCCCATTCTTAAATTCAGGAGGAACATCCTCAAGCTTGTATATTGGAACGCCTGGTTTAACTAAAGCCGTCCGCCGATTATACATGACACCGTCTTCTTTCCACTCCTCGATATCTCCTAATGATGGCTCATGAGAAGAACGAGATGCACTCGATTTTATAATATTTTCCTTCATAGTTTCCAAATATTTTGACACTTCTGATGAAGGTTTCTTATTTTTGTATGGGGTAACTTTGATAGGCACTGATGATCGAGGAGTAGTCATCGGAAGTTGGACACTGGTTTGTTGTTGAACCTGTTGTTCAACTGATTGCTCTTTACTCCCAGCAGTTGGCTCTAGTACTACTTCAAGCTGTTGCTAAACTGGTTGCTCTTTACTAGCAACTGCTTGCTCTGGTACTGCTTGAAGTTGTTGTCCAACTTGTTGCTCTTGGATATCATCCTTGCTGAGACATAGGGGGAGTGGATCTTCCTGGACTGGGAGTGGATCTTCATGCACTTTCGCCTTAGAAGATGGGGTTGCAGTATTTGGAGATGCGACGGGGCTAGAAATTGGCTCATCGTCCAACACAATATTGCGTCGGTGCCAAAGGATTAATTGGTTGATAGCCTGCCCCAGAGTCGCGATCCCCTCAGGTGTGATGTGGTCTATTTCATAATCTTCATATTCATTATCAATGATCTCAAGAACTTGCACCACAGCATAATACAATGGAAGTGGATTCCCGTTGAAGTCACGATCAGGCTTTGCCATAGCAGTGGCAACCTGTTTGGTTTTGTTCCCTGCTCTGCCTATCGGGACAAGAAGACGACAAGATTTATCGTTAGTAATATCATCGCCAGGGAAATTATGGGTTGACCCTGAGCCTGGCACAGAACCAACACTCCTAGGGTAGGCAGCTGGAGATACTAATTGCTCCTTTTGCACTGGAACCATCACTGTACTCGGTGCCACTAATTGTCCCGATTGTCTAAGTTGTTCCATTTTTCTTGCATATTTTCTTTGACCTTTTGAGCAATCGTTTCATCAAGTGTTTTCTTAAACTTCTCACGTCTTCTATATGTGTCTTTATCTTTAGGGAAACCATCTAGCCAAGACATTTGAGAAGAGACTGCTCGAACCCGTCCGTTGTGTTCAGGGTTTCCTAAGATAGTGGTAAGTTGGTCATTCTCCCTCTTCGGCTTGAAGAGACCCTTCTGTTGCTTTTCAATTACTTCTTTCATTTTATCCTCTACTTCATTCAGAGAGTCGGTCTTTTCAAGTTTGCCCTCGCTGGTCAAACTTGACCGAGCAAAGACCCAGCGTTGAGTTCGCTCATCGCACCCTTCTAATGGGTGAGGATTGCCCTTACTGGTAATTTCGTCTAATATCTTATTCCATTTCTGGACTTTGGGGGCATATCCGGCAGACCCCAAGTGATCATGGTATTTGTTCTTTTTTGCAAGCTCTGACCTAGTTGCACTTAGAGATTTAGCATCAGGTGTGCTCTTTTGACGAACAAACTCTTGCCACTGAGCTTGTGTGATTTTTCCCATCTTCCTCGAGCTAGGGACCTTATCGGCCTTAACATAAGCATTCATTTCACTCTTCCATCATCGAAACTTCTTGCCGCAAGAGACCAATGTTGCTTTCTTTACAGCTTCTTCTATGCCTCTCGGGAACTTGAATTGTTTCTTTATCTTTTCCCACAACTCATTCTTGGTCTGCTCGGGTAATTTCTTCCAATTCTCGGTTGTGATCGGCACAACCTCCCTAACAAGAAAACCGCATGCATTACGGTACTTGGTAACTGAATCCAGTGGTTCTTGGGGAAGCCCACATGGACCGACCCTTGTTATGTACATGATGCGGTCCAATGGACCCTTATTGGGACCTCGTTGCCCTCGTTTCCGCTTGAGTGAAGCTGAGGATTCATCCATTGGAGAACCTTCTGCGATTTTAGGAGCCAATGTCACCTCATTGTCTTCGCGATTAATCTAGGTAGAAAAAAATTATAAGACTTCATATACTTGACAACCAACATTAACTTGAAGTGCTGAAGTTAAGCTTCATGATCCATACCTCGTCGGCAGGATCATATTCCGAGTCTAGATCCACTGAAGTCTTTTTCATTTATATATTCGGAAAAGGATACGATGGACTGTGATAGGAGCCTGAACTGCTGGAGTCAGTAAACTCCATATTGTCTTCTTTGTTGTTACTACCAGGACCAGTCTTCTTAGGGCTTTCCATGCTAGATCTAATAAGACAAAAAATCTAATAAATGGCATATTAACTCTACACGAAGTGTTGCATGAAGAAAAATATGGAAGCATTCTAGGATTTGATAAGGCATTCTAGGGTTTAAGGAGACTGACCAAAAGGTTCCTATACATTGCGAGGGTGACAAGCATGTTAAAGTTGATCACCAGCAATGGCAATTTTATCTTTTTATTCTAAATAGGCTATAGCTTCGTTCAGAGTGGCGACCACGTTCTTGAGGTTTACTAGGCGGCGCCTAGCTCCGGACCTATAACTGATCAAGCAAGGGACAAAAAGCAAATCCTCCAGCCTTTTTCTAGTATCAAGAGTCGCAAAGTGTGGCACTTGGATTTGGATGGTGAGTTGAGGCGAGGCGAGGTAGATGCAGGCGAGAAGAGGCACTCTTTTTCAGCGATCATCTCTACAACCGTGGGATTTGCATGGTAAAAAGAGATAAAAGACCCACATTCTCAAACGAATTAGGAATCCGGAAACATTCGCCAAAATCTAATCCCGGTGGGCTCATCATGGCAGCAGGTTCAGCCATCATGAAAGGCATTACGTACCTTACATATGATGGCACCAAGGATTTCTGGGATGGTCAATTGTCCTGGCTGTTTAGGAAATAGGACAGGGAAGTCGGCGCCTCCTATAGTGATAAACTTGGTGAGTTCTAGAGGTTCACGACGTTTAGATGACTTGATCAAGTCTGGGCATATGAAACCTTTGGTGGAATATTTTTGATAGGATGGGATTAACCAGGTCGAGGGGTTGGGGGCTTATTTTTGAAATCCCCCTTCATGTGACTCCAAATCCTATATGGATTGTAACTCAATTCGTACTAGGACTAGGACTTGTTCCTAAACTAAATCTGACTCCTAACTCTATTCAGAGTAGGACTCTACTAATATCGTTAAGTATGAAATCAGCTTTATCTAGAACAATCATATACCCCTAGACTGGCGTTTCTGCAACTTTGTCCAAAGTCCAAGTTCGACTCCTCTACTGGGTGCACCAGATACCCAGATCATCCAACAAAAATGAAGTCCCAATATATCTAGTTTGATACAAATGGTGCTAACAAATCATAAATGGGTACATAAACTTTTTTCCTATGAAATGCCTTAATATTAAGCTGAGTTCAATAATGGGATACCTAATTGTTTTAACGCATGCAATCCTTCTGTAATTCTTCACATCATCATGATTGAATAAGCTATTCAATAAACAAACTCATAGTCATATAATAGCTACACTATCAGCAAGAATTATTCAATATAGTAATATATCATTCTCCAAAGGATAAGATACATATATGTTTATTGTACGTGTTCATGTATTTCAATTTGACCATTGTACTAAAAAATGCAAATCGTAGCCACTAATTTCGTTCAATTGTGCCAATATGGCCGTTATCATCACAATCCTACGTATTTAAGTGACACATCATATGTTTGGCATCCAGCACCGCTAGAAGATGAACACACCTACTTCCAATAAAGTTCTCATTGCAGTTACCCCCTCAACCTAACTCATTTTGTGTATCGAGTGTGAGTCACCATGAATATTCTAGTTCATTACGTATTCGAATTCCGGCCGGGTGAGGACATTGGGTTGCTGGAACTGCTGTTGCGTAGAATTGATGAAAGTACATCGGCAACCCAAGAATGCCTACCCACCGAACCCTAACCAAAGATGCCATCGAACTTGACAGTTTTTCGAATTCCACCGAACCCTAACCAAGGATGCCTACAATTTTCCAATTCCCGAACCCTAACCAAGGATATGCAAGGCGGCGGCGAGGGCGGGGAGGGAGGCGGCACGACGAAGGAGGATGGAAGGTCGATGGGTTTAGGGTTTAGCTTGAAGCTCGGCGGCGACGGCAATGGCTTCGCTCGGTGTACCTGGAAGTGACGAGGGTGAAGCTCGGCAGTGACGGTGAAGCTCGGCGACGGCGAAGTTCGGCGGCGTACCTGGAAGTGACGAGGGCGAACACTTGGCAGCAAACGAAATTTTGGCAGCCTAACGGCGTCTAAGTGTTTCGCCTGGGTTAGGTTTTTCCAACGCTGCCGAGGGGTATATATAGACTCCCATTTTCTTAGGCAGATTTTAAGTACCGACCGCCTGAGAAGATTGTTACCTCAGGCGGGTTTTACTTACCAACCTGAGAAGATACAATTATCTCAGGCGATTGGTAAGTAATACCCGCCTGAGATAAACATCTTCTCAGGCGGTTATTAAGTACCAACCGCCTGTGAAGATATTTACTTCTTCTTAATTAATATTCTTGATTAAATGTGGGTCATTTAAAAAGGCAAAAATCCACTTTCTTGTAATATTATTGATAAGTAAAGGTTACCATTAAATTTCACTTCATAAATCCTTTAAAATTGGTCAGAACATAAAAAACATACAACAAATGCTTTTTTTCATTTTTCTATCTTGATGAATATAATGCTTTTTTCATTTATTTTTTCAGTGGACATTTTTACTCATCATACTAACATCTATGAATTTTTTCAGATTTTTTTAAATTTTTTTGAATCAATGTGTGTTCATAATTTGATGAATGCCTCATATGTATATGAGCATTTAGTTAGAATGGTGGATAATTTGAAGTTTGACATGTTGGAATGCTTTTAAAAAAAATTAAGAAAATTCATACATGTATAAATGATACAAATATGTTCATACCAACAATTTTGAGTGAAGGAACTTTTTTTATGAGATACACAAATGTGAATAATATGTGAGTAGAAATTAATTTGATATTTACCAGAACATTACAATGTCAGCTATACAAGTTTTAAAAATATTTTGTTCAGGTGGTAGATGTTAATTTTATACAAATGTAGAAGAAATAATCATCGAATTTGGACACAATTTGCAGAATCTAAACATGTTTGAGTATTTATATTGGAATCTAAATAAAAAAGAAGCAAAGGATAAGGAAACTGAAGAACAGTATCGGGCATTATCTCTGGCGGTTGGTAAGTAATACCCGCCTGAGATAAACATCTTCTCAGGCGGTTATTAAGTACCAACCGCCTGTGAAGATATTTACTTCTTCTTAATTAATATTCTTGATTAAATGTGGGTCCTTTAAAAAGGCAAAAATCCACTTTCTTGTAATATTATTGATAAGTAAAGGTTACCATTAAATTTCACTTCATAAATCCTTTGAAATTGGTCAGAACAAACATATAACAAATGCTATTTTTCATTTTTCTATCTTGATGAATATAATGCTTTTTTCATTTATTTTTCAGTGGACATTTTTACTCATCATACCAACCTCTATGAATTTTTTCAGATTTTTTTAAATTTTTTTGAATCAATGTGTGTTCATAATTTGATGAATGCCTCATATGTATATGAGCATTTAGTTAGAATGGTGGATAATTTGAAGTTTGACATGTTGGAATGCTTTTTAAAAAATTAACAAAATTCATACATGTATAAATGATACAAATATGTTCATACCAACAATTTTGAGTGAATGAACTTTTTTTTATGAGATACACAAATGTGAATAATATGTGAGTAGAAATTAATTTGATATTTACCAAAACATTACAATGTCAGCTATACAAGTTTTAAAAATATTTTATTCAGGTGGTAGATGTTAATTTTATACAAATGTAGAAAAAGAATCATCGAATTTGGACACAATTTGCTGAATCTAAACATGTTTGAGTATTTATATTGGAATCTAAATAAAAAAAGAAGCAAGGGATAAGGAAACTGAAGAAAACAGTATCGGGCATTATCTCTGGCGGTTGGTAAGTAATACCCGCCTGAGATAAACATCTTCTCAGGCGGTTATTAAGTACCAACCGCCTGTGAAGATATTTACTTCTTCTTAATTAATATTCTTGATTAAATGTGTGTCCTTTAAAAAGGCAAAAATCCACTTTCTTGTAATATTATTGATAAGTAAAGGTTACCATTAAATTTCACTTCATAAATCCTTTGAAATTGATCAAAACATAAAAAACATACAAAAAATGCTATTTTTCATTTTTCTCTCTTGATAAATATAATGCTTTTTCCATTTATTTTTTCAGTGGACATTTTAACTCATCATACCAACCTCTATGAATTTTTTCAGATTTTTTTAAATTTTTTTGAATCAATGTGTGTTCATAATTTGATGAATGCCTCATATGTATATGAGCATTTAGTTAGAATGATGGATAATTTGAAGTTTGACATGTTGGAATGCTTTTAAAAAAATTAACAAAATTCATACATGTTTAAATGATACAAATATGTTCATACAAATGTAGACGAAAGAATCATCGAATGCGCCTGTGAAAGTCCGTGCGCGACCTTTCTTTTCCCGAGGCGCGACCTTTCAATGCGCGGTAAACCAACTGCTCCATCTACCACTCCGCGCGGCCCCCTTAGTAAAGAACAGTATCGGGCATTATCTCAGGCAGTTGGTTAGTAACAACCGCCTGAGATAAATATCTTCTCAGGCGGTTATTAAGTACCAATGGCCTGTGAAGATATTTACTTCTTCTTAATTAATATTCTTGATTAAATATCTTTTCAGGCGGTTGGTAAGTAAAACCCGCCTGAGATAAAGTTAAAAACCGCCTGTGAAAAACCGACGCCTATATAAGGACCCCTCACTGCAGTCAAAACGCAATCCTGGAGAATTTATATCGACGACGCAAGGCTGTTGAATTTCCCTGCGCCGCGCCGCTGCTCCGCCGCCCAGCCCATACTGCCACGCCGCCGCTCAACCCCGCACCGCCACTTCTCCACCCAGCCGGCCCACCTTGCTGATGCCTCCCCACCGTGCTGACGCCTCTGCAAGGTAAATGTAGTTTCCTTACTTTTTCTTTGTATATTTTCATTAGCTGATAAGCTGTTCATTTTGTGTGTTTTGGTATATGGATTCTGTCCTTTTGCATGTGTAAGCACTGTATGGATTGTATTCTGGTATATTGATGTATGGACTATATGCATTGTTTCCTTTTTGTGTGTTCTGCTAGTTTGGTCTTTTATATATTGATGTATGGACTATATTGTAATAAGCTTATTATAGTTTGTACCTATTATGTGACATGAATATGATGTTTAATTAACAGATGCTATTGTAATATATATAAGATGCTATTGTTTAATTAACAGATTCAAGGTAAATGTAGTTTCCTTACTTTTTCTTTTTATATTTTCATTAGCTGATAAGCTGTTAGTTTTGTGTGTTCTGGTATATGGATTTTGTCCTTTTGCATGTGTAAGGACTGTATGGATTGTGTTCTGGTATATTAATGTATGGACTATATGGATTGTTTCCTTTTTGTACCTATTATGTGATATGAATATGATGTTTAATTAACAGATGCTATTGTAATATATATAAGATGCATGAAGTTTACCCGAACTTGTAATTGTAGTTTTATGTGTTTTCCTTTTCAATATGCTACTTGTGTGTGCGTACCTCCTGCTTGCATACATTTTGAAGGAGTGATTAGGGTTAGCTTTCTAGGGAGATGGTTTTATATTTCACCCATTTAGTTACCATCATTGGATGGGATCTGACGTCAAGATATAACGGATCGGATCCCACCCAGACCTAGCCCATGCTGTTGGGCCTGTTTGCCCCACGACTTCAATCCTTCACCCCCGATTGCTGCTCCCAACGCCTTCGACTCCGTCCGCCTCAAGCTGCAGTAGGGTTGGGCGTTGGCGACCATACCTCCTCGTTGCTAGGTGACATCAATGGTGGCAGGGTGCAGAAGCCAGCGACAGGGCCATCTGCAAGCGGCAGCGAGGTCGGAAAATGGCACCGGGGGTGGAAGGCGGCACCGGGGCCAGATACAGGTGGCGACAAGGATGGAGACAGTTTTGGAGGCACCGGGGCCAGCTGTCGGTGGCGGCGAGACCGAAAGACGGAGGTGATGGCCGGAGCCGCGAGTGATGGCGCACGGTGGTCGGTGGAAAGTCGGCGGCAGTCACCGAAGTGGCAAAGTGGAGTCATGCCACGCTCTAGCAGTGCGCCTCTCCATCGCATCAGGTCGGGGGCAGCGGCAAAAATCCACCCATACCCGCACCCGTCGGGTGCAATACCCGTCGGGTACCCATACTCGCGAGTATAATTGCCATCCCTAGATCCCACCCAGACCTAGCCCATGCCACTGGGCCTGTTTGCCCTACAACTTCAATCCTTCAGCCCCGCTTGCTGCTCCCGACGCCTTCGACTCCGTGTGCCTCAAGACGTCGCCCGTCTCCTACATTAGTCGCCCTAATCATACTTGTTATGTCTCTGTAAATTCATTTTATAGAAGGCCTTTAGAGAATATTTGTGGCCAAATTTTGTAAATCTGACAAAAATTCTATTATTGAAGCATGGACCATCGAGCGTGGATGTATAACATGCCAAGACCCTATCCTATGTACATTAATAATGTTGCAAATTTTATTGAAGCATCCAAGAGACATGTGAAGTTGCAAAAGATAGATGACATATTATGTCCATGTATCGACTGCAAAAATAAGATTGCTTGGACAGATACTATAGTAATCCAATCTCATTTGGTGAAAAGAGGTTTCAAAAAAAACTACACAATATGGACAGAGCATGGTGAGTTAGATACACATGATGTGGATAAAGGTGATGAGAGAGGTTCAGATGATGATAATGTTCATATTGATGATGGTAGTGACAATCAAGCTGGTGATGATGATGATGAGTTCGATTGTGAGGAGATGTTGCGTCACATTGAACCATATGTATTGACTTCTATGGGAGCAAGCAAAGGTTTAAGTAAAATGGAGACATTGCAGAATGCAGTGACGGAGCTTTTATATGATGAATCAAACGGTTGTGATAAAGAGTTTACTACATTGCGTGCAGTCTTAGAACTACTAAAGTTGAAAGCTACGCACGGATGGTCCGATTGTAGTTTCTCTGATCTTTTGAATCTTCTGGCAGAAATTCTTCCAAATCCAAATAAACTGCCCAGAAGCACTTATAAAGCGAAGAAACTTCTTTGCCCGATGGCACTAGGTGTGACAAAAATACACGCTTGTGTGAACCATTGTATTCTGTATCGCAAAGAGCATGAGCTTGCAACTAGATGCCCCATTTGTGGTGTCAGTAGATATAAGAAGGACTACAATCACCAGTATGTTACCAACATGAAAAAGACTCAGAAGAATAAGAAGTTTATTATTGGTCCTGAAGGTGACGATGACGATACTTCTGGCGATGCAGACGGGAAGAATAAGAGAATCCTGCCTTGGTGATGTGGTACCTTCCGGGAATTGATCGCTTGAAGCGTTTGTTCTCAAACCCTAGGGAGGCTGAACTTATGCGTTGGCATTCCGAGCAACGCAAGAAGAATGAAAAACATATATGACACCCTGTTGATGCAACGCAGTGGAAAAATTTTGATATTCAGTATCCAGAATTTGCGAAGGAAATCAGAAATGTGAGGTTTGCCTTGGTTACAAACAGAACGAATCCGTTTGGTGAAAAAAGGAGCATACACAGCACATGGCCCGTGGTCTTAACGATGTACAACCTACCGACGTGATTGTGTCGCAAAAGGAAATATATCTTATTATCTGTTCTTATCCAAGGTCCAAAACAACCCGGCATCGAAATTGATGTGTTCTTGGAACCTCAAATGCAAGATATGGTGAAATTATGGAATGAAGGGGTACGTACATGGGATGAGTACAAGCGGGAGTATTTCACGCTAAGAGCAATGATATTCGTTATCGTGCATGATTTTCCCGGACTGTTTACATTATCGAGACAAATGAAAGGGAAGAAAGGTTGCATTAGGTGTGTGGATAGAACTGGATTTCTATACCTCAATTCATCCAGAAAGACGGTGTACATGAGACACCGACGGTTCTTGACAGATACACACAAGTATAGGAAGATGAAAGAACAATTTGATAACAAAATCGAAAAAGATACTGCACCGAAACCTTACAGTGGAAAACTTGTGTTTGAAATGGTCAAGAACATTCATATTGCTTTCGGTAAGGGCAAAAATAGTAAAGGAATTACGAGAAAGAAAAGTACATCTTCGGATGATACAACTGACATGGCTTTCAAGAAACAATCAATTTTTTTCAAGTATCTTCCGTATTGGAAGAATCTGGAATTTTGCCATAGTATTGATTTGATGCACGTTGCAAAGAATGTATTTGACAGCATCATTGAGACCTTGCTAGACATGCCGAGAAAAACAAAGGATGGATTAAATTCACGTATGTACCTAGTAAATCTTGATTTGAGACCAGAGCTTCATCCAGTAGAAAAGGCGAACGGGAAGCATTACCTTCCGCCAGCCAGCTACAACTTGACGCTAGAAGATAAAAAAGCAATTTGTGAATGCTTGTGTGGGATCAAAGCGCCCACGAGTTTCTCATCCAATATCTGCAAACTAGTCTCGATGAAAGACTTGTCTTTATTCGATTATAATTCTCATGACTATCACATGATCATGACAGTTTTCCTTGCCATTGCAATAAGAGTAATCAAACCTGAGCATATAAAAGTTGTCATCACACGTTTGTGTTACTTCTTCAATGCAGTATCGCAAAAGGTGATAGCACGTGAAGATTTAGACAATCTGAAAACATACATCGCTGAGACAATGTGCAAGCTTGAGATGTGTTTCCCACCATCCTTTTTTGATATGCAAGTACACCTAATCATACATCTTGTTGGTCAGATAAAAGCATTGGGGCCACTATATTTACATCATATGTTTTCGTTGGAGAGATATTTAGGAGTATTAAAAGGTTATGTGCGGAACCGTGCTCACCCAGAGGGTTCAATTATGAAAGCATACACCACTGAAGAAGTGATTGAGGGTTGCGCTGATTACATCAAAGATGAAAAATCGATAGGTGTGCCTATACTGGTACATGAGGGTAGACTACGTGGGAGAGACAAAGTGGGTAAGAAAACTTTTATTGTTCAAGATTACAAGAATGTACACCGTGCACATTTTGGTGTACTACAGTAGCTCGCAATATCTGAGCCGTACATCAAGGAACACCAAATTGAGCTTTGTGATAAAAACCAAGACCGCACAGAGGACTGGATCGTGAAAGAGCACAGAAGATGTTTCACTGAATGGTTAATGGAAAAAAATATACCATACGAAAACACTATAGAAGAGGCAACAATGAAGAAGTTAGCTTCTGGCCCATCTGCTTTGGTGACATCATGGCAAGCCTATGACATCAATGGTTACACATTTTACACTAAAGAAAAATACGATAAGAGTGTTGCACAAAATAGTGGTGTTCGTATTGAGGCTTATGATTCACAAGGGCAGAAGACCACATACTTCGGGTTCATAGAGGAAATATGGGAACTCGATTATGGCGAAAGAATGGTAATGCCCATATTTAAGTGCCAATGGGTCAAACATCCTGATGGTTTGAAAGTAGACAATTACGGGCTGACACTGGTAGACTTGAATAAAGTGGGTTACAAAGATGACCTGTGGGTTCTTGCTGATAATGTTGCACAAGTTTTTTATGTTCAAGATCCAGAAACTGAGAAGTTGCACGTAGTTGTTTCTGGAAAGCAAAATATTGTTGGGGTTGAGAATATGGGAAATAATGAAGAGGAATATAATCAGTATGAAGAGATGTACCTTTTCACTGAACCAGAAAACATCAAGCGCATAGAGAGAAGCATTAAAAAGAATTTGAAACCCTATATGCGAGAAGATGTCAATGCTGGAAAAAATGTATATAGCAATGCGAGTGATATATATTGTATATATTTGTATCTTCTGAAATCAACTTAGAACAATGTTCTATTTCAGCTTTAGACTGCATGTTTCGAACATTATTAAATTCAGCTTCTGTTTTGAGCTCCTGTCAAGCTAATCCCTTCACAGCAAGCTCTTGTAGATGCAAGTAACACCCGAGACTCATCATTTGGATTGTTAAAAGCTTCAATTGAAGCCTGACGATACTTCCAGTCCATTTAAGGGCTTGTTTGGATAGGAGTACACCCAAACAAGCCCTGCAAGATTTCTTTCTCTTCTCTCCATTTTGATAACTTACGAAGATGCTACTTTATAAGCTCTAATGGCTGAATATATTGACTACAAATCAGTACCATCTCTCTTAGTGCTTTACACAAGCGACAAAACGTACAACTTCAATCACAAATCTTGTTTGTACCATTTTCATAGGAATTTGACCTTAATCTTTCAAGCATAGATTTATCAATAATTGAAGCTTCCTCATCACACATGTTAATAACAGTTACAAGGGAAGGGTGTGTTGAAGCTAACGAAATCTCAATGGCACTGAAGACTGTAGGATCGAAGAGCACGTGAAAAGCTACCAGAGCGGGGGTGAATGGTAGATTTAAAAATCTTACGCAGCGGAAACAATTAAACCCCAATCCCTTCGGTAGAAAAATGATCTGTTAAAGAAATCGTGTGTGAGACTAATCTAAACGTGTTTCACCGTGAGAAAAGTGATAGTTATCAGATATAATCAAGTCACGAAGACAACACAACAAGAATCACTCAAATCCGTCGAGAAAAACTCAAGTTATGATCGAAAGATCAAACAATGGTCAATCTGCCCTACCCGAGAAAAAACAGTTCTAGAACGCTGCAAAGAAACTTGTGTAGATCATAGACCACAAATCCAATGACCGTGAAATTTTGAAAGATGATAGATAATCAAGTTGTTAAGACAACCCAAAAAGAATCACATAAATTGGATCAGTAAAACTCGAGTTATGATAAAACCACCGACAAAAGGTAGTGCTGTCCAGAAACTCGATGAGTAAAACTTGTCTGGAACAAGTCGGGCGAACAAGGCACAAAAGGTCCTTCAAACTACAAATTTTATTCAATAGAACAGAAGAGGAACAGCCCAATGTCGTGCACCACGAGCTCTGGGATCCCTTGCTTATATAACCAGCTCGAAAGCCAACTATCAGGAACCTAATCCTACTCTGTTCACGAATCGTAACTTTCCATAACTGCTTAGGATTCTTCTATACGCAGATAGAAGCAATATTAATACTTCCAAACACCTTAGGAACGTATCCCACATTCCTAAACAACTCAAATTCGTGATACACACGGAATCCTATCATAACCAACTCAAATCTTTCCATATTTGAGTCAAACCCGACTCGGCCGCAGCCTGAGTCCATAACCTAGTTGGTTGGATCTTCCTGACCAACTCTTTACGTCCACATCTCTTCATCACGTCTCGGAACCATGTAGCCACGTCCATGCACTCCTTGCATACGTGCAAACATCTTCCAAAGACGTCCACGATACCTTCACATGCATTGTTCTTGATTCAATCATGCTGCGCAACCTCCTGATCAGCTCAACCACAATTCCTCCTGAATTTGGTTGTTGGAACCTCATCTCCTCCATGAGACTAGTCCAACGGATCCCGTCACCAGCCATGTCTTGAACTCAAGCAACACCTGCACATGAATAAACAACCAACCCATACGAGCCCAAGTCCTCGACTTGACTCAAGTTAGTTCCGAACACAACACCCTACGTGAGAACCTCACATAAGCATGTTGCAAAACCACAGTAACACGATATCATCCATATCAACCAAAACGCACCAAAAACTTAGTAAAAGAATACTAAGCAATCTTTCCAACAATGTAAAGCAAGTACAAAACATTGCAAATAAAAAGCAGAAGCACTACGGTCAAGTTTCGGACCTTGCCAGAGCAACCCGGACCTTAAGCCGGAGCTCACAAAAGCTAGTAGAACCTAGCGCCGGAGCTTACCAGAACTAGTATAACCAAGCTCCCGCCGGAGCTTACAAAACTAGCAGGACCTAGCGCTGGAGCTAACCAGAACTAGTCGGAACTAGTAATCCCAAAAGCCGGAGCTAGAAAAATCAACTCGGAGCTTAGCAAAAACACGGCGGAGCTATCAAAGACATGCCAGAGCTAAAGACAAAACTTCACCAGAGCTGACCAAAGCTAGTCGGACTTTGCTGTAGCTCAGAGCTAGAGTCGGACCTTGATAAAAAGGTGTTTTGGTGATATTCAAAACTTTTATCATCAAAGCCAAGTGTATTCACTACAAACCAATGTATTCAGCACACATAGGTCTTACAATCTCCCCCTTGATGAATGCATTGGCAACACCATTTAAAATCCGAACATTGGCTTATTCACATAAAAGTTTTGAAAACAATTTCTCCCCCTTTGTAAATCAAAAGTAAAATGAGAAGAAAAATTATCCCATATTATCTCTCCCCCTTTATTATCTCTCCTTATGCACATATTCTCTTTCTCTTCATGCTTATCTCTCCCCCTTTGACAATGTATTCAGCAAGTCATGAGCATATAAACAAATTATCTCTCCCCCATTAGTTGTTATGAGCATATTATAACATATACATATAAACAAAGCTCATCCAAGTCATACTATCAAGTACCTTACATTATCACATCAATGAAATACATAAAGTAGTGTAAGCCATGCTAGAGATCAAATGTAATTTTCAATTTAATCAAGTCATGATCTCACAAACTTAAATATTTCATAACTTGAAAGCATGACACTAGTTGCTGCATTTTATTATTTTTCAAAGTATAAATTTAGATCATATGATATTTGCAAGAGATTATATGCGCATCTGCCTTATTCTAACCAAGCAAGCCAAGCCTATGTCATTTGATAATCAGAAGCTTAAGGACATGGTTTTAGTCAAACACACTTTCTTCCAAGTTCATATCTAAGTGCAATGATAAGCCATCTCAAAAGAAGCAGTGCGATGCATGCATATTCTCTTGATATTTTCTCAATTTATATTTGTTCATAAAAACTCAACATGTGAGTTGATTACTTGATTAATTCTTTATGACTAAATGCACTCGTGAACATGCAACAAGTTCAAAACAGCAAGAAAGTTCGACCATGACCAGATTTAGTGTAAGTAATTATTCCAATTACTAGACATGGCAAAAACTACAAAATGTATAACACGAGTAATGTAGTAAGAACTTTCAACATGTAAAAGGAATCACAAAGTCATATATGTATGGAATACTATGCTCATATTATTTTAATTTCATATTCACACATAGACTTCCCAAGTTTCAAAACTCCCCTTCCATTTAAGCCATGAGGATGCATAACCCCTATTTCACTACGAATGTAGCAAAAACGAGTGAAATCCAAAGGTTTTGTAAAAATGTCAGCCAATTGTTGTTCGGTATCTACATGGTGAAGCACAATGTTTCCTTTTTCAACAATATCTCGGAGAAAGTGATACCTAATGTCAATGTGCTTAGTTCTAGAATGTTGCACAGGGTTTTTAGCAATGCAAATGGCACTAGTGTTATCACAGAATAGTGGAACACTATCTAGATCAACCCCATA
The DNA here is from genome assembly GCA_036927565.1 of Tuctoria greenei. Taxonomy (NCBI): domain Eukaryota; kingdom Viridiplantae; phylum Streptophyta; class Magnoliopsida; order Poales; family Poaceae; genus Tuctoria; species Tuctoria greenei. Next base: position 182,951,529 of record JAYESD010000002.1, read on the forward strand.
GTCCTTAAGTGTTTGAACAATCCAAAGAATTTGTGAGCAAGCACTAGCAGCAGCTACATATTCAGATTCGGCTGTGGATTGTGCAACTAAATTTTGTTTATTAGAGGACCAAGCAACAAGAGAATTACCAAGAAAATGACAAGCACTGGAAGTACTTTTCCTATCAATCCTACAACCCCCAAAATCAGCATCCGAAAAAGCTTTCAAAGTAACGGTTGAGGAAGAAGGAAGAAAAATGTCAAATTCTTGAGTTCCATGTAAGTACCTGAGAATCCTTTTGACGGCTTGACGATGTGAAGCACGTGGGGAGGCTGGAAACCGTGCACAAAGACATACGCTGAATTGTATGTCTGGTCTTGATGTCGTGAGGTACAAAAGTGATCCGATCATGCTTCTATATTATTTTTGATTCACAGAATCACCATCTTCATCAAGTTCAAGTGTTGTTGCTGTTCCCATTGGTGTTCGAAGAGGCTTGCTTTTGTCCATGTTGAAGCGCCTTAGGAGGTCTTTAGTATACTTCGTTTGATGCACAAAGGTACCCTCCTTGGTTTGCTTGATTTGCAGCCTCAAAAAGTAAGTGAGTTCACCCATCATACTCATTTCAAATTTGGAACTCATCATTGCTGTAAACATGGACACAATATCATGAGAAGCACAACCAAAGATAATATCATCCACGTATACTTGAACGAATAATGAGTCATTGCCATGCTTAAGCACAAAAAGAGTTTTATCAACCTTGCCCATAGTAAACCCCTTTTCAAGTAAGAATGTTTTTAACCTATCATACCATGCTCTAGGGGCTTGTTTGAGACCGTATAAGGCTTTGGACAGTTTGTAAACATGATTAGGAAATCTGGATTTTCAAAACCCGGTGGTTGTTTGACATAAACCTCCTCATCTATGTAGCCATTGAGAAAAGCACTTTTAACATCCATTTGATATAGCTTAAAACCTTTAGATGCTGCAAAATCTAACAAAATTCTTATGGCTTCTAATCTAGCGACAGGAGCAAAAGTTTCATCAAAATCTAGACCTTCAACTTGAGTGAAACCTTGAGCAACCAACCTAGCCTTATTCCAAACCACAACCCCATCCTCACTTTGTTTATTTTTAAATACCCATTTAGTTCCAATTAAAGTGTGACCTTGAGGTGGAGGTACAAGTTTCCAAACATTATTTCTTTCAAAATTTTCTAACTCTTCTTGCATGGCAATAATCCAAGATTCATTAGTGAGTGTGTGTGATATATCTTTGGGTTCAAAAGAAGCAACAAAAGCAGAATGAGCATGAGTTTGGATCGCAAAACCTGGACTGTGTGACTCGTTTGTGCAAGCTTCCAATCATCTGTTGTGGGGGATGATCTTTGTAAAACCGTAGGAGAACAGATGTCTCACAAGCTTCTTCTTCTTCATGTTCATCACAAATCGATGAGCTTGTGGCTTGAGGATGATTTGAATCAGCATTGATGGTTGTCGGTGCTGGTTGAGAATTAACATCCGGAGCTAAACCAAAGTCTTTTGCTGCTGAATTTTCGGGCAGCGGCTCCAATTCTTCCTCATCTTCAACGAAAATGATCTCCCCCTGCGGACATGGATCTGGACCTGCAATGTTTGAGCTAGTACCTGGGCTAGATTCATCGAAAGACACTTCACAAGTCTCCACAATTTTGTTAGTGTCAAGTAAAAGCACACGGTAGCCTCTAGTATGAGATGGATAACCAAGAAACATGCCATCAATGGATCTAGGTTCAAATTTATCAAGATTACCATATTTCTTAAGAAAGCATTTGCAACCAAAGACCCAAAAGTGTGTAACACTAGGCCTATGTCCAAACCGGAGCTCATATGGTGTTTTACCTAGCTTAGCACGCAAGAAAACACGATTTGAGACATAACAAGCGGTTGCTAACGCATCAGCCCAAAATTTACTAGGAGTTTGATATTCATCAAGCATAGTCCTAGCCATCTCAACTAAGGTTCTGTTCTTTCTTTCTACAACACCATTTTGTTGAGGTACATATGGTGAAGAGAATTGATGATCTATTCTATTTTCAGCACAAAAGTGATCAAAAGATTGATTTTTAAATTCAGTTCCATTATCACTTCTAATTACTTTTAATGATCCTGGGTGATCAATTGATAATCTAAGAAATAAAGTTCTAAAGTGACAAAAAACTTCATTCTTAGACGCCATAAAGTAAACCTAAGAGTATCTAGAATAACCATCAATGATAACAAGAACATACCATTTACCTCCGAAGGATTGAACACGTGAAGGTCCTACAGTGTCAAGATGCAAAAGTTGACATGGTTCAGTTGTAATGATCATTGTGAGAGGAGTATGTGAACCTGCAACCATCTTAGCATGTCTACAAGAAGAGCACACAATTTCTTTGTCCCCTTTAAGCTTAGGCAGCCCACGTATGCGATCAAGAGCACTAACACGCGTTAGGTGATCAAAGCCTACGTGACCAAGTCTACGATGCCAAAAATATAAGTCCTTTGAATCATTAGCAACTAGACACCTATGCTTAGAGGAAGACATATCAAAACCAGCTTTAAAAACTCTTCCAAACCGAGACATGTTAAAAATAAGCTCACTATTTGAACCTACAACTTTGCAGCAGTTTTTATTGAAAATAATTTCTATATTTTCATCTAGCAATTGTGCAATAGAAAGCAAGTTGTATTTCAAATTTTTGACAAGTGCCACATCCTTCAAAGTGTAGTGATCATTTACTCTAACCGAACCCTTAGCAATTATAGGAGTTGAAGAATTATCGGCAAAAGTAACATTCTCTACACGTGACACAAAAGAGAGGGAGGAGAACCAATCTTTGTTACCGGTCATGTGGCGTGAGCAACCTGAATCCACAATCCAAATGTTCTCCTTCCTCAAATGTGTAACCTACATAAAAGCACAATACGTCGATGACTCAATACTAGGGTTAGTCAAAAGGCATTTAGGAATCCAGTACTGAGTCACGCGACGTGCAGCAGGAAAAACACTCGAAAGCTGAGACAAAACAGCAGGTTTATGAGTCAAAGTTTGAGATTTTTTATTCTTGACTACTGACCTATAAGGTGTTACTTGTGTAGCACAAAAATCAGTAGCTCCGAAGGCAAAAACAGAAGGTCTGGAGGTAAACTTTGAATGTTTTTGACTCAAAACAGCAAGTTGTACATTCAGTTTAATGTGTGCAGCAAATTTTGCACCAAAGTTATTAGATCTAGCAACCATTCTTTCCCTTTTCTGTTGTTTAGCTAGTCTATAACAAAAATATATGACATGACCATCTCTACCATAGAAGGTACAATGAAATTTAACTTTGTGTTCATGTCTAGATGAGCAAGCAATATTTTTATTTGAAACCGAATGAGGCAACACTCCTGCAGATTTGAAAACCACTCTTTTTTGTTTAGGAACTGTTTGAATCAAACCACTTCCTAATGACTTTACAATTTTAGGTGGATGTGCCTTAGCATGAGCATGAGAATTAAAACCTAAACCAGTTTTATCATTGCAAGACTTGGAAGAATTCAGCAGTAAGTTTAGGTTCTTATTCCCATTACAAAACCGATCTAATGTCCTATGCATGTCATCAAGTTTATTGGACAGATCGAGGCAATTTTCACATGAAGTTTTTCCTTTTAGTTTGCAATTGGAACAAAATTTAACTTCATGAGAACGTAAAGCATTGTGCAATATAGAAATTTCATTCATAGCATCCTGTAGTTTCTTATCAAGATCATCACAAGTAGAACAATGCAAATCAATTATAGAACAGCTAGCATCTTTCAAGTTTTTATCATTAAGTGCAGCAAGCTCTTTGTTCTTTTCAATTTCTAACTCAAGTTTATCAAGTGTGGAGGTGTGCGCACTTCTTAATGAGGACAATTGTTCATATATTAAATCACATGAGGAACATGCATCATCACTAGGAATCAAGGTTTTTAAACGGTTGATTTCAGATTCTAGTGATTCAATTTTAGCAGCACTATCCGTAAGCTTTTTGTCCTTTTTCTTAACAATAATAGTGGCAGGAGAAATAGCATCACACATTTCTTTGCAAGTAGGACATACCTCTTCATTGTCGCTGTTGTGTTCTGCCTCCTCCATACTTGATCTTGACTTGCCCGCCATGAAGCACAAGTTTTCCAAATCATCTTCATCTTCATCACTTCCAATGTCCACGTCGCTTGAACTGAACTCTTGAAGCGTGGTGATGAAATTGTTGATCATCTTGTGTCCTATGGTACCTTTCTTATTCTTGTTGAAATTTCCAGAGGAGGTCCGAACCTTGCTTTGTTTTTCTTCTCGGGTGGTCAGACCTGAAAGGTTAGGGCATTCTGTACGAAAGTGTCCTATTTTACCACATTCAAAACAGCGTTGAGGTCCGGAGCTTCCTCTCCTTCTAGTTCTCACATTTTGCAATGCTTTTGAGAATCTAGTAGAGATGAGTGCCAACTCCTCTTCTGGAAATTCTTCAATCTGCTCCACGGTTAGTGAGGACAACAAAGCAAGAGTATTGCAAGATGATGATTGGCCGGAGCTAGACATATCACGTTGTGAAACAAATGCAATAGACTTATTGGGGTTCTTACGTGAGATTATGTCAATTTCATGAGTTTTTAACTTGGAATATAGCACATCTAAAGTAAGTGAACTCATGACAGTAGATTCACGAATAGATGTGACTTTCATCTCCCAAATTGACATATCTAATGCACTTAGCAATTGCCTAGCATTTTCAGCATCTGAAAAATTAACATTGACACTACGCAAGTTGCTGAGAATCTTATTAAAGCGAGCAAAAAGGTCATCAATAGACTCACCAGGTTGCATCTCGAAGCGCATGTATTCTTTCTTGAACATGTCTTGCCTTACCTCTTTGATCGTGTTGGATCCTTCGTGGTAGTCACAAAGTGCTTTCCACACATCGTATGCAGATCGGAGATGTGCAACACGGTCGAAGTCGCTTTGTGTTAATCCTTGTATCATCAAGTTTCGAGCCTTCTTGTTGTTGTCGACATCTCTCAGATTTGTAGCTGTAACTTGTTTGTTTGATGGCACTTCGTAAGGCTTGTATACCTTCTCCCATATTGCAAAGCCTTGTGCCTGGATGAAAGCCTCCATGTGTGCCTTCCAAATCTGAAAATCAATACCAGCAAACACACACGGTTTGGCGGAGTACTTCTCCATGATGATTAGTCAAAAACACGTGCAAATCACAAAGATTAGAGCACCGTGGCTCTGATACCAATTGTAGGATCGAAGAGCACGTGATAAGCTACCAGGGGGGGTGAATGGTAGATTTAAAAATCTTACGCAGCGGAAACAATTAAACCCCAATCCCTTCGGTAGAAAAACGATCTATTAAAAAAATCGTGTGTAAGACTAATCTAAACGTGTTTCACCGTGACAAAAGTGATAGTTGATTACTCTGAAGGCGCCATGGATTACTCTGAAGTTTACCAAGTACGCACAGAGAAAACTTCAGAGTAATCCATGGCACCTTTAGAGTAATCCACAGTGGCATGATTTCTGATTTTGGCCAAGGTTATGCTTGCCCTAACAAGTGTTATACCCTCACAACATGCCTTGATTGATGCAAGCATAACCTTGGCATCACTTTTCATGTTGTTGAAGGTTGTCATCTCTTTATCTTCAGTCCGATTCAATTTTCGTTAGCTTCGACACATTCTTCACTTATAACTGCCATTAACATGTGTGATAAGGAAGCTTCACTTATTTGATAAATCTATGCTTGAAAAATTAAGATTAAATCCCTATGAAAGTGTAAAAAGAAGATTTGTGATTGAAGTTGTTCACTTACTCGCTTGTGTGAAGTACTAAGAAAGTGGGTACTGATTTTTAGTCAATATATTTAGGCATTAAAACTGAGAAAGGAGCATCTTCCTATGTTTTCAAATGGACAGGAGGGAAAGAAATCGTTCAAATGGATGGGAAAATCCTTCCAAGGATCATCAGGCTCCAAATTGATGCTTTCAACAATTCAAATGATGAGCCATGGGTGTTACTTGCATCTACAATAGCTTGTTGTGTAGGGATTAGCTTGACAGGAGCTTAGCAGCATCACAGGCGGTTATTAAGTACTAACCGCCTGTGAAAAATTTAAAAACCGCCTATGAAAAATTGACGCCTATATAAAGACCCCGCGGAGGCACGCCTCTGCCCAGTCCCACATCGCGCCACGAGGTACCTAAGTAAATCCGCATAGTTTCCTTACTATGCATTGCATGCTACCTTTTTCTTTGTATATTTTCATAAGCTACGAGTTTTGTGGGTTGGTATATGGATTGTGTCCTTTTGCATTTGTGTACATATGCGTTTGGACTCAATAATTTGAAAGTTTGGAAGTTTGATCTTTCAGATAATCATGTCTCGGGCGTGTAGCCGATTGAAGGAGGAGCGCTTGGCATGGCGCAACAACCATCCCCATGTGTGTACATATGGCACACTGGTCGCATGGTTGTATATACATATGTATCTGTAGTGGACTGATGAACTTAACTGTAGTTTGTTTTTTCGTCTTGTTTGTTTTTGGTATTTTCAATTTCTCCACGTAGGGTTTCTCTGCGAAGCCTGAATCGGGAGATTTATTGAAGTGGCAGTGCATCGTCCCCGGTAAAGAAGGGATAAGTCATGAAGAACAAGCACAATATGAGTTTAACCATCGTCCTCCTATTAATAAATTTCTTTTGGAGACTGAATGGGAAGATGGTTACTACCCCCTGACAATCTCCTTCTCTGAATATCACTTGGTGCCTCCAAGATGCGCCTTTCCAATTGGGTTCTTCCGCCCAAATGTCCATCGTTCGGGAGCACTCTGCATCGGGATTCTTGATCAAGATACTGTAAGATAGACCTATTTTGTTCATGTAATTATTACTTATAATTGTTGTCGAAATTATTTGAACTGGTTTCTTATATTGCTTAAATTATATTTTTTAGGGGTGGTGCAGTGCTTTTTCAATAAAAACTATACTACTTGAAGTTCAGCGTTTGCGCATCGGCCAAATGTGCCTGATGTTGAAAATGATTGCTATAATCTACATATCAAGGTTAGATGACACTTTGACTTAGTGACCAATGTAGGTTATTTATTCCTACTTCGACATTTGTTAATTTAAATAATGTCAATATTTTTAGGATCCAGCGGAATATAAGAGACGTGTTCGGGAGCAAGCAGGACGGTACAATTTAGATTGATCGATGGGAGCTTCATCGTCGATCTACAATGAATGTAGCATGATTTTTGTTCAGTGTGTAAAGAAATTATCTTTGAACAATTGTAAAGCCTCTAATGGTGTATTATCACAATTAAGTCAGCCTCACTGGTGATCGAGCATTTCCTATAATGCATTACTGTACTAGTATCCGCTCATCTGTATTTTTTTCCTGATACAATTTTCCCTGCAATGACTACATACGGTTGTGATAATTGCAACGACTACATCCCTGTAATTTCAATGAAAACCGCTTGTGATAATTGAACAACTACATACGGTTCTTACACAATGACCGCCGGTGAAAATACATGATCTTCTCAGGCCGTTGTTAATTAAGAACCGCCTGTGAAGTTCATTACATTACAGGTGGTTATTAATTAAGAACGACCTATGAAGATCATGTATTTACCCAGGCGGTTGTTTCTTAAAATCCGTCTGTGAAGTTCATTACATTACAGGCGGTTATTAATTAAGAACCGCCTGTGAAGATCATGTATTTACCCGGATGGTTGTTTTTTAAAATCCGCCTGTGTTTTTCTTTCATCACGGGCGGTTATTATATCATTCGTCATCACAGTCGCATATTTTTAAGGACCGCCTGTATTTGAAAATTTGAGGCGCCTGTAAAAATGCTTTTTGTAGTAGTGCGGGACAAAAGCCATCTCGGCAACACCCATAAAGGAAAGCACGGAGCACAAATCCGAACCACGTAGACAAATCATAGGCCACACTGATAGACGATGTGCAGTAGCTGGAATGGAGCTCCATAAGCTAGTTAATTAAAGCAAATTAACTATTACTTCATTTGTTTAGTTTTGAAATAATGACATTTAGAACAACTAATTTAATTAGAATATTTATATTTTTTATCATAAACCTTATTTATTTCATGACAGAAGGACTAACTACTACTGCTAGCCCTGCAGGTGGGACCCCTTCCCACTCGCCTTCAGCAAGCCACCAGAAAGCCGGAGAAAGTGTGAGGCCCATCAAGAGTCAAAGATGGGTGCACTACAGGAATCCCGATGATTTGCGATGGCCAGGGCCGTCGTAAATAAACTATTTGTGACGACTTTGCTTATTTGCAACGGCTTTTGGCCGTCGCAAATAAGCTTATTTGTGACGGTCACCATCGCAAATAAGCCTATTTGCGACGGTCACTATCGCAAATAAGCCTATTTGCGACGGTCGGCAGTTGTCGTCGCAAATTATTGCCAGGGGGTCGGTGGGCCCCACTGGTCTATTTGCGACGGCCAGGCCATCGTAATTTAGTCCCTATTTGCGACGGCCTGGCCGTTGCAAATATGTGCAACCGATGGATCCCACGCGTTCATTAGACAGGACCCACGCGTACAGCCTGGCCGTTGCAAATAAGGCTCTATTTGTCACGGCCTGGCTGTCGCAAATAACAGTGACTTGTTTGCGACGGCGTGGAGCCTTATTTGCGACGGTACTGTAAAAAAAGCCGTTGCAAATAAGGTTTTTTATTTTTTTTAAAAAAAACAGGAAATGCTACCCGGCTCGATGGCTAGAATCACATAATAGAACACAGTATATCACACACAATATATCACATACAAAGAGCATCCCAATCACAAACAGCATTCTCGATACATCGCACATCACCATCAACAAAACAAATAAGGGCTCACTCGCCCGTCTGACCTCTGAAGCCACCTCCAAAGTCAAAGTCGTCGTCGCCCCTCATTTCAGGTGGCAGTAACAACGGCGACAGAGTTTGAACAGCCGTCGCAAATCTCTGCAATTAATGAAACTTAGAGTTAGAATATAAATGCATCAACATCTCTCTCCCTCCCTTCCTCTCCCTCTATCTCCATCTAGATCTCCTCTTTCTCTCTCTTTTCATTTCTCTCTCTATATCTCAATCTATCTCTCACTCTCCCACTCTATCTCTCAATTGCTATTATTTTCCCTCTATCTCCTTCTACATCTCCCTCTCTCCCTCTATCTTCCTCTCCCTCTATCTCCATCTACATCTCCTTCTCTCTCTTCATTCCTCTCCCACTCTATCTAATTATCTCTCACTCTTTCTTCTATCTCTCTCTTTCTTCTATCTCAATCATTTTCTTCTATCTAACTATCTCTATCTTTCTTCTATCTCAATCCTTTTATCTCTATCTTTCTCCCTCTTCTAACTCTATCTCTCACTCTATCTAACTATCTCTCACTCTCACTCTATTTCCTTACTTTATTTTAGTAAAGTTGAAGTAAAACTAGAATTGTTAAGTTGACATAGAAAATTATCTGAAACGCAGAAGAAGGATCGTCTGAAAAGACCGGAAGTGGCGGTACCTGGATCCCCAAACCTTGCGCTCCAGCCATGACATGTCGTTGCAAACATTAGATATTACCTATTAGTAAGTCATTTACGCTGAATTAATGAGAACTTCAGTTCTAATTTTGTTACCTCCATTGTCTCCCGCATCTGCGTCATCCAGGATGCCTAGGAAGAGATTATGGCCTGCAATGTGATCCTTTGTTGTTCTGTCGCGATCCTTTGTCGTTCTGCCTCCCTCCTTTCCTCCTCCTATCGCCTGATGTTCTCTTCTACAGTTTGTCAAAGAGATTGCATCGCGATGTCTCTCTGCGACACGCGGCGACCTGACGTGCCCACCGACTAAACTTGCGTGGAGCTGCCTCTCGCAGGTCTCGCTGCCCTCGAGTTGACAACTCCGTCAAATATGGCGAGCCTACAAAAAAGAGAGTCAGTAATATGAAATTGAAATATCTTCAATACTTTGAATTGAAAATGATAAAATGACTAATTAACTCACCTTCTGTGTGCTTTTCCACCTCCGCTTACATACGCGGCTTGAGGATCGATTGATTCACGTTCCCAATTGAAATCTTCGTCGTGTATCTTCCTAGCCTCCTCCCTGTACTTAGCCTGGAAAACAAGAAAATCGTGTAAGTTCAACAATCCATATAGTTATATTTAATATGAATGATTTTAAACTTACCAATCGCTCGGCTGCTAACTGCACCCCATAGGCTGAGAAGGGCCCCTGTGACCTCTCTTCCAGATCTCAGCAGGGGTCAACGGCACCCCCGTCTCATGCTCCTGTCAATACGTGTTAGTACGTGTTAGTACGAACAATATATTATGAATTTATAAACATAAGTTACATACACTTGCCATGCATTTAGCTAAACGCAAGTGGTTATATTGATCGTGCCTGCTCTTCCCCTCGACCCCTCTGCACTCTCGAGCCTTCCCGGACTTAGCCTTAAGCTCATCACTAGCCCAGTACCGACAAAGGGTCCGAAATGCATCGGACCGACCCTGCAACCAGCTCACGTGGCCCTGTGCATAGTTGTAGATCGTTAAAAATACCATCGAGTAAATCATCAGAAAAATATTTACTACACCCCATGTACCTGCGCGTACTCTTCCTCCGTCAGGTGCCTCTCGCTCTCTTGCCGGAAGTGTAGCACGTGGTGCTGGTTCACCTTCAAGTGCTCATTAATAATTTAAACACGAGCGTTTGACAAAGCTTGTCGAAGCGCCTTGGCAGCGTTGTAGTGAAACACTCTCCTCGCATCCTCAACCAGACGAGGGTCGTTTGGGTCCTCTAATGTATAGCTTGCCTGTGATAAAAAATATATTGAAGAGATGTTCATTAAAAGAGTTTAAAAGTTAAAACTTGAGTTAAAACTTAGAAACTATTTTTAACATACTTACCATAAAATCGGCCCATACGGCCTCCTGAAGGATGTCGTGCTCCTAGTGATGGACGCGTGCATAGTCCTCCCACGAAAGAGCAGGCACCCCGTCGATGATCCCGGGATAGTGCAAACGCACTAAGCACCTGAGGACACCGTTTACCAGCCTTTGGTGTCTCTCACCGGTGAAAGACATATCGTCCCAAACCCTGCAAGATATTTATTGATTCATTACTTAAGTAACTAAAAGAAACCAGAATTGAACACTACAATTTTTATTACCTGTCTCCGACTGAACAAATCACGATCCTCTATAAAGGGACCAGTAAAGGACTGACAAAGTGAGTCCTCCTCATCCTCCGCGTCTTTTGGGGTGCTACGTCAGGTGACCCAGAAGGCTCGTCACCAGCCGAGTCAAAAGGGTCAGGAACTGAAGGCTCGCCAGCCGAGGGCTGGCTCACCGAAGGGTAGCCAGGCTCAACTGGCGCTGTAGCCTCTAAGTCAGTCGGTGAGGACTACAATATTCAAATGATTCATAAGTAAGTTTAGCTAGAAATTGAATTTGAAAATTTTGTCAAAAACGAGTGAAATTTATCTGTGACGAAGCTCTAGAGCTGCTCAGAACGTGCCTCGGCATCTAAGAGCGTCTGCTCCCGGTCGATGAGGCACCAGCGAAAGCGTCCTCAAGTCTAGTGGGGTAGAACCCCCTCGTCGGCGGCACCTTCTTACCCTTCTTTGACACCATCCTGTTTGAATAGATAATCAGTAAATATGCAAATAAGATATACAAAATTCATGTTACTATCTTCAAGAAAACATTACTTGTAATCACTTTCAAAATTCATCGACATCATTATCATGTGCCCTACTCCTTAAATCAGCCCAACGTTCTTCCATCGTGGCCTGTTCTAATTTCCGTTTTCGCATATCATCTGGCTCTACATCTTTAACATCTCCAACTAATTGATCGAGTCCTGCACCAAGCTCGACGATAAAAGTGTCTGACAACTCTTCTTCTTAGTGCACTTCCTCAACTTCTTTACTATCATGGTAACCATCATCCCTAGGAGTATATAACCGCTCACGAGGATTCACCTTATATACCACCCACCAAGCACTGAGCTTCGTGCATGGATAAGGTAGATAATAAACTTGTTCCACTTGATGTGCAAGAACAAATGTATCGTAACCTCGTAGTCGGTCCTCATGTTTCACTTCCACCATTCCAAAATTGTTTTCTCGAGTTCCATGAGTGCGATCAAACCAGTCACAGTCAAAGAAGTCAACTAGAAGGGTCTTATTTACGGTAAAAGTAAATTCAAGAATTTTGTTAATGATCCCATAATAATCGGTTAAATTCTCTTGAGTGTCAATTGCTCTCGTCACAACACCAGAATTTGATGTTGCCGCGAGAGGATGAAGAGCTTCAAAATGAGTTGTACGGAATCGAAATCCAATTATGTCGTATCGACTATAGCTTCTAACATTCACCAATCCACAAGATAGCTGCCACAAATCTTCATGGATATTGTGAGTCCGACACTGTCAAAAATGATCGTAAGTTAAAATAACACTTCTTTAATACTAGTAACTTATAATACATAGAAGACGAGAGAGTATTACATAATCTAGAAACCAGGATAGGACACTTAGCCCTCACTTTATTCCTTCTTTTCGCATCTCTTCTACTTGTTTGGCCGTAGGTTGATGCCTATGTGGCCAACATTGTCTGTGGAAGTCGCTGAACGTGAAAAAATATCTTTTAGAATACATGTGTAGCAAAATATGTCGATTAGCATAAATGTAGAACAAACACTTACTCAAAGTATTCCTGCATGCCTTCTATATTTGCGTACATGTAGAGTAAAGCAACAATCCTGTCATGTTCGGATAGCACGTAGGTCATGTAGCTACCAACAGTGGTGCCTCTCATTTGAAAAATGGAAAGGTCGCTTAAAGGGGGTGTTTCGTCCACATTGTATTGTATCGCCAAAGTATAGATATTGTTTTCTTCTGCAAAGTAGACACTTGAAAAGTATCCTACTTCCTTAAGAGCATATGCTTCAGCGATGCACCCTTCGACCCTTACCCTGTTGCCAACCATTGGTTTCAGATATCGTAGCGCTCTTTCAATGTGATACATCCACATGTATTGCACAGGGCCGCCAACTTTAGCTTCGAATAGAATATGGATAAGCAGATGTTGCATTGGATTGAAGAAATCCAGTGGAAAAATATTTCCATCTTACATAAAAGTATGGGTATCTCCTTCTCTAACTTATCCATCATCCTTATCTTGATTTTTTTAGAACAAATCTGTCTATAGAAATATCTGATCTCGGCTAAAACCTTCCACACCGCATCATCTAGATAGCCTCGAAACATAACAGGTAAGAGTCTTTCCATTATAATGTGATAATCATGACTCTTCAACCCAGTGAGGTTTCCTGTGTTCACATTTACGGCTCAATTCAGGCTAGCTACATAACCATCTAGAAATTTCAAAGTTTTCATCCATTTCATAACTTCTTTCTTTTCTTTCGATCGAAGACAGAAAGAAGCATGTGGTTTCCCACCACTTTCAGAGATTTCAAGAGTTGGACGGTGACAAATGTCTCCCAAATCTAGTCTACTTTGAAATTGTATTTCGTTTTGCCAGGCATATCCATGCAAGTGCTTATGATACTTTCACTTATGTTACGCTCCTGATGCATGACATCAATGTTGTGCATTAGAATCAACGACTTCACATACGGTAGCTCCCAAAGTGCACATATGTGAGTCCAATTGTGTTCCTCTCCGTAAACTATGAAATATCCAGGACGATCTTCATCAGGCACCAGTTTGTCCAACATATCAGAAATTTCAAACCCATTGAGACACTTCGGTAATCCTTTAGTGACAACAGTATTCTTTCGAAAGACATGCATCTGCTGCCTAAATATATGATTCGAGGGTAGCCAACGTCTGTGACAATCGAAGTAAGGTATTTCGCCTCCATGAGTTAGTCGAAAGCAATCCATGTCTGGAGCACATATCAGACACGTCATACGACCATGAGTGCTCCATCCGTAAAATATGCCGTATGCCGGCAAATCATGGACGGACCACAAATAAGCAGCTTGAAGGTTGAATTTTTGCTTCTCGTAATTGTCGTACGCTTTGACTCCTGTCTACAAGACATTCAACTCTTTCATCAGCGGTTTCAACATCACGTTGAGGTGTGACCCGAGATGATCAGGTCCAGGTACAATGAGGCTGAGAAACATGAACTAGTTCTTCGTACAAAGAGCAGGTGGCAGGTTGTACGGAATGACAAAGACGGGCCAACAGGAGTATGGCATGGTGTTCGTACTGAACGGTGAGAATTTGTCTATCGCTAATCCGATTCGAACATTCCTCGCATCATGAGAGAAGTCTGGATCAAAACAGTCCAGTGCCTTCCATGCATCACCGTCAGATGGATGCGTCAATAATTCTTTGTTCTCACGTTTACCTTCTTTGTGCCATCTCATGTGTCTTGCGGTTCTTTTTGAAAGAAACAATGGCTTCAACCGAGGTGTCACAGGCAAGTAACAAAGCTTCTTATGTGCGACATCTGTCATCACATTGTCGCCATTGTCATTAACAACTTCGACATACCTCGGTTTACCACATTTCAAGCACATCTTCTCATTGGCATGCTCTTACCAGAATAGCATGCAGTTGTCTGGGCACACATCGATTTTCTCATACTTCATACCGAGACTAGATATCTTGATCTTTGACTGATACATATCTGGTGGCGCTTTGTGAGGTTGTGAAAGGATATCGCAGGTCAATTTCATGAGATCATTGTAGTAGTTGATGAAAAAAATAATTGGACTTAATTTCCATAAATCTGGTCAAGAAAGCAAGTACGGTCACAACCGTGTGTTCATGCGGCTCTTGTGATTTCTTCAGCTCCTCGAAGAACTCATATGCCTCATTTGTAAGAGGATCCTCTGCTTCTAGAGCTTCTAGCATCTCATCCATCCTATCAACCTCTGCTATATCATCATCCTCATCCACTTCTGATATGACTCGAGATTTAGTCTCGCCGTGAAAGGTCCACACTTCATAATTTGGAGTGAAACCGTTTTGACATAAGTGAAACAAAAGCTCCCATCTTCTGAAAAACTTGATGTTCCGGCATTTTTTACATGGGCACCGCACCATATCTTCCGTTGACAACAAAAATGCTCGATCCAAAAGTTTATCTAACTTGATGTACCACTCATCCGAGGGACCACCAGTTCTGCTCTTCCAGCTAGTATACATCCAACTGTGGTCTTCACTCATGTTTGGCTCTGCAGTTTAAAGTGAAAGAAATTGTCATTAATGGCGGGCACCTAGGCGGCCGACGGGCACCTAGACGTCCAGGCATGATTTTACAACGCTGGTTTAGACGCATACTTTAACTTCCAACTAAATAGGTCTTCTTGGCCTAAATGGGTTGTGTCGGGTCAAGCCAACTCTAAACCCTAAACCCTTAAAAATTATAACCATAATCTAAAAAATAAAGCAATTCAATTAAACGTAAATATAAGAATTAATAAACTGTAATTTATCAATTAATAAACATAAAGCTAAATATAAACAGTTGTATTATAAACATAGACATAAGCAGTGACCTAAACATAACCAATTTAATTCTCAATATAAACATAACCATAAACTTAAACATAAGCATCAAATCAATTCAATTCTATTCTATTCATAAGTATCAACAATTCTCAACATAAAGTTAATTCAAATCAATTATATGCTTAAATTCGATTGTAAGTATCACAATTCTAAGAATTACAATTTCAACATAAGCATCACCAAAACAGAAGCATCACCTAAACATAAGCATCACATCATCTAACATAAGCTCATAATTACAACACTCTAAGAATAACAATTGTAGATGACGACTCACAATTTACAACATCGCATCACTTAATAATAACTAGCATCACAACCGCTTCACAACCGCTTCACAACATTGCTAGTGGGAATGGAGAAGAATGAAAATTTAACAACATTGCATCACAACCGCTTCACAACATTGCATTACCTACGTTGACGGAGGCCGGTGGGGAGGCGTTAGAGGAGCCGGCGGCGCTGGAGGAGGACGGCGGCGTCGGACAGCGCGTCCGGGGCGGCCAGCGGCGTAGGCAGGCACGGCGGGGGCAGGGGCGGCGGCGGCGCGGCGGGAGCAGGGGCGGCGGGGCAAGGTCGAGGGCGGCGGGGTGCGGTGGGGTCGGGGGCGGCTGTGGGTGCGGCGGGGGCGCGGGGGCAGGGGCGACGGGCTGGCGGCGGGGGCGCGGCAGGGCGGCAGCAGGCGCGGTTTGGGGGTTGTGGGTGAGAATGAGGTATCGGGGTCCGATGGGACCGATATTGGCCCTTATTTGCGACGACTGGGGTAATTGCAACGGCCTTAACTTACTGCCGTTGCAATTAACGTTATTTGCAACGGTACATTTTACAGCTGTCGCAAATAGAACCTTATTTGCGACGGCTACTTTGTTTGCAACGGCCCTAGGGTTGGCCATCGCAATTTACGTTATTTGCGACGGTGGATCGTCGTAAATAAACCTAGCCGTCGCAAATGATCACGTTTTCTGTAGTAGTGGATGTTGAGGAGCGTTCGAATGAAGATGAGGATGAGGCTACAGTAAATTAGACGCGAATCTTCTAAATATTTTCACCCAAGAACCACAGAGGAATGTAGTCACGACTACAATACCATGTGAGTGGAGCTACTATAGTACTCCCTCCGGTTTCAAAAAAGAAGTCGTTTTAGCTCTGTACTCAAAGTTACATAAAAAAAGTCATTTTCATTTTCCAATGCATTTTTGTCAAATATACCCCTATATGATTCCCTTCGTTCCACGTGCTCAACCAATCAGCCAAGATTTGTATGTAGATGTAACTGTATTTATTATGGGTAAAGAAGGAAAACTGTGGTAAAATTAATGACTCTTTGGTATGCGAAATCTTGTCTAAAACGACTTCTTTTTCGAAACCGGAGGGAGTATGTTATAATACAGTTGCACCCTCATAGTCTAGATTCGTACTATAAAATAATATTCTTTGTCCTTTAAGATGCTTTCTAAAAGATTATCTACTTAATATTATAGTTTACAACACTCGTCATACTCTGTATTCTAATCTGGTCTATCTAAATTTCAGGTGTCTGAAATTTAAGAAAATTTCAGACACCATGTAATTAACAGTTAATTACTATCATTAATCACTAATCATTATAATTAATCATTAACTTTTAATTCTATAGATAAATCAATCACATATTTTGTAATTTGATTATTTTACAAGTAACATAATTCTTACAATTACCATAACTAACAATCAATGTAATTAGCAATTAAGGCTCATACCGTCCCCTGATGCCATCGCCTCATGCATCAGGCAACTGAAGAAAAGCATTTCCCAAACAAATTAGGTCGGGCCAAGCAGGATAGAGTGGCCCATTTTATCGTCCTTGATCGCACGACCCGTCCACTGCTTCATTAGCCCAACAAACACGCAAAAGCCATCACCCAGCAGGAGAAATAATACCGCGCCTTACAACTTGTAAAATCTCTGAGCAAGTAGCATGAGCAGCAGGCTGCAAACGATATCAATGCTAGCTACAACAATCCCTTCAGTTCAGTTCTTTGAAACATACTAAAGACTGGCTTCAATCTCCTCCAGTGTGAGCCCTTTTGGGTGTGTTTGGTTCGTGGGATTTGGTGGGACGGAATGGGATGATCTCATTTTTAATAGCGTTTGTTTCAGAGACAAGAGAATGGAGTCATCCCCCAAAGGGAATATTCCCCTCAGATCCGGGATAGAGCTGTCCACCCGAAACCGAGCGGACCAACTCATCCCACTTAGACTCCGTCGACTTCCGTCATAGTTCGCTGTCCCTCACGCCTCCATCTTTCTCCGGCACGATGCCTTCGTCCTGCCTCCCATCTCAATCGCGTTCGAGTCATCGCCACCAATGTCATGGGCGTCCTGTCCAGCCAGCCAGACGCCAACTTCCCGCGCCGCAGCCACCATCTGCTGCACCAGCGCGATGGGGAGGTACCCTCCGTAGTGCCAGTGCATGTCGGTCACTCTGACAGAGATCTTGACGCCCGGCGTGCTGTTGAAGACGACCGGCAATAGCTCGAAAAACTCGCCGTATTCCGTGTTCCAGCCACCCTCGCGGCGGAAGAAGGGTGTGTCCTACGTCCAATCGTTGTAGTCGCCGGATGCCGACGTGCTGCTCGCCGTGGTCAAGGCTGATGCCGACGCGATGCTTGCTGCGCTCGCCGACGTCGACGTGCTGCTCATCATGCGCGCATGCCTCTGCGCCGGAGCTTGGAGTCTGTCGACTGTCGGAGCCGGCAGATCTCCCTACACTGCTAAAGTGATTGGGGAGTTTGAAGTTCGGTGTGGGCGCGCGGAGATTCAAGAAGGTGAATAGGAGTTTGACACAGGAGACACAAGAATTTACGTGGTTCGGGCCGCCTGAGCATAATACCCTACTCCACGGGTGTATTGATGTTGTATTAACAGTATGAGCTTGCCACGAGCGTGTGGGATGCGTGAGTTCGTTCGTCCGTGAACCTCCCTCAGTGTATCGTCGGCCTGTCCTTTTATAGTACAAGGGCAGGTCGTTACAAGTCAGCCTGGCCCGACATGTGGCCCCGGCGGTTACTAGTATTAATACACGATTAACTGCTCTTAATAACCCTGTAACGGGCTTTGATAGCACCGTTACTGGTGTTAAGATCGTCCGTTTAAGTGTCATTAATATGGCATTAATGACACTTAATCGGGTCTTGAAGTCCCTGGCTCTCCTTTGAAGATCCGGAGCTGTTACAAGGTCTTCCGGATGTTAGAAGCTGAAAGGTCCGACGATTTGACACGTGGCAGCTCCGGAGCTTGCTGTGGGAAGCAGGTAGCTCCGGGGCCATCAGACACGTGTCAGGTCCGGAGCTTCTCTCGGTCTGGGGTTAAGTCCGGAGGTGCCGTTTCGGTACGTGGCCCGAAGCTTCCCCCTTGTGGACGGTAGCTCCGGTTTGGTTGTACACGTGGCGACCCAGGGATTAACCATGTTGGAGAAGCGGGTCCGGTCATGTCTGACGAGTGGGCCTCCGAGGGTCTTCAAACCAAGTAGATGGCTTTCTCTTGAGATCTTTGTAACCTCAAGGGGTGTACGGTTTTTAGGGTACCGACAGTGGTCCCCTGGACCTACCTCCGAGGAAGATCACTGGGGTGAAGTCATTCCATCGGAGGTGGGTCCATCCTTGCGACTCTTGAACTGAGTCTTCAAGGGTCTTCGGAGGTGCCGTTGGCAGGGATTTACAGTTAGATCTCGCCGCGTGGCGCACCTCAGGCGGCAGATGAGATCTTTGACGTGCGGATCTCACACAATTTAAGGTCGCCGGTTCCCGATATGAAAACCGTATCGGTTCCGCGCGCCCTGTCAGGCTGCCGCCTTTGGGTTTCCCGCCGAGTGATGACAACCGTTCGCCTGGGTAAGAGCCTCGACTTGATCGTCGCGGTGGTCCCGGGCCCTCTTGTCATCGGCTGGGTTGAATTCTTGAATGGTATCTTCGACTTCCCTGCGGTTTCCATCCAAGCGTTGCGAGGGCTTACTTAAGAAGGAAAGCGCGCACCGTCGGGAGTTCTTTACGCCTCTCATCTGATCTTGCGCTCAAACTCCCAACTCGTGCTTAGCTATTCTTCTCTTGCCTAGCTATGCTGCGACGGAGTTGGGTCTGCGCGAGAGTCGCTTGAAGACCGACAGCGATTTGAAGAAGGTTCAGGCCCTCATGGGGTGGTCCTCGGACTTCTTCAACCGCTTGGTCCGTGCCGGCGGAGAGCTCCCCTTCGAGAAGGAGCACGCCGGCGAAATGGTGTACTTTTCTTCATACGCCATGGTGGGGTTGATCCCACCTTTTTCTTCCTTCTTTTCGATGCTGCTAGACTTCTATAGTCTCCAGCTATACCACCTTGGCCCTCACTCCATTCTCCTCATGTCCATCTTTGTCCACTTCTGTGAGATGTGGGTGGGCATCCCCCCCTGCATCGAGCTCTTCCGGACTTTCTTCACCGTCCACACCACCGGCCGAAGCAATGAGTACCTTGGCTTCTACTACTTCGTGAAGCGCAAGAAGTGCCCATTCAAGTACCTCCGGTCGTTCCCTTCCGGGAAGTGGGATGACTAGAAGAAAGATTGGATAGTCGTCAGGGTGGAGGAGCATGAGCGGTTGGAGCTGCCCGACGGTCTGCCCGGCATCGACACGATGATCTGGAGTTAGGTTCCGGTGCTGGCGGAAGCTTTCGACCCCGCCTTGACCAGGATCCACCAATGCGTCGAGGGAGGATTGACTCCCCAGGCGGTATTCTGCAATTTCCTAGCCAACAGGTGGGCGCCGCTGAAGAGGAGGGAGAAGCTCGCTTGGGCCCTCAACAGCGTGATGGACGAGGACCGGGTTGAGACCAGGTTGAAGTCCAACATGGTGGGGAAGACCTTGGAGTTCCACCTCAAGAAATTCCAGCACGGCATCGACGTCGACGGTGATGACTTGACTCCGCCGTCGGCCTTTTTCCCTCTGAACGTGGAAGTGGAGTTCAGCAGGGAGCTCCGGCGGACGATGCCCTTACTTGACGACCTTGGTGTCGTCGAGAGAAGATCAACCACCCGGGTGGCGATCCCCGGGATGCCCGAAGACGGCTCCGCCCCTGCCCCACAGCCGAGGGTCGAGGTCGTCGGCAAGGGCAAGGAGCTGGCGGATGAGCCGGAGAGCCGGAAGAGGAAGCTGCAACATGCCGACGGAAGGTCCATCAGGCCCGCTACTCCCGCCTCGATCCCTTCTCCCCAGGGGGGGAAGATCTTCTGCCACCGTGGCGACTGTCCCCGTAGTGGGGTCCTTCCGGGACAATACCGTTCCTGCAGTGGGATCCTCCCGGAGCGCATTTGTCCCCGTGGTGGAACCCTCCTGTGGTGCTAGCTCCAGGCGCACGACTCCGGCACCTGGGACGGTGGGAGCCTTCAGGTCCAGGGGTTCCTCCCGATCGAGGAGAGCCTCGACCCGGGAAACGCCCGTAGCTGCGACAAGTTCCGGGGGGCCTTCTGGAGCTTCTACGCCGACCGTGGCCAGCCCGGAACGTCCAGGAAAAAGGTTCCGCGCAAGCTGGTGCAGAAGTCTTCCAAGGTAATTTTTAATCTTTACCTTGATTAAATTTTTAATTGTAGCGATTGTTTGTTGATTTTCTTCGTCCATCATCTGCAGCGTCCCCAAGAAGGGGAGTGAAGCTCCACCCTCAGCCACGATGTCTGAGGCCGTGGGAACTTCTGCTCCTGTCCCAGTGCCGCCCTAGGTGGTGGCTGAGGCTGCGACAGCTCCGGCGCCGGCTGTTGTGGTCATGGACCTCGACTCGTCCCCATAAGTTCCCGTGGTAGCGCCGGACCACGGGAGTGAAGACACGCCAGCGGCACCCGTCTCGGAGGTTCAAGCTCCGGGTCCAGGTGCTGCAGTGATGGAAGCTCCGGCTGTTGAGCCGGAGGAATTAGTAGTCCCGGCCTCGGAGCCATAACTTGTCGAAGCTCCAGCGGTTGGGCCGGAGGTGACTGAAGCCCCGGCATGCGAGCTGGAAGTCGAGGTAGCTCCGGCAGTTGAGCTGGCTACCTCCGAAGCACCCGCCGCTGAGCCGGTTATTGTTGGAGCGCCGGTCGTAGTGCCGGTGGTTGAAGAGGCGATGGAGCTCGAGCCTCCCTCGGAAGAGGTGTCCCGGCCGGAGCCAGTAGCAGCTCCTGCTCCAGAAGCGACGACGTCAGAGGTACCTGCGGCAGAGCCGGAGTGCCCAAACGAAGTCGCTGGCCCCCTTCCCGAGGAGGTGAACGAAGACTTGGCGGCGGGGCCTTCTTCGATGGCGACTGAGGCCATCCCGGAGGACGGCCCTAGTGCCTTGGAAGCTCAGGGTTCCGCGCTCGTAGAGTGGGACCCAATTTTTGTATGTGAAGACCCGCTGGAACCAGCGGAGGAGACCCCAGCAGGTACGGGGCCCATCCCGCTGTCAATGTCTATCGACAACGTCTGCTCCAGTCTGCGTCAAGTCCAATTGGCTTTCTTCCACGACAGCAAGGCTCTTGAAGAGGAGCGCCAAACCCTTAAGCGGTGGCGTAACCGACTCCACTTTGAGACCAAGCTAGTGTAGTCGAGGCTAGCAAATGACAAGGAGTTGATCAAGCGGGAGAAGATCCGCCTGGAGTACTGCGGCAAGCTGCTGGATGACAGGGAGAGCATGACTCATGCCCTCGACGCCCAATCCCGGGATATCTATGATCAGGCCAAAGCTGCCAATAACGCGGCCGATGCTCGGCACGAACAGCTTGAGGCCATTAACACCGCACTCATCAAGCGCCAAGAGGCACTTGAAGATAGGGAGAGACGGCTCGAGAATGAAGAGCAGAAACTCCTTGAGCTGCGGGATGATGTCCTGAGGAGGGAAGAGGAGCTTGCCGAGAGATAGCTCTGGTGGACAAGGGCCTCGAGGAGCGCACTAAGAAGTTGGAAGAGCGCTACCAAGAGGAGGAGCAGAAGACCTGGGTACGAGGGCAGGAACTCTACGAATACGAGTGTGCCCTTGTTGCCCGGGAGAAAAAAGTGGAGGCTAGGGAGAAGGACCTGGTCGATCGCCGGAACAAGATCCACCTCCGGGAGGAGGAGCTCGGAAGACTCGATAGGCAGGTTGCTGCAAAGATTCAGCAAAACGCCAAAGAAGTTGAGCGCCTCGCCCGCGTGAATTCCAAACTGATGGCGGCTAGGAGATCCCTGGAAGAGATGAAGAGCTTGAGGACGGCGGACTCCCTACAGATTTGGGAGTTCCTGGGCAAGGCCAACGACGCGCTGACGCTGATGGGTTTCAGCCCCGTGCGCCCGGATGATCTGGAGCCGGAGCCGGACCTTGCGCTGCAGGCGTTGAGCGCAGCAGGTAGCAAGCTCTCCAAGGTGGGCGATGTCATCGCGGACCAACTGGAGGTTGAGGGGCAATCCCTGGCGAGGAACGTCACAGAGTATGTGCTGACATGCTACACCAGCCGGAACTCCCAATTTCCTCTGGACCCGGTGCTTGAAGGCCCCGTCGAAGGAGAAGGCGAAGCTACCCGAGCCAGCGTATCGGAGGTCGCCCAGAAGGTCGCCGAGTTCTTCCATAGGGTCTAGGACCATCTCTTTAGCTCTCACTTGTATTTTTTCTTCTTCTTCCTCAATTTTGTAATCCCTTGTCTTCAGATGTAATCTCCTATCTCCAGATGAATGAAATCCCCAAAATTTTGCGAATTTCACTTTTTGTCTTCGACATCTTTATCTTCACTTGGCCCCCTGGTAGATGTACACAATTTGATTGTGAACATGTACCAAAAGTATACTGTGTTTTGTTGAAGACTCATTTGCTCTGAACTTGTAGAATTTTAGGTCTGAAGTCTTCGATAGTGAAGGTCCCCTGAGGTTGTCGGAGCTTAGAAGCTCCGGTATTGTCCATCGCTGGAGCTTGATAGCTCCGGCGATAGCCTCTATCAACACGTAGAGCATCGATAGTTAGTCCTCCGGGGTGTCGGAGCTGAGTAGCTCCGGCAGTGACCTTTGCCAACACTTGGTTTGTTGGCAGCAGACTCCATTTACGGGGTCTTCTCACCATCTTATATTCAGCGTCGACGGCTGGCCCCCTTGGGGGAGTCGGAGCTTAGTTAGCTCCAGCTTTTCTCCATCAACGTAGACTTTATTTTTCCTGCACACTTAAGTCAAGAAAAATAGTAAAATTCATTCCTTGTCTATAATTTCGTCGCGGCTTACGATTCTCAAGAAAACTTTAAGTTGAACGCGATTTTAAATACAACAGGATGCGTTGCCTTTTCTCTTAGATTCAACTGTTCATGGACCCGCCTTACTTCGGCCTGCCGGGGTGTAGGTAGAGTGGCGTACTTAGGGTGCTTGACCAGGCTAAGTCGATAGCACACTCCGGCCCTAGATTGGCTTGGCGGCTTTCAGGCGAGTTGGCCATGAGCAATATTTGAATCCAAAAGAACTGACAATACAACTCGAATCGTATATAAACCGGTCGAACTAAAATTTCTTAAGAATTGCACGTCTTTGTTATAGACAAGAAAGAGAAAAATAAAAATGTTGAGCCTGTACAAAATAAATGCACGTGGAGTCCATTTCACATGAAGATGTCTTTCATTATAGGTCCAGGTACAGGGGAAACAAGTACACTCTTAGGGTACGGAACCAGGCTAAGTGTGTTTGGTTTCTCGTTTGACCCAGGGTAGTTAGCCACACTTTTAGTCCGGAGACTGTGACAAGTGCTGCATGAGCTTTGCGGACCTTTCGGGAAAGGTCCGGCTGCTCTCCCGGAGGAACTACCCGACTCTGTACAATGACTCTATAACATACACCCCAAGTTACTCAAGACTCACCTCCGTGGTATTAAGTGTAGAACTTACGGAGGTGCTCGATGTTCCAAGGATTTGGGAGAGGTGTCCCATCCTCGGTAGCCAAGCGAACGCTTCCGGGACGGGATACTTTGATCACTCGGAAGGGCCCCTCCCAGCCGGGGGAGAGTTTGTTTAACCCTTCTCTGGATAGTATTCTCCGAAGCACCAGATCACCTTCCTCGAGCTGTCGGTTGTGTACATGCCGCTGGTGATAACGCTGTAGAGCTTGGCAGTATCGGGCATTCCGAACAGCTGCTTGGCACCTTCCCTCCTCGAGGAGGTCTAGGTCTTCACGCCGGAGCTGGTCCTGCGCGGCTTCGTCGAAGGTCCGGACCCGGAGCGAACCCAAGGTGATTTCCGGAGGAAGGATTGCTTCAGCTCCGTACACCAGAAAGAAGGGTGTTTCTCTGGTTGACCGGTTTGGAGAAGTCCTGTTGGCCCATAGAGTGGGCGGAAGCTCTTCGATCCAGTTGGCACCGTGTTTTTTCAAGCGCTCATAGGTGCGCGTTTTGAGTCCTTTAAGGATTTCTGCATTTGCTCTCTCGGCTTGGCCATTGCTGGCTGGATGAGCTACGGAGGCGTAGCAAACTTGTATGTCGAGGTCTTCGCAATATCCTTGGAATGCGGAGCTTGTGAATTGAGTCCCATTATCAGTGATGATTTTGTTTGGGACTCCAAATCTGCTTACAATGGATTTCATAAAGTTGATAGCAGATTGCTTGTTGATCGTCACAACTGGAGTTGCTTCCGGCCACTTGGTGAACTTGTCAATGGCGACGTACAGGAACTTGTAACCTCCGACGGCTCTTGGGAAGGGTCCCACGATATCCATCCCCCACATAGCGAAGGGCCATGTAGGAGGTATCATTTGTAAGGGCTAAGCCGGTGTATGAATTTGCTTTGCATGAAATTGGCATCTTCGCATTTCTTCACCAGCTCAGTGGCATCCTGGAGCACTGTAGGCCAGTAGAAGCCATGCCGAAAGGCTTTTCCGACCAGCATGCGGGAAGATGCGTGGTTCCCACACTCGCCTCCATGGATTTCTGCGAGGAGTTCGCAGCCTTCTTCCCTTGTGATGCACCACATTAGGATGTCGTTGGCACCGCGCCGGTAGAGATCCCCTTCTACCAGCGTGTATCTTTTAGCCAATCTGACTACCCGGTCAGCGGATACATCATCGTCAGGAAGGATGTTGTCTTTCAAGTAGCTCCGGATCTCCGAGATCCATGCATCGGAGCTAGCTTGAGCATTTGAGTCTTGCGTGCTGGGTTGCTCGGAGCTTCCGGCAGCACCTACGACCCTTGATGGCTGCCATGGTAACAGGGCCATCGGGACCGTCAGCTTCGGGATGCTGATCTCGCCCCCTTCGCTCAGTTCGGCAGGCTTAGTTGTGGGTTTCGACAATCTCCGGACAAAAGTTCCGTCAGGAGCCGGAGCTCTGGTTGACGCTTTCGTTGAGAGTTCATCAGCTTCAGCGTTGTGGGCACACTGAACATGGTGGAGGTCTAGGACTTCAAAGTCCTTCTGAAGCCTCTGGACTTCTAGGAGGTAAGCAGCTAGCTGGAGATTGTTGCAGGAGCATTCACCCTTCACCTGCTTGATGATGAGTTGTGAATCTCCTTTTACCAGCAGTTGCCTGACACCGTATGACAGTGCCACCTTTAGTCCGTAGATGAGCGCTTCATACTCCGCCATGTTGTTGGTTGCCTTGAAGTCAAGGTGTACCATGTATTTCACCTTCCCCCCAGTTGGTGCAAGGAGAAGGATTCCAGCTCCGGCCCCCTGCTTCTGCATGGAGCCGTCGAAGTAGAGGGTCCAGTGAGGCTTGGTGAAGGTTGGAGCTTGATGCTCCGTCTTCTGTTCACTGGGGCCCCCAGGGTTTGATGGAGAGGGAGTCCATTTTGCCACGAAATCTGCCAACGCTTGACTTTTGACTGCTTGTCTTGAAATAAATTCAAGATCAAATTCAGCCAATTCCGCAGCCCACTTTGCTATATTCCTAGTTGAATTGGGATTATGCAAGATTGCTCGAAGTGGATAGGAGGTCACCACCGAGACTTTGTGAGCTTGGAAGTAATGTCGAAGCTTCCTGGAGGCAATAAGAACTGCATAGAGCAGCTTATGCACCTCTAGGTATCGAGTCTTGGCATCATGTAATACTTCACTAATGAAGTATACCGGGCGTTGAATGGTCCGGACCTTCCCGGAGGGGTTCGGAGCTTCCTCTTCATTGATCCGGACCCTCTCGGAGGGGTCCAGATTCTCTTCGGGGACCTCCGGGTTCTAGCTGGAGGAACCCGAAGTTTCTTCAGAAATGACCCGGACCCTCCCGGAGGGGTCTAGGTCTCCTGAAGTGACTTCTTGTGGGTTCAAATCTGGGAGCTGGGACCCAGACTCACTTTCAGGAACCTCCGGACCCTCCCGAAGGGGTCTGGATTCCTGATTGTGGGGTAGTTCCGGTCTCTCCAACCAGAACCATACTGACGACTTCATCAGTAGCTGAAATGTAAAGCAACAAAGGCTCACCAGGGTTCGGAGCTACCAGAATTGGTAGGGTGGTGAGGAACTGTTTCAGCTCCTGGAATGCCTTCTCTGCTTCTTCGGACCATTGGAATGGTCCGGACTTCCTCAATAACTTGAAGAAGGGAAGTGCCCGTTCCGCCAGTCTTGATATGAACCGGCTGAGGGCTGCTAGACATCCAGTTAACTTTTGGACGTCTTTGATGCGAGTTGGTGGCCGCATGTCTTCAATGGCTTTTATCTTCGCCGGATTAGCTTCTATGCCCCGGTGACTTACCAGGAAACCAAGAAGTTTTCTGGAGCTAACCCCAAACACGCACTTGTCCGGGTTTAGCTTTGTACGGGTGGTCCGCAGCTTGTCGAAGACAGCCTGCAAGGTTTCTAGGAGTGACTCCTTGTTTTTGACCTTGACCACGATGTCATCGACGTACACTTCCACTATGTCTCTAATGAGTTCTTCAAAAGTTTTGTACATAGCTCATACAAAAGTTGAAGCTGCATTCTTGAGACCAAAGGGCATGGTTGTGTAGCAGTACAATCCATCTACTGTGATGAATGAAGTATGCTCTTCATCCTCCCTATACATCCTGATTTGATGATACCCAGAATATGTGTCTAGGAAACACAGTACTTCACACCCGGAGGTGGAATCCACTATCTGATCTATTCTAGGTAGTGGGAATGGATCTTTTGGATATGCCTTATTCAGTGTGGTGTAGTCGATGCACATCCGAAGCTTCCCGCTGGCCTTAGGCACAACGACTGGGTTCGCCAGCCATTTTGGATGGAAGACTTCTCGGATGAATCCGGCTTCGAGTAGCTTCTTCACTTCTTGTCGGATGAAGTTCTGCCACTCTACGGATTGCTTCCGAGGCTTCTGATGCACAGGTCGGGCATCGGGGTAGATCTTCAGATTGTGCTCAATCACTTCCCTGGGGATCCCAGGCATTTGTGACGGTTGCCAAGCAAACACGTCAACGTTAGCCCGGAGGAAAGTGATAAGCGCGAGTTCCTATTTGTCGTTCAACCCCCCCGGTATACGGGTGGTTTGAGCGGCATCGGAACCAATTTGGACGACTTTGACGGGAATGTCGGTGTCGCCGCTTGGCTGCACACGGGGTGCAGAGGTCGAGCCTCGTTGATGAATGCTCGGGGGTTTCGGAGCTTGCTCCTGTCTGGAGTCCTCCTCTTGCGCCGTGGTGAGTGCGTGGAGTTCCTCCAGAGCAGTTACTCCGCAGTACGATCTCCGCGGATCCGGAGAACGCCTACTGGTGTTGGCATCTTCAACACCAGGTATCCATAATGGGCAGCTGCCATGAATTTGTACAGGGCAGGTCTACCCAAAATGGCGTTGAATGGTAAGTTGACCTGAGCAACGTCAAAGACCAACTTCTCGGTGCGATACTTCTCCCGGGTCCCGAAGGTAACGGGGAGAGTAATAGCTCCGAGTGGGGTAATGGCCCCCGGACCTACTCCGGAGAAAGGTCGAGAGGGCTGGAGATCCGAAGGTCGGAGCTGAAGCTTAGTGAAAGCTTCGAAGCTGATGAGGTTAAGCCCCGAACCTCCGTCTACCATGACATGGTGGAGCTGGATGTTGTTGATGGTAGGAGATACCATCAATGGTAGCTGACATGCTCTAACCATGCTCCGCGGGCAATCAGAGGCATCAAAAGTGATGGAGGTGTCCATCCACTTTCGATGAGGTTCCGGCCGGACTGTAGGGGCTACAGCGGCCATATCCCGCCGCATAGTCTTGATGATGCGACGAGAGGTGATATCCCATGATCCACCAAAAATGGTGTTCATGGTCTTCCGACGCTCGTTGTCAGAGACGTCAGAATCATCGTCGACGGAGGTGTAGACGGCCTTCAGGACCTTTTTGGGATCCTGTAACCCTAACTCCTCTTCAGCCGGAGCTTCGTCGACCTTCTGTTTTCCTTCCCTCTGTTGGAAAGGAGATCCTTCCCGGCGCTTGTTGTAGCGCTCGGCAAGGTTTTGGACCTCCCGGCAGTCTTCCAAACCATGGCTGCCCGTTTTGTGAATGGGGCACCACACTTTGGGTTTGCCACCGTCTTCAGAAGACGGTCGAGGTCGCTTTTCGGGGCGTGGCCCCGGCCACCCGGAGCTGCAGCAGCTGCAACGTCGGATGTGCCAGCCGACGGCTTCTTCTTGCCGTTGGTGTTCTTTTTCTTCTTGCCACTCCCGGAGGTAGCGGCTTCTTCTTTGGAGGGTTTCTTGTGATCCTCCATGGCTGGTTTGGAGTGCATTTCACGGCCCTCCGCAGCTCTGGCACATTTATCTACCAGGCTGAAGAGTTCCGTGACGCTGGTGATCTCCTTGATCGCCAGCTTCTCCAACATCTTCTTATCCCGTACGCCCTGTCTGAATGCCACAATGACAGAAGCGCTTGAGATAGAAGGGATAGTGTTTCATACCTGAGAGAACCTCTGGATGAAGGGCCGCAAAGATTCTCCCCCTTTTTGCACGACCGCAAAAAGGTCCAGTTCAGTGTCTGGTCGGGTGTATGAACTCCTGAAGTTGGCAGTGAACTGATGGCACAGCTCCTCCCAACTGTTGATAGAGTTGGGTGGAAGGCTCATAAACCAGGACCTGGTGGTCCCAGTTAAGGCCACTGGAAAGTAATTGGCCATCACGGCCTTGTTTCCTCCAGCTGCCAAGATTGCAGTGGAGTATATCTGAAGGAATTCGGTGGGGTTGACAGTCCCGTCGAATTTTTCCGGCAGGTGAGACTGGAACTTCTGTGGCCATCTAACCATGCGCAGGTGCATGGCTAGGGCTGAACAGCCTCCTCCTACTCCTTCCAGAGTAGAAAGGTCCTGAGCTTCCCATCTTTCACGGGCACGCTCAATATGGACACGGCCATCCTGTTGGCGGTATCGGCGATCAAGCTCCGCCCGGAGGTCGTGAGTCGAAAGCCTGGATACCGTGTGAGTGCGTCGAGCCCCGGAGGGCAGTGACGTCACTTGTTGAGATGCAGCACGTCTCCTGCTATTGGAGGCGTGCGGACCAAGTCTTCCAGACAAAGTCCGCCGCTGCGACAGGGCTCACCCCGAAGGAGGAGGACCCTGGTTGTTGAGGCGTTCGGCCGCTGCTGCGACCAAATGCTCCACATCGGCCCTCCACTGCTCCAGTGCATCCCGAGATGCATCCGGAGGTGGTGGACGTTGGAGAAGAGCACGCGCTGCATGGAGCGCGTGTTCCGGGTTGTCATGATTCGCTGACGCAGTAAGCGACGCCGGCGCACCATCACGTTGTTCAGCACGATTTGCTGGAGAAGATGGTGGTGGTGGGAGTGTGGCTCCTACTGGTGCTGAGGCTCCTGCTGGTGGCTGCCTGTTGGAGGGATTGCCCCCAACAGCCTGAGCAGCAGGTTGGCCGTTGGATGATCCAGCAGCGGAGTTCACCATTCTCGAAAATCTCAGACGCCCCTACCTGGCGCGCCAACTGTCGACTGTCGGGGCCGGCAGATCTCCCTACACTGCTAAAGTGATTGGGGGGTTTGAAGTTTGGTGTGGGTGCGCGGAGATTCAAGAAGGTGAATAGGAGTTTGACACAGGAGACACAAGAATTTACGTGGTTCGGGCCGCCTGAGCGTAATACCCTACTCCACGGGTGTGTTGATGTTGTATTAACAGTATGAGCTTGCCACGAGAGTGTGGGATGCGTGAGTTCGTTCGTCCGTGAACCTCCCTCAGTGTATCGTCGACCTGTCCTTTTATAGTACAAGGGCAGGTCGTTACAAGTCAGCCTGGCCCGACATGTGGCCCCGGCGGTTACTAGTATTAATACACGATTAACTGCTCTTAATAACCCTGTAACGGGCTTTGATAGCACCGTTACTGATGTTAAGATCGTCCGTTTAAGTGTCATTAATATGGCATTAATGACACTTAATCGGGTCTTGAAGTCCCTGGCTCTCTTTTGAAGATTCGGATCCGTTACAAGGTCTTCCGGAGGTTAGAAGCTGAAAGGTCCGACGATTTGACACGTGGCAGCTCCGGAGCTTGCTGTGGGAAGCAGGTAGCTCCGGGGCCATCAGACACGTGTCAGGTCCGGAGCTTCTCTCGGTCTGGGGTTAAGTCCAGAGGTGCCGTTTCGGTACGTGGCCTGGAGCTTCCCCCTTGTGAACGGTAGCTCCGGTTTGGTTGTACACGTGGCGACTCAGGGATTAACCATGTTGGAGAAGCGGGTCCGGTCATGTCTGACAAGTGGGTATCCGAGGGTCTTCAAACCAAGTAGATGGTTTTCTCTTGAGATCTTTGTAACCTCAAGGGGTGTACGGTTTTTAGGGTAACTGACAGAGTCCGTCCTCCGAGGATGAGAGTTATCCCGTGCGTGGCATTGTTGTGCGTGGCGCGGTGCCGGACAGAGCCGCTTGCGGTGCTCGTGGTAGACATGTAAACATGATCGTCTTGTCAGTTCATGCATGGTAGGTGCTTGATGTAATGCTTAAATGACGAGCAGTTGACGGAACAGCTGACAGACATTGACGTTTCTCATCCTTGTTCCTCTTTATTCCTTCAATCAAACAAAAAATAAGATTCATTCCATACCTGTAAACAAACATCAAAATAGGACCATTCCATCTCTAAAAATAGGGATGGACTCATCTCATCCCTCCTAGTCCCCGAACCAAACACACGCTTCGTCTCCGGGACGATGAAGAATATCAAGACGAGAGAAGCCACATCGATCAATCCGAACCCGAACAACAGCAAACCCGTTCCAGTGAAATCCTACACCATCATTCATACGGTGCAGTTATTAACAACCAACTAACTTCATACCAGTAACATCTTGCAGATAGTAACACAACTCTCCTATGGCAGTAACGACACGATAGGATCGTACCTCCAGGGGACAGAAAGCAAAGGTGACCAGCGCATTGGACGCAAAATTCACAAGGACAGCAACACTCAATCCACGGCCTCGCAGCTTCAACGGGAATATCTCTGAAATCATGAGCCAACCAATTGGACCAAATGACAGCTGCACAAGAAATTGCTTCATCAGAAGGTCCCAAAATTTACTCACTACAAGATCATATAATTAAAAGTTGTGCTGGGACTAGGGAGCGAACTGAACCGAACCCTAGCCCCCGCGTTGCTCCCGAGCGGGCGACACGTGCGGCCGCCACCCACCCCGCCACCACCCGCCTCGCCACCCATCCCTCGTCGCGCCGCCGCCAGAGCAGGCCGCCAGCACTGCGCGGCCAGCCGGGAAGGCGGCGGCGAGGAAATAGAAGAGGCCTCTCGCAAGACTCGGGAGCAGCAATGACAGGAGAGGCGACGGCCAGATCCGGCGGCCTGTCACCGGTTCTTGAGTCCCGGCGGAAGTTCCAGTCGGCGCGGACGGCGTCGGCATGCGGGGCCGGATGTGCACATCACGGACGCGTGACGGAGGAAGACAGTGGCGCGGAAGAAGGCAACGCCAGTGGGGCGCACGAGGTTGAGGCGCGTCGGAGGCGGCATGCTCGAGGCGGCGGTGGGGCTGATCGGCTCGAGGCGAGGGCGGTGCCTGTGGCTTAGTGCAACGCAGCAGCGCAGATCTGTCGCGGCAGTATCTCCAGGCGCGGTGCGGCGCAGCCGTCGTGGATTCGTCGCGGGCGGGTTTGCCTCGAGGCGCTGGCGGTGCAGATCCGCCGCGGCGGGGCAACGCGGCATCGCTGTGTGGGTGGCGCCGTCTGTCACAACTTAACAAACATGTAACTCGCCAACGTCACGACATAACGAAACTTGCAGCATACGAAAAGAACACGAGGTGTGTGGCAGGATATTCCTTTCTCTCTCTCAATTTATCTCCCAAACTGATCAACTCAGCATTTAACAGATAATCCAGAGAGGGAGACGAGGGGGAAAGGAGAGAGGGATGAGAGAGAAAGCAGAGGGAACAAGTGAACAGAATTCGGTTACATGCCTTTTCCTACGGCAGCAGGGTCGATTTTATATATGTGCTCCTCTGGGCTTGGGCCGAGTTCCCGCCGTCCGTCATGGGCCCCTGTTCGACGTTTGAGGTCAAACATTCGCTCCTTCAGCTCACGCCAGAGTATCTTCCACCAACTCATCGCCTTGTGTCTGATCCGCTGGAGCACAAGTTGTGACAATGCCCCCCTCTTGAGATGCAGCTTGTCCCCAAACTGCTGCCGATGGATAGCGATTCTTAAGCACATAATAATCCTCCCAAGTGGCTGATGATGATGGAAGTCCCAACCACTCAACCAGGATCTGAGTAATAGCTGTGTTGCCTTTCTTAACAAGTCTGCGGTCTAGAATCTTAACAGGGGATACATCCTTAATGTACAAAGCAGGAATGTGTGGCAAGGTGGAGAATACCGGTGAGAAATTAGGTGAGAAAGCCTTCAATTGGGACACGTGAAATACCGGGTGTATGAGGCTATCGTCAGGCAGCTTAAGTTTGTATGCCACAACACCAATACGTTTCAAGATTTCATATGGGCCAAAATATCGAAATGACAGCTTGGGAGAGTTCCTGTGCACTACTGAATGTTGGACATAGGGCTGAAGTTTAAGAAGTACCTTTTCTCACACTTGGAATTATCGCTCGGATCTGTTTCTGTCAGACTGCATTTTCATTCTGTTCTAGGCTTTCAAAAGCTGATGCTTGAATATTTCAGAGAATAGTTGTCTTTCCTTCAGTAAATCCGTGGCTTCAGTATTAGATGACAAACTAAGGTGAGGAAAGAGCCCACAAGAAGGATCTTCACCATATAATGCTTTGAAAGGAGAGCATTGTAATGAAGTCTGAAAACTTGTATTGTACCAAAGTTCTGC
Organism: Tuctoria greenei; assembly: GCA_036927565.1. NCBI lineage: Eukaryota > Viridiplantae > Streptophyta > Magnoliopsida > Poales > Poaceae > Tuctoria > Tuctoria greenei. The sequence continues at coordinate 182,985,305 of JAYESD010000002.1, forward strand.
CAGTGCTAACCATTTAGACCACTTGGATGGAGTTTCTTGCACTGAGCAACGCAGGAACATCTCTAAGCATTGATTAACTCTCTAAGTTTGCCCATCTTATTGAGGATGATATGCTGAACTGAACTGCAAATTGGTGCCCAACAGTTTAAATAATTCAGTCCAGAAGTTGCTTCTGAATATTTTGTCTCTGTCCGAAACAATTGACTTTGGTACTCCATGTAATTTGACAATATGCTCAATAAACTGTTGAGCCACAGAGAAGGCAGTAAAGGGGTGCTTGAGTGGAATGAAGTGGGCATATTTTGTAAGTCTGTCAACAACAACCATTATAACCGAGAACCCATGAGAGACTGGAAGTCCTTCTATGAAATCCATCGTGATATCAGACCAAGGGAATTCTGGGATGGGTAGAGGGCACAATAGCCCTGGGTACTTGCAGTGTTCTATTTTTGCTTGCTGGCAGATAGTGCACTGAGATACAAAAGACTCCACTGCTTGTTTCATACCAACCCAGTAGAATAATTTTTTCAGTCTATAATAAGTTGGCTGAATTCCTGAATGTCCACCCAACGCAGATGTGTGGAAAACTGATATGAGCTTTGTTTGCAAGGCACTGTTATTACCTATCCAAATCCTGTTTTTGTATCTTATAATACCATTGACCAGTGAATAACCAGTTTCAGTAGGGCTGTTGACAGATAACTGCAATAGAAGCTCTTGAGCCTTGGCATCATTGTTATATGAGTTGAGCACTTCCTGCAGCCAAACAGGAATGATAGCAGACACTGTATTTACTGAATATAAATGACCAACTCGTGAGAGAGCATCTGCAACCTTGTTTTCCACACCCTTTTTATATATAAACTTGAATTCCAGCCCTGCCAATTTTCTCATAGCCTTCTTTTGCATTTTAGTAGAGAGAGTTTGGTCTTGTAGGTGAACAAGACTTTGATGATCAGTCTTGATAATAAAAGGTCTTTTCTGGAGATAGTTCCTCCATTTGTCAATGGCCATCATGACAGCTAGAAATTCCTTCTCATAAGTTGACAGTCCTTGGTTAGCAATACTTAGGCCTTTACTAAAATATGCAATAGGGTGTCCCTCTTGAAGGAGCACTGCTCCTATTCCTGTGTCACATGCATCTGTCTCCACCATAAAGTCCTTGGTGAAATTAGGGAATCACAAAACAGGGGTGGAAGTCATAGCCTTTTTCAGACTGTCAAAAGCCAGCTGTGCAGATTCAGACCAACAAAATTGCTTATGATGAAGGAGATTGGTTAGAGGCCTTGCAATTGTTCCATAATATGCCACAAACTTCCTATAATATCCAGTTAACCCAAGAAATCCCCTGAGCTCAGTAAAGTTCTGAGGGACAGGCCATTTAAGCATAGCTTCAGTCTTAGCAGGGTCTGTGGACACCCCATTTTCAGAGATGATGTGACCAAGGTATGCAATTTGTTTTTGGGCAAACTTGCACTTCCTGAACTTAATAAAAAGTTTGTGATCTCTTATGGTTTCAAAAACCAATTCAACAAGATTTACATGGTCTTCAAAATTTTTACTATAGATGAGGATGTCATCCATAAATATCAGCACAAAATGTCTCATAAATGGTGCAAAGCCAGAATTCATCAAGCATTGGAATATGGCAGGGGCATTTGTTAATCCAAATGGCATAACTCTAAATTGAAAATGACCATGATGTGTTTTAAATGTTGTCTTAGCCTCATCAGCAGGTACCATGCGAATTTGATGAAAACCAGATGCAAGGTCAGTAGTAGAAAAATATCTAGCTCCTTCTATTTCATCCAGAAAATCATCTATGATGGGCATTGGAAATTTATTCTTGATTGTGATGGAGTTTAACTTTCTATAATCTACACAAAATCTCCATGTTCCATCTTTTTTCTTTACTAGAAGAACAGGTGAGGCATATGGGCTTAAGCTGCGAACCACAATACCTGAGTGTAACATTTTAGAAACCTGCTTTTCAATTTCTGTTTTTTGCTCAGGAGTATATCTGTATGGCCAGCAATTAATTGGAGGAGAGTCAGGATAAGTAGATATGGCATGGTCATACATCCTGTGAGGAGGCAGTGATGTAGGTTCTTTGAATATATCCTTGTACTGAATTATGAGATTCTGAATTTCCATTGGAATCCCTGACAGAGAATATTTCTCATCCATGACAGATTGTTGTTCAGTAGGTTGAAGCCATATCATAGCCCATAGTTGATCTCCAGTGATCCACTTGTTTAGTTGTTCAGCAGAGGCCTCCATACATGCCTGTTTTGCCGAAGGCTGAATGCCCTGCAGCCTGACAATAGAGTTTTTATACTTAAACTCAAGCCATTTTTCCATCCAATTACATTTCATTGGACTGAACTGTTGCAGCCAGTCCATTCCCAGCACCAAATCGTAAGCCCCAATATGTAGTATCTTAACATCATGAGAGAAGGTGTACCCTTGCATATACCAAGTGAAGTTAGAAACCTCAGCAGTACATGTAAGTGAAGAGCCATTCGCAACTTGGATCACCATTGGTGAAACAGCATTCTGCTGACAGTTCAGTTCAGCAACCAGGAGATGGTTGATAAAGGTATGTGTGCTACCTGTATCTACTAGAATTAGTAGTTCCTTATTCTTGACCAATCCCTGTAATTGAATTACATTGTGCTGCGTTTTTCCAGATAGGGCATACAATGAAAGAAGCTTGTCTTCAGATGCAGATAATTCTGTCGACTCCAACAAGGTTAATATTTCATCAGGTATTACACCTCCAGTATCAGACTGAACTTGGTCTAGAACATTCAGTTACCCAGATGGTTGTTAAGGACAGACATGTGTAGGATTATAAGGGGCACCACACTTGAAACATAGATTGTTAGCATGTCTGTACTCTCTAAGTTATCTTGCTCTCCACAAGTCTGCAGGTGCTAGTTTATTTTCAGTCTTGTTGTGCATATAGGAGCCTTGTTTAAATGACAGATGTCTGGGGTGCTTCACTTTGACTTTCTCACTTAGATTTTTCCTGAACCAATGCCAGTGTTGCTGCCTGAGAAACTGTTGTTGGTAAATGCATCTCAACCACCAGTCTCAGATCATCTTTGGGCCCCAACAGAAACTGTGAAACCAACATTGTTTCACTGAGAGAATGATCATATAGCTTAATGTGGTACACCAACTGTTCGAAAGCCTTTCTGTATTCAGTTACTGATCCTGTTTGCTTGAGATTCAGCAACTCCACAGTCTTGACACGATGAGTATCTGTGTCAAACTCATTCACCAGGTTTCGGTGAAGATGTTCCACTGCTGTAACTGTGGATGTAGTTTGTAACTCTGAAACCAGTGGGAGGCTCTGCCAACCAAGTGCAGTGAGGTAGCTGAAACCTTGAAGTCTTCAGGGATCTCATATAAATCAAAATAGGCAGCACATTTGTCCAACCATATAGTTACATCCTCCCCATCAAACACCGGAAAATCCATCTTAGGAGCCCATCTCTTTCTGTAACTATGATCAGCAATTTCAGCAGCGTCCTCCTGGTGACCACCTCTCTGTTGGCCTGGATCCCTTGTAACATGAGCATTTCTACGTTGATAAACCTGCAACAGAGGAGGAGGAGGTGGTGGCGATGTGTAATTCTGAGGAGCAGAGCCAATGATACCTGAACTTGATGGCTTCAACGTTTTCCCCAATTGAATCTGCTCTTGCTGTAAGGAAGCGAGCTGTTTCATAGATAAATCCATCTAAGACTTGACTGTTGCCAGATCAGCGCTCATGGATTGCACTGTTGCCGTCAACTTAGAAACTGCTTCCACAATATTGGTCTCCGATTCTGGCATCTTGGATGCCAAGAAACGTGACTGGGGATTTGGAGTAAATTTTGCCGTCGTGTTGCTTCCAGAGAAATCAACAATGAGAAGGTGCTGATCACTCGGAAATCCAACTAGAACAGAACTCGTACGACCGCTCCTCCAAGTTGATCCAACCCAGGTAACGGATTTACAGGGGCCGACGTATCAACCCCAACCTTCCCCGTGGAATTTTACGGACCGACCGAGAGAACAACGAGCGATCAGTACTGTGAATGGAAGAACAACGAAGAAACCAGGAACAACGAAGAACCCAAATCTGATACCAGTGTCACAACTTAACAAACATGCAACTCGCCAACATCACGACATAACAAAACTTGCAGCATACGAAAAGAACACGAGGTGTGTGGCGGGATATTCCTTTCTCTTTCTCGATTTCTCTCCCAAACTGATCAAGTCAGAGTTCAACAGATAATCCAGAGAGGGAGACGAGGGGGAAAGGAGAGAGGGATGAGAGAGAAAGCAGAGGGGACAAGTGAACAGAATCCGGTTACATGCTGTTTCCTATGGCAGCAGGGTCGATTCTATATATGTGCTCCCCTGGGCTTGGGCCGAGTTCCCACCGTCCGTCATGGGCCCCTGTTCGACGTTTGAGGTCAAACATTCGCTCCTTCAGCTCGCGCCAGAGTATCTTCCACCAACTCATCGCCTTGCGCCTGATCTGCTGGAGCACAAGTTGTGACACCGTCGTGGCGTGGTGTGAACGACCCTTGGCGCTGGCGGCTCGACATGGGCAGCGCGGGCGGTGAAACGTGGCAATGGACGGATACAAGTGGTGAGGGTGGCGCTCGAAGCTTTTTTGGTGGCGGTCGAGCCCTCGACGAGTTTGGTGGAGGGTGCAGTCGATCTGTTGGATCTGGTGGAGGTCGAGCGCTCCCGACGGTTGCAAGTGTTGTAAAGAGCAGGTTGGCGTGATGGTCGTCGAGGAGGTGCTCATTCGGGCTGTAAATGCAGCCTAGATGACGGGCGCGGTGCATGCCATGGTGTGGCACAGTTCGTCGTTGTGGTGGTTGCGGGTGTGGTGGCCGACATGGCCACTAGTCCTGTTGTGATAAGTGTGATGTGAATGGTACAATGCGGTTATGGTCGCGGTTCAGCGGGGTCAATGCGATGTTGTGAAGGAGTTATGTGGTGAGGGTGGCGGTGGTGGCGACGATGATTTTCCGGAGTAGAGGTGGTTAGATCTGTTGGATCACTCATCACTGGAGTGCCCGACAGTGGTGATTCCCCTCTTCTCCTTGGATTGTCTCTTGATGTGGTGGCGGGAAGCCCGTGAGCGCCTGCGACGGCGGATCTGGGCAGCGGGCCTCGTGGATCCCTATCATGGCGGATCTGGTCGGCATGACTCGCGAGTGGCAGTTGCCTACGACGGCGGATCTGGGCGGTTGGGTCTATGGGGCGTCTGCGACGACGGATCTGGGTGGTGGGACTCGCGGCCACTAGTGTCAGCGCAGATGGTGACGATCCTCAATCCTAGGGTGGTCGAGGGTCAGCCCGATCTTCGTGGCACAACGGCTGGATGGTGATCAGAGCAAGAGAGTCCTAGAGATCGATGTGCGTTTAGTTTGTTGTTTGGCCCTGACGTGGATGTGGCGTGGTGGTGGTTGTAGTATCCAGAGTTATTGGTGTTTGTATCACCGGTTGAAGTATACGAGTGTCCTCCATGTTGTATGGTTTTCGGGCCCAATTTTCCATATAAATTGGGTCAACTTTCTTCTTATATGATATTCGCGGGAGCTCCTCCTCGGGAGCTTTCGAAAAAAAAAAGTTATGCTGGAGCAAGCCATTCTACTGTCTCATTAGAATTCTCAAGCATGGTATGCGAAGTATAGGAGAAAAAAATACCTGGTAACAGCCAACATATAGTAGAAGTGCTATTAGTACGAGGATAGCAAAAATAAGGAAACAGCCTAAAAATCAGTAACCTTAGCATTTAACAGCACCTCCGGTAAAAAATGTATTCTAATGAAGTACCAAATAGATTGTCAAGTTTATCAGTTTTGACAATCTACATGAAAGGAGACTTACAATTCCACTGACACCTCCAATGAGTAATAGTCTTCCGCCAAGTCTATCGATCACCACAACCGCCACTCCAGTCATGATTAACTAAAGTAATGAAACCATCACATCATTAGTGGACAGTTCAAAGTACAGAACTACTTCAAGGACTATATATTTTGGTCACCAAGGGTGTAATCATATTTAGAAATAGTAAGAGTGGGATTTCTTAGGTAACGTGTAATCTTCCAAAGGAAGACACGTACAGACCGACTTCTGCAAAAAAGCATTTTTACAGGCGCCTCAAATTTTCAAACACAGGCGGTCCTTAAAAATATTTGACTGTGATGACGAATGATATAATAACCGCCTGTGATGATAGAACAACACAGACGGATTTTAAAGAACAACCGTCTGGGTAAATACATGATCTTCATAGACGGTTCTTAATTAAGAACCGTCTGTAAAACAATAAACTTCACAGATGGATTTTAAGAAGCAACCGCCTGGGTAAATACATGATCTCCATAGACGGTTCTTAATTAAGAACCGTCTGTAATGCAATAAACTTCACAGGCGGAATTTAAAAAGCAACCGTCTGGGTAAATACATGATCTTCATTGACGGTTCTTAATTAAGAACCGTCTATAATGCAATGAACTTCATAGATGGATTTTAAATAACAACCGCCTAGGTAAATACATGATCTTCGTTGACGGTTCTTAATTAATAACCGCCTGTAATGCAATGAACTTCATAGACGGTTCTTGGTTAACAACGGCCTGAGAAGATCATGTATTTTCAGTGGCGGTCATTGTTTAAGAACCGTATGTAGTTGTTCAATTATCACAAGCGGTTTTCATTGAAATTACAGAGATGTAGTCGTTGCAATTATCACAACCGTATGTAGTCGTTGCAGGGAAAATTGTATCAGGAAAAAAACACAGATGAGCGGATACTAGTACAGTAATGCATTATAGGAAATGCTCGATCACCAGTTCGGCTGGCTTAATTGTGATAATACACCATTAGAGGCTTTACAATTGTTCAAAGATAATTTCTTCACACTGAACAAAAATCATGCTACATTCATTGTAGATCGACGATGAAGCTCCCATCGATCAATCTAAATTGTACCGTCCTGCTTGCTCCCGAACACGTCTCTTATATTCCGCTGGATCCTGAAAATATTGATATTATTTAAATTAACAAATGTCGAATGAGGAATGAATAACCTACATTGGTCACTAAGTCAAAGTGTCATCTAACCTTGATAAGTAGATTATAGCAATCATTTTCAACATCAGGCACATTTAGCTGATGTAGCAAACGCTGAACTTCAAGTAGTATAGTTTTGATTGTAAAAGCACTGCACCACCCCTACGAAATATAATTTAAGCAATATAAGAAACCAGTTCAAATAAGTTTGACAACAATTATAAGTAATAATTACATGAACAAAATAGGTCTATCTTACGGTCTCTTGATCGAGAATCCCGATGCAGAGTGCTCCCGAACGATGGACATTTGGGTGGAAGAACCCAATTGGAAAGGCGCATCTTGGAGGCACCAAGGGATAGTCCTCAGAGAAGGAGATTGTCAGGGGGTAGTAACCATCTTCCCATTCAGTCTGTAAAAGAAATTTATTAATAGGAGGACGATGGTTAAACTCATATTGTGCTTGTTCTTCATGACGTACCCCTTCTTTACCGGGGACGACGCACTGCCACTTCAATAAATCTCCTGATTTAGGCTTCGCAGAGAAACCCTACGCGGAGAAATTGAAAATACCAAAAACAAACAAGACGGAAAAACAAACTACAGTTAAGTTCATCAGTCCATTACAGATACATATGTATATACAACCAGGCGACCGGTGTGCCATATGTACATACATGGGGATGGTTCTTGCGCCACGCCAAGCGCTCCTCCTTCAATCAGCTACACGCCCGAGACATCATTATCTGAAATACCAAACATCCAAACTTCCAAATTATTGAGTCCAAACGCATATGTACACAAATGCAAAAGGACACAATCCATATACCAACATTGTTCTAAGTTGATTTCAGAAGATACAAATATATACAATATATATCATCTCGCATTGCTATATACATTTTTTCCAGCATTGACATCTTCTCGCATATAGGGTTTCAAATTATTTTTAATGCTTCTCTCTACGCGCTTGATGTTTTCTGGTTCGGTGAAAAGGTACATCTCTTCATACTGATTATATTCCTCTTCATTATCTCCCACATTCTCAACCCCAACAATATTTTGCTTTCCAGAAACAACTACGTGCAACTTCTCAGTTTCTGGATCTTGAACATAAAAAACTTGTGCAACATTATCGGCGAGAACCCACAGGTCATCTTTGTAACCCACTTTATTCAAGTCTACTAGTGTCAGCCTGTAATTGTCCACTTTCAAACCATCAGGATGTTTGACCCATTGGCACTTAAATACGGGCATTACCATTCTTTCGCCATAATCGAGTTCCCATATTTCCTCTATGAACCCGAAGTATGTGGTCTTCTGCTCTTGTGAATCATAAGACTCAATACGAACACCACTATTTTGTGCAACACTCTTACCGTCTTTTTCTTTAGTGTAAAATGTGTAACCATTGATGTCATATGCTTGCCATGATGTTACCAAAGCAGATGGGCCAGAAGCTAACTTCTTAATTGTTGCCTCTTCTATAGTGTTTCCGTATGATATTTTTGTCCATTAACCATTCAGTGAAACATCTTCTGTGCTCTTTCATGATCCAGTCCTCTGTGCGGTCTTGGTTTTTATCATGAAGCTCAATTTGGTGTTCCTCGATGTACGGCTCAGCTATTGCGAGCTGTTATAGTACACCAAAATGTGCACGGTGTACATTCTTGTAATCTTGAACAATAAAAGTTTTCTTACCCACTTTGCCTCTCCCACGTAGTCTACCCTCATGTACCGGTATAGGCACATCTATCCATTTTCCATCTTTGATGTAATCAGCGCAACCCTCAATCACTTCTTCAGTGGTGTATCCTTCCATAATTGAACCCTCTGGGTGAGCACGGTTCCGCACATAACCTTTTAATACTCCTAAATATCTCTCCAACAAAAACATATGATGTAAGTATAGTGGCTCCAATGCTTTTATCTAATCAACAAGATGTATGATTAGGTGTACTTGCATATCAAAAAAGGATGGTGGGAAAAACATCTCAAGCTTGCACATTGTCTCGACGATGTATGTTTTCAGATAGTCTAAATCTTCACGTGCTATCACCTCTTGCGATACTGCATTGAAGAAGTAACACAAACGTGTGATGACAACTTTTATATGCTCAGGTTTGATTACTCTTATTGCAATGGCAAGGAAAACTGTCATCATCATGTGACAGTCGTGAGAATTATAACCGAATAAAGACAAGTCTTTCATCGAGACTAGTTTGCGGATATTGAATGAGAAACTTGTGGGCACTTTGATCCCACGCAAGCATTCGCAAATAGCTTTTTTCTCTTCTAGAGTCAAGTTGTAGCTGGCTGGGGGAAGGTATGCTCCCCGTTCGCCTTTTCTACTGGATGAAGCTCTGGTCTCAAATCAAGATTTACTAGGTACATACGTGAATTTAATCCATCCTTTGTTTTCCTCGGCATGTCCAGCAAGGTCCCAATGATGCTTTCAAATACATTCTTTGTTACGTGCATCAAATCAATACTATGGCAAAATTCCAGATTCTTCCAATACGGAAGATACTTGAAAAAAATTGATTGTTTCTTGACATGTCAGTTGTATCATCCGAAGATGTACTTTTCTTTCTCTTAATTCCTTTACTATTTTTTCCCTTACCGAAAGCAATATGAATGTTCTTGACCATTTCAAACACAAGTTTTCCACTGTAAGGTTTCGGTGCAGTATCTTTTTCGATTTTGTTATCAAATTGTTATTTCATCTTCCTATACTTGTGGGTATCTGTCAAGAACCATCGATGTCTCATGTACACTGTCTTTCTGGATGAAGTGAGGTATAGAAATCCAGTTCTATCCATGCACCTAACGCAACCTTTCTTCCCTTTCATTCGTCCTGATAATGTAAACAGTCCGGGATAATCATGCACGGTACTGAATATCATTGCTCTTAGCGTGAAATACTCCCGCTTGTACTCATCCCATGTACGTACCCCTTCATTCCACAATTTTGCCATATCTTCCATTAAAGGTTCCAAGAACACATCAATTTCGATGCCGGGTTGTTTCGGACCTTGGATAAGAACAGATAATAAGATATTTAATCAAGAATATTAATTAAGAAGTAAATATCTTCACAGACTGTTGGTACTTAATAACCGTCTGAGAAGATGATTATCTCAGGCGGGTATTACTTACCAACCGCCTGAGATAATGCCACCTGAACAAAATATTTTTAAAACTTGTATAGCTGACATTGTAATGTTTTGGTAAATATCAAATTAATTTCTACTCACATATTATTCACATTTGTGTATCTCATAAAAAAAAAAGTTCCTTCACTCAAAATTGTTGGTATGAACATATTTGTATAATTTATACATGTATGAATTTTTTTAATTTTTTTAAAAGCATTCCAACATGTCAAACTTCAAATTATCCACCATTCTAACTAAATCCTCATATACATATGAGCATTTAGAGCACATTCACTTCATTGAAATCCAGAAATTCTAACACACCAGTATTCATTGACACGAATGAACACAAATATATTACAAAACACAAGAACTTATAAAACTACAAAAGAAATATGTACAAGAACTCCTAAAACTACACTACGGCCCCGCCTAATCCCTCCTCTCCGCCAACTTCTCAAACCACGCCAAGCGGTCCTCCTCCGACTCGTCATTGTTGTAGTCGTCACCATGGTGGTGGTCACCGTCGTCGTTGCCGTCGTCCGAGGACGACTCATCGTCATCATCGTCATCATCGTCGTCGTCGTCCTCCTCCTCTTCCTCCGGCGACGATGCAGCAGGAGAGTGGGTCGGCTGCTCCGGCTGAGCCGATTGCTCCGGCTGTACCGGTAGCTCCGGCTGCACCGGCTGTGGAACGCGCTGGTCGTCATTCACCCTCTCGGGGGAGCTGCAGCGTATCCGCTTGTAGGGTGGCTGCCTTGGCGGGCTAGGAGGTGGAAGGTTGGCCATGGCTGTGGTGATTCGTCAGCACCGGGCTAGGAGGTGGAACGATGGAAGAAGGAGAAAGGAGTGCAAAAGTTATGTGCTTGTACATAACCGACGACACGCCTTATATATGGTTTGTGCGGAGTAGACGAGGGAGCGATTCGTTTCCCGCGCATTGAACTCTTTGCAGACCTCGTACGGTGCACAATTAAACCACTGTGGAAGACGATCTTCAGAGATCCTTCCATCTCTCTGGTATCCATGTGGAACGTCGCGTCCCTGCACCACGGCTTCTCAACTTCTCCGCAGACCTCGTGCGGCGCGTCAGTTAATTAACATCTTCTCAGTCCGTTAATTAACATCTTGTAGTTTCAAAAATGTTTATCTCAGGCGGTTATTACTTACCAACCGTCTGAGATAATTCCCGATACTGTTCTCCAGTTTCCTTATCCCTTGCTTCTTTTTATTTAGATTCCAATATAAATACTCAAATATGTTTAGATTCTGCAAATTGGGTTCAAATTCGATGATTCTTTCTTCTACATTTGTATAAAATTAACATCTACCACCTGAACAATATATTCTGTTCATTGCGCATTGAACTCTTTGCAGACCTTGTGCGGCGCACAATTAAACCACTGTGGAAGACGATCTTCAGAGATCCTTCCGTCTCTCTGGTATCCATGTGGAACGTCGCGTCCCTGCACCACGGCTTCTCAACTTCTCTGCAGACCTCGTGCGGCGCGTCAGTGAATTAACATCTTCTTAGGCCGTTAATTAACATCTTGTAGTTTCAAAAATGTTTATCTCAGGCGGGTATTACTTACCAACCGCTTGAGAATATATTTATCTCAGGCGGGTATTACTTACCAACCGTTTGAGATAAGCCCATGGAGTTCCCCTTGCTGCACGATATTGCGGTCCTGATCGCGGGGTGGGTCGCCACAACCTCCACCCAGCCCATGGACGACCTCTCCAGTCTGTGCGCCACCTGCAAGGCCATGCACGCGGCGTGATGTGATCCCACCGTGGGCAGGCGCGTGGCGCTGGAGCGGGAGAGCAGCTGGGAGTGGTTCCAAGGGCACGGGAACGGGAGCTACGACGCCCTCGTGGAGCGCCTGGCCAACGTGGGCAACCCTCATGTGTGCTACGTCACCGGGTTCGACCTCGTCTTCAACTACGGCCGCGCGCAGGCGCAGCGGGGCACCCAGTTCCTTGCCCGGGCGGCCGCGAACGGCCACAAGGTGGCGGCCTACGTCCTCGCCATGCTCCGCTACGACGCCGACCGCGAGGACCGCGATGCCCTCGAGTATATCCGGCAGGTCGAAGGCGAGGCCCACGTCGGCGACAACGCGGTCCGGTACATCGCGATGAAGAGGACCAACAAGGAGTGTTGCCAGTGTCATAATCAAGCCATGCAGAGGCTTGACGTTTTCGTGAGCTGGAGGTTACTGCGTAGGCCTCCTCACGGACCGCCGCCGGTGGCGCTGCCCGACATTGACGATGGCGTTTGCCGCTGCCCAACAGGGGGGAACCAGGGGCCTGCCCGCTGCGGCAGGCGAGGGTGGTCCGAGTGGACCGTCTTCTGTACTGAGAACTGTAGGATTGAGCGCGAGTATGACCTGTTCTCCCATAACGTGTTGTACTCTATGGGTTATATTCCCCCCATTCCCTTTTGGATGCGCTACCCCTAGTTCTCCCAACGCCAATGAAAAAGTATTCATTTATACATGTATGAATTTTGTTAATTTTTTTAAAAGCGTTCCAACATGTCAAACTTCAAATTATCCATCATTCTAACTAAATGCTCATATACATATGAGACATTCATCAAATTATGAACACACATTGATTCAAAAAAATTTAAAAAAATCTGAAAAAATTCATAGAGGTTGGTATGATGAGTAAAAATGTCCACTGAAAAAATAAATGAAAAAGGCATTATATTCATCAAGATAGAAAAATGAAAAATAGCATTTGTTGTATGTTTTTTATGTTCTGACCAATTTCAAAGGATTTATGAAGTGAAATTTAATGGTAACCTTTACTTATCAATAATATTACAAGAAAGTGGATTTTTGCCTTTTTAAAGGACCACATTTAATCAAGAATATTAATTAAGAAGAAGTAAATATTTTCACAGGCGGTTGGTACTTAACAACCGTCTGAGAATAAATTTATCTCTAGCGGGTATTACTTACCAACCGCCTGAGATAATGCCCGATACTGTTCTTCAGTTTCCTTATCCCTTGCTTCTTTTTTATTTAGATTCCAATATAAATACTCAAACATGTTTATATTCTGCAAATTGTGTCCAAATTCGATGATTCTTTCTTCTACATTTGTATTAAATTAAAATCTACCACCTGAACAAAATATTTTTAAAACTTGTATAGCTGACATTGTAATGTTTTGGTAATTATCAAATTAATTTCTACTCACATATTATTCACATTTGTGTATCTCATAAAAAAAAAGTTCATTCACTCAAAATTGTTGGTATGAACATATTTGTATAATTTATACATGTATGAATTTTGTTAATTTTTTTTAAAGCATTCCAACATGTCAAACTTCAAATTATCCATCATCGTAACTAAATGCTCATATACATATGAGGCATTCATCAAATTATGAACACACATTGATTCAAAAAAATTTAAAAAAATATGAAAAAATTCATAGAGGTTGGTATGATGAGTAAAAATGTTCACTGAAAAAATAAATGAAAAAGGCATTATATTCATCAAGATAGAAAAATGAAAAATAGCATTTGTTGTATGTTTTTTATGTTCTGACCAATTTCAAAGGATTTATGAAATGAAATTTAATGGTAACCTTTACTTATCAATAATATTACAAGAAAGTGGATTTTTGCCTTTTTAAAGGACCACATTTAATCAAGAATATTAATTAAGAAGAAGTAAATATTTTCACAGGTGGTTGGTACTTAACAACCGTCTGAGAATAAATTTATCTCTGGCGGGTATTACTTACCAACCGCCTGAGATAATGCCCGATACTGTTCTTCAGTTTCCTTATCCCTTGCTTCTTTTTTATTTAGATTCCAATATAAATACTCAAACATGTTTATATTCTGCAAATTGTGTCCAAATTCCATGATTCTTTCTTCTACATTTGTATAAAATTAACATCTACCACCTGAACAAAATATTTTTAAAACTTGTATAGCTGACATTGTAATGTTTTGGTAAATATCAAATTAATTTCTACTCACATATTATTCACATTCGTGTATCTCATAAAAAAAAAGTTCCTTCACTCAAAATTGTTGGTATGAACATATTTGTATAATTTATACATGTATGAATTTTGTTAATTTTTTAAAAGCATTCCAACATGTCAAACTTCAAATTATCTACCATTCTAATTAAATGCTCATATACATATGAGGCATTCATCAAATTATGAACACACATTGATTCAAAAAAATTTAAAAAAATCTGAAAAAATTCATAGAGGTTGGTATGATGAGTAAAAATGTCCACTGAAAAAATAAATGAAAAAGACATTATATTCATCAAGATAGAAAAATGAAAAATAGCATTTGTTGTATGTTTTTTATGTTCTGACCAATTTCAAAGGATTTATAAAGTGAAATTTAATGGTAACCTTTACTTATCAATAATATTACAAGAAAGTGGATTTTTGCCTTTTTAAAGGACCACATTTAATCAAGAATATTAATTAAGAAGAAGTAAATATCTTCACAGACTGTTGGTACTTACCAACCGCCTGAGAATAAATTTATCTCTGGCGGATATTACTTACCAACCGCCTGAGATAATGCCCGATACTGTTCTTCAGTTTCCTTATCCCTTGCTTCTTTTTTATTTGGATTCCAATATAAATAGTCAAACATGTTTAGATTCTGCAAATTGTGTTCAAATTCGATGATTCTTTCTTCTACATTTGTATAAAATTAACATCTACCACCTGAACAAAATATTTTTAAAACTTGTATAGCTGACATTGTAATGTTTTGGTAAATATCAAATTAATTTCTACTCACATATTATTCACATTTGTGTATCTCATAAAAAAAGTTCATTCACTCAAAATTGTTGATATGAACATATTTGTATAATTTATACATGTATGAATTTTTTTAAAAGCATTCCAACATGTCAAACTTCAAATTATCCACCATTCTAACTAAATGCTCATATACATATGAGGAATTCATCAAATTATGAACACACATTGATTCAAAAAAATTTAAAAAATCTGAAAAAATTCATAGAGGTTGGTATGATGAGTAAAAATGTCCACTGAAAAAATAAATGAAAAAAGCATTATATTTATCAAGATAGAAAAATGAAAAATAGCATTTGTTGTATGTTTTTTATGTTCTGACCAATATCAAAGGATTTATGAAGTGAAATTTAATGATAACCTTTACTTATCAATAATATTACAAGAAAGTGGATTTTTGCCTTTTTAAAGGACCACAATTAATCAAGAATATTAATTAAGAAGAAATAAATATCTTCACAGGCGGTTGGTACTTACCAACCGCCTGAGAATATACTTACCAACCGCCTTAGATAACCTTCTTCTCAGACGTGAAATTTTAATTAACGATGAACACACTACACATTCATTCATTCACACAGTTGAAGAACACACAAGATACTCATTCATTAACAATATTCAATCACACATCTCACAAAAGAACACACAAGATGCACAATATTTACACAAGAACACACAAGATACACAAGTAATATTCAATCACATAGATGAAAAAAGATAGATTTCATTCATTAACAATATTTACAAAACAGAAGCAACTAAAAACAACAAAAAGAAAAACTATTTAAATCCTACTCCTACTCCTCTTCCTCCTCCTCCTCCTCCTCCTCCTCGTCCTCCGGCGGCGACTCGGGCACCGGTGCAACAGGAGACAGGGCCGGCTGCACCGGCTGCACCGGCGGTGCAACCCCGAGGTTGCTAGTCGTCGCCTCCACCAGCGTTCTACGGCCCTCGGGGCCAAGAACCTGGGCCATCGTCGCGAACAGAATGTCGAGACGATCAGCAACCCCCGTGAGGGCGTAGAGGTAGTGGCCCATGGTACCCATTCCAGTATAATCTGGAAGGGTACCCAGCCCCAAGGCACCCATGGCGCGAGACGTATTGTTGTACGCCTCTCGCGCCATGAGGAGGCGCTGCTTGGTGTTGATCTTCTCGGGGGAGCTGCAACATAGTTTCTTGCAAGGTGGCTCCCTCGGAGGGCTTGGCGGCGGAAGGTCGGCCATAGTGGTGTTGGATCGTCGGAGCGGAGGAAGACGAAGAAAACAAGAGGATTAAAAGTGAGCGATGCGCTTGTGAGCGATAGCGCGTCTTTAAGGCCGCGCGGAGTGGAAGATGGAGCAGTTGGTTTACCGCGCATTAAAGGTCGCGCCTCGGGGAAAATAAAGGTCGCGCACGGTCGTCGACACGTCTTCATAGGCGGTTGGTGAGGGGTCTTTATGTAGGTCTTTATGCAGGATGATGATTGGCCGAAGCTAGACATATCACATTGTGAAACAAATGCAATAGACTTATTGGGATTCTTACGTGAGATTATGTCAATTTCATGAGTTTTTAACTTGGAATATAGCACATCTAAAGCAAGTGAACTCATGACAGTAGATTCACGAATAGATGTGACTTTCATCTCCCAAATTGACATATCTATGCACTTAGCAATTGCCTAGCATTTTCAGCATCTGAAAAATTAACATTGACACTACGCAAGTTGCTGAGAATTTTATTAAAGCGAGCAAAAAGGTCATCAATAGACTCACCAGGTTGCATCTCAAAGCGCATGTATTCTTTCTTGAACATGTCTTGCCTTACCTCTTTGATTGTGTTGGATACTTCGTGGTAGTCACAAAGTGCTTTCCACACATCGTATGCAGATCGGAGGTGTGCAACACGGTCGAAGTCGCTTTGAGTTAATCCTTGTATGATCAAGTTCCGAGCCTTGTTGTTGTTGTCGACATCTCTCAGATTTGTAGCTGTAACTTGATCGTTTGATGGCACTTCGTAAGGCTTGTATACCTTCTCCCATATTGCAAAGCCTTGTGCCTGAATTAAAGCCTCCACGCGTGCCTTCCAAACCTGGAAATCAATACCAGCAAACACACAAGGTTTGGCGGAGTACTTCTCCATGATGATTAGTCAAAAACACGTGCAAATCTCAAAGATTAGAGCACCGTGGCTCTGATACCAATTGTAGGATCGAAGAGCACGTGAAAAGCTACCAGAGGGGGGGGAGTGTGAATGGTAGATTTAAAAATCTTACGCAGCGGAAACAATTAAACCCCAAACCCTTTCGGCAGAAAAACGATCTGTTAAAGAAACCATGTGTGAGACTAATCTAAACGTGTTTCACCATGACAAAAGTGATAGATATCAGAGAGAATCAAGTCACGAATACAACACAAAAAGAATCACTCAAATCCGTCAAGAAAAACTCAAGTTATGATCGAAAGATCAAACAATGGTCAATCTGCCCTACCCGAGAAAAAACAGTTCTGGAATGATGCGAAGAAACTCGTGTAGATCATAGACCACAAATACAATGACCGTGAAATTTTGACAGGTGATAGAAAATCAAGTTGTGAAGATAACCCAAAAAGAATCACGTCAATTGGATCTATAAAACTCGAGTTATGATAAAACCACCGACGAAAGGTAGTGCTGTTCAAAAACTCGACGAGTAAAACTTGTCTGGAACAAGTCGGACGAACAAGGCATAAAAGTTCCTTCAAACTACGAATTTTATTCGATAGAACGCAAGAGGAACAGCCCCAAAGTCGTTCACCACGAGCTCTGGGCTCCCTTGCTTATATAACCAGCCCTTAGGCCAACTCAATATCAACTAGGACTCCAATCCTACTCAGATCATGAATCCTAACTTTCCATAACTGCTCAAGATTCTTCTATACGCAGATAGAAGCAATCTTAAGACTTCCAAACACCTTAGGAACGTATCCCACATTCCTAAACAACTCAAATTCGTGACACACACAAAATCCTAACATAACCAACTCGATACTTTCCATACCGAGCCATAACCGACTCCGCCGCAGCCAAAGTCATCAACCGGTACGATCCGATCCTTCCGACCAGATCTTTCCTTCCTTATCCCATCTTCGGAACCATGTTGCCACGTCATGCACCGCATGCATACGTGTGAACACCTTCCTTCGATGTTCAGTAACCTTCATATGCACTGCCCTTGATTCAATCATCCTGCGCGACCTCCTGATCAGCTCAACCATAGTTCCTCCCGAACTTGGTTGTTGGAACCTCATCTCCTCCCTGAGACTAGTCAAATGGATCCCGTCACCAGCCATGACTTGAACTCAAGCAACACCTGCACATGAATAAACAACCAATCCATACGAGCCCAAGTCCTCGACTTGACTCAAGTTAGTTCCGAACACAACATCTTACGTGAGAGCCTCACATAAGCATGTTGCAAAACCACAACAAATCGATATCAGCCATATCATCCAAAACGCACCAAAAACTTAGTAAAAGAATACTAAGCAATCTTTCCAACAATGTAAAGCAAGTACGAAACATTGCAAATGAAAAGCAGAAGCACTGCGGTCAAGTTCCGGACCTTGCCAGAGCAACCCGGAGCTTGAGCCGGAGCTAACAAAAGCTAGTAGAATCTAGCGCCGGAGCTTATCAAAGCTAGTATAACCAAGCTCCCGCCGGAGCTTACCAAAACTAGTCAAAACTAGTCAACCCAAAACCGGAGCTAGACAAAGTACGTCGGAGCTTAGCAAAAGCATGTCGGAGCTATCAAATATATGCCGGAGCTATCAAAGACATGCCGGAGCTAAAGATAAAGCTCACCGGAGCTAACCAAAGCTAGTCAAACCTAGCATCGAACGTAACCGGAGCTACCCAAACCAAGCCGGACCTACCGTCAGACTTTGCTGTAGCTCAGAGCTAGAGTCGGACCTTGATAAAAAGGTGTTTTGGTGATATTTAAAAACTTTTATCATCAAAGCCAAGTGTATTCACTACAATCCAATGTATTTAGCACATATAGATCTTACAAGAGCTCATATGGTGTTTTTTCTAGCTTAGCTCTCGAGAAAACTCGATTTGAAACATAACACGCTGTTGCAACTGCATTTGCCCAACATTTTCTAGGCATTTCAACTCAAGTTTTGTTCTTTCTCTCTACAACAATGAGGTATATATGTTGAATAAAATTGATGATTTATTCTTTTTGCAGCACAAATATGATCAAATAATTCTTTTTTTAACTCATTCTATTATCGCTTCTAATTGTTTTTGAAGATTTTTTGTGGTCAAGTGATAATCTAAAAAATAAACTTCTAAAGTGACCAAAAGCTTCATTATCAGATGTCATAAGGAAAATCCAAGAGTATCTAGAATAATCACAAACAATCACAAGTACATACCATTTACCTCCAAATGATTGAACCCGTTAAGTACCAATGGTGTCAAGGTGTAGAAGTTGTCTAAATTCTCTTGTCATGATCATTATGAGTTGAGCATGTGTACTTGTAATCATGTTAGCATGTCTAGGAGAAGAGGACACAGTATCATTGTCTCCTTTAAGCTTAAAAAGCCCACGTATGTGATCTAGACCACTAACAATTGTGAGATGATCAAAACCTACATTGTAAAGTATGCGATGCCAAAATATAAGTGCTTTGAATCATTAGCGACTATACACCTATGCTTAGAGGATGAAATATCAAAATCAGCTTTTCAAAACTCGTCAAACCAAGACATTTTAAAAATAAGCTCATCTTGAACCTACAACTTTGTAACAATTTTTAGTGAAATTAACCTCTAGATTTTAATCTAGCTACTATAAAACAAAAATCAAGTTTTCGGTACCCTACGTACCGGATATCACTTGATACTGCAAAGAGTGCAAAGGAACTCCACCTATATGAGTTGAAGACCTCCGAAGGCCCCATGTGTCACTCGGAACCGGACCTGCCTCCCTTCTATGGTTAGTCCCAGTGCCGCCATGTGTATCATAAAACCGGAGCTACATTCCATGCATGGGATAGCTCCGGACTAGATACCTGTGTGACACCCCCAGACCTAACCCCCGACAGAGGGAAGCTCCGGTACCAACACGTGTATAACAGCACTGGACCTACTCGTCCAAGACAGTAAGCTCCGGAGCTGCCACACGTCCAACCGCCGGACCTTCAACTTCAACGAGCAGATTGGTGGACCTTCAACGGCTCGGACCTTCAAGGAAGATTAAATACGTCAAGACCCGATTAAGTGTCATTAATGCTATCTTAATGACACACGATTGGATGACCCTTAATACAAGTAACGCCACCATTAAGGGGCATTACTACGCTATTAAGGGGAATTAAATACATTAACCATGTATTAGACATCAGTAACTGAAACTGCATCTGGGAATCCCTTGTGGGTTTTGAATGATTTATGACAAGCAAATGAGATCCTAACCTCTTTGTTGATATGAGCATAGGTTTTAATAGCAAAATAAGTAAAGTGCCAAAAAGAAGGAAGAATGAGGAGCAAAGTGGAAATGAGCTCAAGGAAGAAGAATAGTAGATCATTATGTATGGAGTGTGTTAAGGAAACACACCCCAAGAGCTCAAACACAATTAAACACACACATTGCAAAAAGTTATACAGGACCGGACTAGTCCGGTTGACACCGGACTAGTCCGCTACCCTCTATGCACAAAATCGGACAAGTCCGATATCCATTGGACTAGTTCGATATCTCTCTGACTAGAATCGGACTAGTCCTCCGCAGTGCGGACTAGTCCTCAAAACACATCACAAGTCACAAAAAATCGGAAAAGTCCGTTCACCACCGGATTAGTCCGATATTCATTCTGGTCCAAATCGGACAAGTCCGATATTTGCACGGACTAGTCCGAAAAACTCTCTGGCCTAAATCAGACAAGTCCTCCAAGTGCGGACTTTTCACCCAATTTGCTTAGGGTTTCACATGTCTGGACAAGTCAGATGACTATCGGACTAGTCCGAAGATTTCCAGAAGTGAAATCGGACAAGTCCGCTCCTAGTCGGACTAGTCCGATATTTCGGGACACTTAGGGTTTGCTACACACAGCACATCGAACTAGTTCGGTGACCACCACGGACTAGTCCGATATTTCTAAACTCTAACGATCACTTTTAGAAACCCATATAAATAGAGGTGCACGACCATATTTCACATGACTCTCGAACCCTAGCGCTGTCACACCTCCCAAGATCCTCAAAAACACATCTCTCCACGAAATTAAGTGCAACAAAGATCAATCCTTTGATGATACACTCTAGATCATTGGAGAGACACGTTCAACACTCATTGAGCTATTGGTTTGATTCTCTAACACACTCCTGTGATTTCATTGTAATCTTTTGAGGGTGTTCTTGGTGGTATTTTGTGTTGTAATCTAGGGGGAGACCTCAATGTGTGAGAAGGCCCCTTTGAATTAGGTTATTCACCCCTTTGTGATAAGTGGAAGAGGATTAGCCTTCGTGGCGATCCGACGAGGGTAGGGTTGGAGAAGACCCGGTCCTTTTGTGGACTCCTCAACGTGGACGCAGGTTGCCTTTGTGGGAGCCGAACCACAGGATAAATCCTTGTGTCTTGTTTTGTGTTCATCGTTCTTATTCTTCATAATAATCTAGGGTTTCAATCATTTTTGCTTAACTTACGTTGAATCATTAAATATAAGATTGAATTGTGATATAACCTGGTTCATAACCTTGCAACACATCATTTGATTGTATATTTCCGCTACATACATTGAAGAATCAAATTAATCGATCAAACTTAATCAACCTAGTCCATACACACCGGACTAGTCCGCACTTTACCGGACTAGTCCGATATCTCAAGTTTTGATATGGTGATTAAGTGTTGCAGGTTCCAACAAAATTCAAAAGGCCTATTCACCCCTCTAGGCCACATTCAATTGGTATTAGAGCAGGTTCTTTAAGAAAGAGACTAACCACTCGAAGAAGATCATGTCGGACATAAAGGACACCCACAAGAGCAACAACCAAGAAAAGGTTGATGATGAAAAGAACCTCAAGGTGGAGAAGCTCCTCGAAGCCATTCAAGACTTCGAGGACGACGATGAGGAGACGCTAGAACTAAAGGCGCTCCTAAGAAACAAGACACTTTCCAAAGGAAAAGTGAAGATCGAAGAAAAGAAGAAGGGGAGTAGTCACACCGACTACTCCCAATATCCTTTTAACTATGATCGTCTCAATTCCAATAATAATCATTATTTGTCTATCCCACTTGGAAAATCCCCACACTTCGATGGAAGTGATTACTCAATGTGGAGGCAAAATATGAAAATGCATCTAATTTCCCTCAATCCAAGTTTATGGCATATTGTGTGCATAGGGATAGATATCCTGGACGACAACGAAGAGCTCAGACCCAGCCAAGAGCGGGCAATTCACCGAAATGCTCAAGCCGCGGCTGTAATTACCTCTTTGCTCAGTCGGGACGAGTTCACCAAGGTGGATGGACACGAAATTTCTAAGTAGATATGGGACACACTGAAAACTGCACATGAAGGTGACCAACATGTGCGTGAAGCAAAAATCGAAATGATTGAAGGCGAATTAGGAAGATTCGCAATTGAATAAAACAAGTCACCCCAAGACATGTACAACCGATTAAAGACACTCTTCAACAAGGTCAGATCATACGGAAGTAAGAAGTGGAATGACCACGAGGTGGTAAAGCTTATCCTTAGAGCTTTCATGCCCCGCAACGTCACCCTATGCTCCATGATCAGAGAAAGCCCCGGATACAAAAGGATGACTCCGGATGAATTTCTTGGAAAGATCAGCAACATCAAGATGATGGAAAAACAAGCAAAGCATGTCAATGAGATTGCCGACCTCACCTCGGCAAAGAAGAAAGGGGTTGCTTTGAAGTCCACCCTCAAGCCCCTATCTAAAGAAGCTCGAGAAGCACAAATAGAAGAAGACAGTGACGACAAGAGCAGTGAATTAGACGAAGAAGACATGATATTGTTCATGAAGAAATTCAGGAGAATAATAAAAAAGAGACAAGGTACAAATTCAAGCGAAGGAGAGTGCAAGGAAAGAACAAAGCCAAAGTTGTGGCGGGCATGCTATAATTATGGTGAGTATAACCACTTTATAGTTGATTGCCCATATGAGGAGAACAAGAAGAAGACCAAATAAGCCAAGCCTCAACCCAAAAAATTCTTTAAGAAGAAGAAACAAGCCGAACAAGCGCACATTGGGAAAGAATGGGACTCAAATGATGAGTCTTCATCATCCGAAGAAGAAGAGATGGCTAGCATAGCCATCGAGAAGACATCCAAGAAGTCTACTCTCTTCCCTACACTTGGCGCATGGAAGGAAGATGGCACTTTCCTTATGGCAAAGGAAGGTAAATGCAAGGTAACCATTAAACCCCCTTCCGTGCATTCCTATTCTAGTGATGATGAAATTAATAGTGATAATGAGGATATGCTTATTGGACTCATAGGAAAACAGCCACAAAAATGAAATTTTTGCTTGATCAACTTGTTGAGAAGGAGAGGTTAATACATCGTCAAGAGGACATGATCATCTCCCAAAAGGAGGAATATCTCGAACTTGACAAGCTTCTAGAACTTGAAAAGGAACGAAGCAAATCACTAGAGCTTGAGTTAGCTTCGAGCAAGGAAACTTGCTTGGAGTTAACCGACTCAAATGCTACAATCAAGGACCAACTTGCTGACCTGATCAATGTTAACAATATCCTTGAAGTGCAAGTTGAGTCACTCAAGCAAGGTGATATCACCTTTGGCGGTCGGTACTTAAAATCCGCTTGAGAAAATGTGAGTCTATATATACCCCTCGGCAGCATTGGAAAAACCTAACCCGGGCGAAACACTTAGACGCCGTTAGGCTGCCAAAATTTCGTTTGCCGCCAAGTGTTCGCCCTCGTCACTTCCAGGTACGCCGCCGAGCTTCGCCGTCACCGAGCTTCGCCGTCGCCGCCGAGCTTCGCCCTCGTCACTTCCAGGTACGCCGAGCGAAGCCATTGCCGTCGCCACCGAGCTTCAAGGTAAACCCTAAACCCTTTGACCTTCCATCCTCCTTCGCCGTGCCGCCTCCCTCCCCGCCCTCGCTGCCGCCTTGCATATCCTTGGTTAGGGTTCGAGAATTGGAAAATGGTAGGCATCCTTGGTTAGGGTTCGGTGGAATTCGAAAAACTGTCAAGTTCGGTGGCATCTTTGGTTAGGGTTCGGTGGGGCAAGATTTATGTGAATGGTTATGATAAATTGGTTGTTGGTTTTGTGTGTCTGATACTATGAAATCAGTAGCATTTCATCTTCTGGTAGTTTGCAGAGATAAAACTATCAAGTTCGAATGAATAGGTTTACCAAATATATGCTGAAGAAGTTCCACTTCGTTATATTCATTGGAGCAAAGCCTGTAGGATCATGTAGCAAAACTGTCAGTCTGCGCGTTCTGTCATCGCATTGTGCATGATCCTATTCTGTTCTGAGACATTAGTTGTAAACATGATTCTAGACTCTAGTAACAGCAGTATATTCCCTATTTCTGTCATCGGCCTTGCATATGCCACATAATTCTCTATTAGGGGCAAGATTTAGCTATATTTGGTTAAGTTGAGCAAATTTGGCTAATTTTGGCTAAGTTACATTAGATATAGTTATACTTGACTAATTTTGACTAAGTTATGCTATATTTAGCTATATTTGGCTACTTTTGCTTAGAGTTAGCTACGTTAGACTAAGTTTTGCTAAGTTTGCTTTTATTTCTCTAAGTTAGCTTCAGTTGAGCAATTGTAGCTAATCTGTGCTACCAAAGATGTCTGCACTTGTGGCTCCATCAGCTTCATTTGAGCAATTGTACCTAATCTGAGCTACCAAAGTTATGCTATATTTAGCTCTGAAGCCAAACAAGTTGTTGGCCAACTCATTTGTGATGCCAGGAGCATCCTCACGGCCATATCTAGGTACCACTAGGTGTGGCGATGGAGTCTGAGCATATGCTGCCGATCTCTATGATACAAGAATTTCGTTAGACCTATATAACTTCAAAAATGTGTTTTGGCTAAATTTACTTAATTGAGGTTTTTTGCTTTTTGTCCCTTGCTTGATCAGTTATAGGTCCGGAGCATATGCTGTGCGGGGATTTGCTTTTTGTCCCTTGCTTGATCAGTTATAGGTCCGGAGCTAGGCGCCGCCTAGTAAACCTCAAGAACGTGGTCGCCTCTCTGAACGAAGCTAGCCTATTTAGAATAAAAAGATAAAATTGCCATTGCTAGTGAGCAACTTTAACATTCTTGTCACCCTCGCAATGTATAGGAACCTTTTGGTCAGTCGCCTTAAACCCTAGAATGCCTTATCAAATCCTAGAATGCTTCCATCTTTTTCTTCATGCAACACTTCATGTAGAGTTAATATGCCATTTATTAGATTTTTTGTCTTATTAGATCTAGCATGGAAAGCCCTAAGAAGACTGGTCCTGATAGTAACAACAAAGAAGACAATATGGAGTTTACTGACTCCAGCAGTTCAGGCTCCTATCACAGTCCTTCGGATCCTTTTCCGAATATAAAAATTAAAGAGACTTCAGTGGATCTAGACCCGGAATATGATCCTGCCGACGAGGTATGGATCACGAATCTTAACTTCAGCAGTTCAAGTTAATGTTGGTTGTCAATTATACGAAGTCTTATAATTTTTTTCTACCTAGATTAATCGCGAAGACAATGAGGTGACATCGGCTCCTAAAACCGCAGAAGGTTCTCCAATGGATGAATCCTCAGCTTCACTCAAGCGGAAACGAGGGCAACGAGGTCCCAATAAGGGTCCATTGGACCGCATCATGTACATAACAAGGGTCGGTCCAGGTGGGCTTCCCCAAGAACCACTGGATTTAGTTACCAAGTACCGTAATGCATGCAGTTTTCTTGTTAGGGAGGTTGTGCCGATCACAACCGAGAATTGGAGGAAATTACCCGAGCAGACCAAGAATGAGTTGTGGGAAAAGATAAAGAAACAATTCAAGTTCCCGAAAGGCACAGAAGAAGTTGTAAAGAAAGCAACATTGGTCTCTTGCGGCAAGAAGTTTCGATGCTGCAAGAGTGAAATGAATGCTTATGTTAAGGCCGATAAGGTCCCTAGCCCGAGGAAGATGGGAAAAATCACACAAGCTCAGTGGCAAGAGTTTGTTCATCAAAAGAGCACACCTGATGCTAAAGCTCTAAGTGCAACTAGGTCAGAGCTTGCAAAAAAGAACAAATACCATCATCGCTTGGGGTCTGCCGAATATGGCCCCAAAGTCCAGAAATGGAATAAGATATTAGACGAAATTACCAGTAAGGGCATTCCTCACCCATTAGAAGGGTGCGATGAGCGAACTCAATGCTAGGTCTTTGCTCGGTCAGGTTTGACCAGTGAGGGCAAATTTGAAAAGCCCGACTCTCTGAATGAAGTAGAGGATAAAATGAAAGAAGTAATTGAAAAGCAACAGAAGGGTCTCTTCAAGCCGAAGAGGGAGAATGACCAACTTACCGCTATCTTAGGAAACCCTGAACACAGCGGAAGGGTTCGAGCGGTATCTTCTCAAATGTCTTGGCTAGATGGTTTCCCTAAAGATAAAGACACATATAGAAGACGTGAGAAGTTTAAGAAAACACTTGATGAAACGATCGCTCAAAATTTCAAAGAAAATATGCAAGAAATATGGAACAACTTAGACAATCAGGACAATTAGTGGCACCGAGTACAATGATGGTTCCGGTGCAAAAGGAGCAATTAGTATCTCCAACTGCCTACCCTAGCAGCGTTGGTTCCGTGCCAGGCTCAGGGTCAGCCCATAAGTTCCCTGTCGATGATATTGCTAACGACAAATCTTGTCGTCTTCTTGTCCCGATAGGCAGAGCAGGGAACAAAACCAAACAGGTTGCCACTGCTATGGCAAAGCCTGATCGTGACTTCAATGGGAATCCATTTCCGTTGTATTATGTTGTGGTGCAAGTTCTTCAGATCATTGATAATGATTATGAAGATTATGAAATAGACCACGTCACACCTGAGGGGATCGCGACTCTGGGGCAGGCTATCAACCAATTAATCCTTTGGCACCAACGCGATATCGTGTTGGACGATGAGCCAATTTCTAGCCCCGTCGCATCTCCAAATACTGCAACCCCATCTTCTAAGGCGAAAGTGTATGAAGATCCACTCCCAGTCCGGGAAGATCCACTCCCCCTATGTCTCAGCAAGGATGATATACAAGAGCAACAAGTTGGACAACAGCTTCAAGCAGTACCAGAGCAAGCTGTTGCTAGTAAAGAGCAACCAGTTGAGCAACAGCTTGAAGTAGTACTAGAGCCAACTGTTGGGAGTAAAGAGCAATCAGTTGAACAACAGGTTCAACAACAAGCCAGTGTCCAACTTCCAACGACTACTCCTCGATCATTAGTGCCTATCAAAGTTAGCTCATACGAAATTAATAAACCTTCATCAGAAGTGTCAAAGTATTTGGAAGCTATGAAGGAAAATATTATAAAATCGAGTGCATCTCGTTCTTCTCATGAGCCAGCATTAGAAGATATCGAGGAGTGGGAAGAAGACGGTGTCATGTATAATCGGCGGACGACTTTAGTTAAACTAGGAGTTCCAATATACAAGCTTGAGGATGTTCCTCCTGAATTTAAGAACGGAAAGCCGTTCATGACATCCGTACAACTTAGCAAACAACCCGTCCAGCTCAGAAGAATGCATGAGTGGTACATCACTGCCAGCACAAAATATAGTCTTGATTGTGTCACATTTCATATTCCAAAAGAAGCATTCTGGAGCACTAGAGTAGATAGACGAGTCATTTTATTTGAAGAGCTGCATTCCCTTTTCCATCGGGGCATGCTCGATATCAACCTGTTGCTCGTCTGGTGCTTGTAAGTGCTCTAATATTTTGTATTTGCTTTTCTTACTACACGCATACGCATTTCATGAGATTATAACAATTCTGGACTTCTTCAATAGGATGCAATACATGGATAATGTAAAGTTGGAGCGCAAGACAGGTATCCTTGACCCTACTAGGATTGCAAAGTCGCTATTCGATGTCCAGGCGAATCGAGAATCAGGACAGTACAAACACATGAAAAAAAAAGGGATTTTGAAAAAGCAATTGCAAAACTTAAGAAGGATAGTAAGACAGAAGTTGCAGCTTACATAGGACAGGCAATGTTTAACTTTGTCAGAGACGGCAATGACCTCATAAAGGCTCTGCACCACTTCGAGTAAGTTCGACACATGACATTGAAATAGCAATTATTGGTAATTGTTAACACGCGTGTTTGTATGTTTGCAGTAATCACTACATAATGATCTTCATCAAGCCAACGCAGGGAATGGCAACAGTCTTGGACTCGGCCGATTACCCACCAGATCGTTACAAAGATTATCTTTCCATTTTGAAATCGTACGTTTATTCAATAATTTTAATTTACGCACATTTAGAATGTGTTGACAAGTTTTATATGACATTTCTTGTATTACATCGCTTGGCGGTTTTACGCGGAACATCTCGGCGGTCAGAGACCTCCTAATACGAATGCATTGGACATTAAAACGTATTATGCTTGTCCGAAGCAGCCTGCTGGGAGTGTCTTATGCGGGTATTATGTATGCGAGCATCTTCGGACCGCCGACGTATATAGAGTGAATCGTGAGGATGTAAGTTATCCTTAATGTCGATACCTTATTTTCTTACTTTTGTGTTTCATTTTCATTGTAACTAGCATAGTTTAATGCTTATATTCTCTGCTGTTCAATGTTACTAGAAACATTATTTTCATATTTTGATTCCAACTTCAAAATTCAATTGCTCATAGTATAACTGCTCCAAAAATACCAATTCCTGTATACTCTCACTTTGATCTATACTTTGAGATTGTTCAAACCAACACATTCTAAACCTTGTTATGTGTTATATTACAGCACACGAAGAATCTGAACGAAGAATGGCCGGTTTGTAGAAGTATTTCTGATAGAGGAGCCGACAGGATTGCTTCTGAACTCTGTCAGTTCATGCATCGCGAAATTTTGCACAAAAAAGGGAAGTTCTTTGATGAGAATTGTGCAGCAGCTGATGTGCCAGAACTTTGCGACTATGCCAATAGAAACATTTTTTAGTGAAAACTTGTAAACTTTGAGATGAATTGTATCTGTAACTTGTACATATGTATATTGTTTTAGTGAAATTGACTTCTGTGATGATAATATTGTTGAGTTTTGTTCTATGATGATATTGTTGTTTTTTGTTCTGTGATTATATTGAATTGACCTGAAAATTAGAAATAACAGCAGTAGTACTGCATAGGTTATACCTCATCACAGGCGGTTATTAACCAACGGCTAGGCATGACTGTGAAAAACAATTATCACAGGTGGCTAGATACAAGTAAAGAAACATCTGTGATAACCTAATTTTCACAGGCGGTACTGTTATGGTAGAAACCGGCTGCGTTAAACGGTCTTCACAGACGGCTGATGTAGGTAAACGTCCGTCTGTGATAACAACATTATCATAGACAGTTAGTTATGCATCAATACCCGTCTGTGAAGACAAATTATCATAGGCGGTTAGTTATGCTTCAATACCCGTCTGTGAAGACATATTATCATAGACGGTTAGTTATGCCTCAATACCCGTCTGTGAAGAAACGTTGTCATAGGCGGTTAGTTATGCCTCAGTACCCGTCTATGAAGACACATTATCATAGACGGTTAGTTATGCTTCAATACCCGTCTGTGAAGACACATTATCATAGACGGTTAGTTATGCTTCAATAGCCGTCTGTGATAAGACATTTATCACAAGCGGTTATATATGTTGCACGACCCGCCTATGATAATGTATCTTCACAGGCGGCTAGCCTAAGTAAAGAACCGCCTATGATAATATGTCTTCACAGACGGTATCACTTCTCCGTCTGTGAAATTTCGGATTATCACAGACTCTTCGTTTCAGACGGTTTTAAAAGCCGTTTGTGATAATAGGTTTGGAGCCGCCTGTGATGAGGCTTATTGTAGCAGTGACCACGAGTAACTAGAATACGCTTCGTTCATTATGTAATGATGTGCAGAACTATTTTTGGGGCATCTATAGATCAGCTTCGGTCGCAAAATATCAATTATGCTCTAATTCCAACGAATCTTATGCACAGGTATTGACATGTACCTTCAGTACGCCAAGGAGAACTGACACAGGAGTGGCATCAGATGCTCCAGAGAATCCAGCACTCTGGTTACAAATAGATTGACAAAATTCATGAGTAATACAAAAACAAAATACAACAAAGCTGGTATTTAAACAGTCCTACAGCGCAAGCTGCCCATACAAGATTGACAAAATTATCCCCACCGAAAATTAGATTGATGATGTGTTGAACCCTCGAACACCTTATACTGAGATCTGGGATTCATTATAGAAGTTCCAACAGGAATGGGCTTTCATTTACAAAGAAGTTGTGTAACACAACTAGGACATGCTTGAGCTGGCTATTTCATATAGGGAACCAACAGTACCTGAAAGATTGTAGCAGCGTAGTACAGCACGCTCGGTTGACCAGTCACCTGGCATATACATAAGGCAGGATCAGATGAAAGGGCGTACCCAGTGCTGAAGACTCCCACATACTGTGGGGTCTGGGGAACGTTATTCAGATGAAATAATGCAACATTTTCTCAATGAGAAAGAAAACCCCAATATCATGGTATCTGTTAGAGCAAAGTAATGCATGATGAA
Organism: Tuctoria greenei; assembly: GCA_036927565.1. Lineage (NCBI taxonomy): Eukaryota > Viridiplantae > Streptophyta > Magnoliopsida > Poales > Poaceae > Tuctoria > Tuctoria greenei. The sequence goes on from JAYESD010000002.1 coordinate 183,016,168, forward strand.
CGAAAGACATCAGAGATCACCTGCTGAAAGAACACCAAACCACATCCAATTATCATTGCTTTAAGACATTTTCCTTGAAAGATTTCAATGAAGCCAACTTGTTTCTCCTCATCAACATATGAAAGTTCTTCCAGAATCAAGTTAATCTGATCCGAGACCAAATCAGGCGAAGCTTGACCCCGCAACCGATATAAGCACTGGGTCGCATTTTCTTTTGTTTCTGGTAGATTTCCCTTCCCTTGTATGGCACATAACAGGAGCCACCTGGGCGAAGAGGGTAATCAGCACATGCCAACTCCCATTATGAAACATAATGGTGTGCTGGTGCCATACATGTAACGCCAACCAAAAACCACTTCAACATAGAAATTGCCTGCAATATAACGAAGCTGCAAAAAGAATGTAAATAGGAAGCATAAACGATGACTGAAAGAGAAGGGAAGGAATGGGTTATAATATCGGCTTACAAGCATTCCTAAAACAATAAAGAACTCCTTCAGAGAAATGAGCATGCCTCTTATCTGGCTCGGAGCAGTCTCTACAATATACATAGGAGCAGCGTGCATGCCCTGATGAAAGCATCTCACATAAGACTCATAATGAAATGCTTGCATTCATATTTGCTAATGTCAACTATGATATGAAGTAGAATATTTGGTTCCACTACCAGTCCAATCCAAAAAACGGCCAACAACCACGATAGGAAAGTTGGGTGCTGTTGCTGTCAAAAGTGCTCCAATCAAGTATGAATTAGATGCAAGGATTAGCTCTTTGCGTCGCCCTGTGGAAAGCAACAAGCAAAAATAATCGAAAGACCAGACTACATTACAATATAGCAAATAATTAAAAGAGAGCAGAAGGAGGGGGGGCTAGACCTAAAATGTCTGCAATGGTAAATGCCAAGAAAGAGCCGATCAAGGCACCATAGAGTGAACCACTGACCTCCATCATGCATAACAGAGATCAGATCAATAAGAAATAGCACGCTGGCAAGTCAAACGAATCAGAACTTTCCATATGATGCAGAATAAAGAATTACCACAAGGCCAGTTTGCACAGATGACAAATTGTACCAAGGTGTACCACTGAATGTCGCTGACTGTAATGTGAAATTAAGAGAAACTCATTTGCAAGAAATTGATTGAGCTGATGTGGAACTAATGATTCATCATTTTTGTTATGAAAGCAGGCACAAGATACGGAATACTGCGATACCTTGATCGATATGGTTGCGCCGGATGTTGCCCCGATGTCGTAGCCATAGAGAAGGTCTCCCAAGGCTGGAAAGAAGAAGCTGCATACCAATGTTGAATGTTTTTGTAAGTTCATTGTGGGAAATATTGAATCTAGATGCGACACGATTTACTGTTAGAATGAGCAAGTCTTCAAGAACGGAGGGGAGGGAAGAACAGAAGTGCTCACGGGACGATGGCGGCGGAGACGGAGTAGCACTCGGCGTGCGTGGGAGGCTTGGGCAGCAAAGGGCCGCTGGTTCTCGCAGTCTTCGGCGGTTCGGACGCCGCCGGAAGAGACATGGATCTCCTCCTCAAGCTCGCCTCGTCCCTGCGGGCCATGCAATAAAACAAGTCAGTCGTATGTGTTAACGTGCTGCCTCCTTTTCCGTCCACAACAGCACGTTCGTGCGTTGCGCCGCACATCTACCGAGTCTCGTGCGGCTACGCCCCTCTCCAACAACAGCTCATCATCATCTCCTGCATATATTCTAGATGGATATCATGCAAGTCGTCCCAAGATCCGGAAGACTCGCCATCAGTTGCTGCAACCCAGGAGTAGCGCTAGGTGATCGTGTATTCATTGTATGTGTATTAATCAAAATCACTTCAGTCTCTTCCCCTCAACATAGTATCTTTCGCTTAGGTTCTCTCCTGATCTCTACCCGCTGCCATGGAGTTCAACCTAACTTATTCTCCAACAAGCAAATCTTCTTCTTCTAACTCCAGCAACTTCGACGACAATCGCAAATCCACCAACACCACTGCTGTTGATATTCTATAGACAGTGAACATTCAATCTCATGTTCCTGTCACTTTAGAGCTCAACAATCCAAACTATGCCGATTGGCGTATGTTCTTTGATTCAGCTCTAGGCAAATTCGGCATTGAGAGCCATGTCACCTCCTCTACACCTCTCCTGCACCGCGACACCGAATGGTGCCGAGTTGATTCTTGCATTGTCAATTGGATATACTCCACTTGTGCGTCTGAGGTTTGGCAGATTATTCGGCAGCCGGACACTGATGCGTTCAACCTATGGAACGTAATCACTAATCTGTTATACGACAATCAGCTCCAACGCGCAGTATTCTTTGAGGCCAAATTCAGAAATCTCTGCCTGGGAGATCTCTCAATTTCTGACTACTGCGCAAAATTGAAGCATCTCGCTGACAATCTTCGTGATGTTGGCCAGCCGGTATCTGAATCCAGTCAGGTACTCAACCTACTTCGTGGCCTCAATCCAAAATATCGCCATGCCATCTCCGCCATCATGTCCCGACAACCACCACACACATTTCTTTCTACCCGATCTCATCTGCTTATGGAAGAGTTGTTCGACAATCAACATGCCTCCAAACTAGCGGAGCACGCGCTGGTTGCCAAAGACAACAATGCTTCAAAGCAAACGGCAGTCCGTTTGCCCAACAACATCCTAATAGAATGGGCAACAATCATGGCGGTCGCACTGGTCACGGTGGTCGCGGCAGCCGTGGTGGTCGTGGCAGTCGTGGTGGTGACGCTCACCAGTCCACACAGCAGACTGGTGCGCCACCAGGCTTCATCGTGTTCACCGGACAAGGCTCTTGGGGTAGACCCATCAATCCTTGGACCGACATGGTCTAGACATAGCCAATGCCCTTCCGGGCACCCGACGCTCCGACCAACACCGGCTCTGAAAATGCATCTAGGCATCCCCGTGGGTTTTGGATGATTGATGACGACAATTAAGAGACTAATTAGCTGAATTGATCTTAAGCACAAGTATAATGGTTGAAATGAGACGAAAACCCTCAAAAAGAAAAGATCAAAACGGGCGTCAAGACTCAAGCATAGGAATTAGGGTTTCTATGGTATTGAGCTTAAGTGAGCCGTATCATGTTTGAGGGTGGATGTATCATGTGCATTAAGATCATTCTAGAGGTTTCAACGTGGTGGTTGAGAGAAAAACCTAAGTAAGAAGCCAAAATGAGGAAAAACCCTAGGAGGCCGGACTAGTCCGGGCCTGAGGGCCGGATTAATCCGACCAGTCCGAGAAGTATGCTTTGGGCGGACTAAAGGTCTCTGTATGAACTCGTACTTGTCCGTATGGGTGCAGACTAGTCTGTTTATCCCTTAGTGGAGTTGGAGCTAAGTCCCCGAAAACTGGACTTGTCCGTTTTGGAACAGACCAAAGGTCTCTGGAAAAGTTCAGAATATTCTGTGGTGTTACGGACTAGTCCGTTTGAGACTTAGTGAGATAAACCGAGAGAAAAACCTAGAGGGTCAGACTCGTCCGGCCATACCCAATTGTGTCTGTTTTGGGATGGACCAAACCTTTATGTCCTACTTCGGACTAGTCCGTTTTGTATCGAACTAGTCCGTGTGGTCAGTGGTCGTTTGAAATTCAAACATTGGTGCGCACGTCATCTGTTTTGTCAATCAATGATGTGAAATTGTCGATGGTCCTAGAAGGCCGGACTAGTCCGTGGCACAGGGCCGGACTAGTCCGGATTTGCCCTAGTGGCAATGGTTAATTGTCGGGACCCCTATAAAAAGGGGACCTCGGACACCTATTTGATAACTCTTGAACCCTAGTGCCACCACAAGTGACCTAGAGCCTTCCAAAACCTTCCACTCGTCCTACTAGCCCTCTAGGACCAAATCTTGAAGAGATTAGGGTTTGGGGAGGATAGTGAAGGAAGATCATCGCGCTTGGCTCTCAGTTTGATCTCTTTGCACATTGTGTTGTGTTTTGTGGCTTGTGTGAGTTGAGTATCGTGTGCTCCTCATTGTATTGATTTGTGAGAGCCTCAACTTGTGAGCATCCCCAATCAAACTCGGTGTTTACCCATTGATATAGTGGAAACCAAGCCCGCCATTGTGGTGGTTTGGTGAGAGAAGGGTCAAGTGAGACCCGGTCCTTGTGTGGACTTCTCAATGTGGATGTAGGCTTCTTCGTGGAGCTGGACCATGAGATAAATCGTGTCTCTCTTTTCACTTTACATTTGATAATCACTAAAATTGCTTTTAGGGTTCATATTACTCTTCACTTTAATCTTATTGGAATCTTGTAACCTATTTGCATACAATTGTCAATCTAAGTTGTACTAGATTACTATACATTGTATACATCTTTAGTGAACTTAAATTCCGCAAATAACTTGTAGAAATCAAGTTTTCAGATTTTCACCCTGTGCTGAGCGGACTAGACGGCCCTGTCCAGACAAGTCCGGCCTCAGTAATTTAATCTCATTTGATTAAGCCATTTCAGGTCTTATTGCCTATTCACCCCCCTTTAGGCGACTTTCAATTGGTATTAGAGTGGGCTTCTCCACCAAGAGTCTAACAACTCGGAGAAGAAATGGCCGAAAGGGGTGACAACGAGATTCCGGTGATTGTTGATGACACCAAGACGAAGAACATCGATGTTCTTCAAGATGATCCAAATGATGACGAAGAAGTTCATATGCTCAAGGCATGTCTTCGTGAGAAGCTCAATGTGCCCAAGAAGGAGATCAAGTCAATTGCTCCGGTCAACGTCAACAATGGGAGTAGTTCGCAAGACTACTCCCGGTATCCTAACAACTATGAGCAATTAACCACGAGCAATCACTATTTATCTATCCCCATTGGCAAACCTCCTCAATTTGATGGAAATGATGACTCTATGTGGAAGCATAATACGAAGATGCATCTCATTTCCTTAAACCCTAGTTTGTGGCAAATTGTTATGATAGGTGTACATCTTCCCAAGAATGAGGAAGACATTACTCTAGAGCAAGCCGTCCTCCTCCATCGCAATGCTCAAGCCGTTGGGTGATTACCTCCTCATTGACTTGAGAAGAGTTCAACTGCATTGAAGGGTTGGAGGTTGCCAAAGAGATATGGGACACCCTCAAGACGTGAGGTCAAGCGTGTCATAAGGAGGCCAAGATCAAGATGATCGAAGGAGAACTTGGGAGGTTTACTATCATAGAAGGTGAATCTTCCCAAGACATGTACGACCACCTCAAGACTCTCACCAACAAGAGTCAATCTTATGGAAGCACCCGGTGGACCGACCATGAGGTGGTAAAGAGGATGATTTGAGCATTCATGCCTTGAAACGTCATTCTTTGCTCACTAATTCGTGAGAGTTCGGGTTTTCACAAGATGACTCCCGAAGAAGTGTTTGGAAGAATTGTCAACCATGAGATGATGGAGCAAGAAGCTATGTTCTACAATGATCTACAAAAGCTCTCCTCTTTCGAGAAAAGGGATGTTGCATTCAAGGCAACATCCTCAAGATCACAAGAAAAGGAAGAGAGTGATGAAGAGAGGCCCGACACCGATGAGGAAGAGACACTCTTCATCAACAACTTCAAGAGGATGTTTAGAAGAAGGAGGGGGAGCTACCATCATGAAAGGAAGAGCAAAGACAAGCCTAAGACAAGATCAAAGAAGGCTTGCTATAATTGTGGGGAGTATGGCCACTTCATTGTGGATTGCCCACATGAGGAAAACAGGAAGAAGAAGGAGGGCAAGTCCAAAGAGAAAAGGTATTTCAAGAAGAATAAGATGCAATCGGGGCATGCCCACCTTGGAAAGGAGTGGGATTCAAATGAGGAATCATCCTCCGATGAAGAGGAGAAGATGGCAACCATTGCCATGAAGAATACAACCGCAGAGAACAATCTCTTCCCCAACTTCGAGAAATCAAGGCCAACTTGCCTCATGACCAAGGAGGGAAGAAAGAAGGTTAAATCTAACTGCTCCTCTTTAATTTCTTTGCATGATGATTTTGATAGTAGTAGTGAGAATAAACATATGCTTAAGGATAAGAGTAAAAGTACCTTGAAAAGATTGAGGTTGTTGATGGATGAGATATTTGGCAAGGAAGAGCTCATCAACCATCAAAAGGACATGCTCATCCAACAAAAGGAGAGATGTCAAGAGGTTGAGGAGCTCTTGTAGCTTGAAAGAGAAAGACGCAAGGCACTTGAGCATGAACTCGCTTTGAGCAAGGAAACTTGGTCAAACCTTGAGAACACCACAATTGTGCTCAAGGATGAACTTGTTAGTTTGACACAAGCTAACAAGATTCTTGAAACACAAGTGAAGTCTCTCAAGGTCAATGCCCGTTCTTCCTCTACATGCTCACCTTCTACAAATGTCAAATCCGAAGTGCCTCAACCTTGCAAATGCTCAAACTTGATTATGAAACTTAAAGATGAGCTTAAGTTGGCACAAACCAATCAAGCACCAAAGGGTGGCATCTTTGACAAAGAGAAAATGTCATATGCACGAAGTGCATACGCCAACACAAGACATCCCCTTGTCAAGGATGGTCATGGTTATTCTAGGGAGATGAGGCAAAATGTCAAAACTTCCAAGAATGGCAAAGACTTGATTGTTTTTGTCAAGGGAGGTTCATACAACAATAAGGGAAAGAACATCGCTACATCACCCAAAGTGCCTAAGAAAGAACCACATCCCTTGTTCCATGACTTTGATGCTTCATATGTGTTATTAAGGAACAAATTTGGTAAAGCTTATGCTAGGTATGTTGGGCCACACCGCAAGAGTCCTAAACCTTGCTTGTGGGTGCCCAAGTGCCTCTTGACTAATATCAAAGGATCCCAACACCGCTTGGGTACCTAAAGCGAAGGATTAAATCTTTCCTGTAGGCATACTCCTTCGGTGGAACCAAATGGGGTTTTAGTAGCGGATGCACGAATCATATGACCGGAGAGAGGAACATGTTTGTGGAGTATGAGCAAAATGAAGATTCAAGTGAAGGAATTTATTTTGGGGACAATAGCCATGGAAAAATCCTTGACACCGGTAAAATTGCTATATCCCCTAATCATACTCTTGCAAATGTTTTACATGTTGATTCACTTGATTATAACCTCTTGTCCATATCACAACTATGTGACAAAGATTATAATTGTTTATTCACTAATGAGGGTGTGACCGTCCCAAGGAGAAGCAATGACTCAATTGCTTTTAAGGGTGTACTCAAAGGAAAGCTCTATCTTGTGGATTTCTCAGCGGATAAAGCCCAACTTGATACATGCTTAATTGCAAAAACTAACATGAGATGGCTTTGGCATAGAAGGCTAGCCCATGTTGGGATGAGAAATTTGCAAAAACTCCCTAAGTGCGAGCACATCCGTGGTTTAAAGAATGTTGTGTTTGAAAAGGATAGGCCATGTAGCGCATGCCAAGCCGGAAAGCAAGTTGGAGCTCCACATACATCCAAGAACATTATGACGACAACAAGACCATTGGAACTTCTACATATGGATCTCTTCAGTCCAATCGCCTACATAAGTATTGGTGGTATCAAATATGGTATTGTTATTGTTGATATTTTTTCATGTTTCACTTGGGTATTCTTTTTGCATGATAAAAGTGAGACTCAAGGTGTCCTCAAGAAATACTTAAAGAGAGCTCAAAATGAGTTCTCCTTAAGTATCAAACTATAAGGAGTGACAACGGCACCGAATTCAAGAATACTCAAGTTGAAGAGTTTTTGGATGAAGAAGGCATCAAGCATGAGTTATTGGCCCCCTACTCTCCTCAACAAAATCGGGTGGACGAGAGGAAGAATAGAACTCTAATTGAGATGTCAAGGACCATGCTTGATGAGTACAAGACGTCGGACCGGTTTTGTGCAGAAGCGGTTAACACTGCTTGCCATGCCATAAACTAGTTATATCTTCACCGCATACTCAAGAAGACGTCTTATAAGCTCCTAACCGGTAACAAGCCAAACATTTCTTACTTTCGTGTTTTTGGGAGCAAATGCTACATTCTCAACAAGAAGTCTAGAACTTCGAAGTTTGCTTTTAGGTCCGATGAGGGTTTCTTGCTTGGTTATGACTCAAACACCTACGCCTATTGCATCTTCAATAAATCCTCCAGAATTGTTGAAGTAGCACGGGACATAGTGTTTGATGAGACTAATGGCTCCCAAGTGGAGCAAGTTGATCGTCATGAGCTAGATCAAGAAGAAGCTCCACAAGTGGTGATAGGAAGGATGGCACTTGGAGAAATACGACCACAAGAACAACCTCAAGATGCAAGTGACCATCTCACACATCAAGCAAGCTCTTCCTCAAATGATCAAGATCAAGTCCCCCAAGATGCACTCCAAGAAGATGAAAATGGAGGCATCAATCAAGGGGGAGACAATGAAAATGAGGAAGACGAAGATGAAGATTCAAGACCTCAAGCACCTCACCCAAGAGTGCACCAAAGCGTTCAACAGGACCATCCCGTTGACAATATACTTGGAGACATCTCCAATGGAATAACTACTCGATCTCGTGTTGCAAAATTTGTGAACATTACTCTTTTGTTTCTTCTTTGGAGTCTCACAATGTTGAAGAAGTGCTATGAGATCTGGATTGGGTAATGGCCATGCAAGAAGAGGTCAAACTTTGAAAGAAATCAAGTATGGGAGCTCGTGAAGAGGCCTAATGCGAATGATGTAGGCACCAAGTGGGTGTTCCGCAACAAACAAGATGAGAGCGGGGTGGTTACAAAGAACAAAGCACGACTTGTGGCCAAGGGGTATTCACAAGTCGAAGGTTTGGATTTCGAAGAAACCTTTGCTCCCGTAGCTAGGCTAGAATCAATTCGTATATTACTTGCCTTTGCTACTCACCATGCTTTTAAGTTATATCAAATGGATGTCAAGAGTGCATTCCTCAATTGTCTAATCAAGGAAGAGGTGTATGTGGAGCGACCCCCTGGTTTTGAAGATGAAGAATTCCCAAGCCATGTGTGCAAATTGCGTAAGGCTCTCTATGGCCTCAAACAAGCTCCTAGAGCTTGATATGAGTGCCTTAGAGACTTTCTAACTCAAAATGGTTTCAAATTGGAAAGGCTGATTACACTCTATTCACTAAGCACTTTGATGATGATTTGTTTGTTTGCCAAATATATGTCGATGATATTATATTTGGCTCTACTAACAAAGCTTTTTGTGATGAGTTTTCTAAGATAATGACGGAAAGATTTGAGATGTCCATGATGGGTAAGTTGAAGTTCTTCCTAGGTTTTTAAGTAAAGCAACTCAAGGAGGGCACGTTCATTAGTCAAACCAAGTACACACAAGATATACTCAAGAAGTTTGACATGGACAAGGTCAAACCCATCAAGACTCCTATGGCAACCAATGGGCATCTCGACCTTAATGAAGATGGTCCAAGTGTGGACAAAAAGGTATATCGTTCCATGATAGGCTCATTACTTTACTTATGTGCATCTAGGCCCGATATCATACTTAGTGTGTGTATGTGTGCTAGATTTCAAGCTGCTCATAAGGTGTGTCATTTGACTGCCGTTAGGAGAATTCTTAGATATTTGGTTCACACACCAAGCCTAGGACTTTGGTACCCCAAAGGTTCTAAGTTTAACCTCATTGGATATTCTGATGCGGACTATGCGGGGTGCAAAGTTGATAGGAAGAGCACCTCCAGAACTTGTCAATTCCTTGGTAGATATCTAGTTTCTTAGTCCTCAAAGAAACAAGATTCCATTGATCTTTCCACAATCGAAGCGGAGTATGTCGCCGCCGGAAGTTGTTGTGCACGGCTTCTTTGGATGCGACAAACTCTTAGGGATTGTGGCATCAACTTGTGCCATATTTCCCTCCTATGTGACAATGAGAGTGCCATCAAAATAGCCCACAATCCAGTTGAGCATTAGAGGACCTTACACATCGATATCCGCCACCACTTCTTAAGAGATCACTCCATCAAAGGAGTCATTGCAATCTCCCATGTGCGAACCGATAAACAATTGGCCGATATTTTTACCAAACCCCTAGATGAGAAAAGATTTTGTGAACTTAGGAGTGAGCTCAATATCTTAGATTCTTTAAATGTGGCTTGAATCTTGCACATATGATTGATATATTCAAAATTCACACATGCTTGCGAAAAACTCGTCCTCCTCAATTTTCTACAAATTGTTTTGAAATTATTGAATCTTTGTGAATTATGGTCATAGTTTGATTGTTGATTGCTTACTGGCCATGTTTAGAAAGATCTTTTGTGAAAATATAGTCCAAAAGGATCTAATCACCACTAAAAACTCAATATATAGGAGTTTTCAGCCTTAGGACCGGACTAGTCCGCCCCCAAACCGGACTATTCCGGTGGTTTAATATGGTCCGGACCCAGTCTACTGGTCGGACAAGTGCGGGTCCCCAACTGGACTAGTCCGGCCCTTGGGTACTTAACCTCCCCTGGAGGCCCTCGACCACTACACTTCATTCAAACGCACTCTCTCTCCTCCAAAGCACGAAAATCGCCCCCAAATCAGCGATTTTTTATTCCAACCACCAAATCTTTATTCCAATTGGTGGATTGAAGCCCTAAGGTGCGTGGGATATCTTCCCCAAGCATCGGAGGTCGATTCCTCACCCACATTTCGTTGAATCAAAGATTTGAATAGGTATTCTTGACCTAACCCCAAAATCTCTGAAATTCAATTCTTTTAAGTCTATTGATAAAAATTTCTTCACAAATGTTGTTGTCCACATAATTATGATCATGCACTTCATTTTTTGTGGTAGGATCCGTAGCTTTTGCAAAATTTCTCTAGATTATGGTTCTTGTTGTGTGAATCGGACTAGTCTGGCCATAGGGCGGACAAGTCCGGCTTGGCACGGACTAGTTTGGCCCCTGGGCGGGCATGTCTGGGTTACACAGTAAAAATCCTAAACTAAATTGATTTTGTGAATTCTACCACCATATCTCTACTTCCTTGGACTCATACACATTCCATTGCATCTCTTATCAGCAACCATGTCGGATTCTGACAATGTTCCCCTCTCCGACTCCGAAGCCAAGGCAGGAAGGCACACACTATACCGCCGAAAGCGCAAGGACGACGAGCTTGTCATGGCATATCTCGAATCCCAATTGGAGGCAAGGAAAGCAAAGAAATAGCAGAGGGAAGCCCATAAATCAGCTGCAGCCGAGGCTGCTCCCAAGAAGAAAAGACTTGTGACTGTTGGGGAGAAAGTAAAATCCGAGGAGGCAAGGACCTCCAAGGACAAGGGCAAGGCACCAGTGGATGTTGCACCCAAGAAGAGGGTACTTGTTGCCAAGAAGCCTGCAAGCAAGGCCAAGAAGGGAGCCTCTCAGCCCATAGGTCCCTTGAGGATGTCTTCACCTGCACGGAATCCCAACCGTGCAGCTGCCTTCGATGCCAACATCTTCAAAGGCAATGGGGCTGAGAAGGCTAGGAATCTCAATGTATATCAAAGGGAGAGGAGCACAGTGGATCCCCGCTTTTGGTGTGACTTCCACTGTGACTACTACACGACAGTTTATATGTCCAAGCAAACACCTGTGACTGATGCTCTGTGGATTGACTGGTATTACATGGCCCAAAAGGATCATTTGGCCTTCAATGTTGTGATTAAGGCCATAGAGCGCCATGGATTGAAGAATCTCATGGGCTTTCAATATGACTGGAATGTGGAAGTCATTGCCTAGTTTTACTCCACTGTCTACTTACACATCGATGAAGACAGGAGGATCACTTGGATGACTCACGGAGAGCAATACTCCACCACCTACTAGGAGTTTTCTCAGTTACTTGACTTGGAGGATCAACTGGAAAATGAGATCATCATCTCCAATCTAAGGCCAGTTGATCGAGACACTTTGGAATACATGTATCCAAGACATGTACCTTTGGAGGCCGGGCACATAAGGAACATCAAGCCCTTCTACAGTGTCCTCAACCGAGTGCTCCAGAAGACTATTGCTCCCAAGGATGGAGATGCGGGGATTATTCAAGGTAACTTGAGACACTTGATGGTGCTAATTGATGGAGATGTCTGTTTCAATGTGGTGGACTATATTTTTGATGACATCTTCAACATCTCGCATACTCCAAACCGATCATGTGGCTATGTTCCATACATCGTGTACATGATTGAGAAGGTGTTCGGGCTCAACCTCAAGAAGGACATCAATCATAGAAGGTTCCGTCCTCAAATTCCTCCTCCGGAGTCGGCTGCCCCTCGTAGGAAGAAGCGGATCCTCCTACTTCTTCTTCACACTTTGTGCCATCACCTCCTCCACCACCTCCTCCTTCATCACAATGTGGCAGTGGATTCCTCAAGTGCTTCAAAGCCATATTCTCCTCTTGTCGGAAGACGGAAGTTTGGCAACATTGCATGGAGCGTCACTAAGAGAAGTATCTCAAGGCGATGTGCGACAAGTTGGTGATCCATATGTCTCCCGCTGTGCAGAGTGATGAGGAGTTGACTCTATTCCCGAAGTTCACCGCCGAGGAACTTGCTCAATTCGGTGAAGTTGATACCTCTACGGCAGCTCCGTCCGAAGATGATGCTAATGATGATCCGGAGGCCACGGAGAGCGACAGCAGGCACCAAGGGCGAGACGACGACGATGATGAAGACGATGACGAAGCGTAAATCTTAGGACTCCTCTTTCTCTCTTTTCCTTTTTGGTGTCTTAATGCCAAAGGGGGAGAGATTGGAAGGGGGTTGAAAAAGGGGGTACTTAGCTAGTTTTATGGAGAGATTGATCCACTATGGACTTATGTTTTAAAACTCTCATTCCAAGTTGTTGTAAGACTTAATCTATGTTCTCATGTGTTTTGTATAAATTGTGATCGGTTGCCTCAATTACATGTTTATCTTGCATATTTGTTGCCTTATCACAATTTATGAGCACATCACCTAGGCACCCCACCATAACAAGTATATGTATGAGAACTCTCTCAACTTCTCTTACTCATGATGCATACATTGAGGGGGAGTCACTCATACAAATACATGTTATGAAAACAAATTATTATCCTTTGTTGAAGTGTTAATGTGTTTTCATCAATCACCAAAAAGGGGGAGATTGAAAGTGCATCTAGGCATCCCCGTGGGTTTTGGATGATTGATGACGACAATTAAGAGACTAATGAGCTGAGTTGATCTTAAGCACAAGTGTAATGGTTGAAATGAGACGAAAACCCTCAAAAAGAAAGATCAAAATGGGCGTTAAAGACTCAACCATAGAAATTAGGGTTTCTATGGTATTGAGCTTACGTGAGCCGTATCATGTGTGAGGGTGGATGTATCATGTGCATTGAGATCATTCTAGAGGGCTCAAAGTGGTGGTTGAGAGAAAAACCAAAGTGAGAAGCCAAAATGAGGAAAAACCCTAGGAGGCCGGACTAGTCCGGCCAGTCAGAGAAGTCCGCTTTGGGGCGGACTAAAGGTCTCTGGATGAATTCGGACTTGTCCCTATGGGTACGGACTAGTTCGTTTATCCCTTAGTGGGGTTGGTGCTAAGTCTCCAAAAATCGGACTTGTTCGTTTTGAAATGGACCAAAGCTCTCTGGAAAAGTTCGGACTTGTCTTTGGTGTTACGAACTAGTCTGTTCGAGACTTAGTGAGATAAACCGAGAGGAAACCCTAGAGGGTCAGACTAGTCCACCCATGTGGCCGGACTAGTCCGTCCATACCCAGTTGTGTCCAATTTGGGACGAACAAAACCTTTATATCCTACTTTGGACTAGTCCGTTTTGTACCGGACTAGTCTGTGTTGTCAGTGGCCATTTGAAATTCAAACGTTGGTGCGCAATCATCTGTTTTGTGGATCAATGACGTGAAATTCTCGATGGTCCCAGAAGGTCAGACTATTCCGTGGAACAGGGCCGGACTAGTTCGGGTTTGCCCTGGAGGCAACAGTTAGTTGCTGGGACCCCTATAAAAAGGGGACCCCCAACCCCTATTTGATAACTCTTGAACCCTAGCGCCGCCACAAGTGACCTAGAGCCTTCCAAAGCCTTCCACTCGTCCTACTATCTCTCTAAGACCAAATCTTGAAGAGATTAGGGTCTGCGGAGGAGAGTGAAGGAAGATCATCGTGCTTGGGCTCTCGGTTTGATCTCTTTCCACATTGTGTTGTGTTTTGTGGCTTGTGAGAGTTGAGTTTCACATGCTCCTAATTGTTTTAATTTGTTGGAGGCTCAACTTGTGAGCAACCCCAATCAAACTTTGTGATTACCCATTGATATGGTGGAAACCAAGCCAGCCATTGTGGTGGCTTGGTGAGAGAAGGGTCAAGTGAGACCCGGTCCTTGTGTGGACTTCTCAATGTGAATGTAGGCTTCTTCGTGGAGATAAACCACGGGATAAATTGTGTCTCTCTTGTCGCTTTACATTTGATAATCACTAAAATTGCTTTTAGGGTTCATATTGCTCTTCACTTTGATCTTATTGGAGTCTTGTAACCTATTTGCATACAATTGTCAATCTAAGTTGTACTAGGTTACTATACATTGTATACATCTTCAGTGAACTTAAATTCCGCAAATAACTTGTAGAAATCAAGTTTTTAGGTTTTCACCTTGTGCTGAGCGGACTAGTCCGGCCCTGTCCAGACAAGTCTGGCCTCAGTAATTTAATCTCGTTTGATTAAGCCATTTCAGGTCTTATTGCCTATTCACCTCCCCCCTCTAGGCGACTTTCAGGTTCTCCATGGGAGACTCAAACTCTGATGGCCGCTCTCAATGGCACCACCGTGAACCCAGTGTCCACGTTTGACTGGTACCTCGACACCAGTGCAGTACACTTACTCCATTCTCTTCCACTCGTGTTTCCTCTTTACCTATTTCCATTAAAGTCGGAAATGGATCTCAACTTCCAATTACACTTTCTGCTGATTCATCTTTTCCCACCATATCTCAATCTCTACAACTACGCAATATTTTGTTTTCTCCCGATTTGATTCACAATTTAATATCCATGCGTAAGCTGACATGTGACAATTTTGTATCGGTTGAATTTGACCCATTTGGTTTATCCATCAAGGATCTCCAAACACACAAGGTGATACTCTGTTGTGACAGCAAGGGTGACCTTTATCCTCTCAGCTTCAAGTCGTCCACAGCTCTATCTGCCACTGCTCCGTCAATCAATTTGTGGCACCAACGCCTTGGCCATCCCGGGAGAGACTCACTTGCCAGCACTCTATGCTCTTTTTCTTACACATGTAATAAAGCATCGCCCCATGTATGCATTGCATGTCGACTTGGGAAGCATGTACGCTTGCCGTTTAGCGATTCCATAAATAAAACATATTTCCCTTTTCAATTGATTCATGCCGATATTTGGACTTCGCCCGAATTGAGTGTTTCTCAGTACCAATTTTATCTCGTATTATTGGATGACTTCTCCCATTACATTTGGTCCTTTCCGCTGCGCCACAAACATGAAGGCTTCCATACCTTGAAACATTTTCATTCTTATGTTCACAATCAATTTCGTCTGCCACTCATGGCATTACAAACCGATTATGTGAAGAATTTGTCATTTCTTGCACACATCACCTTTCTATCTAACCCAATTCCACTTGGACTTGGAGAAATATGTGTATGCAACATTTTATGCAGGAAATGAGGAAATGTAGAGGGACCAATCCTATAAAATATCATCCCAGCCAATCAGGCGATGACACGTGGCATCCCATGGATCAAATGGCCCACAAATAGAAGTATCCAAGGAGATCCAACGATGTATCACCCATATACATCAATGGGATCCACTTGCCAGCCACCTGGAGAAAGCACACGAGAAACGGTGCAATGACCAGGTCGGCCGAACCAGGGGGTTAGCCGACCTGGTCTTTGCACCAAACTCGGTCAGCCTCCACATGTTGGCTCCTCCCAGCTCCCTGGAGTCAATGGCTATTGATTCGCGTGCTTTTGGTGGTGAGAACCGACCTCAACACTAGTATAAATAGGACCCCCCACCCCTCACTTCAACACACACCACTTGGACATGATTCTATTGTATACACTATCTTCCATAGTCCTTAGAGGAGTTATGATGTAGAGAGGAGAGCCTCTAGTCCCAAGTCCAAATTGGGAAAGGAGTAGAAGGAGTCTCTCTTCCCAATTCCACATTGGGAAAGGTATGGCTTATGTATTCCTTCTTGTATTTGTGACTTTGTGCTCAATAAAGATATTATCTTTAGTCTTCTTTTATACGTATACTTGGACAAAGCGTTTCTTGTTTGATTGTGGAGTCCATGTATGTGGAAGGTATAGTCTTTATGATTTCACTCTCATGATCACATCTTATGGTCATAAACACTATAGACCCCCACTATAGTCTATGTAGTTATGATATGATTATGTTAATATGAATGACTTATGATATGCTTCAACATTGGTTCAACGATGTTTAGGTTAGTCATTGCCTTAGGATGGCTTGTGCCATGGCTCTTAAGGTATTTGCTTAGTATGCTAGCATGGTGCTAGGGTATTTAAGTAGCATTGGATGTCTCGTAGACCCACGGATTGAAGAGGTAGGCAGTAGGTGGTGACAGTCCTATCTGTCCTTTGTAATCCTCCACGTTTGGCTATGCCACAGGCTCTTGGCGGGAGTCGCCCTAGTATTGCTAGGGGTAAGCCCGTGTCGATGTGTTGAATAGCATTGTATGGGAATTCATCATTGACATGACCATTAGTATCTACCTTAGGCTATGTATATGTATTAGGAGCATTGTAGGAGCAACTCTCTAACTCTCAATCCAATCTCCCTCTAGGAACCATTTTACCCTTTAGAATAGATTGCCTAGGTGTCACACTACCCCTATTATCAACTTACCCCTGTCCGATAATGGATTAGTATCCCATAGCTTGACCATAAGAGCAGTATACTTTACTCCATTGCCTTCCTTTGCGATAAATACGATACCCTTGGGAATACTCATGGGTGAAATGCTACAACAGTATCTTCCTTGCGCTTGCGGATCTCATCTCTTTACCGGAGATGATATGTGGTGTTAAGAAATACCAACGAGCATTTATGGCGCCGTTGTCGGGGATTATTTGTTAGTATATCTTAGGAGCCGTCAACACCGACAACGGGAGGGAATTTGACAACATTGAACTCCACTCTTTCTTTTCCACACATGGAATCTACCTTTGTCTCTCATGTCCATATACATCCCCACAAAATGGAAAAACCGAATGGATTTTACGTACTCTTAACGACTCTATGTGCACTATGCTTTTGCAGTCCCGTGCGCCCCCTTGTTTTTGGGCTGAAGCCCTCAACACAGCAAATTATTTGGCCAACCGCCACCCCTGCCGAACATCTGGCCTCGTCACACCATTTGAAATTCTTTTGGGAGAAAAACCCTCATATACTCACTTAAAAGTCTTTGGCTGCATGTGTTTTCCGAATCTGTCTTCTACACCCGCTAACAAATTGAGCGCCCGCTCTGCTGTATGTGCTTTCCTCGGATATCCCGAAGATCATAAAGGATATTGTTGCTACAACTTGCAAACAAGGAAAGTCATCATTTCTTGCCACGTTGTGTTCGATGAGGGGCAATTTCCCTTCACTGCCTCAAACCAGAACTGCACTTCCTCACCTTGCGAAACCAGCATCAAACCTGGCCCAGCATTTACCTCGCCACCAAAACCGCCCCATCAACCGCAACGTGCACCAGCCACAAACTCATCCACGTCCACAGAAGCTCCCCTACACCCAGCCATGCAGCCTAGACGTCCGAAGCTTCCGCAACAGATTCGGCAAAACAGTCACCATCAACATCCCTCTCCACAAATCCGGAGCAGTCACAACAGGCAACCAGCCGGTCCCATCATGCCACGCTCACAACTACACAGCAACGCCGAATCTCCACAACCTGACACCAACCACGCTCAACAATTCAACAAGTACTCTCCTCCACTCGCCAACAACCCGGACACTGATCCACCCGAATCCCCAAGCCTCCGTCAAATTCGCTCACCCACTCCTCCAGACAACGCTGTTGCGCATCCACAGACCACACATCCCATGCTAACACGCTCCAAGAGTGGCATTTTTTTGTCCAAATCGAAGGTACTGCCTTTCAGCCTCCACTTCAACAGATGGTGCTCTCTCCCCAATTATAAAATCAGTACGCTCAGCACTCAAGGATCCAAATTGGTTTCTTGCAATGAAGACTAAATTTGAAGCTTTGAAAGCAAATAATACCTGAACACTTGTTTGTCGGCCTTCTAACACGGACATTGTGACAGGGAAATGGATCTTCAAGCATAAATTCAGGCCTGATGGTACATTTGACTAGTACAAAGCACGATGGGTCATTCGGGGATTCACGCAACGGCCCGGGATCGACTTTGGTGAGACTTTTGCTCCAGTCATCAAACCGGCCACTATTCGCACCGTCCTCACCATTGCAGCCTCTCGTGGCTGGCCTGTTAATCAACTTGATGTGTCAAATGTCTTTCTCCATGGACATCTACTATAATAGCCTCATTTTCATGCATCATGCCCTACTTACATTCATATACATGTTTAACATTAATCCACATCAAGAGGCATGAGTTTAAAATTGATTTGGAACAAAACCGCACTTAAAATGCTGAAAAGTGCGGACTAGTCCGATTTTGGTGAGGACTAGTCCAATTTCTCTCTGAATAAAATCAGACTTGTTCGTTTTTGCTGAGGACTAGTCCGATTTTGACTCTGGACACTTTCGTACTTGTCCAATTTTATGCGGACTAGTCCGATATTCCAAGAATCCTTGAAAATTAGCTAAGTCCCTGGACTTTTCCGGACTAGTCCGGTGTTCCAGCGGACTTGTCCGATTTCCTCTCTGACTAAAGTCAGACTTGTCCGATTTCTTGCCAGACTTGTCCGATTTCTTTCTGACTAACTTCGGACTAGTCCAGTCCTTGTCGGACTTGTCCGATATTTCGCGACTCCAAATTTATCTTTTGTTTTACGACTTGTTTCTTGGGTTTCACATTAAGTGGGCCTAGGGGCGTCGTGCCTAACTCTTTTAGAGCCCATGTGGGACTCTAAACCGGCCTTTACCTATCCCAAACTCGAAATCCATCTAAACCTAGCCTCTACCTCTACATAAACAACCCCACCCCTTGGCTTGACATCTATTTGGCACTTTTCTACCCCACCCAAACCCTAGTTCATGGAGAGCCACCACCAAGGAGGGAGGAGGAGATCCCATGCAAGAAGAAGAGGAGGAAACGAAATAGGATCAAGATCGCCACCAAGCTTTCGTTCTTCATCACCAATTCATCTCCAAGTTCATCACCAACCCTCAATCATCAAGATCCAAGTGTTACCTCCAAGTTTCTTGATTCATTAGAGTTCTAAACACCTCGTACACCTTCTATTCTCTTTTCCGTACGTGAATTCAACCCCTAATCTCCAAATTTACGTCGATCTAGAAAACCCTAGTTCGCTAGTTCTGCGAAGTGCGGACAAGTCCGGTCTTCTGCAGACTAGTCCGATTTTGCTGACTAAATTCTATTGAATTAATTCTAAAATTGGATCTAATCACATCCAAACCTGTATAAACTTGTTAAAATATATTAGAACTAGTTAGTGATCATTAAAAGCAATCTATTAACAAGTTCTACCTTGCATTTACATCAATCATGCATGTCATGTCATATTGAGTAATATTTGTGCACTCTTTGATTGTGTTTCTTGTTTGTATGTTTATTGTGTGGATTAGACGGATTTGCGCTAGAGAGTGCTGCGAAGGATATACGGCACCAAGAGTTTGAAGGCTTTGACCCGAACCAATCCCAAGAGCAAGGCAAGTGTCCTTGAAGCATATTGATCCTGTCTCTAAAATAAATGTTTTGTTTGCAAATTGCATGCTTGTGTCAATTTGATGGGAATCCTATGGTAGGAAGTTTACTAGATTTGTTAAACCACCCTTGTCACCTGGAATTTATGGTAGAGAGTCGGGATGGGATTTTTTACCTTTTTTCTTTGCTTAATCAATTGGGATGGGAAACCACTATATTATTTAATTATGCATTAATGATATATTGATTATCATGAACTGGTTAAAAAGATGGGTGATCTAACAAGCGTGGCTGGTGGATTGGGTTGGCTGTTATGGTGGTTTGCTTGATTTAGATCTAAGGACCGGTTCATACGAGAATAAGCCAGGATTACAGTGCCACCACGAGGCCAAGTATGGGTGTGGCGTAGCTGATTAATTAGGGATTTGCTACTGCTATTTGGACCATTAAGGATTTTCGGGGAAGGGGTAGTCAGATTGGGTTTGTTGATGATTGGTGGGACTACCCTAGGATCCAAATGGCTCAAGAGGGGTCCCTTGGTTGAAGGTGTGCTCTGTGGGAGACATCGTTACCGGTGAAACCTCAGTGGGGTCTAAATAGGCTAGTAATCCCTTTGTAAAGGCTATTTTGTGATCTCTTGGCCATACACAAAAGGAAGTGTAATTGGCATAAGGGAGGTTCTTTAGTCGCCGACGGGTGATGAAATCACAAACACGTGGGTAAAGTCGTACAAACTATACAGAGTCAAATAAAACTATCATGATAGCCATGCTCCCGGTTATGAGCACCTGGACAACTTCCATGATTAGAGGGAACTTGGTATTGGGATGGTGTTTGGGATGGTTATGGTTTGGTAATGGTTATGGCTGGTTATGGATTAATTTCTAGTATTGAATATGGTTATTGGCAAATGGTGAAATCTGGAATTACTGATGATGGTAATGAATTCGGACTGGTATTATGATATTACTTATGATTATGATGGTTTTACTTCACATGCATGTAATATATTGTTTTTCAAATATTTTAATGTACTTCTCAGCACTCAGGCCTTATTATTGTCGTCATTTGAATCAGCCACCCGTCATACTTTCCACACTTGCTGAGTACGACATGTACTCACTCTTGCAATCCCCCCGAACAGTTGCAGGTCAGGATTGGGAGTTTAATGATGATAATGGGGAATTCTAGGTTGTGTCTACCGTCAGCTTGCATGTGGTGTTTTGGAGCTGTGCTACCATATTGCTTATGCTGCCTAGCTGTTTAGTTTGCTTGATTAGTTATTTCCGCCGCATTAATTTGAACTTGTCATTAACATTCATTAGATATTGTATTCGAGGATAATATGGTTTGTTTAATAAAATTTGGATAATTAATCTTGTTCCGTGGTAATTTTCTGTATACTCTTTTGTGAATGCACTCGTGTATGTGTGTTGAACATCCTGGGCACACATATGCGTTCACTTGGTTCATTTTTCATAACCGGGTGTCACAGATTGGTATCAGAGCCACAGGTTGACCGTAGGATGCAGCCTAGATAGAATGAACACTTTAGAGCACATAGGAGCACTCAAGAATCGATGTGTTTTTGTTTGGTGTGTTGTTTGCTATATTTTGCTTGCTTGTGTGCTTAATAGAGGATTTTGGGATGCTTTAGCATTACCATATCCACGTAGGCTGGTTAGTTGTGTACTTTCATATCCCTTGATGCATATAGTTGGGGACGTTTTCTAATTCTTACCTATTGCTTTTCTTCGGATGGTGAGGAATCAGAACCAGAGGGATGGCAATGATGAGGAGGAGAACCATGAAGTACCTCAAAACAACAATGGACAAGGACCTTCTCATGGAGCTATCAATATTGAGCAACTACTGGCTATGCAGAACTAGCTCATGCAGACCATGATACAGACTATAGGACAGCTGCAGGCTGGCAACATCAACCATCAGCCCCACATGCCTCCACTGCCATCCCCACCTCCTCATAACCGGTTGGGAGAGTTTATGAGGACTAGGACGCCAACCTTTGCTCAAGCCGCTGACTCTATGGATGCAGATGATTGGCTCAAGTCCGTGGAGAAGAAGCTTGCTATTCTTCAATGCAGTGACCGGGAGAAGGTTCTATTTGCATCTCATCAACTAGTTGGAGCAGCCGTGGATTGGTGGGATTCATATTGCAATGCTCATGAGAATCAGGAGAGGATCACTTGGGCCGAATTCAAAGAGAGCTTTCGTTCTCATTATGTGCCGGAGGGAGTTATGATTTTGAAGAGGCAAGAATTTGAGAACTTAAGGCAAGGAAGATCAAGCGTGAGTGAATATCTCAATAAGTTCACTCAACTCTCAAGGTATGTGACTGAGGATGTGAGCCGGGACCGCCAGAAACAATACTTGTTCATGAGGGGCTTGAACAATGAAATCCAAGTGCAACTACTCAACTGTGATTATGCCAACTTTCAGAAGCTTGTGGACAAAGCAATCATGGTTGAGAACATGATCCGTGAGATGGAGCAAGACAACAAGAGGAAGGCGCCATATCAAGGACAACAACAAGGAAGTAATGTGCGACCTCGCTTTGCGCCTCCTAATGCACCATATTATAGCTCCTCTACTCCTATACAGCGCCCTGGTTATGCACCGCGCCCAACTCAGTTTGTGCAGCAGCTCCCTATTATGCAAGCACCTAGGCCTCCAATGCCTTTTGCACCTCGTGCTAATTTTCCTGGTGCAAATGTTCAAAACCAAGATTGTCCCAATAATTATGGTGGAGTTAAGAAGTGCTATACTTGTGGAGAAGCTGGACACTTTTGCGCATCAATGTCCTAAGTCAGGCCTTGGTCAAGGAAGCAATGCACCGAGGCAAAACCCAAGACCCAGTGGAGGACAGCCACAAGGGAACCGTTGACAGTAGAATTTTTCTTGTGGCAACGTGAACCATGTCTCCACACAGGATGCTCAACAAGTAGATGACGTGGTCATTGGTATGTTTCTTGCCAACTCCAACCCCGCAACTATGTTATTTAATTCTGGAGCATCGCATTATTCATTGCATCGAAGTATGTTGCCAAGTATAGTTTGCCTATCTCTCATATGAAGTTTACTCTATTGGTTAAGTCTCCTGGAGGAGAGATGAGGACAAATATAGTATGTTCAAAAGTAAGCCTTAGAATAAGGGGGTAGACTTCTCCGCCAACCTCATTGTTTTGGACTCTCAAGGATTGGACATTACCTTGGTATGGACTGGTTGAGGAAACACAATGGAGTTATTGGGTGTGCCACAAAGACGGTGAAGTTGACCAATGAGGAAGGGATCACCGTAGAATTTGAAGCATCTCAAACCGCACCGAAGCAATTGGAGCTGAATCATATGGACGGTGCCGCAATTGAGGAGATTCCGGTGGTGTGTGAATTTTTGGATGTTTTTTTGGAAGAGTTGCCAGGTATGCCACCTGATCGAGATATTGAGTTTGTCATTTATTTAATACCTGGAACTGCACCTATAGCTAAGAGGCCGTATAGGATGCCTCCTATGGAATTAGCGGAGCTCAAGAAACAAATTCAAGAGCAACTAGAGAAAGGTTTTATTCGCCCTAGTTCTTCACCTTGGGGAGCACCCGTTCTATTTGTGGACAAGAAGGATGGATCCCAAAGGATGTGTGTGGATTACCGAGCCCTCAACAAGGTAACAATCAAGAACAAGTACACCTTGCCACGCATAGAAGACTTGTTTGATCAGATGAAGGGTGCTTCTATCTTCTCTAAGATTGATTTGAGGTCGGGATACTTTCAAATGAAGATTAGACCATCAGACATACCTAAGACAACTTTTAGGACACGGTATGGATCTTATGAGTACACCGTGATGTCTTTTGGATTGACAAATGCGCCTGCCTATTTTATGTACCTCATGAATAAGGTCTTCATGGAGTACTTGGATAAGTTTGTCGCGGTGTTTATCAATGATATTATGATCTACTTGAAGGATGAGAAGGAACATGAGGAACACTTGAGACTTACGTAGCAGAAATTGAGGGAGCATCAATTGTATGCCAAGTTCAACAAGTGTCAGTTTTGGTTGGAAGAGGTCGTTTTTGGGTCATATAATCTCAGGAGGAGGAGTATCGGTTGACCTCAGAAAGGTGCGGGACGTGTTGAAGTGGGAACCGCCGCAAAATGTCAAGGAAATAAGGAGTTTTCTTGGGATGGCTGGATATTACCTTCAATTCATCAAGGACTTCTCCAAGATAGCCAAGCCAATGACGGAATTGCTAATGAAGGGAAAAGCTTTCCTTTGGACTCAAGCTTGTCAAGAAAGTTTTGAGGAGTTGAAGAAGAGGTTGACAACAGCCCCAGTTTTGGTATTGCTGGATGTAAGCAAGAGTTTTTATATTTATTACGAAGCATCGAGACAAGGACTTGGATGTGTATTGATTCAAGAAGGTTAAGTGGTCGCCTATGCATCGAGATAATTGAAGAAACATGAGAAGAATTATCCTACACATGATCTTGAACTAGCAGCCGTGGTACATGCATTGAAGATTTGGAGACACTATATTCTTGGACATAGGTGTGAAATTTATACGGATCATAAAAGTTTGAAGTATATTTTCACACAAACGGATCTGAATTTGAGGCAACGGAGATGGTTGGAGCTCATCAAAGATTATTATTTGGGGATCAACTATCATTCGGGAAAAGCCAATGTAGTGACCGATGCTTTGAGTAGAAAAGGAGTAAGTCATCAACTCACAGTTCGAGAGTTACTATCCGACTTATGTAAGAAGTTTGAATAGTTGAACCTTGGATTTATAAATGAGATGGAGATGAGGGAGTTAAACCCAACCTTGGAGCAAGAAATTCGAGAGGCACGGACCAAGGATGAGGAAATTCGAGAAATCAAGGAAAGGACCCAAGAGGGGAGAGAATTCAGATTCGATGAGGATGAACATGGTACCTTATGGCTGGGAAAAAGGATTGTCGTGCCTAATGTGAAGCATATTCGGGAGACGATATTAAAAGAGGCACATGACTCACCATACTCAATTCACCCCGGTTGTACGAAGATGTACAAAGACTTCAAGACCTACTATTGGTGGGATAGCATGAAAAAGGACATAGCTAAATATGTAGCGTTGTGTGATGTGTGTCAACGAGTCAAGGCGGAACATCAAAGGCCAGCTGGGTTATTGCAGCCATTGAAGATTTCAGAATGGAAGTGGGAAGAAATCGGTATGGACTTCAGTTGGTTTACCGTGTACCCAGTCCGGGTATGACTCAATTTGGGTAATCGTGGATCGATTGACCAAGTCAGCTCATTTTGTTCCTGTCATGACCAAGTATACATCTGCACAATTGGCCGAAATATACATGAAGCATATTTTGTGTCGACATGGAGTCCCTAAGAAGATAGTCTCGAATAGAGGTTCTCAATTTACCTCCAGGTTTTGGCAAAAGTTACATGAAGTATTAGGAACAAGGTTGAATTTTAGTTCAGCATACCACCCTCGAACAGATGGACAAATCGAGAGGACCAATCAGATTTTAGAGGACATGTTAAGAGCTTGTGCTTTGAAGCATAGGAAAGGTCGGGACAAGAGCTTGCCATATGCAGAATTTTCATACAACAATAGTTACCAAGCAAGCTTGAAAATGTCACCATATGAAGCGCTTTATGGAAGGAAGTGTAAGACACCTTTATTCTGGAATGAGGCAGGAGAAACTCAAGTATTTGGTCCGGATGTGTTGCAAGAAGCCGAAAAGCAAGTCCAAATAATTCGTGAAAACTTGAGGGCTGCCCAATAAAGACAAAAGGGCTATGCGAACAATAGGAGAAGGACATTAACCTTTGAAGTGGGATATTTTGTTTACCTCAAGGTGTCACCGATGAGAGGTCATAAGAGGTTTAACATAAGAGGCAAGCTAGCACCTCGCTACATTGGACCATTCAAGATTTTGGACAAAAGAGGAGAAGTAGCATATAAGTTGGAGATGCCAACTCATCTTTCAGACGTACATGATGTCTTTCATGTTTCCCAACTCAAGAAATGCTTGAGAGTACCAGAAGAACAAGTGCCGATGGAAGGATTGGAACTAGAGGAAGATTTGACTTATGCCGAACAACCGATCAAAATTTTGGAAGCCAAGGAGAGAGTCACAAGGAACAAGGTTATTAGATGGTGTAAAGTTCAATAGAAGCACCACACAGAAAAAGAAGCGACGTGGGAATTGGAGGATGATATCAAGAAGGAATTTCCCTATCTCTTCTTTTCCGCGTCGAATCTCGAGGGCGAGGTTCATTTTAAGGGGGGTAGGTTTGTAACACCCTCATTTTCATGCATCATGCCCTACTTACATTCATATACATGTTTAACATTAATTCACATCAAGAGGAATGAGTTTAAAATTGATTTGGAACAAAACTGCACTTAAAATGCTGAAAAGTGCGGACTAGTCCGATTTTGTTGAGGACTAGTCTGATTTCTCTCTGACTAAAATCAGACTTGTCCATTTTTGCTGCGGACTAGTCCAATTTTGCCTCTGGACACTTTCGGACTTGTCCGATTTTATGCGGACTAGTTCGATATTCCAAGAATCCTTGAAAATTTGCTTAGTCCCTAGACTTTTCTGGACTAGTCCGGTGTTCCAACGGACTTGTCCGATTTCCTCTCTTACTAAAGTCGGACTTGTCCGATTTTTCGCCAGACTTGTCCGATTTCTTTCTGACTAACTTCGGACTAGTTCGGTCCTTGTCGGACTTGTACGATATTTCGCGACTCCAAATTGATCTTTTGTTTTACGACTTGTTTCTCGGGTTTCACATTAAGTGGGCCTAGGGATGTCCTGCCTAACTCTTTTAGAGCCCATGTGCGACTCTAAACTGGCCTCTACTCATCCCAAACTCGAAATCCATCTAACCATAGCCTCCACCTCTATATAAACAACCCCACCCCTTGGCTTGACATCTATTTGCCACTTTTCCACCCCACTCAAACCCTAGTTCGTGGAGAGCCACCACCAAGGATGGAGGAGGAGATCCCAAGCAAGAAGAAGAAGGGGAGGAAACGAAATAGGATCAAGATCTCCACCAAGCTTTCGTTCTTCATCACCAATTCAACTCCAAGTTCATCCCCAACCCTCGATCATCAAGATCCAAGTGTTACCTCCAAGTTTCTTGATTCATTGGAGTTCTAAACACCTAGTATACATTCTATTCTCTTTTCCTTACGTGAATTCAACCCCTAATCTCCAAATTTACGTCGATCTAGAAAACCCTAGTTCGCTAATTCTGCGAAATGCGGACTAGTCCGGCCTTCTGCAGACTAGTCCAATTTTGCTGACTAAATTCTGTTGAATTAATTCTAAAATTAGATCTAATCACATCCAAACTTGTATAAACTTGTTAAAATCTATTAGAACTAGTTAGTGATCATTAAAAGCAATCTATTAACAAGTTCTACCTTGCATTTGCATCAATCATGCATGTCATGTCATATTGAGTAATATTTGTGCACTCTTTGATTGTGTTTCTTGTTTGTATGTTTATTGTGCAGATTAGACGGATTTGCGCTAGAAAGTGCCGCGGAGGATCTACAACATCAAAAGTTTGAGGGCTTTGACCCGAACCAATCCCAAGAGCAAGGCAAGTGTCCATAAAGCATATTGATCCTGTCTCTAAAATAAATGTTTTGTTTGCAAACTGCATGCTTGTGTCAATTTGATGGGAATCCTATGGTAGGAAGTTTACTAGATTTGTTAAACCACCCTTGTCACCCGGAATTTATGGTATAGAGTCGGGATGGGATTTTTACCTTTTTTGCTTCGCTTAATCAATTGGTATGGGAAACCACTATATTATTTAATTATGCATTAATGATATATTGATTACCATGAACTGGTTAAAAAGATGGGTGATCTAAGCAAGCGTGGCTAGTGGATTGGGTTGGATGTTATGGTGGTTTGCTTGCTTTAGATCTAAGGACCGGTTCATGCGAGAATAAGCCAGGATTACAGTGCCACCATGAGGCCAAGTATAGGTGCAGCGTAGCTGATTAATTAGGGATTTGATAGTGCTATTTGGACCATTAAGGATGCTTGGGGAAGGGGTAGTCGGATTGGGTTTGTTGATGATTGGTGGGACTACCTTGGGATCCGAATGGCTCAAGGGGGGCCCTTGGTTGAAGATGTGCTCTGTGGGAGACATCGCCACTGGTGAAACCTCAGTGGGGTCTAAATAGGCTAGTAATCCCTTTGTAAAGGCTATTTTGTGATCTCTTGGCCATACACCAAAGGAAGTGTAATTGGCATAAGGGAGGTTCTTTAGTCGCCGACGAGTGATGAAATCACAAACACGTTGGTAAAGTGGTACAAACTCTGCAGAGCCAAATAAAACTATCATGATAGCCATACTCCCAGTTATGAGCACCTGGATAACTTCCATGATTATAGGGAACTTGATATTGGGATGGTGTTTGGGATGGTTATGGTTTGGTAATGGTTATGGCTGGTTATGGATTAATTTCTAGTATTGAATATGGTTATTGGCAAATGGTGAAATCTGGAATTACTGATGATGGTAATGAATTCGGACTAGTATTATGATATTACTTATGATTATGATGGGTTTACTTCACATACATGTAATATATTGCTTTTCAAATGTTTTAATGTACTTCTCAACACTCAGTCCTTATTATTGTCGTCATTTGAATCAGCCACATGTCATACTTTCCACACTTGCTGAGTACGACATGTACTCACTCTTGTAATCCCTCCCAATAGTTGCAGGTCAAGATTGGGAGTTTAATGATGATAATGGGGAGTTCTAGGCTGTGTCTACCATCAGCTTGCCTGTGGTGTTTCGGAGATGTGCTACCCTATTGCTTATGCTGCCTAGCTGTTTAGTTTGCTTAATTAGATATTTCTGCCGCATTAATTTGAACTTGTCATTAACATTCATTAGAGCTTGTATTCGAGGATAATATGGTTTGTTTAATAAAGTGTGGTTAATTAATCTTGTTCTGTGATAATTTTCTGTATACTCTTTTGGGAATGCACTCGTGTATGTGTGTTGAACATACTGGGCACACATATGCGTTCACTTGGTTCATTTTTCGGAACCGGGTGTAACATCTACAAGAAGAGATATATTGTAATCAACCTACGGGTTTCATTGATGAAGCAATGCTGGACGGGGTCTGTCTACTTCTCGCTCCCTCTATGGGCTAAAACAGGCTTCCAGCGCATGGGTCCAGCGATTTGGGGCATTTGCAGCTCGAATTGGTCTTATTCCGTGTCGATCTGACACATCACTATTTTTTCTTCGGCATGGCAGTAATTTTGCCTATCTCTTACTCTACGTCGACGACATTATATTGACTGCCTCCTCCACTTCGCTTCTATAGTGCATCATTCGCTCTCTTCAGTCTGAGTTTGCACTCAAAGACATGGGTTCACTCAAGTATTTTTTGGGAGTTGATATTCAACGTTCCACCAGTGGGTTCTTTCTCACGCAAGAACAATATGCTACTGATATTTTCTAACGGGCTGGAATGGAACATTGCAAACCCATGTCAACCCCCGTTGACACAAAGGGGAAATTGTCTGCCGACAGTGGGGCAAAGCTCGACAATCGTTCCCTCTATCGTCAACTCATTGGTGCTCTCCAATACTTGACCATCACAAGACCAGACATTGCATACGCTGTCCAGCAGGTCTGTCTTCACATGCATGACCCTCGTGAAGCTCATATGTCTCTACTCAAGAGGATCATGCGTTATATTCGCGGCACTACTACTCATGGTTTTCAACTACATGCTTCAAAATCAACTGAGATCATTGGCTACTCGGACGCCGACTGGGCGGGTTGTCCAGATACTCGATGTTCTACCTCAGGATACTGTATTTTCATTGGCAATTCCCTTGTATCTTGGTCCAGCAAACGGCAGCCTACGGTGTCGAGATCAAGTGCTGAAGCCAAGTATCGAGCGGTCGCCAACACCACCGCTGAATGTCTCTGGTTACGGCAATTGTTGAAGGAGATTCACTGTCCACCGCCCAAGACAACGCTTATATAATGTGATAATGTGTCTGTCGTCTATATGGCACATAATCCAGTAAATCATAAGCGGACTAAGCACAGTGAGATTTATCTTCATTTTGTACGGGAAAAGGTGGCTGTCGAAGACATTCGAGTTCATCACGTTCCAAATGATAGTCAGTTTGTGGACATTATGACAAAGGGACTCCCCAGCTCACTATTCAACAGTTTTTGGTCCAGTCTCAGCATCGTGGCCAGCGACGCTTTGACTGCTCCTTTTCATCCACAACAGCACGTTCGTGCGTTGCGCCGCACGTCTACCAGGTCTCGCGCGGCTACGCACCTCTCCAACAACTGCTCATCATCATCTCCTCCATATACACTGGATGGATATCATGCACGTCATCCCAAGATCCGGAAGACTCGCCGTCGGTTGCTGCAACCCAGGAGTAGCGCTAGGTGATCGTGTATTCATTGTATGTGTATAAATGTGTACAACATCTGATCAATCAAAATCACTTCGGTCTCTTCCCCTCAACAGTATGTACTGAAAATGAAAGCTGGAGAGAGTGGCAGCCAGGATTGATGGCAGCTATCTTTACCTTGCCTAAGGCCATCGGAGAAGCTCAGGCGCTCAGCTTCGTCTTCCTCGTCCTCGTGGGCATACAAACTGGCATGGCCTCCCGGTTCGAGGCTGCGTGGTTTGCGTGGGTAGCTGCGGAGGGCAACCGACCGATCAACAGGGCACAGGCAGAGGGGTGAAGAAAGCGGCGACGCCTATCAGTGGCACGTGCTCACTTCCAGTTTTTTTTTTTTTGAAACCAAATCATATTTCTTATTCAGTTGAGTTACATCTCTGATCCAGGACACAGCCCACAGGCCCATACCAACGCACGAGCCAGTCACATGGATAGAACAGCAGAAGGTTAACGAGACAGGTTGGTCCCGTCAACCAACCCTCACACCAACTACCCAGGCTCATTCAATTCAATATTAATCACTGACAAACAGGTACGTATGATCTCGTGCACTTCAGGGATTACGAACTAGCAGCACAGTGATGCAACAAAATGCTTAGAAAGTTGATTCAACAGCAGTAACAATCTTTCAGAATCGAATAGAGATGATCCGATCATATGGTGAGTATTGCTGTCAGATAACGGCGTACATTATTTAGGCTCAGTCCACGAACCCAACAGACACAAGCAACAGAAACACGGACAAAACAAGGTCGGATTGGATACAACGCTTCTCCCCGACGTTCTCACGAGGAGGCTTCTTTCTTTGGCTCCCAAGGCTGGTACCTTGTCCAGTCCCTCTGTCCTGGGTTTAGAGCGTGCCCCTTGGAGTGGTAGATCAACTCCTCACCCTCACCTGTGAAGTTCTGCCTGTGTTCCACAAGGTACCTAGCAGTCTTCTGCTCCAGCAGCTGTTACACAGGGAAAGGGAAATGAAACAATATAAGCTAAGCAGTTTCAACTTCCAAATGCAAGCGTCACCGCATTGGATCTCCTTGTACTCAAAGAAAGAAACTCAATGGACAACACATCCCCACCAGCAGAGAAGTATCTCATATAAAAAGGGTGATAATGCTTGTCTTCACTCTATTGCACAGAACCAACAAATAAGCACCCCACATCCACAACAGCAGAGTATATTTCATAAAAAAGTTCAATAAACCTTCTCATCAGTCATCACTCTATTGCACGAAACATACAATGAGCACAAAATGATTCAGAACCAACATTTGCCCTTCCGCATTGCACATCACCATCTAAAGGTTTACTTGGCAACTCGTTTTACACTAGTACTGTCACATAATGTGCATGTAAGGCTTATCCTTTTATTTATAAGTATCACACGTTGGAATTGGAAGACCCAAGCTCAAACACCATACAGGTAAACCTGGAAGCAACGTGCAGACATAAACTTGCCTTATCCCCAGTGTTGTCTGTGATGTAGTGCAGCCATCCATGCCACTCTGCAGGGACTTGGGATGCATTATACCGACCTTTGTCTGCATATTCTACCCACCTGTGCCTTCCTGCAAAATTAACAATGTTTAGCATTCTAGCATACCATCTGGGGAACAGACAGCAATAAATAAATATTGATTCTGGTATAAACTCACTATTTGTGGCTATATTTTGGAACCCAGCAAGTCTATCATTTTTCATGATCTCAAATTCTAATGTAAGTATGGATTTTTTTATGATTTTTTTAAAAAAAGTTGCAGTGGACCAATTAGCAGATGAGAGTATCACTCACCATACTGAGTGTCATGTAGTTTTTCATAGTACTTGTTTCCAAACTTGTCAACACCCACAAGTGTTGCACCAATACCATGAATTTTTGTTTGCCTGGGAAGAAAGAGTGAAGAGTATTATCTGTGCTGATACCCATTCACATGAATCACATCTATTCCTTGAAAATTGAAGGGGTGGTGAGGAGGGAGCCACTTACAACAGGTTTCCATCCGGAAGGCATTTGCTGAAATTACACCATGTTAGAAACTTGCAGCAACTCATTCACAAATGCAATGCAACAGAAGTAGAATTAAGCTACATCTCACAAGCTGGAGAATTCAGAGTCAAGCATGGTATGAACTGATTGAATGAAAAGGTTCCAAGAAATATAACTATCTCAGACATGGTGACGCTCCTCTGCAGAAAAGCAACAGACCACAGATGGAAGCCAGCAAAGTGTCCTTGCTCAGTGTAAGCATTTACAAAACTGGAAAAGGTGGCAGAGCGCACTTTTGAAGGACACCAGGTGAAAGTTGACATTGTGAACCATGTACATTCCATAAGATCAGGATCGGTTACAGTAATCGTGGGCACCGTGGAGCAGCAGATGAGGCAGTGCCCAGGTAGTTTGATCTGACTGCATATGTAGGTCATATTAAGCTAAACAACAAATGACAACATAACAGATTGCAGGAATACTGGGAACTGGGTCAGCTACGTTAATGGAGTCTCCAAACATTTTGTTCTACAATGCCAGGCACCTATTTCATATGGTCTTGGATTTACTGGTATGCAACAACTTATTTAGGTCTTGTTGGATATAGAAATCCCTTCAATCCATAATAGGGAAATTAGTTCATCTTCCCCTCCAATCCATATGGGTTGATTATATTCAAACAAGCCCTTCTAGTGAAGGAAAGATAAGCATAAGCGAGTAGTGTGGAATCATTGAATGAAACGGGTAGCGACAGGCAGGAATAGTACATCCCAATCCCAGGACTGAATTTTTGTTGTGCTTGAGGTGCTGTGTGGGATTATCAACTATGGTAGTCTAATGTCATCAATAAGCACGGAAAAATCGATAATGTACTAGTTTCAACAAGGGACCCTAAATCTAATTTCTCAACATCAGGAGGGCACAGCGCAGGGCCAAACGAATCCGATGGTACAGGAATCGAAAGGAATCAATCAGTCTATCAGATCCGCAGTACACAAAAACTAGCGTGCGTTGAATGAATGGACGAAGCAAATAAACAAGGAGGAGGTTTAGCGGTAGTTGAAGAGAGGAGGGATCTGGATCCAGATGGGGACGGAGGACGGAGAGGAGGGGAGAGGATCGCACGGATCTTACAAGTAGCCTTCGCCGCGGATGTCGCGGATGAATTTGGAGAGGCCCTTCTCCTTGATGCCCCTGAGGACGCCCCGCACCACCGCAGCCATGGACGACGACGTCGCCGGAACAGTGGACAGACAATCGTGAATCGAAGAGTCCGGACGTCTGGTTCGGCTCGTCGCGGACTGGCTGCCTCCCCCTCCCGGCCTCCCTTCTCTT
Organism: Tuctoria greenei; assembly: GCA_036927565.1. Classification (NCBI taxonomy): domain Eukaryota; kingdom Viridiplantae; phylum Streptophyta; class Magnoliopsida; order Poales; family Poaceae; genus Tuctoria; species Tuctoria greenei. The sequence continues at coordinate 183,049,831 of JAYESD010000002.1, forward strand.
CTGCTTGTCGATATGGGCCCATTGTTGTTTACTAGTGCTGGGCTGGGCTTCGTCCATGATCACGTGCTATTGTCCTCTGGATTTTTTTGTTTTAGCACTATTATTTTATTATTTAATATTAATAGTGTTCAAATTTTTTTTTCAAAACTAGCATCCATGCCTTCCACACTGTGGACGGCAGGACCACGTGGCACAGAAGCCGTCCACAATGTCGATGGCAGGTCCACGTGGCGTCACGTATGCAGCATAGCCGTCCACACCATGGACGGTTGCAACAAGTGGCTGCCACATCGGTCGAAACGACCGCTGGGGTGCGAGAGTGGACCGTTGCGCCACGGGTTGTTGGCGGCACCGCCTGCCGTCCACACGGTGGACGACTCGTCCACGCAGTGGATGGCAGGTGCGCTATAAAGTCGCTCGCAACTGCTGCCACAAGAGGAGAGGCGCCAGATAGAGTAGAGGAGTAGAGGGGATAATAGAAGAAGAAAAGGAGAAGAGAAGAGAAGAGAAGGTATATTTTTTAAAAAATTTTAAAATTTTAATTTAATTATTATGTAGTAATAATTTAGTAGTATTCCTAATTATGTTTAGTATAATTGTTAATTACAATTGTAGTTATTATATTATTTTAAATAGGTAGTAATAGTATTATTTATTAGTATTATTTTAAGTAGGTATTATTAATAGTATTATTTTAAGTATGTATTAGAATTATATTTTTTATATTATTGTTGTTATAATGTTTATATTGTTAAGATAATGATTATATTATGTTGTTAATCTTTTGTTAATCTGATTGTAGTTATTGTATATTAATGTAATATAAGTTATATAATAAGATAGTGTATGTGTACTTATTTATAGATAATGTATTAATATAGTATACAATTTAGTTAGTTTCGTGTCTATTTATTTTATTTTTGTAGTAATTTTATAGTATTTTATTTATGTATTTGTAGTTGTTTAATATGTTATTATAATTGTTGATATAATTATAGTTTTTGCTCATTACGAATATATGATAAAATAGATTTTAAGATATTTTTTGGAAATGAATAGGAATGTCGGATAAATTACAGTCCGACTGGAGTAGATTTATCAGAAATCCCTTTTATAAATTGAGGAATACCTAGTCCAACGCAAAGGATATTTATAGGTGTTTATAGATGGTTGATGAAGGTGTTTAGATTGAGTGATGATGAATATGAGTTGAAAATTTACGGAGTTGTTACTCGTGCAAGAGAGACAATTTTTTGGGAATTCGAACATCTGTTTGGCAAACTCACGTAGCAAAGGCGTTTGAATATGGATGGTCTTTGATTCTTGTTGTTAAGATACAAGCGAAAGAGGTAGTTGCTGAGACACAAGTGGAATTTGAGGATGTTGGTAATGGGGAAGAAGAAAATGAGGATGTTGCTGTTGGTGAAGAAGAAAATAAGGATGTTGCTACTGGTGAAGAAGAAAATGAGGATGTTGTTGCTGCTAAAGAAAAAAATGAGGATGTTGCTGTAGGTGATGCAACGGGTCAAGCTGATGAAGGAGAGCATCTTCCACACTTAGTTCAACAAATGAATGAAAATAATATAAATTATAATAATATTTCTAAATATGATTTATCAGACGATGAAGATGAACCTCCAGTTCCTACGGAATGGAGTAATCAAAATTGTGAAAGTTTAAAAGTTACTGAAGGATATTCTATAACGTTAGATTATCATAACAATGCAGTAACAATGAAATCTCTTTTTAAAGATAAAAAATCATTGAAAGATGCTATTAAATATTGGTCTCTTTCAATAAAGAGATCATATATGGTTTGTCGATCCACTAAAAAACTTTATGATGTCAAATGTTTATCAACAACATGTCTGTTTTGTGTTCACGGATATGCAGAGAAGTGTAGTTCTCTTTGGAAATGTTCTATTGTTGCTAATCACACTTGTGAGTAGCAACATCTTGAGAAATGTATTACTGCTCTGACATCGCAGTTTGTTGCAAATCACATATATGCTTGTGTGGTTGATAATATTTCTTTTGAACCAAAATCTATTATCAATATCATTCAACAAGATTTGAAGTATACCATAAGTTATTCCAAAGCTTGAAAAGCCAAACAAAAGGTTATTGAGGCTAGATTTGGTACTTATGAAGCATCATATGATAATCTTTCAAAGATACTCCATACCATAGGAAGTCGGAATATTAGCACTGTTGTAGACATCGTGGATATTCCAAACCCTAAGATTCCCGAAAAGTTGATTCTTCACCGTGCATTCTTTTGGTTAAGTCAATGCATAAATGCATTTCGACAATGTAGGCATATTCTTTGTATGGATGGTACGTTCCTAACTGGAAAGTACAAAGGTCAAATCCTTACTGTCTGAGCGAGGTAAGAAATTTTTATAACATAATAATTCTTATTTTATTGAGCTTACATTATAATAATTTATCATTATAGTATCGTCGATGTCATACGTTTAGCCTACCAGTGCTGCTGATATTGTTGGGACGTCGAACTGGTGCAGTGTTAAGTGCTTTGCAAGTTTTTTAAAGATTAGTTTTAACTTATACTTGTAATAACAATCATCTTTTTTAGGTTTCGACGATCCGTCCTTCAGTTCTAATGATGTTGCCCACCAGGACCTCGGAGACGTCTTCAATTGGGCATATTACTCTGCCTCTGCAGCACGAGCATCGGACACGCTTGTTCAGACACAGGGAGATCCAGAGGTCACACAACAGACGCAGCCCACACAAGGAGGTCCAGAGCTCATGCTGCCGACGGAAGTGATGCAGCCCACGCAGGATGCAACGCCCGCACCTGTCCCTCGGGCTAGAAACGCTCCGGACCCATTGTTCTATGATGCTGACCACGTTCGAGTGGGACGTAGGGGACATAGCAAGCGCACTAGGAATTGATGTTGCACCTTCTATAGTGTATCATGTTTCCTCTCTACTTAGATGTGACTCTACAAGCTATTTTATTTCTGTCTGTTATGCTACACTTATTTCGATACTCAACTTTCGTCTCTACCTGTACGCTTGGTCCATGGACCACACCACGTTCATCTATAAAAGGGTAACTGTCGGAGTCTGGTTCTGACAATTCTCCTAGTACTACTCTTAGTAGCCCGCGGAGTTTCTTAGTTCGGTTGGGCGCGCGAAGATTCAGAACAAGATGGTGACTTGACACGAAGATTTACGTGGTTCGGACCACCTGAGCATAATACCCTACTCCATGGGTGTGTGTTGTTGTTGTATTCAGCGTATGAGCGCTAGTGTCAGAGTGAGGCAAAAAAAAGTCTCCCTGTGTATCGCTCGACCAGTCCTTTTATAGTTCAAGGGCTGACCGTTACATCATTAGCCTGGACCGACATGTGGCCCTGGCAGTTACTGATGCCTAATACGCAATTAATGTGCTTAATTCCCCTTAATAGAATGATAGCGCCCTTTAATGGTGGTGTTACTGGTATTAAGGGTCATCCGATCGTGTGTCATTAAGATAGCATTAATGACACACAATCAGGTCTTGAAGCCTTTAATGTCCCTTGAAGGTCCGAGCCGTTGGAGGTCCACCAATCTGCCTACTGAGGGTCCGGCGGTTGGACGCGTGGCAGCTCCGGAGTTTACCGTCTTGGACGAGTAGGTCCGGTGTCGTGGTACACATGTTAGTACTGGAGCTTCCCTCTGTCGAAGGTTAGGTTCGGGGGTTCCACACAGCTATCCAGTCCGGAGCATTCCCATGTAGGGATTGTAGCTCCGTTTTTATGGTACACGTGGCGACACTTGGACTAACCATATGAGGGAGGCAGGTCCGGTTACGAGTGACACGTGGGGCCTTCGGAGGTCTTCAACTCAGATAGGTGGAGTTCCTTTGCACTTTTTGCAGTTCCAAGGCGTATCCGGTACGCAGGGTACCGACAGTGGCCCCTTGGGCCCACCTGTGGGACAAACCTTTTGGGTTAAGTCATTCTGCCAGAGGTAGGTCCATCTTTCAATTTCTAAACCGTTTCTTCAAAGGTTTTTTTAAGATGCCACACGGTGATGGTTCGGACGTGGCAGGTGAGATTTGCGCGTACGGATCTCACGCAATTGAAGGTCGCCGGTTCCCCATATGAAAACCGTATCGGTTCGCGCGCCCTGTCAGGCCGCCGCCCTCGGGTTTCCCGCCTCTCATCATGACAACTGTTCGCCTGGGGTAAGGACCTCGACTTGATCGTCTGGGTGGCCCCAGGCCCCCTTGTCATTGGCAGAGTGTAATTTTTGAAATGTATCCTTGGCCCTTTTGTGATTTCCACCCAAGCGTTGTGGGGGCTTACATAAGAGGGAAAGTGAGCACGGTCTGAGGGTTCCTTACGCCTTCATTCGAACTTGCGCTGGAATCCTCCAAACCTTCACTTGCTTTTCCTCTCTCGTCCCCGTGCTGCGATGGATTTGGGTCTCCGCAAGAGCCATCTCACGACCGATGACGATTTGAAGAAGGTTCGGACCTACATGGGGTGGTCCAGCAACTCCTTCAACCACTTGGTCCGCGCCAGCGAGCTCCCGTTCAAGAAGAAGCGCGACGGCGACATGGTGTACTTCTCTGCGTACGCCATGGTGGGGCTGATCCCACCTTTCTCAACTTCCCTCTTGATGTTGTTAGACTTCTATGGTCTGCAGTTGTACCACCTTGGCCCCCACTCTATTCTTCTTGTGTCAACATTCGTCCACTTCTGCGAGATGTGGGTGGGTATTCCCCCCTACATCGAGCTTTTCCGTACCTTCTTCACCATCCACACTACCGGCAAGAGTTCCGAGTATCTTGACTTCTACTATTTTGTGAAGCGCAAGAAATGCCCCTACAAGTACTTGAGGTCATTTCCTTCCGGCAAGTGGGACGACTGGAAGAAGGATTGGATTATCGTCACGGCAGAGAAGCACGAGAAGCTAGAGCTGCCTGAAGGTCTTCCCAATGTTGACACTGGCGCCTGGAGTGTGGTTCCGGTGTTGTCAGAGGCCTTCAACCCTGTCTTGACTAGGGTCCGCCAATGTGTGGAAGGAGGGGTGACCCCCCAGACAGTCTTCTGCAACTTCCTGGTCAACAGATGGGCTCCGCTGAAGAAGAGGGAGAAGCTCACCAGGGCCCTCAACAGCATGATGGATGATGACCGGATTGAAACCGGTCTGAAATCCAATTTGGATGGCGCTGCTTTGGAGCTTCATCTCAGGAAGTTCCAACATGGCATTGACGTCGAGGGCGACGACTTAACTTTACCGGCGGCTTTCCTCCCTCTGAACATGGAGGCGGAGTTCAGCAGGGAGCTCCGGAGGAAGATGTCGGTGCTTGACGACCTCGGTGAGGTAGAGAGGCGTCTGACCACCAGATTGGTGATTCCCGGAGCTTCCGAGGGTGGCCCTGCTTCCGCCCTGAGATCAAGAGCTGAAGTCATAGGCAAGGGCAAAGAGTTGGCGGAGCCCTCCAGCCGAAAGAGGAAGTTGAAGCACTCTGACGGGAGACCCGTCAGACCTACTCCTTCCACAACAACTTCTTCTCCCTGGCGGGGGAGGTCTTCGATGGCGACGCCAACTCCAGCATCAGCGTCTATCCGGAATGTCAGCTCCACCCAGGTGACTCCAGCGCTGGGGCCAGCTAAGGGCTCTAGGTCCGAGGGTCCTTCCCAGTGAAAGAAGGCCCCAACCAAGACACCCCTGATGGTGGCAGCAAGCTCCGAAGAGCCTTCCGGAGTTACTACCCCAGTTGCGACTGGGTCGGGCTCTGAGCGCTCAGCGAAGAGGTTCCGCGCTAGCTGGAGCGGAAGTCTTCCAAGGTAAATTTGCTTTTTTACCTCAGTTGGTTATTTTTGTTGTCACCATATTTTGAGTTTCTTTGTCCTTCATCCACAGGATATCTAGAAAAGAGGTTGAAGCTCCAGTTCCTGTGACAACAGCTGATGCTGTACAAGCAGAGGCTCCAGCTCCAATTCCAGCACCGCCTCAGGTGGTAGCTGAGGTCACGGCAGCTCCGGCGCCAGCTGTCGTGGTTCTCGACTCATCTCCCGAAGCTCCCGTGGTAGCGTCGAACCACGAGAATGAAGATGTACCAGCGGCACCAGCTCCGGAGGCTGAAGCTCCGGTTTTGGATGCTGTGATGACGAACATTCCGACCTCAGAGTCGGAGGTAGCTGCAGTTCTGGCCTTCGAGCTGGATGTTACTGAAGCCCCAGCAGCGGAGCCGGTGGTTGATGAAGTTCCAACGCCTGAGCCGGTTGATGTGGAGGTGTTGGCACCCGAACCGGTGGAGGTCAAGGCACCGGTGCCTGAACCAGCATGCGTCATGGAAGCCGAAGCGCCGGTGCCCGAACTGGCAGTGGAGGAAGCACTAGCGTCGGAGCCGGAGATAGCCTCAGATCCGGCTGGGTCTTCAATGCCTGCCCTGGAGGTGATAGTTCCGGAGGTACCCGTCCCTGAGCCAGGGTGCCAAGACGAAGCAGCCTGTCCCTTGCGTGAGGGACCAGTTGATGACGACCTGGCGCTGGGACCTTCGGAGCTGACCCCGGAGGTAGAAACTCCTGTGGCAGGACCTTCCTCGGCGACGACCGAGGAACTCCCGGAGGGCGGCCCTAGTGTCGCGGAAGCTCAGGGGGCCGCTCTTGTAGAGTGGAGCCCAATTTTTGTTATGGAGAACCCGCTGGAGTCAGCGGAGAGGACCCCGGCAGGTCCGAAGCCAATCCCCCTGTCATTATCCATCGACAATGCCTGCTCTAGCCTTCGTCAGGTCCAGCTTGCATTTTATCACGACAGCAAGGCCCTCGAGGAGGAGCGTCAAGCTCTTAGGAGGTGGTGCAACCGACTCCAATTTGAGAACAAGATGGCACAAACAAGGCTGGCCGACGACAAGGAGTGGGTCAAGAGGGAGAAGGCCCAGATGGAGTACTGGGGCCAGTTGCTGGATGAGAGGGAAAGCATGGTGCGATCCCTCGACAACCAGTCCCGGGCTATACACGAAAAATTCCTGGCTGCTAATGACGCAGCGAATGATCGCCATGAGAGCCTCAATACTATCCACGAAAGCCTCGTCAAGCGCCGGGAGGGTCTTGATGAGCGAGAGAAAAAGATCGAAGAGGAAGAGCAAAAACTCCTAGAGCTGAGCGATGACCTCGTGAAGAGGGAGGAGGAGCTCGCCCAAAGGCTGGCTCTGGGTGACAAGAGCCTTGCAGAGCGCACCAAGAAGCTGGAGGAGCTCTGCAAGAGCGAGGAGGAGAAGGCCTGGCAGCAGGGACATGACCTTACCAAAAGGGTGGACAAAGTCGCTGCCAGGGAGAAGAAGGTGTGAGGCCGGGAGAAAGACCTGGCTGATCGCCGCAACCAGATCCACGTCCGAGAGAAGGAGCTTGGTGACCTTGAAAAGCATGTTGCTGAGAGGATTCAGTAGCACGCCAAGGAGGTCGAGCGCCTTGTCCGAGAGGGTTCGAAGCTTGCGGCAGCCAAGCGGTCCTTGGAGGAGGTTCGAGGCTCAAGAGCTGCAGAGTCTCAACAAGTATGGGACTTCATGGGCAAAGCCGATGTCGCACTGGCGCCGCTGGGTTTTAGCCCCGTGCGTCCAGGCAATCCGGAGCCAGAGCTGGACCATGCGTTGGAAGCGCTGAGCTCGGTTGGCAACAAACTCGACGCCATGGGCGATGTCGTCGCGGATCAGTTGGAAACTGAAGGAAAATCCCTTGCGCAGGTCGCAGAATACATGCTGACGTGCTACACAAGCCTGGATCCTCATTTCCCACTAAACCCAGTGCTTGAAGGTACCATCAACGGAGAGGGAGATGCCGCCAAGACTAGTGTGTCGGAGGTTGCCCAGAAGGTTGCCTCGTTCTTCCATAGAACCTAGGACTTTCTCCTTTTAGCTCCCACTTGTATCTTCTCTTCTTTTCTCCAATTTTGTAATATCTTGTCTTCAGATGAATGAAATCCAAAAATTTATGAATTTCATTTTTTGTCTTCAACCTTTGTCTTACTTGGACCCCTAGTAGATGTACACAATTTGATTGTGAACATATACCAAAAGGATGTAGCATTTTGTTGAAGACTTGAGTGCTTCGAACTTGTAGAGTATAGGTCCGAAGTTTTGTTGCGTCGACAGCAGAGACCCCCTGGGGTTGTCGGAGCTTAATAGCTCAGGCAGCAACCACTGTCAACACATAGAGCATCGACGGCTAGCCCCCTGGATTTGTCGGAACTTGATAGCTCCGGAGACGCCCACTATCAATGTTTAAAACATCGACAGCAGGTCCCCTTGGGGGATGTCGAAGCTTTGATAGCTCCGGCATTGTCCACCATCATCGTGGGATTTTCATTTTTCCTGCACACTGAAGTCAAGAAAAATAGTAAAATCCATTTCTTATCTATAACTCATTTACGACTTATTATTCCCATATGAAATTTTAGATCGACTGCGATTATATATGCAATCAAGCGCGTTTGTTTATTTTCCCCAGGTCCAATCGTTTTCTGGACTCATCCTACTTAGGTCTGTCGGGGTGTAGGTAGAGTGGCGTACTTAGGGTGCGGGACCAGACTAAGTCGATAGCACACTCCGGACCTAGATTGGCTTGGCGTTCAGGCGAGTAAGCCATTCAACGATGTTAAGACCCAAAAAAAATTACAATACAACTTGAATTATATATGAATTATTCGAGCTAAAGTTTCTTAAGAATTGCACAACTTTGTTATAGACAAGAAAGAGAAAAATAAAAAAGAATGAGTCTGTACAGAATAAATGCACATGGAGTCTGTTTTCACATATTGATGTCTTTCATTATAGGTTCGGGGTACAGGGGAGACAAGTACACCCTTAGGGTACGGAACCAAGCTAAGTGTGTTACATTTCTTGTTCGACCCAGGGTAGTTAGCTACACTTTTAGTTCTAAGACTGTGTAAAGTGTTGCTTGAACTTTGCGGACCTTTCTGGAAAGGTCCGGCTGTCCTCCCGGAGGAGCTACCCGACTCTGTACAATGACACTATAACATACATCATATGTAACTACAGACTCACCTCCGTGATATTAAGCGTAAAACTTACAGAGGTGCTCAATGTTCCAAGGATTAGGGAGCAGTGTCCCATCCTCGGTTGCCAAGCAAACGCATCCGGAACGGGACACTTTGATCACTCGAAAGGGTCTTTCCCAGCTGGGGGAATGTTTGTTTTACCCTTCTCGAGTTTGTATTCTCTGTAACACCAGATCGCCTTCCTCGAGCTATCGGCTATGCACATGCCTTCGGTGATAACGTCGGAGCGCTTGGCAGTATCGTGCATTCCGAACAGCTGCTCGGCACCTTCCCTCTTCAACGAGGTCAAGGTCTTCACGCCAGAGCTGGTCCTGCATGGCTGCGTCGAAGGTCCAGACCCGGAGTGACCCCAAGGTGACTTCCGGAGGAAGGACTGCTTCGGCTCCGTACACCAGGAAGAAGGGTGTCTCTCCAGTTGACCGGTTTGGAGTTGTCTTGTTTGCCCACAAGGTGGGCGGAAGCTCCTCGATCCAGTTGGTTCCATGTTTTTTCAAGCATTCATATGTGCGCGTCTTGATTCCCTTTATGATTTTTGCATTTGCTCTCTCAGCTTGGCCATTGTTTGCCGTGTGAGCCACGGAAGCGTAGCTGACTTGAATGCCGACGTCTTTGCAATATCCTTGGAATGCAGAACTTGTGAATTGGGTTGCGTTGTCAGTTATGATCTTGTTTGGGACTCCAAATCTGCACACTATGGATTGCAAGAAATTGATATTTAATTGCTTGTTTATTGTCACAACTGGAGTTGCTCCCGGCCACTCGGTGAACTTGTCGATGGCGACATACAGGAACTTGTAACCTCCGACGGCTTTAGGGAAAGGTCCCAAAATATCCATACCCCACACAGCGAATGGACATGCTGGAGGTATCATTTGTAGAGGTTGAGCTGGTGTGTGAATTTGCTTCACATGAAACTGGCATGCTTCACATTTCTTCACTAGCTCGGTTGCATCCTAGAGTGCTGCAGGCCAGTAAAAACCATACCGGAAGGCTTCACCGACCAACGTGCGAGAAGATGCGTGGTTCCCACACTCGTCTCCATGGATTTTCGTGAGGAGCTCGCGGCCTTCTTCCCTTGTAATGCACCGCATTAGGACACCGTTGGCACCACGCCGGTAGATATCCCCTTCTACCAGTGTGTATCTTTTAGCCAATCTGACTACCCGGTCAGCAGATACATTGTCTTCATGAAGTATGTTGTCTTTCAAGTATTTTTGGATCTCCGAGATCCATGCATCGGAGCTAACTTGAGCTTCTGAGTCTTGCGTGCTGGGTTGCTCGGAGCTTCCTGCAGTACCTACGACCCTTGATGGACGCCATGGTAACATGGCCATCGCGACTGCCAGCTTCGAGGTGCTGGTCTCGCCCCCTTCGCTCAGTTCGGCAGGATGAACTGTTGGTCTTAACAATCTCCGGACGAAGGTTCCGTCGGGAGCCAGAGCTCCAGTTGAAGCTTTCGACGAGAGTTCGTCAGCTTCAACAATTGTTGAGACGCTGGACATGGCAAAGATCCAGGACTTCGAAATCCTTCTGAAGCTTCTGTACTTCAAGAAGATATGCAGCTAGTTGAGGGTTGTTGCAGCAGCATTCACCTTTGACTTGTTTTATAATGAGCTGCGAATCACCCTTTACCAACAGCTGCTTGACACCATATGATAGTGCCACCTTGAGCCCATATATTAGTGCTTCATACTCCGTGTTGACGGCTGTTATATACCAATTTCATCCGTCAATTTAACTCAATTATGTGAAGGATTTCTCATTTCTTACACACATCACCTTTCTACCTAACCCAATTCCACTTGGACTTGGAGAAATATGTGTATGCAGCATTTTATGCAGGAAATGAGGAAATATAGAGGGACCAATCCTATAAAATATCACCCTAGCCAATCAGGCGATGACACGTGGCATCCCATGGATTGAATGGCCCACAAACAGAAGTATCCGAGGAGATCCAACGGTGTATCACCCATATACATCAATGGGACCCACCTGACAACCACCTGAAGAAAGCACACGAGAATTGGTGCAATGACCAGGTCGGCCGAACTAGGGGGTCGACCGACCTGGTCTGTGCACCAAACTCGGTCAGCCTCCACGTGTTGGCTCCTCCCGGCTTCCTGGAGTCAATGGTGACTGATTCGCGCGCTTTTGGTGGCGGGAACCGACCTCAACACTAGTATAAATAGGACCCCCTACCCCTCACTTCAACACACACCACTTGAGCTTCATCTCTATTGTATACACTATCATCCATAGTCTTAGAGGAGTTAGGTTGTAGAGAGGAGAGTCTCTAGTCCCAAGTCCAAATTGGGAAAGGAGTAAGGAGTCTCTCTCTTCCCAATCCTACATTGGGAAAGGTATGGCTCATGTATTCTTTCTTGTAATTGTGACTTTATGAATAATAAAGATAGTATCTTTAGTCTCTACTTATACATATACTTGGGCAAAGCATTTCTTGTTTGATTGTGAAGTCCATGTATGTGGAAGCTATAGCTTCTATGACTATTTCATCATGAACATATCTCATTATCATAGAACCTATAGACCCCCACTATAGTCTAGTTAATTATAACATAACTAGGTTAGTATGGATAATTATGCGATGTATCAACATTGGTTCAATGATGATTCAATTCATTGCCTTAGGTTGGATTGTGCCTAGGCTCTTAAGGTAATTACTTAATATGCTAGCATGGTGCTAGGATAGCTAAGTAGCATTGGATGTCTCGTAGACCCACAGATTGAAGAGGTAGGCAGTAGGTGGTGACAACCCTATCCGTCCTTTGTAATCATCCACGTTCGGCTATGCCACAGGCTCTTGGCGGGAGTCGCCCGAGTATTGCTAGGGGTAAGCCCGTGCCCGATGTGTTGAACCACATAGCATAAGTATTCACTATTGATCTAGCTTATGAATAATTAGTTTAGACTATGTATATGTACAATAGAGCATAGTAGGAGTACCTTCATAACTCTCAACCTTAACTAACCTCTAGGATCCTCTTATCCCCCTTAGACTTGAATGCTTTTGTGTGTGTCACACTACCTCCACTATTATTTTATCCATCCTTACTAGATTCTTACCTAGACCTTTCTACCCTTTCCACTTGATGATTGTTATATCTCTACCCCGCCTTCCTTTGGGATCAAATAAATGACACCCTTGGGAATACTCTTAAGGGGAAATGCTACAATGATACCTCCGTGCGCTTGAGGAATTCACTCTGTGATCCAATAGAACCGTTAACAAGCATTTCTGACACATCAGTTTGAAATGTCTAGTTAATGGTGCGTGAGTAATACCAACAAGCATTTCTGGCACCATTGCCGGAGATGATTTGTTAGTATATCTTAGGAGCCGTCAACAAGCATTTCTGGCGCTGTTGCCGGGAAAGGCAAATAGATATATAACATGACTGAGTGAATAGGATAGAACCCTGAGTAGGATTTTAGTAGGATAACCATTCTTTGCTTTCGCATTTTAAATGTGAAAACAGGGTAGTGTATGTCTGGTTTCCATCTCCCGGAAAACTTTGTTGAAGATCCCAAATCTCTTCTGAGAGACCGACCCCGTGTCATTACTCCTCAGAAGATTCGAGCGGCAAGGCAAGCCAACATTTCTGCACCAACAATCCAAACGCCAAGGGCTCAGAAGACCCTTCGTGAGTTCTCACCTCCCTCTGCTAACAATGTGCCTATTGGGCCCACTGTTAACATGGGAGATGTGAACTTCGAGATCAAAACTGGCCTAATCACTATGGTGCAAGCCAACCCATTCTATGGGAAGGCTAACGAGGATGCAAGTGCTCACCTGCAACAATTCCTTGAGATCTGTAGCACTTTTAAGATCAAGGACGTGTCTCGGGATGCGGTCCGTCTGAGACTGTTCCTGTTCTCTCTCCTTGGAAGAGAGAAATAGTGGTTCTATGCGAACCGAAGTGCTATAGACACTTGGGAGAAGTGTTCTACGACATTCCTCGCCAAACTCTTCCCGTTGGGCAAAACCAATGCCCTACGTGGAAGGATTTCCAGCTTTCAGCAGGAGCCTAAGGAATCTATTCCCGAGGCATTGGAAAGGATTTAGGAGTACATCCTATCCTGTCCCCACCATGGGATGGATGACTGGCTCCTTATTCAAAACTTCTATAACGGGCTGATCTCATTAGCTCGTGACCATTTGGATGCTGCTGCTAGAGCAGCCTTCTTCTCATTGACGGTGCCAACAGCTAAAGATCTTATTGAGAATATGGTGTACAACATGGGATGGAACAATGAGCATCTCCATACCCAACAGCGAGGCATGCACACCTTGAAGGAGGTGGACATGATCGCTGCAAAATTGGACCTCCTAATGAAGAAAATTGATGGACAAGCCGGTGGTGAAGTGTCTGGCAATGCATATGCCCTGGACTCTCACATCACGTGTGAAGTCTGTGGCCACATGGGTCATATGGGCAATGATTGCCCAGAAACTCGTGAGGATGCCCTATACCTCACCAATAATGGAAATTTCAACAACAACAATGGCTATCGTCAAGGAGGTCAAGGGTGGGGTCAACAATGCCCATTCTTTCAAGGAGGGTATAACAACAATGGCAACCTTGGAAATCAGCCCAACTTGAGAGAACTTGCCATTAGTCAGCTAAAGATCAATGATGCCCTATCCAAGAAGCTGTCAGCTAATGACAAGACCCTAGAGAATATCAATGCAAAGATGGAAGGACTATCCTCAGCCTTCAAGAATCAACTGAGCTTCAACAAGATGCTCAAGACTTAGTTGGCTCAGCTGGCAGCTGCCATTCCTCCGATGGAGAATGGCAAGTTGCCAAGCCAGCTAGAACCTCCGATGGAAAATGTCAACATGATTTCCGTATGAGAGAGCAACTGGCAAAAGGACCCCGGATGTCCTACCATTTCATGCTCAATTGGGGCTCACCACTTTGACAAGGCACTTTGTGATTTGGGAGCAAGTGTTAGTATGATGCCCAAGGTTGTGTTCGACTAGCTGAACTTCACAGAGCTGACTCCAACACCAATGCAGCTACACCTGTGTGACTCTTCAGTCCGTTATCCAGCGGGTATTGCTGAAGACGTCCCAGTGAAGATTTGGAACTGCTTCATACCCGTGGATTTTGTGGTGCTATACATGGACACCGAGAAAAATACACCACTCATTCTTGGGCGTCCATTCCTAAGCACTGCAAAAGCTCACATAGATGTGGGAGCTGGAGAAATCCACTTCCATTTCAATGGCAAGGAGGAAAAGTTTAACTTTCGGCCTAGACCAGAACAATGCACCATGATTCGAATCAAGTATGGGCCGAATGATAAACACATCAGAGAGGCCGAAGTCACACCTTCAAAGGTGGACTCACTCATTGTATTCATGAGAAGATTAATCTACAAGGAGAATTCATCGTTTGGACCATGCTGATATCCAAAGACGACGGAATCGTCTGGACCTTCCCGAAGGCCCAAGTCCACCAAGCCGGCAAAGAAGGAATGGCGGAAGAAGCAAGACAAGCCGTCTAAGCCCATCCCTCCGGGCCCGAATGTGAAATGAAGACGGAGGAATGTCCATCTCATCGGATGATGGTGAGACCTACGCCAATAGGTTAAATTGGTAGTTATCCCACTTTATTTTTCTTTCTTTCTTTTTCCACCGCATTTGGATTTTTCCTATTGCATATTTGATTGTCCCTAGCAAGTTGAGAATCTTATATTCTCAACTATCATTTTTCTTCCTTTCTTTTCAAAAGATTTTTTTTGGATTTGAAAAAGGGGTTTTATTTGAAAAAAACAATTTTTTTGAGCTGCACATATGGCATTTCACCAACGTGCTAACTTTATAGCCGTTGGAGAGCCATTTGCCAAAAGGGGAATCAGGGGGGGGCACCTGTCAGGTCGGCCAAACCCCCTGGTTGGCCGAACAGGGAGTGGAGCCAATATGGCTCCCCTTTCTCCAACGGCTACATTTTGAACCCGAAGTGACCGTTGGTAGGTGCACCCTATAAATTGTGGCCGTGAGGAGCACCTCTCTTCACACACCACTTCATTTTACACCTCCCCAAGTCACTCTCTAGCTCACCTTGTTTTTCTTGCTCTTCATTGCAACACTCCTGCTCAAATCCATCCCAAAAAGATTTTCTTTTGTTTGCATTTGCATTTTACACTCATGCTTTCAAGAGGAGAAAATTCGTTGAGAGTTTTGTTTTCCAAACATCGCTTCTTTTGGATTTTGTCTCGCCTTATTTTGTTCTTGCTTGTTGAACTCAAAAAGACATGAAGAGGTTGTTTGGAAAGAGGAAGGAGGCTGCAAGCTCAAGCCATGGTGCAGGTTCTAGTGCACGCCTCTCTTCCATGGGTACAAGCCCAAGGAGGAGAAGTGTGTGTGAGGACACTCCCATGGAAGAGGGAGGCAACCCGCACCAACTTCTTCATGACAACGACCTCAACATACGAAGCGAAGTTGAAGATCAAGCATGCAGGCTTCTCCAAGATCGTGAGTTCCACCACACCAAGGCTTACGATCCACATTTGATCTCCAAGATAGGTACGGACTCCGAATTTTTTTCGATTTGGCACGCAATTGGATTTGATGACTTTGCTCACATAGAGGAGAAAGGTTCACACCTTCTCACTATCCAATTCCTTTGCACGCTAAGAATAGGATTTGATGGTATTTCTTTTAGATTATTTCAAAAAGAATACAACATCCTATGGAAAGAATTAGGTAGCATCCTAGGCTTCCATAAACGGTGTTTGCTAGATTTAGACAATTTGCCTAAGTTTAACAAACAAAGTTTTTGGCATGAGCTAACTAGTGATGTCACATGTAGGGCTCCTAGGAATAGCCACATCCAAAACCCTACCTTACGCTTCATGCATAAATGGGTGGCTATGACTATGTTCCCTAGGGGAGATGTTAGGGTTGTGCGAGATGATGATTTGAAAATTTTGTTTGCCATGACTAAAAAGATAAAAGTTGCTCCAATCAAAGCCATGATGTGACAATGGTTAGATTACATTTCAAAATCAGGACCAATTGAATGCACTTCATTGATTACTCATATTGCTGATAGGGTAGGAGCACTTAAATACTCTAAATTTGAATATATTGAAACTAAAAGAGAATTAATTGATGAAGACTATTTAGTGCAAGGACATACCCTTAAGCATGATCAAGATGGGTCCTTGATATTTTACTATCCCAGCTTTGTCAATGAAATTCGGTTACCTAACCTGTATTTTCATTTGTACAAATGCCAGAGGCTAACCATTAATCTTCTTCCCCTTGAGGAAGCAAGAAGAAGTAGTGTCTCTGGCAGGGTAACAAGGAATTGTGCGAGGGCTGCAGCCACAGGCATGCCACCGATAATCTCTCCGGTCCATGAATACCAAGAGGAAGAGAACCCAACGGGTTATGAGCCCGGATGGACTCAACCTCCAACGTATGAGACTGGGGGATCATCTTGGCAAGAATGGCAAAGGGATCCACCCTTATCCTCTTCAAGCTCTAGCAGCTTGCCCCCAACATCCATGAGAGGACGTCATTCCTTTTCGTCCAGAAGTCATCATGACTATAGCCAAGGAATGACGGACCTCACTAGACGTATGGGAGAGCTTGAAGTGAGAACGGGTGACATCTACAACACACTCCAGGAGCATGTTCAAGGTACCCAGGATTGGCAACAACACATGGATGCTCAATTCACCAATTTCAACACGACGCTACAACAACAACAAGCCGATCTTACAGCGTACTTCCGTCATCAAGGGTTCAACCCTTATCACAGAGGTAGTTGAAGAACAAGCTTGGGGTAGGACCCCCACTTGAGGTAACATGTATCACATTCCTTGCATATTTATTTTCCATCCATCCATCATCCACCTTGCATTTTAAAAAAATTGGTTAGATTTGCTTTCATCAAATAAAGATGTGCGGTAAGAATGATTTAGAATTCACATAGATGAAATGATAAATAGTTGCTCTGTTTTATTTTCCTAAGTCTCTAGTTTACAACTTGCTACTATCCGAATATTGCTTTCATTGGTTTGAAATACTTTTACCTTAATTTGGAAGTCGTGGGTAGCAAAAGCTTAATCTAATTCTAGGTTGTTGCAAGACTAGAATTGGTAACAGGGCTGCTAGTCCTAGCTTGAAAGTAAAACTTAGATTTCTGAAGAAATTCTAAAAAGATTTAAGTTTCCCTCAATTGATTGGAATACCTACCAAAGCCATATGATGTTCATACATAGACAAAACCTTATACATATGCTATTTGCTTTCACATTGAGCCTAGTCAAACTAGTATAGACCTATGTGAGAAATCATTCAACTCTTTTTGAATTCAAGACTTCACTTGCACATGCTATACTTCTACACTAGAAGTAAGCAAAACGTCCATCATATCCACCATACCACAATAAAAAGAGGAACTCCATGTTATTCATGTTTAACACTCTCTTCAAAATTCATTGCAAAGAAAGGGAGTAGAAGACATGGCTACAAAAAAAACATGCTTACATCATAAGCATGAGAAAAAAAAGGAGAAAAGAAAAGTAGCCATGTTTCATCCCTGCAAAAGAAAGAGAGATTATACCAAAAAGGAGTTATCTCAAGTATCCACATCCACTTCCACTCCATCACACATGCACTAGTCTTGAATCAAAAAGTTTTGAATTGAATTCTCCTAAGGCTTACTCTTTTGACTTAGCAATATATGTGATGCAAATATGCCTACTTACTTTCCTTACCAAACTCCACATACAAGCCATATCCAATGAGTAGGAATAGTAGAGGCACAATACTTTGGTGAGGAAATATTTCCACTATCCACAAAGGAGTGACTGAGAGAATCAAATTGAGGTACTTAATATCTAAATTGAATTCTCCGGGATTTAAGTGGAACTTGATTTCTAGGCTATGTTTGCTCCATTTGCTATTCTACCTTTCAACTACCCATGAATATGAGAAAGCATAAGCCCCATGATAACTTAAGAGGGGTAGAGTATCATAGCCAATTTCTGCAATACTAGGTAGAGTCTCTTGTTGTGCATTAGATACTTTTGAAAATAAGACATTTTATCAACTCCTGATCATCAACCTAAAGTCTTGCCTTTGCTTGGGACGAGCAAAGGATAAGCTTGGGAGAGTTTGTTGACGGCTGTTATATACCAATTTCATCCGTCAATTTAACTCAATTATGTGAAGGATTTCTCATTTCTTGCACACATCACCTTTCTACCTAACCCAATTCCACTTGGACTTGGAGAAATATGTGTATGCAGCATTTTATGCAGGAAATGAGGAAATATAGAGGGACCAATCCTATAAAATATCATCCTAGCCAATCAGGCGACGACACGTGGCATCCCATGGATCAAATGGCCCACAAATAGAAGTATTCGAGGAGATCCAACAGTGTATCACCCATATACATCAATGGGACCCACCTGTCAACCACTTGGAGAAAGCACACGAGAATTGGTGCAATGACCAGATCGGCCGAACCAGGGGGTCGGCCGACCTGGTCTCTACACCAAACTCGGTCAGCCTCCACATGTTGGCTCCTCCCGGCTTCCTGGAGTCAATGGTGACTGATTCGCACGCTTTTGGTGGCGGGAACCGAGCTCAACACTAGTATAAATAGGACCCCCTACCCCTCACTTCAACACACACCACTTGAGCTTCATCTCTATTGTATACACTATCATCCATAGTCTTAAAGGAGTTAGGTTGTAGAGAGGAGAGTCTCTAGTCCCAAATCCAAATTGGGAAAGGAGTAAGGAGTCTCTCTCTTCCCAATCCTACATTGGGAAAGGTATGGCTCATGTATTCTTTCTTGTAATTGTGACTTTATGCATAATAAAGATAGTATCTTTAGTCTCTACTTATACATATACTTTGGCAAAGCGTTTCTTAGAACCTATAGACCCCCACTATGGTCTAGTTAATTATAACATAACTAGGTTAGTATGGATAATTATGCGGTGTATCAACATTGGTTCAATGATGATTCAATTCACTACCTTATGATGGATTGTGCCTAGGCTCTTAAGGTAATTACTTAATATGCTAGCATGGTGCTAGGATAGCTAAGTAGCATTGGATGTCTCGTAGACCCACGGATTGAAGAGGTAGGCAGTAGGGGTGACAACCCTATCTGTCCTTTGTAATCCTCCACGTTCGGCTATGCCACAGGCTCTTGGCGGGAGTCGCCCTAGTATTGCTAGGGGTAAGCCCGTGCCCGATGTGTTGAACCACATAGCATAAGTATTCACTATTGATCTAGCTTATGAATAATTAGTTTAGACTATGTATATGTACAATAGAGCATAGTAGGAGTACCTTCATAACTCTCAACCTTAACTAACCTCTAGGATCCTCTTATCCCCCTTAGACTTGAAAGCTTTTGTGTGTGTCACACTACCTCCACTATTATTTTATCCATCCTTACTAGATTCTTACCTAGACCTTTCTACCCTTTCCACTTGATGATTGTTATATCTCTACCCTGCCTTCCTTTCGGATCATATAAATGACACCCTTGGGAATACTCTTAAGGGGAAATGCTACAATGATACCTTCGTGCACATGCGGAATTCACTCTGTGATCCAATAGAACCGTTAACAAGCATTTCTAACACATTAGTTGGAAATGTCTAGTTAATGGTGCATGAGTAATACCAACAAGCATTTCTGGCACCATTGCTGGGGATGATTTGTTAGTATATCTTAGGAGCCGTCAACACTCCGCCATGTTGTTGGTCACCCTGAAGTCAAGGTGAACCATGTATTTGACCTTCTCCCCGGTCGGAGCAAGGAGAAAGATTCCAGCTCCGGCCCCCTGCTTCTGCACGGAGCCGTCGAACTAGAGAGTCCAGTGAGGCTCAATGAAGGCTGGAACCTTAGGTTCCGATTTCTGCTCACTGGGGCCCCCATGATTTGATGGAGAGGGGGTCCATTCCGCCACAAAGTCTGCCAATGCTTGACTCTTGATCGCTTGTCTTGGGACGAATTCAAGATCGAACTCAGCCAATTCCGCTGCCCACTTTGCAATGTTCCCAGTAGAGTTGGGGTTATGCAAGATTGCACGCAGTGGATAAGAGGTTAGCACTAAAATCTTGTGAGCTTGGATGTAGTGACGAAGCTTCCTAGAGGCAATAAGAACTACGTATAGCAGCTTATGCACCTCTAGGTACCGAGTTTTGGCGTCATGGAGTACTTCACTGATGAAGTATACTGGGTGCTGGACTGTCTAGACCCTCCCAGAGGGGCCCGGAGCTTCCTCCTCATCAGCCCGGACCCTCCCGGAGGGGTCTGGACCTTTTTCGGGGACTTCCCGGATCCTACTAGAGGAAACCGGGGCTTCTTCTGAAGTGACCCGGACCCTCCTAGAAGGGTCCGAATCTTCTTGTTCAGCAACAATAACTCTTTCATTTGAAGGAGGTTGATCCTCTGGCGTCTCACCTTGAGGATCCGGGTCTGGGGGCTGGGACCTAGATTCGCCTTCAGGTAGCTCCGAACCTTTCCGGAGGGGTCTGGATTCCTGAACTGGAGATGGTTTTGGTCCTTCCGCAACCAGGACCATGCTGATAACTTCGTCAGTTGCTGAAATGTAAAGCAGAAGTGGCTCACCAGGATTTGGAGCTACCAAAGTTGGTAGAGTGGTGAGGAGCTACTTCAGCTCTTGGAATGCCTTTTCTGCTTCTTCAGACCATTGGAATGGTCCATACTTCCTCAATAATTTGAAGAAGGGTAGCGCCCGTTCCGCCAGTCTTGAGATAAACCGGCTGAGGGCAGCTAGACACCCAGTCAGCTTCTGGACATCCTTGATGCAAACCGGTGGCCGCATGTCTTCAATAGCTTTAATCTTCGCTGGATTCGCCTCTATTCCTCGATGGTTCACCAAGAATCCAAGAAGCTTTCTGGAGCTAACCCCAAAGACACACTTGTCTGGGTTCAGCTTTGTGCGTGTGATTCGCAACTTGTCGAAGACAGCTTGCAAGGTGTCAAGAAAGACTCCTTGTTCTTGATCTTGACGACGATGTCATCGACGTACACTTCCAATACATCTCTGATGAGCTCTCCAAAATTTTTGTACATAGCTTGCACAAACGTTGAAGCGGCGTTTTTGAGACTGAATGGCATGGCAGTGTAACAGTATAACCCATCTACTGTGATGAAGGTAGTATGCTCTTCATCTTCCCTAGACATTCTGATTTGATGATACCCAGAATATGCGTCTATGAAACACAGTAATTCACACCCGGAGGTGGAATCCACTATCTGATCTATTCTAGGTAGTGGAAATGGATCCTTTGGGCATGCCTTATTCAATGTTGTGTAGTCGATACCCATCCGAAGCTTCCCACTGGCCTTAGGTACAATGACTAGGTTTGCCAGCCATTTTGGGTGGAATAGTTCCCGAATGAATCCAGCTTCAAACAACTTCTTCACTTCTTGACATATGAAGTTTTGTCGCTCTACTGATTGCTTCCGAGGATTCTGATGTACAGGTCGAGCGTCGGGATAAATCTTCAGATTGTGCTCAATCACCTCCCTAGGGATCCCAGGCATTTGTGACGGTTGCCAGGCAAACACGTCAATGTTAGCCCGAAGGAAAGTGATGAGCGCGAGTTCCTATTTGTCGTTCAGACCTCCCGATATATGGGTGGTCTGAGCAGCGTTGGAAAAAATTTGGACGACTTTGATGGGAATGTCGGTGTCGCCGCTTGGTTGCACGCGAGGTGCGGAGCTTGAGCCTCGATGACGAATGCTCGGGGGCTCCAAAGCTTGCTCCTTTTTGGATTCTTCCTCTTGTGCTGTAGCAAGCGCGTGGAGTTCTTCCAAAGCAGTAACTCTGGCGGTGCGATCTCCGCGGATCCGGAGAACGCCTGAGGGTGTTGGCATCTTCAACACCAAGCAGCCATAATGAGCAGCAGCCATGAATTTGTACAAAGCTGGCCTGCCCAAGATGGCGTTGAGTGGCAAGTTGACATGTTCCACGTCGAAGACCAACTTCTCAGTCCTGTAATTCTCTCGAGTTCCGAAGGTCACCGGGAGAGTAATGGCCCCCAGACCTACTCCTGAGAAAGGTCGGGAGGGGCGAAGATCCGAAGGTCAGCGCTGAAGCTTGACGAAGGCTTCAAAGCTTATGAGGTTCAACCCCGAACCTCCGTCCACCATTACGTGATGGAGTTGGATGTTATTGGTGGTTGGAGATACCCTCAATGGAAGCTGGCCAGCTCCAATCATGTTTCGAGGGCAGTCCGAAGCATCAAAGGTGATGGCAGTATCCATCCACTTCCGATGAGGCTCCGCCCTAGCAGTGGGAGCTACATAGGTCATGTCCCGCCGCATTGTCTTGAGGACACGGTGGGAAGTGATGTCCCACACACCTCCAAATATGGTGTTCATGGTCTTCCGATGCTCGTTGTCCGAGACGTCGGCGTCATCGTTAACGGAGGTGTAAATAGCCTTCAAGACCTTTTTGGGGTCATGAAAGCCTAACTTATCTTCAGCCGAAGCTTCATTCACTTTTTGTTTTCCTTCCCTTTGACAGAAAGGAGCTTCTTCCCGGTGCTTGTTGTAGCGCTCAGCAAGGTTCCGAACCTCTCGACAGTCTTCCAGGTTGTGGCTATCCGTCTTGTGTATGGGACACCACATCTTGGAGCTGCCATCGTATTCAGACGACGACCAAGGTCGTTTCTCAGGGCATGGCCCCCGGCCACCCGGAGCTGCGACAGCAACGGCAGTAGGTGTGCCGACTGACGGCTTCTTCTTGCCGTTGGACTTTTTCTTCTTCTTGCCACTCCCGGAGGTAGTGGCTTCACCCTTGGAGGATTTTTTGTTGTCCTCCGGAGGTGGTCAGGAGTGCATTTCACGACCCTCCGCAGCCTTGGCGCACTTGTCTACCAAGCTGAAGAGTTCCGTGACGCTGGTGACTTCCTTGGTCGCCAGCTTCTCCAGCATTTTCTTGTCTCAAACGCCCTGTCTAAATGCTACAATAACAGAAGTGCTTGAGATAGAAGGAATGATATTTCGTACCTGGGAGAACCTCTAGATGAAAGATCGCAAGGACTCTCCCCCTTTTTGCTTGACAGCAAAAAGATCCTATTCCGTGCCTTGTCGGGTGTATGAGCTCCCGAAATTGGCGGTGAACTGTTGGCACAACTCCACCCAACTATTGATGGAGTCAGGTGGTAGGCTCATGAACCAAGACCTGGCGGTCCCAGTCAAAGCCACAGGAAAATAATTGGCCATCATTGCCTTATTGCCCTCATCTGCAAGGATAGCGGTGGAGTAGATTTGAAGAAATTCAGCGGGGTTAATAGTCCCGTCAAATTTCTCCGGCAAGTGAGGCTGGAACTTCTGCGGCCATCTGACCATGCGTAGGTGCATGGCCAAGGCAGAACAGCCTCCTCCTACTCCCTCAGGAGCAGGACTGTCCCGAGCCTCTTGCCTCTCACGAGCACGCTCGATGTGGATGCGGTCGTCCTATTGCCGGTAACAACAATCGAGCTCCGCCCGGAGGTTGTGAGTCGAAAGCCTTGTTACCGTGTGAGTACATCGCACCCCGGAAGGCAGTGACGTCGCCTTTTGAGATGCAACACACCTCCTGTGCTACGAAGCTTGCGGACCAAGTCTACCTGACAAGGTCTGACGTTGCGATGGGGCCCGCCCCGAGGGGGGAGGACCTTGATTGCTGATGCCATCGGTTGCAGCTGCAACCAAATGATCGACATCAGATCTCCACTACTACATTGCACCCTGGGGTGCTCCTGGAGGCGATGGATGTTGGAGAAGAGCACGCGCGGCATTAAGCGCGTGTTCGGGGTTGTTGTTCGCCGAT
Source organism: Tuctoria greenei (assembly GCA_036927565.1). NCBI lineage: Eukaryota > Viridiplantae > Streptophyta > Magnoliopsida > Poales > Poaceae > Tuctoria > Tuctoria greenei. The sequence goes on from JAYESD010000002.1 coordinate 183,073,734, forward strand.
GTAGTGATCGACGCGGACGCCCCATCTCGCTGTCCGGGTTGATTCACCGGAGCGGACAGTGGCGGTGGTGGCATTACTCCTGCTGGGGCCACATCACTTGCTGGCTGCTGCATGTTGGAGGGATTGCCTCTAGCAGGTTGCTCAACATTGTTACCGTTGGATGATCCAGCGGCAGAATTCACCATCTTTGAATCTCAAGCGCCCCCCTACCTGGCGCGCCAACTGTCGGAGTCTGGTTCCAGCAATTCTCCTGGTACTACTGTTAGTAGCCCGCGGAGTTTCTTAGTTCGATTGGGGCACGCGGAGATTCAATACAAGATGGTGACTTGATACGAAGATTTACGTGGTTTGGGCCGCCTGAGCGTAATACCCTACTCCACGGGTGTGTGTTGTTGTTGTTGTATTCAGCGTATGAGCGCTAGTGTCAGAGTGAGGCTAAAAAAAGTCACCCTGTGTATCGCTCGGCCAGTCCTTTTATAGTTCAAGGGCTGACAATTACATCATTAGCCTGGCCCGACATGTGGCCCTGGCGGTTACTGATGCCTAATACGCAGTTAATGTGCTTAATTCCCCTTAATAGCGTGACAATGCCCTTTAATGGTGGAGTTACTGGTATTAAGGGTCATCTGATCGTGTGTAATTAAGATAGCATTAATGACACACAATCAGGTCTTGAAGCCTTTAATGTCCCTTGAAGGTCCGAGCCGTTGGAGGTCCACCAATCTGCCTACTGAGGTTGAAGGTCCAACGGTTGGACGTGTGGCAACTCCGGAGTTTACCATCTTGGACAAGTAGGTCTGGTGCCTTGGTACACGTGTCAGTACCGGAGCTTCCCTCTATTAGGGGTTAGGTCCGGGGGTGCCACACAGGTATCTAGTCCGGAGCATTCCCATGTAGGTATTGTAGCTCCGGTTTTATGATACACGTGGCGGCACTGGGACTAACCATATGAGGGAGGCAGGTCCGGTTATGAGTGACACGTGGGGCCTTCGGAGGTCTTCAACTCAGATAGGTGGAGTTCCTTTGCACTTTTTGCAGTTCCAAGGGGTATCCTATATGCAGGGTACCGACAGTAACCCTATACACAACATATCTCATTCAACTCACTACTTAGAAAATGGAGAGGAGAGATCGTGAAGAAGAGGAGGTGGAGGAAACATTAGAGCGGTGCGTGAGAACTACTTGGTTGGTGGTCCACAGTGGTATGAAGTAGCACTCAATGAGTTCCCGCTTTTAGGAAAAAGTGATTTTGGTGTGTTTCATCCTCTTCATCCATATTATAGTACCAAAGAATAGTGGCCTAAGTGTCATTGTGGCCTTGATTATGTTGTGCAAATGATGGATGGAAGAGAGGACAACGGTCTTTGATTCTTTCGCTGCCCTCTCGGAGGAGTAAGTTGAAATGTTGTTTTTTATAAGATCTAACATATTTTTTATATTCACTTTGCTTTTCTATTTATGTAGTGCTACTTCGATGAAGAAAATTGCGAATACACGCCATGGGTTGATCCACCGCCTATCAAGCCAACTGAAGATTACATCAAATATTTACAACATCGAAACCGAGAATTAGTGGCTGAAATAGCGGATTTGGAGTTATAAAAATTCGACAACATGAGTAGTTCTACCCTCATCACAAGCCAAATAATGATAGTTAAAAACTTTTAGGAATGTATATTTCCAATATATGCTTCCAATTTATGTTGTTGTACCTTTTATTTCAATAAAATTTATTTTCAATGCATGTACCCTTGTATCATATTTTCATATCTGTAGAAGTTACATTTATGATAAAAAGAAAAACAAATAATATAATTTATACTACTAAATCTTATATTTTTCGTCCATATTGAACACCAGTCGTCCAAAAGATGGACGAGCTATCCACAGTTTGGACGAGTCGTCCATACAAGGTGAACGACTCGTCTACAAGGTGGACGACTCGTACACAATGTGGACGATTACATGTCTCCATCGTATATATAAGAGCGACTTCGCATCGTCACCACAATCCCATCTCACAAACTCAGCCTACACTTTCATCACACTCATTCCGTACATCGTCTTACCATGGATGGACCTTACTCACCACCAAACAACAAAGAGAGAGTTGACATCCCCCAGGGATTACAACTGCCCGACACTGATTGTGGGTTTGTTAAAGATCTTAGCTTGGGGGACACTTATGGTTTGAGACTCTGGATGTGTAATAATTATGAGTATGATCCTTCTTATAGGACCTGTCCATTTTTTCCCAATGGTAGAACTCAGGTAAAATACTTACAACCCCGATTCATACCATTTCATATTTACATTTTCATTCTACTATTTATAATGACACATTTATAATCACGCAGTCTCCACCGCCTCTTTGCAAGTTCGCACAGTACGTCGACCACGAACAAACAGCAGAACAGATTGAGTACATGTATAGCACGCATAGATCTGCTATCAAGAACTTCCTCTATCAAATAAAGTGGGACGAAAGAGTGGAGAAGGACAGGAGAGAGAGTGAGCTGAATAGGAAGAGCAGCATCACAAGCGTCAAGAAGAGCGTCGTCGAGAGGAAGAAGAGTATCGTCGCAAGTGTCAAGAGGAGGAACGTATGGCACTGCAGGCAAGAGAGGCTGAGAGGGAGCGCATGCACTAAAGAGCACGTCATGCAAGGGAAGCCGGACCGGATGCATTCCGAAAGGGAAAATATCTCTGTTGCACTCAATAAAATCTACATGAAATATGGTCAGCTTTAATTTCAACTAAGGTGTGTTAGGAGTAGGTTGGTGCACATAGGTTAGATATTATTTAGTGCATCATACTCACACCATTTCTATCGAAAGTTTGTGCAACTCATTGCATGCAATCATAACAATGTACATTACCTTTACTTCCATAACAACATCTTCCAAATATGTTCTGAAGTATTTTTAAGTAACTATCGAAATTTGAATACGATAGAGGCAAAATTACTTAATTTGAACTATGTGATTCTAGTGCATGATTCAAATGCACATAACATTTCACTTCTTACACCAAATCTTATATAAGTCATTTTTTCAAAATAACAACAAAGTGTACTACATTTACTTCTATAAAAACATTTCAAAATTTGTCTCTAACTAATTTTAAATTGATGACAAAAACAGAAGAGAAGGAGGGAAAATTGCTAACCAGGGCAGCCGTCCACACCGTTCCACGGCAGGATGATGAGGCCCTGCCGCTCCACGGTGTGGACGGCTCCCTGCTGTCGTAACCCTGCCGTCCACACCGTGGACGGCTCCAGTGCCACGTGGCCCTGCCGTCCGCACCGTGGACAGTTTCTGTGTCACGTGGCCCTGTCATCCACAGTGTGGACGGCAGGGATGCTTAGTTTTGCGAAAAAATTCGGATAGTATTAATATTAAATAATAAAATAATAATGCTAAAACAAAAAAATTCTTGTCCTCCGCAGTTCAGGCTGCACGCGTGCATTGTAGGAATCCAAACTGCAAAAGCTAACGGAGCGAGGAACGAGGATCACAGAAAGTCAGGAACCACGATTCACGTAGTGCATAGCCAGGCGAGGGAAAAGCTATAATATTTTTTAAAAAATTAATACAGAAATTAAAAAATAGGGTGGCAATTCAAACAATTTAAAAATGGGCACATCGAGCTCCCAAGGGGTTCATCATCTAAATATCGCTCTTTAGAGGTCAATTAATCCATTTCAGCTATGACTCATTCATAATTCCTAGCTACAATACATGAATCATGCAACCAAAGGTGATTCATCACTTCAAAGGCTTTTGCAAGTTTCTCTTTTTGTAAAATTTGCAAGTATGCTTCTAGCAATCAATCTCTCTCCCATCGATATCAATATGTGGAATTGATATTTGGGAAACTACTAAGTCCTCCTTCGTGATTGGAAGCGGGGTGTGCGGCGATCGTAGATGCAAGAGTGAGAATCAGAAGAACGGGACAATTTTACCCATATTCGAACTATCGGGAGGCTAATTATCATACATCATGCCTGTCTAGATTAATTCAATTTGCGCTAAATGGGGACATGGGGTCCTCTTTTTGATCCTGAGACTTCCCTTTTATCATCCAAGAGAGCTCACGGGATGGAGCAGAAGGCTCTGCCTTCCTCGCGCAGTAGGTGTGCGCTCTTGAATCATTTGTACTTTAGTGTCATCAGTAGAGGGAGTTACTAGTCTTGTGTAGAAAGGATCCTAGTGTATCCTACTTCATTGGTGGAAATGACTCTTGTGGGTCTCTTGACATGACCTCTTGGTAAGGCAGGCATCCTGAGAGTCATTGTGCTTGTTTCGCCTGCACACATTTTTGCCATGTGGGTCCTGAGTCATGATGCACGGGTCGATTTGGTCGTCCACTCGTGCACGGTAGATGTGTGTTACTCCTTCCGTCCTATTGAAGCCCTCTATTTTAGTCAATGGAGCCGATAAACACATGGCTTCGACATGACTGGACTGGGATGAGAGATGGCTCATGGAGGCTACCCCCCATCCCGTGAGAGTCGTGCAAGTGATAGCTGCAGGGTGCGAGATTTCAACCCGTAAACAACGTAGGTTAATAACAGAGTGGAAGAACTTCTTGTACATGTCACATGTTGTTGTTTTATCATTCAAAGGCTTAGTTAGAGGTAGGAAATGGGAGACTCCCATTCCAATTGCACCGGCAGGAGCCCACAACCCCAATCGTTTCCCATGGAAATGGAGGCATCGTTTGGGGCCATTTCGGCATCGTTACCCTTCCATGGGGGGGGGGTGGTGGTGGTTGCGAGTTAGTAGTTTCCCGAGGATTCAAAAAGCGCGACAAGGGTTCAATTTCATGGAGAGACACGTCGTCCCGTGACCCATCAAGAGTCTGTTCACCATGGCTCTCAATATCTTAATAGTTGTGCCCGCCCTTATCCTGGACGATATATCATCACACTAGAGGTGATGATTCCCAATCTTAAAACGGGCGAGAGAGACATGTGACATCAGTGCTCATCTTGTGACTTCGTTCTTTATTCATACCTCTTCTCACCCCCCTGCAACACAAAGTTAGAAGAATGGACACTCATACTTTCAGGTTGTGTCGTAATCATTCACTGTTAGATAGGAAGTCTTCACACATGTGCTTCACAAGGCGTCTCCAAGAGAGTGCCACCTTGGAGCAAGGGGGCACACCCCAAAATTTGGTATTCACTAGTCGCTGGTCTTCTCATTGAAGATGCGTGGTCAAGTGCCTCACCACCATGGATCTTTTGCTCCATCATCTCCTTGCCGAGTTGAGGGAAAATAAAGTCGGACAACAAAGTGTTGGTGATGTGCCCAAGAAGCAATCATAACAATTCGGTTTAAGGCCTATTGAATATTTGATCCATAAGCAATTAGGGTACTAATGGGCCTGTGACCTAAAAGCCCATTAGTACGCATATAAATATGAGGGGTAGGGTTAGGGGCTAATGATCCCACCACGTGACAGCCCTAGCCGCCACCCCTCGAAGGCCTCACGCCGAGACCCTTGCCGCGCGCGGTGCTAGCACACCAGCGCACGGCATTCCTCTCCGTACGTGTGGACTCCGTGGAGGCGCTGCTGCTACTGCTGCGCTGATCGGCTACAACGATCATGATCATCTACCTGCTGCCGTGACGAGGACGAGGAGACGAACAAGATCGTCTACTTCCCCTACACCGATGCGCATCTACGTTCCGCTGCGCTGCGCATCTAGTGGTAACAATCCATGGCCTCTGTACTCGCATGTTTCCTGGGTGATGCGGTAAAGTTGCTAGAGTAGCGTACCGCCGATTTCATAACAGCGGCATCAGAGCCGACTTGCATAGTTTTTGTTCTGGATCTTCTTAGTAGATGGGATCTACTACAGACATGTTCATACGCTGAATTTTTCGCACGGTTTTTGGGGTTTGGAATTGGTTAGAGTAGATTGCGATCGTATATGACTAAAGGGTCAGTTCGTGCTCCTTCGCTGCGGTGTGTGCAACCTGTCCCTACTGGCTGGAATCACCACCGGGACTAATCGCGTACATAGCTAACAGATTGAGCCAATAGACCACGGTCATGAGTCGCGATCTACTCATGAATAACCGGTCACATTGAAAATTGAGGCATTCTGAATGGCTCGGGTTTGGGTTGATTTGATCAATCCGATGAGATTTTCATAGTGATTTCATAGATGCGATCTATGTAATTCTGTTTGGTGTTCAGGGCACTGCCCTGAAACCCGCGGGGGGCGGCTCCCCCCTCATCCCCCCGCCTGCTAACCGGCTAGCGGGACCGCCGCTTTGCTGTCTGCTATAGCGATTACATAATATCGTTTTGCGCTAGAAACCGTTCTACGCTTAACTCATTTTTGCAGGGAATGATGTGAATGGTATGGCCTAATGTGATGTGATAATCTGTGTGTAATATTCGTGCGGCCTGCGTGCTGCAAAATTAACACAACCGGTTGAGGTTGTCACACAATTGTATAACGACCTGCGTGTCGACCTGTGATGCTTGATCTCTCATGTAATTTATTTTGTAGCTATTAGTTGTATTAGCTTCTTTTATGATCATGGAGATGTCTTCAAGCATCGTGGAGATGGAGATCACCACAAGAAGGGAGGCATGGCAACTCAGATCATGATGGAGACCATTATGATTCCAAAGGCCATACTACTCACAATGTGATATGATCATATGCCTGTGATGCTTATTACTATTCTTTCATACTTTTCATATGGTGGATGTTTTGTCATGATAGAATAGCTTCCCTCACAAAAGTTGAGCATTTGATGCCATTTACCAATAGCTGCACCTATGTTATTTTGATTGTTGTGTGGTAGGTTTGCCAAAGCAAAGTACCATCATCTATCATAATTCATAGGGTGAATGTTGGACATTCACATGCATAGTGTTGGTTTACTCAACAAAGCTATCAAAACAGTTTTGGGCTTTATGGCATAGAGTTGGGAGTCGGGGCATTGGATGTCACCCAACAAAGAAGAGTCATATAGAGATATGATTAACAATTGTTGTTTACCTATGTCACTAATTTCCTAGCAGTGAAGCCAAAGCTCACTAGGAATTAGTGAATATGGATCTTGAACCACTATATGTCGTTAGAGGGAAGATGATGATCATATAGTGGTGATATCTTTTATGTTAATAGAAGATTGGTACATAACATAGTGCTAAACCTTGCATATTTATTTTCTATTGTAGATAATGTCTGCTAGTAACAATTCTGGTTTCAATTTGCGATATGTGCTTCAAAAAGAAAAGCTCAATGGAGCTAACTTTGTCGATTGGTACCGCAACCTGAGAATCGTTCTTAGGCAAGAGAAAACCGAGTACGTTCTTCTGCAGCCTTACGCTGATGACCTCCCAACTGATGCAACTAATGCAACACGTAGAGCTTAGACGAAGCACTGTGATGATGCGCTTAATGTAAGCTGCCTCATGCTCGCCACTATGTCACCTGATCTGCAAAAATAGTATGAGCATACATATGCTTATTCTATGATTGAGGGACTGCGTGGAATGTTTGAGAATCAGGCAAGGGCTGAGAGATACTATATCTCAATGTCCTTGTTCTCATGCAAGCTGGCAGAGGGTAGCCCGGTCAGCCCTGATGTAATCAAGATGATTGGTTACATTGAAACTTTGGGCAAACTTGGTTCTGAACTCAAGGATGATCTGGCTATTGGCGTTGTTCTCCAGTCGCTCCCACCGAGCTACAAGCCATTCATATTGAATTTTCAAATGAATGGCATGGAGAAAACTTTGGCTGAATTGCATGGGATGCTTAAAATAGCCAAAGAAAGCATTAAGAAAAATGCCACTCATGTGATGATGGTGCAAAAGGAGAATAAAAGAGGAAGCGTGTGACGCATCCTAAAGGTAAAGGCAAGGGAAAGGTTCCCGATGAGCCTTCAAGCTCAAAGTCTAAACCAAAGGGCAAATCTGGCCCTTCTCCTGATGATGAATGCTTTCACTGTCATGGTAAGGGACACTGGTCTAGGAACTGCAAGAAGTACTTGGAGGATATGAAGAAGAAGAAGGGAAGTGAGACTTCCACTTCAGGTATAAATGTTATAGAAATTAACATTACATTATCTTCTAGTGAATCATGGGTATTTGATACCGGGTCAATGATTCACACTTGCAAATCGTTGCATGGTCTAAGTGAGACTAGAAGATTTGCAAAAGGCGAGTTGGATGTGTCGGCAATAGAGCAAAGGTTGCAGTCATAGCTGTCGGAACTTACCACTTGTCATTACCCTCAGGATTAGTTTTGGAATTGAATAATTGTTATTGCATTCCTACTTTGAGCAAGAACATTATCTCTTATTCGTGTTTAGAAGAAGTTGATGGTTATGAGATTGTAATAAAGAACAAATGTTGTTCTATTTATTACAATAATATTTTTTATGCTCAATGTCCATTGGTGAATGGATTATATGTTATTGATCTTGAGGATAAAACTGTCTGTAACATTAATACCAAAAGGGCTCGACGAAATGATCTAAATCCCACTTTTATTTGGCATTGTCGCTTAGGTCATATAAATGAGAAAAGCATTGAAAAACTCCATAAAGATGGATTACTAAGCTCATTTGATTTTGAATCACTTAACACATGCGAATCTTGTTTGCTTGGGAAGATGACCAAAGCACCCTTCACTGCTCAAAGTGAGAGGGCGACTGATTTGTTGGGACTTATACATACAGATATATGTGGACCAATGAGTTCAATTGCCAGAGGTGGTTTTCAGTACTTCATCACATTTACCGATGACTTTAGTAGATATGGTTATGTCTACATAATGAGGCACAAGTCTGAATCCTTTGAAAAGTTCAAAGAATTTCAGAATGAAGTACAGAATCAATTGGGCAAGACAATAAAACTTCTACGATCTGATCGTGGGGGTGAATATTTGATCCATGAATTTTATGATCATTTAAAACAATGTAGAATTGTTCCACAGTTGACTCCACCTGGAACGCCTCAATGGAATGGGGTGTCCGAGCGAAGGAACCGAACCTTGTTGGACATGGTTAGGTTGATGATGAGCCAAACAGATCTTCCACTATCCTTTTGGGGTTATGCCCTTGAAACTGCTGCGTTTACACTAAACAGAGTCCCAACTAAGTCTGTTGAGAAGACACCATATGAGATATGGACTGGGAAACGTCCCGGATTGTCTTTCCTCAAAGTTTGGGGATGTGATGTTTATGTCAAATGTTTGACGTCAGACAAACTCACTCAAAAATCAGACAAATGCTTCTTTGTGGGATATCCTAGGAAACCAAAGGATATTATTTTTATAATAAAACAGAGGGTAAAATGTTTACCGCTCGCAATGGTGTCTTCTTGGAGAAAGAGATTCTCTCAAAAGGAGTTAGTGGGAGCAAGGTGCATCTTGAATAAATTCAAGAAATACCTGAAAATGTTTCAACACTCACTAATCCTATACAGGATGTACAAGATGTTGTGCAACCAGTTGAAGAAACACCAGCCCCACGAAGGTCTACAAGGGCACGTCGTGCAACTGAAAAGTTAACGCTTCTAACCACGGAGCAGCATGACATGGTATTATTGGATAATAATGAGCCTACGACCTACGTAGAAGCAATGGAGGGACCCGACTCTGAAAAATGGCTTGGAGCCATGGAATCCGAAATTGAATCCATGCATGAAAATCAAGTTCGGAATTTGGTTGATCCAATCGAAGGTGTGAGACCTATCGATTGTAAATGGATTTTCAAGAAAAAGACTGATATGGATGGAAATGTTCACATCTATAAAGCGCGATTGGTGGCGAAAGGTTTCAAACAAATTCAAGGTGTTGATTATGATGAAACTTTCTCACCCGTTGCAATGCTTAAGTCTGTTCGGATTCTTCTAGCAATTGCTGCATATTTTGATTATGAAATATGGCAGATGGATGTCGAAACAGCCTTTCTTAATGGAAGTCTGACTGAGGATGCGTACATGACACAACCTGAGGGTTTTGTCGATCCTAAAAATGCTAGTAAAATATGCAAGCTTCAAAAGTCCATCTATGGACTGAAGCAAGCATCTCGGAGTTGGAATCTGTGTTTTGATGAAGTAATCAAAGGGTATGGTTTCATCAAGTACGTAGAAGAACCTTGTATTTACAAGAAGTTTAGTGGGAGCGCACATGTATTTCTGGTCCTATATGTAGATGACATATTATTGATCTGAAATGACATTCCAATGCTTGATGATGTTAAATCCTCATTAAGAAAAAGTTTCTCAATGATTGATTTAGGAGAGGCAGCGTATATTTTGGGCATAAAGATCTATAGAGATAGATCTAAAAGGCTAATTGGATTAAGCCAAAATACATATATTGACAAGATATTGAATCGGTTCAATATGCAAGATTCCAAGAAAGGTTTCTTGCCAATGTCACATGGCATTACTCTAAGCAAGAGTCAGTGTCCTTTGACACCTGATGAGCAAAAGAGGATGAGAGTGATTCCTTATGCTTCGGCTATTGGATCCATCATGTATGCCATGCTATGTACACGCCCAGATGTATCTTATGCTCTAAGTATCACAAGCAGGTATCAATCAGATTATGGTGAGGCTCATTGGACCATTGTCAAAAACATCCTTAAGTACTTGAGAAGAACTAAGGATGCGTTCTTAGTGTTTGGAGGTGAAGAAGAGCTCACTATAAAAGGTTACACCGATGCCAGCTTCCAAACTGATAAGGATGATTCTGGATCGCAATCCGGATTTGTGTCCTGCCTCAATGGAGGGGCAGTGAGCTGGAAAAGTTCCAAGCAAGATATAGTAGCAGATTCAACCACAGAGGCGGAGTATATTGCAGCTTCTGAAGCTGCAAAGGAAGCTGTTTGGATCAGAAAATTTGTTTCTGAGTTGGGTGTTGTTCCTAGCGCGTCCAGTCCTGTGGATCTCTACTGTGACAATAGTGGAGCCATCGCACAGGCAAAGGAGCCTAGATCACACAAACGATCCAAACACATACTACGATGCTATCACCTCATTCGAGAGATCATCGACCGAGGTGATGTGAAGATATGTAAGGTGCACACGGATTTGAATGTTGCAGATCCGTTGACAAAGCCTCTTCCACAATCAAAGCATGAGGCGCACATGAGATCTATGGGTATTAGATACTTACATTAGTGATCATAGTGTGTAGTGGGAGACTTATGTCACAGCTGTGTTTATGTACTATTAAATAGATTGTTATATGAGTAATCATTATTGACATTGATCATCAAGTATGTGACTTGTTCGTGAAACTCTTTGTTAAATGTAATGTTACTCTAGATGATCCCTAGTCTATATCATTATATGAGATAATGATTGCATACAGACTAGCACATGTATTAATTGATGATCACGTTTCACGGATCATAGATATGGAGATATCGAATTAATAATGTGAACACATGTTAGTGAACATGGTGTTGGATTGACCCACTCCAAGACACTGCTGGGATTGTTATTTCCATATGTGCCATCAGTTGGTCTTAAGTGATACACCTGCCTGATCCTTAGACCTAAGATCGCCATTGTTTCTCACTATGCGTAGTTGTGTACTTTGAGACTACCAAACGCTACTCCGTAACTGGGTAGTCATAAAAGTAGTCTTCGGGTATATAATGAAACATAGAATGGGATGTGCGCGGATCAAGATGGGATTTGCCCCTCCTTAATAACAGGAGAGATATCTCTGGGCTCCTCGAGATAGTTGGATTTGAAGGTGCATGGCAATGCCAAGGTGATTAAAGGTTAATCATAGTGACTAAAAAGTTAGTCACGGAATGAATCCACTATTTGATGGAGTGAATGGTCGAGCTATCAAAAGGATGGCACGCATCTCGCCTTGAGCTTGACTGGTATCGTGAGGCAAAGGGATTAGCATGTTGAATGTATCTAGGTTCGACCGATATGATCTTTATGTACATTCGGGAGTCAGTATGTCTTGCTAGGTACCTCTACTGACTTGTGGTTGGAAATGGTTTCCATTCACAACCGACTGCACATGAACCTAACGGGTCACACACTTAAGGAGTTGGAATATCGAAAATCTTGGCTAGATGATTGTCTCTACTGCAAGTGGGAGATTGTTGGTGATGTGCCCAAGAGGCAATCATAACAATTCAGTTTAAGGCCTATTGGATATTTGATCCATAAGCAATTAGGGTACTAATGGGCCTGTGACCTAAAAGCCCATTAGTACGCCTATAAATATTAGGGGTAGGGTTAGGGGCTAATGATCCCACCACGTGACAGCCCTAGCCGCCGCCCCTCGAATGCCTCACACCGAGACTCTTGCCGCGCACGCGGTGCTAGCACAGCAGCGCACGGCGTTCCTCTCCGTACGTATGGACTCCGTGGAGGCGCTGCTGCTACTGCTGCGCTGATCGGCTACGACGATCGTGATCGTCTACCTGCTACCGTGATGAGGACGAGGAGACGAACAAGATCGTCTACTTCCCCTACACCGACGCGCATCTACATTCCGCTGCGCTGCGCATCTAGTGGTAACGATCCATGACCGCTGTACTCGCATGTTTCCTGGGTGATGCGGTAGAGTTGCTAGAGTAGCGTACCGCTGATTTCCTAACACGAAGGACTTCTCATCTACCGGAAGCTAAATATTTTCGAGTAGTTTCCCCTCTGCAAATCCATCTGGCTCTTCCAAGGAGTCATTATCTGCGGTCTTGGTCCTTGCAGCTAGTTTTCGACACAAAGAGAGGTGCATCCACACTGGGGAAGATGTGCATATGCCCAATTATATCCACGATAGCAGAAACCCTTGAGGACTATAACATAAGGCCCTTCAAATCGCCCTGCAACAGAAAGCTTTGGTAATGGAAAGAAGCCATTGATATGCCCTTAGTGTTGAGCAGCCTTGAGTGACTTTTTCTTGTATCAAGTTGTCGAAACTCCTTTCCTGCGACGTGATGGCCTGTGTTTGAAAGTGTCACGAGGATGGCATTGAGATTTTGCAAGTGACCACGTCACTTTGTAATTCAACTAGGGCTGGATGCAACTTGCAAAAGTTAAGATGTGACCTTTGTTAGTGCCAAGCTAATGAATACCCCTCTTAACATGGCGCCCTGCGCCAGAAGACCTTGAGAAATGTGGGTGTTGGTTGTTTGTTCCATGTAAGAAAGAAACGAAGGGTACCATAGATCCTCCGTATAGGTACCTACCCATGACGTGACCTGAGTCGTGAGTCATCGTAGGGACTTTGCTTGTAGATCCCACAAGGAGCTCTTCTCGTGGTATGCCCAACGAATAGAGAGAATGGTGGGGATGACGTTGGATCTAGGTGAGATCCGTTCCCATGAGGGCCAGGAATCATCATGAGGGCATCTTGATACAGGGTTTACGAAGGGTCGCAAGTGTATCGAGCATTCAATCAACGGACGTTGATAGATCCAAATGGATCTCAACTCTTGGCCTACCCAAACGTAAGGGTTAGCCCATAGGAATTGTATTTGTAGGATCAAAGAGCACATGAAAATCTACCAGAGGGGGGTGAATGGCATATTAAAAAACTTTTGTACGGAAGACTCAAAAACCCCTCAACAAAAAAATAATCTGATGATGAAAATTGTGCACGCGACTCTTTTCAATGCGTTCAATAGTTACGAAACATCAGATATTTTAGAGGATCAAGTAACAAAGACAATGCAATAAAAATCACATGAAAACATTGATTAAAACTCGAGTTATGGCTAAAAGACTGAGCAAAGGTCAATCTTTGATACTCGAACAAAAAAAAGACCCTTAAAATCGTAACTCTAATTACCATGAAATTTTCATAGATGATACAACATTGAGTTTTGAAGTTAACACAAAAGATCATGACAATCGGGTCAATAAAACGTGACTTAGGACCAAAACATCAAAGCAACATCACGCATCGCAGAAACTCAACGAGAAAAGCTTGAAGCAAACAAGTCGGACGAACAGGACTCAAAAGCTTCTCACAAACACATATTTTTATTCATAAAAACACAAGAGAGACAGTTGATTATCATTCTCTCCATGAAGTCTTGTCCCTTTGCCTATCTAACCAGCCCTCAGGCAACTCCAAACTAACTAGGACTCCTAATCCTACTTGGATTCAATCGAAACTTTCCATAACTGCTTAGAATTTTTCCATGGACTTCTAAACACCTTAGGAATGTCTCAAACATTTATAAAAGACGCAACTTCATGACTCATATGAAATCCTATCATAAACAGTTCAAGATCTTCCATAAACATATCATAACCGCCTCAGCTTCGGTCTGAGCGCGTGAACTAACTGGTTAGACCTTTTCTGCCATGTCTTTTCATCCATAACTCTTCACTACATCTTGTAACAATGTTGCTATGTCAATGCACCCCTTTTCACATGTGCAAACACTTTCCATAACATCCACGATATCTTCATGTACATTGTTCTTGACTCAAAAATGTTGTGTGACCTCCTGGATCGCCTCAACCAGAATTCTTGCCAAACTTGGTTGTTTAACCTCATATTATCCCTAAGATTAGTTAAAGGATCACCATCATCAACCATATCTTTACCTCAAGGAACACCTGTACATGAGAAAACAAGCAATATTTTTGGGCCCAAGTCCTCAACTTGACTCTCGTTAATTCGATAACCACAACACCTTATGTGAGCATCTCACATAAGCATGTTGCACAACTTAACAAAATATTTACCACCACAACCACCAAAACACATCAAAACTCAGTCTAAAAATACTAAACAAACTTTCTCATATATCAAAGGCAGGCTTAAAAACATTCCAAGTGAAAAAACAGAACTGCTGCACATTTATTTTATCTTTGTTGAGATCGAACAGTTCTACATGCAGCTCCGCAGCAGAAAATAAAAAGATTGGCAGTCCAAACCGTACTTCTCAGTACAACAAGATAAGTTCGAACAGTCTAAAACACTTGCTGCAGGTAAGCTCAAAACTTCACATGTAAACTCTCACTTTTAACATATTTGTCAATGTATTCAGCACACATAGATCTCACAATTTCCTCCTTGATGAGTGAATTTGCAACACCACCTAGAGTCGGACATTGGCTCATTCATTCATGAAAAGTTTTGACAAAAATTAAATTTCTCCCCTTTCCAAAACCAAATGAGAAAGAAACACCCCTCTTTAAAAATTCTCCCCCTAAGAATAAAACTCTCCCTGAGAAAAAAAATGTGTAAAACACTTGTGAATGTGCAATGTGTGACCATATTTCTTCTATTTCTTCCCCTTTGACAACATATTCAACAAGTTTCAAAAGAGAGATTTTGATCTGTTATGAGCATAATATTACATATACATATAGAATAAAGCTCATCCAAGTCATACTATCAAGTAACTTACACTACCACATCAATTAAATACATAAATTAGTGTAAGCCATGTTAGAGATCAAATGTAATTCTATTTAAGCAAGATATGATCTCACTCATTCAACTATCTCAAACTTGAAAGCATGACACTTATTGTGTATTTTTCTTATCTTTCATAGCAAAAATAAAAATTATATGAATTTTGCAAGAGATTATATGCATCATGAACTTTATTCTAATCAACCAAGCCAAGTTTATCTCTTTTGACAATCACAAACTTAAGGTTATGGTTTTGGTCATATATAACTTTTTACAAGTTCATATCTAAGTGCAATGATAAGCAATCTAAAAAGAAGAACTGTGATGCATGCATACTCTCTTGATCTTTTCCTTATTTTTACTTGATAATAAAAGCTTAACATGTTGGTTTATTAATTTTAATGATTGAAAGCACTTATGGACATATAACAAGTTCAAAATAGCAAGAAAGTTCAATCATGAACAAATTTAGTGTAAGTAATTATTCTATTTACTAGTCATGAATAAAACTATATAATGTATAAAAATGAGTAATGTAGCAAGGAACTTTCAGCATGTACAAGGAATCACAAAGTCATATACGTATGAAACACTATGGTCATATAACTTTTAATTTCAAACACACATAGACTTTTCAAGTTGCAAAACTCTCCGTCAATTTAAGTCATGAGGATGCGTAACCCCTATTTCACTATGAATGAAAGAAAAATGACTAGATCAGAAGGTATTGTTAAAATATTAGCCAATTATTGTTCGATATCTACATGGCGAATCACAATATTTCCTTTTTCAACATTATCATGAAGAAAATGATACCTAATGTCAGTGTGCTTAATTCTAGAGTGTTGCATGAGGTTTTAAGCAAGTAAATAGCACTAGTTTTGTCACCAAACAGTGGTACACTATCTAGATAAACCTCATAGTCATTAAGTGTTTGAACAATCCAAATAATTTGTGAGCATGCGCTAGCAGCTTTTACATATTCAGATTCGATCATGAATTGTGCAAGTGAACTTTGTTTTCTAGAGGAACAAGCAACAAGTAAGTTACCAAGAAAATGCATCCGAATTACTTTTCCTATGAATCCTACAACCCAAAAAATCAGCATCCGGAAAAGCTTTCAAAGAAACTATTGAGGAAGAAGGAAGAAAATTCCAAATTCTTGAGTTACATGTCAGTACCTTAGTATCCTTTTGACGGCTTGATGATGTGATACACGTGGGGAAGCTTGAAATCATGCACAAAGACGTACTCTAAACTTTATGTCCAGTCTTGACATCGTGAGGTACAAAAGTGACCTTATCATGCTTCTATATTCTTTTTGATCTACGAGTTCACCTTCTTCATCTTCAAGTGTTGTTGTTGGTCTCATTGGTGTTCGAATAGGCTTGCTGTTTTCCAGAAGCACATTAGGAGGTCTTCAGTATACTTCATTTGATGTACAAAGGTTCCCTCCTTGGTTTGCTTGATTTGCAGCCTCAAAAAGTATGTGAATTCTCCCATCATGGTCATCTAAAATTTTGAACTCATCATAGCTGAAACTTGGATAGAAGATCATGAGAAGCACAACCAAAGATAATATCATCATCATACACTTGATAAATAGTTAGTCATTGTCATGCCTAAGTACAAAATGAGTTTTATCTACCTTTCCCATGGTAAACCCCTTTTCAAGTAAGAATGTTTTCAACCTATAATACCATGCTCTAGGGGCTTGTTTGAAACAATACAAGAATTTGGACATTCTAAACATGATTAGAAAATTTTGAATTTTTAAAATCTAGTGGTTGCTTGACATAAACCTACTCATCAATGTAACCATTAAGAAAAAGCACTTTTAATATCCATTTGATATAATATGAAACCTTTAGATGCAACAAATGTAGATAAAAATTTTATGGCTTCAAATCTAGCAATAGAAGCAAAAGTTTCATCAAAATGTAGACCATATATTGTATGAAACATTGATCAACCAACCTAGCTTTGTTTTCGTCGGCATTTCAGAAACCGACTAGTACATTTGTATTGAATCACGTTTGTCTTCATATGGCTAGCTGTGAAAGACAAGATATTTATCCTGGTTCAAGCAAAAAAGGCCCTACGTCTTGAGGTAGTCTATCCGTGATCTTTGTTTGCTCAAAAGGCGAGAGAACATATTACAAGCAAGCCTTGCTTGAGTATATGAACTTTAAAAAAGTAAAAACTTATATGAAAGTAATGCATAAAGAAAAGTGCGTAAGTAAATGCATAGGTAACGTGAATACAGAGTGAATTCGCCCCCTCACGGAAGGCCTTGGGGGTCCTTTTATAGGGGGTGAGGCAGCCCTATCTAACTGACATTCCTCATAGTGGGGCCAGATTTACAGTGTTTGTTTTAGGCATCCGACCCGTCTGGGGTGCTTAAGCTTCATTCTTGACTTGTTCTTGGTCTCCAAGGCACTGTCTTGTGTGTGAGGTAATCATCCCTCTGATGATGGATGGCAAGCTTATCCTGCAACAAATCACATTACGGGTTCATCCTTCTAGCGAAGTTACCGCACTCACCGTCCATCATAAATGCCCCCAACTTCTAGACTCTCCCAGGCACGAGCTCAGGAGGAACCGTTCGCTCAACCTCTTAGGTCGGGAATTGGGCAAGTTGGATACCCCGATCTCGGCAGGCCGGGGTGTTTAGTACCCCAGGTACAAAACTTCGTTAGTAGCCCTGGAGCCTTCGGTCGAGTCTTCGTGGAGTTGGTCATAGGTTGAACTTGCACTCACGTCAGGGACCCTAATAAACAAGGGTTCAACAAATGTGTTAGTATCGATTTGATTACATGCCTGACCACTAGTGGCCCAAACTACTTTTGATTGGGCGTAGGCGCTCAGTTGTCCTTAGCACGGATTGTGTGGCAGACCTTGAGTCTTTTACGAGGCTAGGTTGTTAGCCGCAAATTCGTTTGTGCCCCATCGATGAGTCGTCCGTTGGCTTGGAGGGGTAAGCAAACCAAAAAGCTCCAGGAGTAGGCTCTAAATTCCTTACTCGGTGAGTTATCTAATGGGAAATCCAGGTGAAACCCGATCGAGCTAGTTTGTTTGGGGCGACCAGAACATGTCCATCGATGTTCGTTAGTGATGGCAGCACATCTTGGCACGAATGCCCATGTTTTATAAATCTGCCTGGGGACATTTACATAGTTCTCGGGTCCACCGAGAGACCTGAGTGGCTAGGAGCCAACCCATGACTGGGATACTAAGGAGCCGCAGAGCTAAGACTTGGACAAGGATAGTCGGAGATGTCAGGGGAGCAGCATCCCGGGTATGCCCAACCATTGGCCACCTTAAATCATCCATCCCTCACTCTTGTTTGTTCAGGGCAGCAACACTAGGACCTGTTGGACAGGTGGGCTCCCTGAACTTATACGTGGCCTCAAAAGTGAGCCGAAAACTTACCTACTTATCTGGGCCCACTTGTGTGTAAGCAGCGTGGCCCACGAGCACAAAGGGGATATGTGGGGAGGCCACATGACTTGGACTCGTTGCTGGTTACGAGGAGGCAGCCACCGAGCATAATCTAGAATATGCTAGTATCCGAAGATTTCGAGTACATGAAATCTTCGAAGCGGCGCCTGTTACGAGGGGACAAGGAGCGCGTGGCACATGCTCTGTGCGTGTCTGACGGGACAAGGTGCCACAAAACAAGTGTCCACTGCACGAACGTATCCTTGCACACACATCCATAACCTCCCCACCGAGCACTATAAAAGGCATTGGCGTATATGATAGCCTCCCCCTCCTTACCCACCGTCTCTCGATCTCCTTACGCCCATTCCTCACCTCCTACAAAACTAAGAAGAGTGAATCGTTAGGTAAGACAAAGAGTTTTAGGATAATCGTGCTGTAAAGAGGGCCGACACAAATCTATAGGATGGTTCATCACTGTCTGCATCTCCTGTTGGTGAAGCTCTGGTTGTGGTCGTTGGTGTTCTCATTGCAACCTAGCATCAAGAGAGGGAACCCGCCTGGGGGCTGAGGACTTATCGACCCTCGCCATTCCACCAGGTTAGGGGTTTCTTCTGGACTGTTCATCCTTCGCCGTGTTTTTTCTTTCTGTGACCCTTTCTTCTGTCTTAGGGACTATCGACCTGGCGTGATGGTTCTGGCGAGGGGGTTGAGACTGGCGATCCGTCCGTCAGGATAGGTACCTCCGAGTGTGGCGATGTCCCCGTCTGGGCAGGAGCGGGTGTCGTCGTCCTTGATGGTTGCTTCTGTAGCGGCAGACCTGCCGCTTCTTCTTCCATCCACCAGGACCGCCTCGGTGGTGCGTGTCATCCCAAGGATCAGTGATGTCGCCCCGGCAGACCTTTCCGACTTGCCACTCGCTGATGAGTCAGTTACGTGAGCGGTGACTCCTTCGAGGTCACTGGGACTTTTGGAGGCGGGTGCCGGTGGTGTCGCCTTGTCATCCCGACTCTGATGTCTGATGAGGCCGAAGCTCCAAGCGTTGGGGATGGCGGCAGTCCTCGAGCTCCGCTCTTGCGGATCGGGATGCCTCCGAGCAGGGTGGAGCTAAGATGCTCATCCTGTGGGAGAGCGTTCACGAGGAGGCTACGTTCATCTACTACCAACATACCGGTGTGAGGGCGAACTTCAAGGAAGGGTGCGATGGGGTCCTCGAAGTGCCCCACGGGCTGGGGGTCGCAACCTCTACCAGCCAGGTGATTTTCTTTGATTTTTGTTAGGGTTGCCTCTGAGGCTGAATTTGGCCTTTCCAGCAGATGTTGGCTCAAGAATCCATGGAGCCAGTGCGACTCTCATGTGAGGGTGGCCCGAGTTCTGTACATGGAGAGCGAGCCACATTTTATGACGAGCTTGGTGTTGATGGATGTTAAGTACCAATTTCGACCGTCAATATATCTCAATTATGTGATGAAGTAGACATTGCTTACATGCATGGCTTTTAGAAATAACCTAGTTCCACTTTTACTTGGAGAAAATGGTGCATGCAGGTATTCTATGCAGAAATGAAGTGAATTCAAGGGAGGAATCCTAAAGAATACCTTCCCAGCCAATCAGACGACAACATGTGGCAGCACATGGATCAAATGGCCCACCTACATGAGTACCTGAGGGTATCCAACGGCATATCGCCCAAAATGGTCAAAGGACTCACCTGTCAGTCCCCTGTAGGAAGCACACCCTTGCTCGGCCGACCTGGTAGTGGCGCCAATCGTAGTCAACTTCCACGTGTCGACTCCCCGCGGTGAGCTGATAACGATGGTGACTGATTTGCACACTTTTGATGGCTAGAACCGCCTGTACTCCGTGTATAAATAGCGGGGAGAGGCCTCACTTCACTACACACACCACAAAAGCATTCTCTCTTGCATACACTAGTTCTCCTAAGTCCTTAGTGGAGGTAGGCTGTAGAGAGGAGCCTCTAGTCCCAAGTACAAATTTGGAAAGGTATGGCTCATGTATCTTTCTTTCCCTATTTGACTTTATGCATTATAGTAATATTATTAGTCTCTCTTTATTTATATACTTGGGAAAAGTGTTTTTCTTGTTTGATTGTGGAGTCCATGTATGTGCAAGGTGTAGAGGTTATGATGGTCTAGTCATAATGCTTATATCATGTTCTCATAAACATCATACACCACCACTATAGTCTTGGTAACACTACAAGGATTCCACCCTGTTGCAACGATTGTACTGCAACGAACGCTAAATCGTTGCAGTAAGCTTGGTTTGTTGCCACGATCCACTAGTTTGTGGCATTAGCATCTATCGCCACGGAACACGATTGTTGCATTAGGATCTGTTGCCACGATTCACTAGTTCGTGGCATTAGAATCTATCACCACGAATCTGTTGCCACGATTCACTAGTTTGTGGCATTAGCATCTATCGCCATGGCACACGATCGTTGCATTAGGATCTGTTGCCATGATTCACTAGTTCATGGCATTAGAATCTATCGCCACGAATCTGTTTCCACGATTCACTAGTTCGTGGCATTAGCATCTATCGCCACGGAACACAAACATTGCATTAGGATCTGTTGCCACGATTCACTAGTTCGTGGCATTAGGATCTATCGCCACGAATCTGTTGCCACGATTCACTAGTTTGTGGCATTAGCATCTATCACCACAGAACACGATCGTTGCACTAGGATCTGTTGCCACGATTCACTAGTTCGTGGCATTAGGATCTATCGCCGTGATTCTGTTGCCACGATTCACGAGTTCGTGGTATTAGCATCTATCGCTACGGAACACGATCATTGCATTAGGATCTATTGCCACGATTCACTAGTTCGTGGCATTAGGATCTATCGCCACGAATCTGATGTCACGATTCACTAGTTTGTGGTGTTAGCATCTATTGCCACGGAACCCGATCGTTGCATTCGGATCTGTTGCTACGATTCAATAGTTCATGGCATTAGCAACTATCACCATGGAACCCGATCGTTGCATAAGAATCTGTTGCCATGATTCAATAGTTCGTGTTGTTAGCATCTATCGCCACGGAACCCGATCGTTGCATTAGGATCTGTTGCTACGATTCAATAGTTCATGGCATTAGCATCTATTGCCACGAAACCCGATCGTTGCATTATAATCTGTTGCCACGATTTCTAGTTCGTGGAATTAGCATCTATCGACACGGAACACGATCGTTGCATTAGAATCAGTTGCCACAATTCACTAGTTTGTGGCATTAGCATCTATTGCCACGGAACCTGATCGTTGCTTTAGGATCTGTTGCCACGATTCAATAGTTCGTGGCGTTAGCATCTATTTCCACGAAACACAAACGTTGCATTAGGAACTTATGCCACGATTCACAAGTTCGTGGCGATAAGATCTATCGCCACGAAACGCAATCGTTGTATTAGGATCCGTTGCCATGAAATACCGGTTGGTGGCGTTAAGATCTATCGCCACAGAACACAAACTGCATTACATAGTTCACGTACAGCTAGCTCACACAGTACCTATATGAAAAAATCATCATCTTTGCTGTCCTCCCTCAATATTGGAGGTACAATACCATCATTGATATATGTATCATCATCGTCGTCGTCATCTTCATTTGAAAGAGCGGAAGCATCACCGGTTGCTCCATCAATGTCATTCCTATCCCATGTGGTCATATCCTCATTTATATCAGTAAGTCGTCGATCATCAAATAATGTCTCAGCCTCCATCGTCTCAGTGACATTATTTTCACTGTCTCCAGGGGGCATGGCAAAAAGGTTTCTTGGCATCATTTTAACAACTGTAGCCCATTTAGGTCGCTTCACACTTCTAACGTAAAAAACTTGTTCTGCTTGGGTGGCTAGAATGTAAGGCTCATACTTAAATTGAGAAATAGTAGTGTCCACATCTATCATTCCGTATCGATCCATTTTGTAGCCTCTGCTTTGGCTTTGACCGGAACGAGGCCGATCAAACCATTCACATTCAAATAACATAACCTCTTGATTTTTTTCGAAATCAATAGAAATCATTTTCTTGATTACTCCATACCACTCATGATCACCATCCCAAACAACAACACCACTGTTTTGCGTCCGTAAATCTTTTTCCACCTCTGCTGTTCAAAAGAAGAAGCCATTTATGAATGATCGACTAAAAAAATGTGCCCGATGATCAGGTCCTCTAGATAATGCATACAAATAATCGGTTACCTTGCCTTCTTTGTGTAATGTCGTAATCTGTACACAATAATTAGTATAAAAGGGGTTATCGATAAACCAACTTCAGAACAAATATTTCTTCAATATTTCATCAAAGTAAAAACTTGCATGTGTTTACTCGTTCCTGAAACCAATAAACAAACTCATCTCTATGGCATCTTTCAACATCACGAGAATGAATCTTTTTCAGCTCTTCAAAATGCTCACTGAAAAGGGTACAAAATTAAATTAGCCATCTACAATAAGCATGATCCATTAATATAGTATAGAACATCTCTGAGTGTTATACGTACTTGATCCATGGAGCAGCCTCTTCAACATTAGAAATAATATAATGCCTGATGTTATGTAGTTCCACCATAGTAAGTTTGCCCCATTTAAACCCTTTTTTAGAATTATCAACTTCTGTAAATATATTAGACTCGAGAGAAGGTTCATTCCTAGCTGCAGCTTCATGACGTTCTGGCCTATTAAGCTTGGTGTTGATGTTATCCAAAAACTGGCTACAAAAAGTCATACACTCTTCCATAATATATCCCTCAGCTATAGAACCCTTCGGGTGAGCTCTGTTATGTACATACCTCTTCAATGTACCAAGGTACCTCTCAATTGGATACATCCATCTGTAAGAAACAGGTCCACCCAAGTGAGCTTCTTCGCCAAGATGGATTGGAAGATGTACCATGATATAAAAGAAAGCGGGAGGAAGCAACATCTCAAGCTTACAAATTGTTTCAGGAAATTGTTCAATCATCTTATCCAAATCTGGTTCCGCCAATTCTTTAGAACAAATTCTAAAAAAGAATCTGCTAAACTCAATTAAAGGTTCAATAACCTTTTCAGGCAATATGTCACGTATTGCAATAGGAAGGAGCTTCTGAAATATAATATGGCAGTCATGAGTTTTTAGACCTGATACCTTACGTGCTGTTATGTCCACACTTCTCTTGATGTTTGAGGCATAAGCATCGGGCATCTTCACATCTACCAAAAACTTGCACAAGGTGGTCTTCTGATCTTTTTCCAAAGTATATGATGCTGATGGACAATCATACTTCCCTTTCATACCCACCTGATGTTGCTTTGGCCGTATACCCATTTCCTGCATATCAAAACGAGCTTGTAGACTATCTTTTGTTTTACCATCCATATTAAGCAATGTACCCAATATTCTATTACAAATGTTTTTTTTCAATGTGCATGACATCCAAGTTATGCCTTATTAGCAATGTCTTCCAATACGGGAGCTGAAAAAATATACTTTTCTTCTTCCAACTATGCCACCTATCTTCCTCAGTGCACTTTCTCTTATTATTCATCTTTCCAAAACTCACTTGATCAAAAGTCTCGTATTGTTGGAGTACTTCGTGACCAGAGAGTGATGTTGGAGCCTCTCTATTCTCTATTTTGTTGTTGAAAGAAGCTTTGTCCCGACGCCACCGGTGATCCTGAGGTAGGAAACAATGATGACCCATGTAGCAATACTTTCGTCCATGTTTCAACCACAAGGCGTCAGTGTTTACATGGAAATATGGACATGCTATCCTACCTTTTGTGCTCCATCCACATAGCATTGCATATGCTGGAAAATCATTTATTGTCCACAATATAGAAGCTCGCATGAGAAATGTCTCTTTCTTTGAACTGTCGTATGTTTCAACACCATCAGACCATAAGTTCAGTAGGTCATCAATCAAAGGCTGCAGATACACATTAATGTTGTTTCCAGGTGACTTTGGCCCAGGAATTATCATTGACATCAACCAATAAGGCTGCTTCATACACAACCAAGGTGGTAGATTATAAGGGATTAGAATCACGAGCCTTGTACTATAAGAAACATTCATTACTCCAAAAGGATTGAAACCATCAGATGCTAGCCCAAGTCTTATGTTTCGAGTATCAGATGAGAAATTTGGGTGAATGCTATCAAAATGCTTCCATGCTTTTGAATCTGCAGGATGGCGTAATATTCCATCATCAATACGTTCTTCTTTGTGCCAGCGCATGTTTGATGCCGTTGATTCTGCCATATAAAACCTTTGAAGACGGAGAATAAGAGGGAAGTATCGTAGAATCTTGTGTGCTATAAGCTTCTTGGCTTTTCCACAAGGTAAAGCCTCTCTTGCATCCCCACTAGTACTATTTTTCCATCTTAATTCACCACATTTTGGGCATCGATCCAGCAGAGAATAGTCCTTCCGGAATAACACACAATCATTGACACATGCATCGATCTTTTCGTAGCTCAGCCCGAGGTCACGAACAACCTTCTGAACTTTATCAAGTGTATTAGGAATGCAATGGCCCTCTGGAAGCACATATGAGAATAGTTCAAGGATGAACTCACACGCTTTTTTGCTCAAACCAGTTAAACACTTTATCTGGTACAACCTGGCAATGAAGGATAATTGGGTCACCTTCTCACAACATGGATACAACTCCTTTTTGGCATCATTTAATAAGTCATAGAATGCCTTTGCACACCCAGTTGGATCCTGTTAGTTTATAGCATTTTCTGGATCATCAACACCTGCTGAAGTACCACCATGATCACCAGTGCCTCTAAGAAGGCTGGACATCATATTTTCCATAGCAGCATCATCAGAAATTATCTCCTCATTATTTGCTGATTGCTCAGCAATTTTTTTCTCAACTCGTTTTTCTCCATGGTGTACCCAACAAGTATAATCAAATGACATCCCATTACAAAGCAAGTGAAGATGAACTTCCTTGCGTGTCCCGTGGCAAATATTACGACATTTCGTGCAAGGACAAGGCTTAGTTTCTTCTTCACGAGTGCCCTGGAATGCTAAATTTAAAAATGACTTCATTCCATCCTGCCACTCCTTCGTACGCCTGTCTTTCCCCATCCATGTCTTAACTTATGACATCACTTCCTACAATTCAATTAGTGTATCTGTAAGAGGATTGAACTACAATAACATTATGTGAGCAATTGTACCTAGCGCTGTTTCTCCTCCACGTGCTGCGGCCAGTGGATGCTCCTCCATCCCAGTGGACAGCGGATGCTCTTCCAAGAGCGTGGCGGCCAGCGGATGCTCCTCCAAGAGTGTGGTGGCCGGCGGATGCTCCTCCAAGAGCGTGGCGGCCGACGGATGCTCCTGCAGGCGCGTTTCGTGCAATCGGGAGAGGGGCCGTTGTGGATCGAAGGGTCCGACAGGGAGGCAGCCAGAACAAAGCATACGTGAAGCTATCAGAGTAGGCCCAACACTGCGCTGCGCCGCTTGTTATTCGTGGGTTGAAACTGCACTGAGTCACTTTGTATTCTTGGGTCGAAACTGCGCTGAAACGCTTGGTGTTCGTCCCCATGTACTCGTGAGCCCATGTACAGAAATTTGGCGTCATTAAAGGAGCTGTTTTTCGATAAATGGAGAAATTTTTAATTTGACACGCGAAGTGCCCATCGTATGCGGGAAAAAATTACGCAATTTTGATCTGTTTTAACAATACAAGAATTGTACTTTTAGATTCACCATGAAAATATTTCCATAATATACAATCTAGTACTACATGTTATTGAAGTTAACAAAATTCCATATAAATCATTGGTCAAAGGTAATTAGTTCGACCAGAACAGAAATAAAGTTGAGTTGGTGCGGAGGAAATATTATAAGTTGCTATTTGCCGCAGAAGGTTTGGTCCTTCGTTCAAGCCGTAGCCATTTGTACAGGCGGCTGATGCGACCGGGCGCACCGAGCTTTTACGTGCGCGCCAATCACCGAGGCACCTTAAACGCGCGCAGCGCATGCACATCTTTGAATTCAATTGGAATCACTCCGCGTCCCATCACCACTACTGCGCACGTCCGTTCATGTGGACACATGTCACAAATGTGGAACGGTATGCACAACCTTGGATATGCATACCATATCCATAAATTTTTTTCCTTGTTTGGGTAGGAGTGGTTCCACTTCAATCTAAGTGGATTGGAGTGTCCGGCCATCATACGACCTGGTTGGAAGACCCCTGCTGGTATGTTCTGATTCCTGTCCTCTAAACTACATCTAGGTTTCCGATGACGCATGCGGTTCACCACCAGACAAACCAGCAAAGCCTCAGTGATGAGCGACATGCAAATTTCTTGATGACTACATCTAGGTTTCTGATGACGCATGCTCTTATTTGTGCTTCCATGCGTACTCCGCGCTTATCATCATCTAATTGGTTGAAGTTAAATTAGGCACTATGTTTGGTAAATGAAAGGACCAATAAAATCATGACACTTAAGTAGGAGCACGCATGGAAGCACTGAATGGGAGTATACAAGCCGTGTCCGTTCCCATCAGCCTGCACAGTGCATGCATACACCGTCTAAATGCCTACAGCACAATCAATCGATTATTGATCCATCCATTCATTTTCTAACTTGGCTGACCCAGGTTATGCTGGGGACCACCCGACATACCCTGTAGGTCTGCCCCTGACGTCAGGCGATCCTGGTCCAGCCAGGTATGCTCTGATTCCTGTCCTCCAACTCCATCTAGGCTTCCGATGATGCAGGCGGTTCACCACCAAACTTTAGAAAGGATAAGCACGCACACATGTAACAATTATTGATGACTGCGTTGGTCTAACGTCATTGTTTGACTACGTTGGCCTACGTTTAGTCATTAACGCTAGCTTTTGAATATGTGTAGTGCGAAAGGGTTTTGTTTTGGTTTCACACTACACTAGATAGCCTATATAAAGTGTCGTATCTGTGTTTCTTGATGAATACACAACAAACATTCTCCATACAGAATGAAACTTGCATGCCGCTTTCTTCTGCCAGAGGTTCGAAGGAAACTACACGGCTGGCCGGGTACACGTACGATACGGGTGTGCTGGTGTACCTTAACCCCCCGTACGTCATCCGTCCCCGGTGGTTGTTGGGAAGAGCCTTACAGGTATGCTCTGATTCCAAACCTCTTACTCCATCTCTAGGTTTCTGATGATGCAGGCAGTTCACCACCAGGCAAACCAAAAAAGGTTGAGCGGCATGCAAGTTTTTTGATGAAAAACTGACTGCGGCCTGCTGACGCATCCATCTCTAGTTTTTTGATGACACTCTTGCTGATGTGTCATCATATTATTTGTTGTGATGGTATGGTAGTTAAACTAAGCATTATTAAAGGGACCAATAACATTTTGAAATATTAGCGAGATGACGCATGGGAGGAGATAACGGGAGGGACAGGGCTTGCAGCCCGTTTGTCATCAAGAAATTTGCATGCTTCTCTCATCACTGAGGCTTTGCTGGTTTATTTGATGGTGAACCACATGTGTCATCAGAAACCTAGTTGTAGTTAGAGGACAGGAATCAGAACATACCTGCAGGGGTCTTCCAACCACCACCGAGGACGCACGATGGGGGTTAAGGTACACACCGGCACACCCGAATCGTACATAATGTGCTAGTGAAGATGAACGTCATTCCGGCTGTGGAAGCACCTGCATGGCTTCCATTGGAAGGCGACTGACTCGCGAACAATGTGCGAGGTCGACTACGCCAACATTATTTGTTGTGAAGGTATGATAGTTAAACTAAGCATTAATAAAGGGACCAATAACATTTTGACACATCAGCGGGATGATGCATGGGAGAACACAACGGGAGGGGCACGGCTTGTATACTCCCATTCAGTGCTTCCATGCGTGCTCCTACTTAAGTGTCATGATTTTATTGGCCCTTTCATTTACCTAACATAATGCCTGATTTAACTTCAACCAATTAGATGATGACACATAAGCGCGGAGTACGCATGGAAGCACAAATGGGAGCACCGAAGTTGCATCCGAAGGGCCCATCGTATGCTGGGAAAAATTATGCTTTAGAAGGATACGATTCCTTGGCGTTATCCCTGTCATGTCCGGCCATCATACGACCTCGTTTGTTCTTGTGGACACATGTCACAGTCATTTAACTGCTTCATCCGTCTGTTCATGTGGACACATGTCACAAATGTGGAAACGCATGGAGGCCTACGTTTAGTCATTAACGCTAGCTTTTGAATTTATGTAGTGCGAAAGGGTTTTGTTTTGGTTTCACACTACACTAGCTAGCCTATATGAAGTGTCGTATCTGTGTTTCCTGATGAATACACAACAAACATTCTCCATACAGAATGAAACTTGCATGCCGCTTTCTTCTGCCGGAGGTTCGAAGGAAACTAGACGGCTGGCCGGGTACACGTACGGTACGGGTGTTCCGGTGTACCTTAACCCCCCGTACGTCGTCCGTCCCCGGTGGTTGTTGGGAAGAGCCTTACAGGTATGCTCTGATTCCAAACCTCTTACTCTATCTCTATGTTTCTGATGACGCAGGCGGTTCACCACCAGGCAAACCAAAAAAGGTTGAG
This sequence comes from Tuctoria greenei, assembly GCA_036927565.1. NCBI lineage: Eukaryota > Viridiplantae > Streptophyta > Magnoliopsida > Poales > Poaceae > Tuctoria > Tuctoria greenei. The sequence continues at coordinate 183,103,180 of JAYESD010000002.1, forward strand.
TGGCATGCAAGTTTTTTGATGAAAAACTGACTGCGGCCTGCCGACGCATCCATCTCTAGTTTTTTGATGACACTCTCGCTGACGTGTCATCATATTATTTGTTGTGAAGGTATGGTAGTTAAACTAAGCATTATTAAAGAGACCAATAACATTTTGACATATCAGCGGGATGACGCATGGGAGGACAGAACGGGAGGGACAGAGCTTGCAGCCAGTTTGTCATCAAGAAATTTGCATGCCGCTCTCATCACCGAGGCTTTGCTGGTTTGTCTGGTGGTAAACCGCATGCGTCATTGGAAACCTATATGTAGTTAGAGGACAGGAATCAGAACATACCTGTAGGGTCTTCCAACCACCACCGGGGATGCATGATGGGGGTTAAGGTACACACCGGCACACCCGGACCGTACATAATGTGCCGGTGAAGATGAACGGCGTTACGGCTGTGGAAACACCTGCATGGCTTCTGTTGGAAGGCGACCGACTCGTGGAAGATGTGCGAGGTCGACTACGCCAACATTATTTGTTGTGAGGGTATGGTAGTTAAACTAAGCGTTAATAAAGGGACCAATAACATTTTGACACATCAGCGGGATCATGCATGGGAGGACAGAACGGGAGGGACACGGCTTGTATACTCCCATTCAGTGCTTCCATGCGTGCTCCTACTTAAGTGTCATGATTTTATTGGCCCTTTCATTTACCTAACATAATGCTTGATTTAACTTCAACCAATTCGATGATGACACATAAGCGCGGAGTACGCATGGAAGCACAAACGGGAGCACCGAAGTTGCATCCACGAACGGGAGGACACGACTTGTATACTCCCATTTAGTGCTTCCATGCGTGCTCCTACTTAAGTGTCATGATTTTATTGGCCCTTTCATTTACCTAACATAATGCCTGATTTAACTTCAACCAATTAGATGATGACGCATAAGCGGGAGTACGCATGGAAGCACAAACGGGAGCACCAAAGTTGCATCCGAAGGGCCCATCGTATGCGGGGAAAAATTATGCTTTAGAAGGATACGATTCCTTGGTGTTATCCCTATCATGTCCGGCCATCATACGACCTCGTTCGTTTATGTGGACACATGTCACAGTCATGCAACTGCTTCATTCGTCCGTTCATGTGGACACATGTCACAAATGTGGAACGGCTTCATCCGTCCGAACCCGACATTTATTTTGCAGTTATTTATATTTGCTACTCGAAAAGTACCCGATACCCGATATTTCGGTCTTTTCAGTTCCGTTCTTGGTTTTATCGGTTTTGGTTTTTCGGTCTCGGTTTATTTGCCCACCCCTAATTTACGTAGTAGTAGCATATATATGGGATATACATATTTCTCCTGCATTTTTTTTGCAAAACTATTTATTGATATATCCTATGTGCATATTACATATGTAAAACTAATGTAAAGTATAAAACTTTTTGAAAAGGGAAGTCTTAGATTTTGTCAAATCTATCTTTGAGATTTACGCAATTTTGATCTGTTTTAACAATACAAGAATTGTACTTTTAGATTCACCATGAAAATATTTCCATAATATACAATCTAGTACTACATGTCATTTAAATTAATAAATTCCATATAAATCATTTGTCAAAGGTAATTAGTTTGACCAAAATAGAAATAGAGTTGAGTTGGGGCAGAGGAAGTATTATACGTTGCTTTTTGCCGCATAAGGTTTCGTCTTTCGTCCTTCGTTCAAGCCGTAGCCATTTGTACAGGCGGCTGATGCAACCGGGCGCACCAAGCTTACGTGCGCCCCAGTCACCGAGGCGCCTTAAACGCGGGCAGCGCATGCGCATCTTTGAATTCAATTGTAATTTCTTCGCGTCCCATCACCACTACTGCGCGCATCGAGAGACGAACAACCAGGCGGGTTCAAATCCCCTATAGTACTGCAGGTGCAGTAGACGTGGCTAACATGAGGGCCCCACATGGTGTGCGACCCACATGTCAACCACCTCTTTGCACCTGCAGTACTGCAGAGGCCGAACCACTCAGTTGCAGTAACTGCAGTGCAGTTACTGCAGGGGATTTCGTCTACGCTATAAGATCACCCGGGCTCGCCATCGTCTTCTCCGCACAACCACTCTTCCTCTCTTCCCAAAACCGCGCCAAGAACACCATGGCTGACAAGATAACGCCGCCGCCAAGCCCGCCGAAGGACGCTAAGGGGAAGCGTCCCCGATCGGACTCCCCCCCGGACATGGAGTGGGCTCTCCGAAAGATGGCGCGCGATGTATTTGACAATACATCGCGCTCCATGCGTCGCCTTGGGCTTGGTCCCCTTCTAGAGTATGCTGCCATGGGGACCACGAGCCGCTACGTCTTTGGCATGACACACTTGGCCGATCGCCTCCACATCCTCTGGGAGACGCTGGCGGATGATCTCGGCGTCGCCGGCCGCGACAACCTGGTGGCGGCGATGTCCAGGAAACTGGGCTTCCCGTCTCCGCCGCGGGAGGCGCCCCCACCCAGCCAGGAGCCCAAGGAGGAGGAGGAAGTAGGTGGAGCGAGGTGGAGAAGTAGTTTTTTTTCTTGTTCTTAGTTTTGTTGTTTATCTTTTCTTGTTTGTAGTTTGTGTTTTTCTTTTTTCCTGTTTGTAATGTATCGTCTTAAGGTAATGAACTTTATATTTCTGTTCACTGGTGCGCAAAAATAGTTCTAATGTTGCTGTTCTAACGATAAACTAGTGGACTATTTATCTCTTTTATCTTTTAGAATGGAATATATTTCCACTTCCAACTCTACTGAGCTAGAGATCCAGAAAGTGACTATCACCTATACTAGTTTATCTGACAGGACCAGCAGGGAGAAGCCCACTCTCTGTTCAAACCCAACACGGATCCAACATAATGAGCAATCAAACAGCAAAGCACGTAGTAAATCACAAAAAATGCAACAATAGTTTCTGGAGTACATACGTATAACCTTCAGCGCAGATTAGATGCTCGTGGGCGTCATTGCAAAAGGGTGAAGACAAAAAAGACTTGATTCCGGATGGCTTGCAAAAACAAACTAGAAGTCAGGGTCATCGAAATTTTGCCCGATTTGGATTGAGTCTTAGTTATAGACTTCAATAATAATAAAATGTGTCGGGTATTTTAACTTTCACAAGTGTGTCATAAAATGTATCGGTGTTTTACTTTCATTAGTGTGTCATAAAGTGTACACCGGTCACATATACTGATCCAACTATACAACTTCAAATAAAGGAGGGTTAGAGCATCTCCAACCCCTTTGTTATTTTTGGTTTGCTATTCTTTGAAATGAATAATATGCTATCCACATTTAGGTTGTGTTTGGGAGCACAATATTTCAATACTAAGGTTTTAGAAACCACAATTTTTAAAATGACATAGCAATACCAAAGTATTTTAATACCACAGTTTTGTAATACCACGGTTTTGCAATACATAGAGCTGTTTGGGAGCAAAGTAGCAAGCATCAAGAGCATGCAAAAAGAGAAAAACTTTGGTCCGGACCAAAGTTTTTTATACCCCAAAAATACAGTAGTATAGACAAAACCGTGGTTTTCAATACATAGTTTTTGAGTTGGTTGCCAAACACCATTCTGTAAAAAATGCCATAGTAATATCAAATACCACGGTATTGCTCTAAAACTCCAAAAATACTGTGTTCCCAAACATAGCCTTAGCATCTCATTCCATGAGCATCTCCAACCCGTTTGCTATATGATGTGCTATATTAATTTTTTTTCATATTTTATTAGTTTATAATAATTATTTTAAAATTCAAATAACATTGTTGAAATGGCTATATTGTAACGGTTGTATTTATAACGGCTATTTTTCGATGGTTATGTTTCTAACGACTATTTTTCAACGGATGTATTTCCAACGGCTAATTTTCAACGACTATTTTGCAACGGAACGACAATAATGTACCGAAAATCGGGAATAGCAAACCGGATAGCATTTGCTACTAGTAGCACACCGAGAGCTCCATATATAGCAAATGGCTAAAAGTAGCAATCCTAATAGCAAACCGGTTGGAGATGATTTTTGCTCTAGATTTGCTAAATAATAGGATAGAACATCATATAGCTAATGGGTTGGAGATGCTCTTTTAGCACTTACCTATATGGTGTGATATCCTATTATTTAGCAAATTTAGAGCAAAAATCATCTCCAACCCGTTTGCTATTAGGATTGCTACTTTTAGCCATTTGCTATATGGAGCTCTCGGTGTGCTAATAGTAGCAAATGCTATCCGGTTTGCTATCCCCAATTTCTGCTACATTATTGTCGTTTCTGTTGCAAAATAGTTGTTGAGAATTAACCGTTGGAAATAGAACCATTGAAAAATAGTCGTTAGAAATATAACCATTGAAAAATAGCCATTAGAAATACAAACGTCACAATATAGCCGTTGCAACAATGTTATTTGAATTTTAAAATAACTATTACATATTAATAAAATATGACTTTTTTTAATATAGCACATCATATAGCAAACGAGTTGGAGATGTTCATAGAATGAGATGCTAAATGTGGATAGCATATTTGCTATTTGAAAGAATAGCAAACAAAAAATAGCAAACGGGTTGGAGATGCTCTTAGAAGATTGGTGGAAAATAATACGAACTTATAAGAAAAAGGAGAAGAAGAAAAAGGATGGCACGCGTTTCGATACATGAATCGTGACACTACTGACATCCATCTTCATTGGCCAGTTCCCGATTCCGCTGATCTCTCCAGCATGTTTTCACACTAGCTACTCTCTGGTGACTGGGATCCAGGGTATCCCGTGGCCCACCCGACATATCCAGTGGGTGGGCTCCTGAGAAATGCTGTTGTTGTTGTACGTGGTGTTAGGTTGAGACCATGCAACTTGTGGTCATAACGATAAGAATTAAAAATTAAAAAGAGTATATAAGATTCAAAAATCTTCATTACTCTCTTTACTCCAGGCTCGGGCCCGTCAAATTTGGAAACTCCTCCGCTCATATAGTAACTGCATCAGTTATATATCCAGGCCCGTTTCCAATTAAAATCCAAACTAAAGGTGTAGACGAAGATTTTGCACAAGAGAGAGAGTTGCACTGCGCAGCCAAAGACGACAACCGTAGGGACGACAAGGAGAGATACCCAATGCCGGGGACTCAGGTGTACAACGTGACGTTTGAGGAAGACGTGATCACCACCACCGTGACATCCTCCGGCAAGGCCGTGGAGGACTGGCTCGACAAGGTCCTCTCCATCCACCGTCGGCGCCTTCACAAGCTCGTCGTCGGGCTCGACGTCGAGTGGCGCCCCAGCTACTCCGCCGACCAGAACCCCGTCGCCATTCTATAGCTCTGCGTCGGCCGCCGCTGCCTCATCTTCTAGGTCATCCATGCTGACTACTTCCCTGATGAGCTGGAGGATTTCCTCAGCGATTCCGACTACCGCTTCGTCGGCGTCGGCGTGGAGGGTGACGCCGACAGACTATGGAAGGACTGGCAGCTGAAGGTGGCCAAAACGATGGACCTGGTCGAGCTCGCGGCGGAGGAGATGGATCGCCCGAGCCTCCGCCGCGCGGGGCTGAAGGACATCGCGAGCGCCGTGATGGGCGCCGACATGGAGAAGCCTTACGGGGTGAGGACGAGCAACTGTGACGCGTACAATCTCTCCGGCGAGCAGATCAGCTATGCGTGCATCGACGCCTTCGTCTCCTTTGAGGTCGACCGCAAGCTGCTCTCCAGCGACTACTGATCTTACCACCGAGTTTGTGGATTGGCTGCCGTCGATCATCCCGGCATATGGAATTCGTAGGTGCATCGCTCAAGTTCTATCTTTTGTGCTTGTGCGCCCAATCTCTCATAAAATTATTTTTTCTTGAGGAAACACTATATGTTGCTTTTAAAAACATGCATGTTATTTCACATGCATCGAGGTCTTTCACATGCATGTTAGTTGTCCATGCATGGTACACCCCAAACATGATCAACGAGCCTCAAACATGACGATCTCTTAACAAAAAAGAGAACACGTAACGTCAGCAAACATGATCGAGGTCTTTCACATGTATGTTAGATGTACATATGCTACGTCCCAAACATGTATTCCAAGAATAGAATAATATTTCCTACCATGTATATATATTTCTATATTTATCATATTCTCTACCATGCATGTGTGTATGCTCTCAACCAACAGTATCAGTATATGACAATTTAACTACCACACTAATGAAGAATATTATCCTGTCACCAATAGAGATTACAAATTTTACACAAGGATGTTCCCTCGACGGTACGAGGATAGAATGTGGACTACCATCATCTAATAAGCACACAGATCTCACTACGTACGTATGTGGTTCATCAAATTAATCGATCGCATGCTGCCATTATGTATCGCTGTACTCGTCTTTTGAAGAAACAACAGACGTAGGCCCTAGCCGCTATGTGTTCTGATTTTACCAACAAATGAACACACTTGTGAAAACACTTGCGATAACCGAGAGGAGGCGAACCACAGTTTGGAGTAACTCTAACCAACGAACCACAAGCACAGTTTTTTGAAGCGTCCGATCATCTCTCCACTGACACACTTAGACGACGACCCGCTATAAGGGCACACCTTCCTATTCTTCTCCGCCGCACCTCTCGATCGATTTTAGCCTCCAAACTTCTCCTCTTGCTTCCCCACCGCACCACCGTCGACCACCTCTCTCTCTTTGTTCGCACCTCCGTCGCCGCACAAATGGGTAGCCCCGCACTGAAGCGCTCCAGGTCATCGACGTCCTCCGAACCTCCTTCTCCGTTTCCGTCGCCGCCAGGGCCAGTGGAACTGGAGGCGGCGCCCGCACCTCCTCCACTCCCGTCTCCGCCCGCGTCGCCCGCACCTCTTCCGTTCGACTATGAGGAGACTGTCCGCCTCATGGAGGAAAGCATCGACAAACTCGACGGCAAGCTTAAGGAGGTCACCGGAAGCCCGTTCGCCACCGACGTGCAAGCAAAAGCGCTCGACAAAATGGCGCAGGATGTATTTCACAATACATCTCGCTCCTGTCGCCGACTGGGACTTGGTGTCCTTCCCCACCACGCCAGCATGGACTCCGCCAGCTACTACATCTTCGGGTTAGGCTTTGTTGCCGCTCATCTCGACTGCCTCTACGAGACGATCGGTGAGGAGGCCGGGGAGGGGTTTCGCGAGCAACTCGTGGAGGCCGTCAGCCGGAAGAAGTTCGATCTAGTGTTAAAGGATGCTCCACCGGCGGTTGCGGCGGAGGCGGAGGCGCCGCCGGCGGAGGCGGAGGCACCACCGGCGGAGGCGGCAGCGGCGGCGGAGGTGGACAAGTCCTCCTCCGAGTAGAGTAGGATGAGTAGTAGTTTTTTCTTTTGTTTTCTATGTTTTTTTTCTCTTTTGTAATATATGTGTTGTTTTTATGTTAATGAAAAATGTCTTTATTTTATGTTCATGAACAATGTGTCCTACTCCAGTACATGCACTAACGAAAAACTCCTCCTTTTATCGAAAAACAACGCATATGGGAAATTAACAGATTAGTAATATTATACTGTATCTAATAAATACTCCCTCCTTATTCTTTTATTTGACGATTGGACAAAGCATTGAACTAACATTAGTAGGACGTGACCACCCCCGCCCACCGGCCTGGCCCTAGGCAGTAGCCCACAAATTTTCTGCGACCCTGCCGCACATCATCGCGCATAATCGTGGGAGCGGGACACGCTGGATTTCCATCCTTCGGTGTCTAGACAACAAACCCAGCGCGAAGCGAAGGATCTCAGCGGGATTTCCATGGGACGGCGTGCGGGGCGGGGGCGCACGCGTGACGTTGTGCGGCATGGCCGCAGAAAATTTATTTCTGCCTGCCTTGGCCCAGAGCTGTGTTTGGGAGCACAATTTTTCAATACTATAGTTTTGGAAACCGCAGTTTTTAAAATGACATGGCAATACCAAAGTACGTATTTCAGTAACACAGTTTTGTAATACCATGATTTTGCAAAACATAGGACTGTTTGGTTAACAAACACCATTCTGTAAAAAATACCATAGTAATCTCAAATACCACGGTATTGCTAATTGCTCTAAAACTCCAAAAATACCGTGTTCCCAAACACCAAAAATGAATTCTGTGCGGCCCTTCCGCATACAGCCGTCTCTGTGCGACACTGCCCAGATGGTTGCCATGTACGTTCATGCTCCAAATCTTACAGCCAAGGGCGCACTGCACGGTTACCGCGACTGTACCACCCTGCCATGATGATTGCCACGTACGCGAGCGCATCGAATATTGCATGGCGCACGGGCACACACGAACTCCACGTCCGAACTTTGCTCAGCGATCCGAATAACTCGGCGCTCGGTGTGCACGATCCATCATCATGCGCACGAATAATATTATGAAATTATCAACTTTGATGATTCAATAATCCCAATCAAGTTTCATCCAACCTACCAACAAAAAATTGGATCGTCCAGTCCATCCAACCAAACATTAATTTGGATGATCCAAGACATAAAGATATGGATGATCTATCTCCAATCGAACTTCGACGTCAAACCAAACGCAATTGATGATTGAGCACTTTGTCACATGTCACTAGAGTGTACGCTCAAATGACAAATACACGGCCTCAACACCGGGTTTAGGGTGCATCGTGGACTAACCACATGACCCGAGCAAACACTCACGTAATTACCATACACCTGCAAGAGCAACTACCTGGCCGCATCCTTCACGTACGAACGGCAACGCTGACCAACTTATACTTTTTGTACTAGGTACAATTAATTTTCCTTGTCCATGAGCCAATAAACAAGCTCTTCTGATGCGGTGTTTGTAGTTAAAAAATGAACTACTACAAAGCGACAAGTTCATGGAGACGGGGGGAGTACATATGATCATCGACGTCTCTCTCACATGCATGTTAATTATAGTTGTCCATGCATGCTACCCTACGCCCCAAGCATAGGATGATTGATCAACGAGCCAAACAATATATATATATATATATATATATATATATATATATATATATATATATATATATAACATGTTAGTTGTCACGCCTGACATGATCAATGAGCCTCAAACTATATATGACGATGTTTCAACAAAAAACAGAGAAAACACGTAATAATGTTGTCATCAAACATGATCGTCGCGAGGTTTTCAAGTGCATATGTTACTTGTCCATGCATGCTTGCTACACCCCAAACATGATCAACGAGTCTCAAATATGACGATCTTTCAACAAATTTAGAAAACACTTACGTCATCAAACATGCATGATCAAGGTCTTTTGCATGTCAAATAGAAAACATGAACGAGGGTTTGTGATATATATATATATATATATATATATATATATATATATATATATATATATATATGTGTGTGTGTGTGTGTGTGTGTGTGTGTGTGTGTGTGTGTGTGTGTGTGTGTGTGTGTGTGTGTGTGTGTGTGAGTGTGTGTTAATGAATGCATGAATGTGTGGTGTGTTCATCGTCTTGTACTTTTTTTCTTGTGTTTTCTGACATCTTTAAACTATATATATATATATATATATATATATATATATATATATATGACGATCTTCAAAAAATAAGAGAAAATGCGTAACGTCATGAAACATGATCGAAGTATTTTGCGTGACAAACTGAAAAAAACTGGAACATTGCATATACCTTGGGCTGGTGGGCCCTTTGCGTGTCAAAATTAAAAATTGGAACTAAAAAACTGAAACACCGCCGGACGGACCTACAAAGTATGCCAGGTGGACCACTGCATACCCTGGACCCTTTGCATGTCAAATTAAAAAACTGCGTGTGAAGCGGAGATGGAAGCCAACTGCGGTTTGGATTAATTCGAAAGCGCAGTTTTTGAAGCGTCCGATCATCTCCACTCGCACGGGACGAGGACCCGCTATAAAGGCACACCCGTCCTCTTGCGTCTCTGCCGCACCACTCCATCTCCATTAATCATAGCCTCCAAGCTTCTCTTCCTTCACCGCCGCACCATTGCCGACCACCTCTCACTCTTTCTCCGCAACTTAGTCACCGCATAAATGGGTAGCACCGCACAAAAGCACTCCAGGCCGTCGACGTCCTCCGAACCTCCTTCTTCTCTGTTTCTGTCACAGCCAATGCCGGTGGAACTGGAGGCAGCGCCTGCACCTCCTCCGTCCCCTTCTCCGCCCGCAGCGCCCGCACCTCCTCATCCCATTTGGGTTCAGGAGACTGTCCGCCTCGTCGAACACCGCTTCGATGAACTCGATCGGCGCTTGAAGGAGGCCACCAAGCACCTTTTCGCCACCGCCGGGCAAGCAAAAAAGCTCGACATATTGGCACAGGATGTATTTTCCGATACATCTCACTTGTGTGAGCGTCTGGGTCTTGGGAAACTTCCCGTCTGCACCAGCATGGACACTACCGACCACTACTACTTCGGGTTAGGGTTTGTGGCCGGTCATCTCAATGTCCTCTACAAGACGATTGGGGAGGTGGCTGGGGTGGAAGGCCGCCAGAATCTTCTGCGGACCGTCGCCCGAAAGATTCGGACTCAATTGCCAGAGGAGGCGGCAGCAGCGGCGACAGTGGAGGAGGCGACAGCAGCGGCGGAGGAGGCGGCGGTGGCAGCAGCGGCAGAGGCAAAGGTGGAGGAGATCTCCGATGACTCCGAGTAGAGTAGTATTTGTAGTTTTTCTTTTTCTTGTGTTCTATGTGCTTTCGTAGTTCTTGTTTGTAATATGTGTTGTTTCTATTTTAATGATAAATGTCTTTTCTGTTCATGAACAATGCGCCCAATGCAGTATCGAAAAACATCTCCTTTCTGAAAAAGGGGCGCGATAACTGTTGTTCAATGTCTAGCCAAGAATTCGTTGTGTTGCGACAATCAACGACTCTTGGTTGAAACTCCATTGAGATCGTGGTTGAGGCTACGTTTCTCCTCTTTTTTGTTCTTTCACTCAATTTTTTCATTTGTAGTCGGCGCATGGGAAAATGTATTTTTAGCATGTAGTAGTATATACTACATGTTATCGTTTCATTGTGATTAATATTACAAAATGCTGATTGTTTACCATTGTTTCGTGCACTTGGCTCTATTTGCATATCGTTTGCATTAGCACATACGTATACATTCGGCGATTCATATTTTTTTCATATTTTTTTGGAATGTCCCACTAGCTAGCAGATGACTGCTTTTAGATTTTGATCTCCATGCATGGCAACAAAGATGAATTAAGAAGCGAGCAAGTTGTCCTAAGACGAAGTCTACCCCTCTGGCTACACGCACCAGCCATGTGCAGGAATCGACGTGATATGAGATGTAATTAATCATGATTGGATGCGTGCACAAGGGCACGTCTTGCGTCAAATTCTCCAATCCCGCGAAAATTTTTTCCTTCTACTTGGCACGCCACATTTGAGATTTTGACAATTCAATTTTCACTACCTGCGCCTCCAATTTCAGTCCCGCCTATTACTGTAACCCTATTTCAGCCACGATGAGTATAAATGGAAACACTGGCCTCCGTTCCCGACACAACGCTTCCCTGCCCTTCTAGTGATCTCGCAGTACTCCAAAATGTGTTGTCTCTCTGTCCTGTGTTCCATACTTGTATTCCTAAGAAATTCCTGTGTTTTCATTCCCACGGTTTTTACAATTTTTCCTCCATGGATCTTGCAGTGACGCATCGAAGCTCTTAGTGGTGTTGACTCCTGGGTACAACGCCGGGCGACCAAGTTTAACGGGCTCTACCGAACCTCTTCGTCTCCGACACCTCCCTACGACATCGCATCCCGGACTCTAGTTTTGTGCCAGGTAAACTACACGATCCATGCCATCTTTTTATAGAGCTATATTGGCTTGGTTGTACATGATCCATGCAGTTTTGGCCTAGTTAAGTTATACACGATCCATCCTGATATACGAAGATTAAATAAATTAACAAAGAAGAAATGTGGTCTTTTGTTTCATGAATTTAGTTATGTATATATATATGTATATATATATACATATATATATATATATATATATATATATAGACACACACACACACACACGCACACACACACACTACATCTGTCACTAAATAAATGTTGCTCCGACAGCTTATTATGGTAGTGTATTTCTAGTTCAATTCATGGCCGGGAACGACAAATACTAAAAACCAGAGGTACTAGTATGTAATTTCTAAATTTAGAAGTAAATGACGCACGGGTTATCTGATCAACCACTCCAAATCTTGTACTCTCATTCCTGTTTTACAAATTTGTATTCCTAAGATTTTTAGATCCCATGGTTTTTACATTTTTCTTTCTTGTGGCTTTCTTGGATCGTACATTTTTTTCTATTCTTTCTTTTCTAATTCCTCCGTTAGTAACAAACACTGCAGTTTATAGAAAGCACACCGTCCGATCAAAAATCTACGTCGGTCATGTAATCTGACGTTATCACTGTTATTTGGAATGACTACTTGCAATGCTCTTTACAATAGGAACAAGACATCAAACCGTGATGTCGTCTACAAGCATTCATGGTGGCCAACAAGCACCTGGTATAACTATAAATGTGTTTACTATCAAAATTAAACAAATTTAGACAACATTAAATCGTTTGCATGGTACATAGAGAATATTGCAGCACATGATGATCAGGAACCCCGAGGTTCTTCTCTCCCTGGTACTACTACGATGCATGAACCAACAACAGGTATAGATATACAAACTAGAAATACTCCTTCCGCCCCAGCATAATTTTACTTTTGGAGCTTAAAAAATGTCCCACTCCAACTCTATCCTCGGTAGTAGCTTCCAACTACCCATATCACATCACATTACTACCTGTCTCTCTACCGTGCCATTTGTTTTGGCAGAGCGTGTTAGTGTTTTACTCTACTCCTTTGGCATTTAATTTGGAGCATTTTGAGAGACTACGTTCTGTCCTTTAGATATATTGATGATGGGTGTATCATGGTCATTTGCATTCTTTTCTAGGCTCTACTAATTGTTTTAGCATGCCTTGCGATTCTACTTTCTTATTAGTACTTAGTCTTTATAGTTAACAGTTCATCAGCTTGTGTGATGATGGCATGATTTTTTTTATGCCTCCACGCTGTGCTCTCTCGCCGCCGGCCACTCCAGCCGGCACCGGCGCCTACGCCCACGCCCTGCTGCTAGTCACTTCAGTGTCCTCACCGACGCATCTTCCTCGCCCATTGCCACATCCCATCCTTCGCGTGCCATGATTACCCCACCGCCCGCAAATCCTTGGCCATTACTCGCCCTGCCACCAATCCTCCTCGAGAGTTTCGACGAGACCGAACCCTCGCTTTGCTGAGTGTCGCAAGCTGGCACTATGCAGTACTGCACATGCAGTTGCCGCCACTGACAAGTAGACCCGATATCTCATGGGCCCACATGTCAGTGGCAGCTAATGTAGGTGCAGTATTGCGGAGGATTTTAATCCCGCAAGCTGCCTACCTTATATGTCTTGCATTCGCCACCTGCTACTGCTGGCATTCATTACTTGCCCTGCAACTAATAATTCTCTTCAAGACGCGCTCTGGCTGATGTCAGTCAGACCGAACTGGCGAACCCTATCTTTGTCTAGTCTAGCATTGCCGGCTGCATGCCCCCTCACAGTCTTGCCTGCTTCACTCATAGACTGAAAATCCTCTGCAGTACTACGAGTGCGTACCGCCACTGACATGTGTACCTGATGTCTCATTTTAGGGTATGAACAGCAACAAATAAGTCAATAATGTAAACCCCCCCCCCCCATCAAAATAGGTGTCGTTAGGACAGTCCTAACTACTGTAGTAGTTCATTTTTAATTCATTTGTGGGCGACAATTTATATAAACCAGGAGGGAGTACTACAGAACAAAATGGTGCTGGCACGACGCGGTCCTCCCACGCTCGTATTTGCCGCACTCGTCCCAAAGATGGTATGAACATCAGATTTTTCTTGTTTTCACACTATTTGTACATGATACTAAACTTGTTCAGGCGGTAATTTGCTTTAATCGTTTACCATTTGAATCAATGTAACAGAAGGAAGGAAGCTAGGAAGAAGTGTGGCTAAAGGACATAAGGTTGCCAGAATACGCTATGCATCCCAAGTTAGTAGAACACAACATGTGAAGCTACCAATTCAGTTCTCCGCTAGGTTGGTTGCTGCGGTTGGTATTAATCAGTGACACTTTGTCGATGATGTGGTTATGTTTACAAAAATACATGCATCCCTCACCGGTGCAAGGAAGTGGGCAGAGGTTGGCCACAGTAACAAGAGAGATATAGTACGAGACATTCTTGTTAGTGTTGTCACACACCCACACAAGTATTTTTTTCTTACAATCTCCATCCTGTACATTTACAACAACTTGTTATACAATGTACAGGATTTATGGACATGGAGGACACACCGGAGAGCGCAAGAAAAATTTTGAAAATTTCTGGTGAGCGCTACAAGGGGTGGCACTCGACTTTGCATGCCACCTATAAGAGTTATTCTACCAATGAAGAACGTATACGAAACCAGCCTGCTGACGTAACAACGCCCGAGTGGTTGCACCTAATAGAATATTTTGGGTCTGAGCGATTCAAGGTCAGCTAACTTTTTAATAGCTTCACATCATACAATAAATATTTCATTTACTTTCATTCGTGGAATTTATTCTTAAAGTTATTGTAGTCAATAAGCAGGACCAATTCTCAAAATGGAAGAAGAAAAAAGGCGTGTCACTTGCTTGGCTCCAAATCCTACGCCCAACTTAGTTACGAGAAGGTATGAAAAATAAATAACGCTTTTACTTTGCGTTGCAAACAATATGTATACTGACATGTTGAAGTTTACTTGTATTTTATGTAGCGAGACCCAGAGACCGGAGAAGAACCCGATGACATACAACTGTGGGAGGTAAGCCATTTGTTGGAGAACGGTAACTGGACAAACAAGCTAGCAGAAGCTGTACATGTGAGTAACACTTCAAACAATCCCCAATTAAATAAATATTTGCAAATTACCCATGACTTTTCTTTTCGTATATAGATCCAGGCACGTGCCCAAGTGGACAACATGGAAGCAGAGCAGGGAGGCCCAATTCCTAATTAGGAGAGAAACCACATCTTCCAGCGTTTTATAGATCCTCAATCGGTTGTGCAGGATCACAGGTTCGAGGGCGTGGTTATATGGCTAACCCAACTGGCCCCGAACGTGAACGTATGCGTATCCAGATGTCTGAACACCTCAGCGACCAAGTTCGAAACTTAGAAGATAGAAATGCAGGCCTCAACGAAACAGTGCAGGAGTTGGATGGAAGAAATGATAGCTTAACCACCCAGATGGACTGCATAAATCAGAAGAATGAAGAGTTAATCATTCAAGTCCAGAACTTACAAGGTCAGATAGCAGCTGATCGTGAACAGACAGCTAAGGAAATGCAGGACATGCGCGCCTCAATGATGGCTGAAATGCACAAAATGATGGCGACCACTCCACAGAAGGTCCAACAAATTAGGAACTGCCAAAAGCCACCTGCTCTAACAATTAGTCCCGGTCAGCTTAGGAAAACTCTTAACATGCAAACACGTCACTTAAGTAATCCTTGAGTGTTGTTATGCGTGTTGTAATATCAATTGATGGATGTTTATTGTTAAACTCGTGATTCTGTTGCCACTAATTTTCAAACCTGGTGCATTCGGGTTCTACTGCCGCTAATTATAAAACGTGGCATTACGAATTTCTTGTCACAAATGATAAATTGTTGCAATAGGAAGCTATTGCCAATACGGATGATAAAACATGGCAATAGAATGACAAAACGTTGCAGTATAAACATTTGGCAACGACTCCAAAAACGTCGCATTAAAACATTATTGCCACAGATAAGAAATCATTGCAATACCAAACTATTCACCACGGATGCGAAATCGTTGCGGTACCATACTAGTTCCAACGGATCTGAAATCGTTGCAATACGGTACTATTCGCCACGTTTGTGGACTCGTTGCAATACCCAACTATTGGCCACGGATACGAAATCGTTGCAGTACCAGACTAGTTCCCACGGATCTAAAACCGTTGCGATACGGTACTATTTGCCATGTTTGTTGACTCGTCGCAGTATGATACTATTTGCCACGGCTGTGACATCGTTGCAGTACCATACTATTTGCCACAAATGTGAAATCGTTGCAATACCGTGATATTCGTTGCATTATGGTAAATCGTCGCTACACCATAACTCGTTGCAATATGTTACTATTTGTCACGGCTGTGAAAATTGTTGCAATACTGTAGTATTTGCCATGAACGCGAAATCGTTGTAATCACATACTATTACCACGAACGCGAAATTGTTGCAATACAATGCTATTCGTTGCAATACGTTAAATCGTCACAATACGGTAAACCGTTGCAATACCATACTATTTGCCACGAATGTGAAATCGTTACAATACCGTACTATTGCCACGCCTGCGAAATCGTTGCAATACAATGGTATTCGTTGCAATATGTTAAATCGTCACAATACGCTAAACCGTTGCAATAACATACTATTTGCCACGAATGTGAAATCGTTACAATACCGTACTATTGCCACGCCTGTGAAATCGTTGCAACCACATACAATTACCACGAATTTGAAATCGTTGCAATACCATGTTGTTTGTTGCAATACGTTAAATCGTTGCAATACGCTAAATCATTGTAACAACATACTATTTGCCACGAATATGAAATCATTGCAATACCGTGCTATTTACCACGATGGTGAACCCGTTGCAATACCGTACAATTCGTTGCGATACATTAAATCGTCGCAATACATGAAAACGTTGCAATAGCGTCCTATTTGCCACTGATGTAGAATTGTTGCAATACCATATCTATCGCCACGGATGCCAGGGCGTCGCAAATAACCTATCGCTGCGGGAATTATTACGACGACTCGTAAAAATATCGCCACACTCTTTTTCGTTGCAACAGCGACCTATTGCGATGAAAAACAACCTATTGCGATGAATTTTTTCGTTGTGATAAACCGGAATCCTTGCAGTGGTAATAGCATGATTATGTTAATATGAATAAGTTAGTGCCTGGTCCCAGCATTGGTTCAACAATGTTTAGGTTAGTCATTTCCTTAAGGTGGTACTTGTACCCGAGCCCTTAAGATATTTACTTGACATGTAAGTGTGGTGCTTAGATAGTTAAGTAGCGTTGGATGTCTAGTAGACCCATGGTTGTAGGGGTAGGTGGCAAGTGGTGACATCCCTGTTCGTCCTTCGTAACCCCCCACGTTCGCCTACACCACAGGCACGAGGCGAGAATCGTTTTGATGTTGTCAAGGGTAAACACGTGCCGCATATGTTGGACCACTAAGCCCTAGTATTCATCGTTAGCATACTTCCGTGAACACTAATAGGCTATGTATATGAGTAATTAGATCACAGTAGGATCAGCCCCTTCTCATAGTTTTACCCTCACTAGGGCAAGCTTACCCTTAGAGTAGATTGCTTAGGTTTGTGTCACACTACCCCTATTATCATCTACTCCTTTTTTTGATAAATACTTAGTTCCCTATACCTTGATCATGAGAATAGTGTTCACTTTACTTCACCGCCTTCCTTTGGGATAAATACGATACCATTGGGAATACTCTTGGGTGAAATGCTACAACGCTATCTTTCGTGCGCTTGCGGATGTCATCTCTCACCGAAGATGATTTGTGGTGTTAAAAAATACCAACACTTGGGCAGGCTTGAGCGGAAGTGAAAGAAGCTCGTCCAGGCGCTGAAGGAACACGCACGGAGTTGGCACGGTTGTGTGCCACGATTGTTGTTGCTCGCATGGAGGTGGCGCAAACCACCGAGGAGCTCGAGGCCCTCTGTGCCTCTGTTTCTGCCGTGAGCGGTGCGGTGCTCAATCTGTCTGGACCGAGCGTAGAGCTGGACGCTTGACGTCGGACGATCCCGACCCACTTCCTTGTCGTTTGGGAATAAATCGCGGGAAGTGGTGTTGACAGTCGTTATATACCAATTTCAACTGTCGATATAACTCAATTATGTAAGGTATAAATATTTCATGCACACATCATAGTTCAAAATAACCTAGTTCAACTTGTACTTGGAGAAAATAGTGCATGCAGGAATTTATACAAAATTGAAGTGAATTCAAGGGAGGAATCCTAAAGAATACCTTCCAGCCAATCAGACGCTGACATGTGGCAGCACATGGATCGAATGGCCCACCTAAAGAAGTATCCGAGGGAATCCATCAGTCTAGCACCCAGAAATGGTCATAGGACCCACCTGTCAGCCACCTGGAGGATGCACACCGCGATTGGTGCCAGGACCAGGTTGGCCGACTAGGGGGGTCGATCGACCTCTTCTTGGCGCCAAACGTAGTCAACTTCCATGTGTTGACTCCTTGCGGTGAGATGATAGCAATGGAGACTGATTCACACACTTTTGGTGGTGGGAACCGTCTCTACTCTGTGTATAAATAGGGGGAGAGGCTTCACTTCAATACACACACCACTCAAGCATTCTCTCTTGTATACACTAGTTCTCCTATTTCCTTAGTGGAGGTTAGGGTAGAGAGGAGCCTCTAGTCCCAAGTCCAAAATTGGGAAAGATATGGCTCATGTATCTTTTCTTTTATTTGTAACTTTATGCTTTATAATGATATTATTATTAGTCTTTATTTATTCATATACTTGGGCAAAGCATTTCTTGTTTGATTGTGGAGTCCATGTATGTGCTAGGTGTAGATGTCATTAAGATCTAGTCATAATGTTCATATTTTGTTATCATGAACATCATACACCACCATAGTGGAGGTTAGGTATTAATATGATTATGTTAATATTAATATGTTAGTGCTTGGTCCCAACTTTGGTACAATGACGTTTAGGTTAGTCATTGCCTTAGGATCATATTTGTATCCGAACTCTTAAGGTATTTACTTAACATGTAAGTGTGATGCTTAGATTGTTAAGTACCGTTGGATGTCTCATAGACCCACAGGTTGGAGGGATAGGAAGCAGGTGGTGACAGCCCTGTCCGTCCTTCGTAATCGCCACGTTCGGCTTTGCCACAGGCCCGAGGCAGGAATAGTCCTGACATTGTCAGGGGTAAACCCGCGCCCCATATGTTGGATGTTGCGGTTGTTATATACCAATTTAGACCGTCAATATAACTCAATTATGTGAGGGAATAAATATTTCTTACGCACATCATAGTTAGAAATAACCTAATTCCACTTGTACTTGGAGAAAATGGTGCATGAAGGAATTTCATACAGAATTGAAGTGAATTCAATGGAGGAATCATAAATAATACCTTCCCAGCCAATCATACGCCAACATGTGGCAGCACATGGATCAAATGGCCCACCTACAGAAGTATCTAAGGGCATCGAACAGCGTAGCGCCCCGAAATGGTCAGAGGTCCCACCTATCAGTCACTTGGAGGAAGCACACCGTGATTGGTGCTAGGAACAAGTCGACCCACTAGGGGGTTCAACCGAGCACCAAATGCGGTCAACTTCCACGTGTAGACTCCCCATGATGAGCTGATAGCGATGGAGATTGATTCGCGCGCTTTTGGTGGTGGGCGCCTCTACTCTGTGTATAAACAGGGGGGAGAGGCCTCAGTTCACTTCACACATACCACTCAAGCATTCTCTGTTGTATACACTAGTTCTCCTAGTTCCTTAGTTGAGATTAGGCTATAGAGAGGAGCCTCTAGTCCCAAGTCCAAATTGGGAAAGGTATGGCTCATGTATCTTTTATTTTATTTGTGACATTATGCTTTATAT
The DNA here is from genome assembly GCA_036927565.1 of Tuctoria greenei. Classification (NCBI taxonomy): domain Eukaryota; kingdom Viridiplantae; phylum Streptophyta; class Magnoliopsida; order Poales; family Poaceae; genus Tuctoria; species Tuctoria greenei. Next base: position 183,123,005 of record JAYESD010000002.1, read on the forward strand.
TAATATCATTAGTCTTTACTTATTCATATACATGGATGAAGCTTTCCTTGTTTGGTTGTGGAGTTCATGTATGTGCTAGGTGTAGGTGTTCTTTTGATCTAGTTATAATGCCTTTATTATATTATCATAAACATCATACACCACCACTATATTCTAATTAGGTATTAATATGATTACGTTAATATGAGTAAGTTAGTGCTTGGTCCCAACACTGATTTCAACAATATTTGGGTTAGTCATTGTCTTAGGAAGGTACTTGTACTGCAACTCTTAAGGTATTTACTTGTTATGTAAGCATGGTGCTTAGATAATCAAGTAGCGCTGTATGTCTCGTAGACCCACTATTTGTACGGTTTGTAGGGGTAGGCGGCAGGTGGTGACAGCCCTGTCCGTCCTTCGTAATCTCCCACGTTCAGCTATACCGAAGGCACTTGGCGGGAATCATCCTGATTTTCTCAAGGGTAAACCCGTGCCAACTATGTTGGATCAATAAGTCCTAGTATTCACCATTAGCATATTCATGTGTACTCTATTAGGCTATGTATATGAGTAAGTAGAGCACAGTAGGAGTAGCCCCTTCTCATAGCTTAACCTTACCCTTAGAGTAGATTGATTAGGTGTGTGTCACACTATCCTTTATTATCATCTTACCCCTGTTCTGATAAATACTTAGTAACCTCTACATTGATCATAAGAATAGTGTTTACTTTACTTCACCGTCTTCATTTGGGATAAATACGATACCCTTGGGAATACTCTTGATTGAAATGCTACAACATATCTTTCGTGCGCTTGCGGATCTCATCTCCTATCGGAGATGTTCTGTGGTGTTAATAAATACCAAAAAGCATTTCTGGTGCTGTTGCTCGGAGTAACTTTGATTGGTTAACCGTTGTCAACAAGCATTTTTGGTGCTGTTGCCAAGGAAGGCGCATAAGTGAAGTATAGCTATGGCTTATGATTAAGATATAGGTACTAGTAGTTATTAGACAGGGTTACCCTTTCTTTGTTTTCTTGATTGTGAGAAAATAGGGTAGTTGTCGAACTGTGGACTAAGACACTTCCCCCGGTACTACTAAGAAGTAGTCCGCAGAGCGCGGAGGTTCGTATTCTGATGGGGCACTAATAAAGATCAAGAATAAGGGTGAACTCAGAGGATTTTACGTGGCTCAGGCCGCCTGAGCGTAATACTCTACTCCACAGGGTGTGTGTTGATTATATGAGTATAACATGAGTGAGTCTGAGTTTAGATTCAAATGAGTTCCCTTTTAAACCGTGTAGTGCAGCCCTTTTATATGCCAGGGACTAGCTGTCACAATGTGCACCCCGGCCTGACATGTGGCCTTGGCTTAATAAACCGCCCTATACATGATCTATGGTGTTAAGGGTGGTTAATAGCATGATAACATGCCTTAATAGAAGCGTTACCTGTCTTGATAGTGCTCTGATCGTGCATCATTAATATAGCATTAATGATGCGTTAATGAGGTCTTAAAACAGCCAATTGATAGCCCTTGAATATCTGTGTCGTTGGAGACCCCACTGTCTTCCCGTTGCAGACTTATGTTCGGGCGTGTGACATGTGGCAGCTCTGGATCTTCCCTCTGTGGGGAGGCAGGTCCAGAGCTACTGGGACACATGGCAGCGCTGGAGCTTCCCCTATCGGGGAGGCAGGTCCGGCACCTCGGGACACGTGGCAGCACCAGAGCCAGCTTATGGAGGGAGGCAGGTCCGGCACTGCGGAATTCGCCGCAGCACCGGTGATGAGATCATGCACATTATTATTGCACCTACAAACATGACACAATGTTTATTTGTTTGGGATCCTGGCTCAAGTGAACGTTCACTCTTATCTAATGGACAAGATCAAGATGACACACTATGTCATCCACCACCTTGGTCTCCTCCTTTCATGCTTACAAGAAGATTTGATGGCGCTGCACATATGGACCCACACATGATAGAAGATGAACTTGAGTCGAGGATGAATTCAATTCAAGAAGGGGAGGATGATGAGGACATCACTCCTATGGATATACACAACACTCCATTGAACATACAAGATGCAATCAATAGAATTCACACATAAGAATTAATTTCAGAGGTGAGCTCGTTCTTATATATTTCTTTATACATTTTTGAGAATAGATTGCTACCTAATAATTTAATTGTAATTAGGATACATGGAGTGGTTCAAGGAGTAATTGGAGGAAGGTTTAGGGGTATGGAGGACCAGAGAATACGTTCAAAGAAGATGGAAACCGACCCCAACTCAAAATCGTGTCCAACTCGGATTCCAGGAGCAGTACGCACTAAAACGGGCGTCCAGGACACATACAAACTCCGTTTTGGATGTTCCACATATGCGCGGAAAGGGGAGAGGATAAACTTTCGAATGGCGCTGGTCCCATATCAAAATTACTTTGGAGGCGATGGGAATCGTCGAAACAAAATCAAGTTCAGAATCTGTCAGGGTGCCGCGCCACCGTATTGGGCCATTGGGCCTTGTATCAATTCTAAGTCATTATTTTCGTATCTTAGGGTTAGGTCACGACTCCAAAACCCCCTTGGACGTCCTTCCACCTTTATATACTACATAGTAGCCGCCATGAACAATGGCGTTTTGCTTAGATTAATAATATTGCCGTTCTACGGTTTGTGAAACCCCAACTTCGCGATTTCAGATCGTGTCTTCTAGGTTCTTGCTTGTGTTCTCAGTTGCACTTGCAGGGATTAGCCTTCTTGGCGAGGTCAATCGTGTGCAGCACGGTTGGTAACCAACGGAGCAGTGGTGTAGTGATTGCAGGGGTTTCTCGTGTTCTACTCGAGAGCCTCGGATCATCAACGTCGAGATCTCCACATCAATCGACTTATCCTTACCTATCGGAAAATCGGGCCTAAACCTATACTCATAAATTTAGATATGGGACCAGTGCCATTGGAAAGGTTATCCTCTCCCCTTTTCGTGCATATGTGGAACGTCTAAAATGGAGTTCGTATGCGTCCTGGGCGTTTGTTTTAGTGCATACTGCTCCAAAACTCTGAGTTGGACATGATTTTGAGTTGGGGTCGGTTTCCATCTTCTTTGAACGTATTCTTTGGTCCTCCACACCCCTAAACCTTCCTCCAATTACTTCTTGAACCACTCCATGTATCCTAATTACAATTAAATTATTAGGTAGCAATCTATTCTCAAAAATATATAAGGAAACATATAAGAAGGAGCTCACCTCTGAAATTAATTGTTGTGTGTGAATTCTATTGATTGCATCTTGTATGTTCAATGGAGTGTTGTGTATATCCATAGGTGTGATGTCCTCATCATCCTCCCCTTCTTGAATTGGATTCATCCTCGACTCAAGGTCATCTTCTATCATGTGTGGGTCCATATGTGCAATGCCATCAAATCTTCTTGTAAGCATGAAAGTAGGAGGCCAAGATGGTGGACGACATAGTATGTCATCTTGATCTCGTCCATCAAATAAGAGTGCACATTCACTTGATCTAGGATCCCAAACAAATAAACATTGTGTCATGTTTTTAGGTGCAATAATAATGTGCATGATCTCATCATTCTCCCCTTCTTTATGACAAGCCGTCCTCGGCTTGCTCGTATGTCCAGCAAAGTGGCTTGATTTGGAGGTAGAATGAGTGCTGTCCATAGTGCACAACCACAGTGAATAATGCTTTTGTTGTCCCTGCTGCAAGGAAAAAATACTAGAAAAACTTGACAAGACATTATTGCCGTTAGTACATTCATTTACTTGACCATGTTGTTGCAGCACAAAAGGAGCCTCCTCATTTGAACATATGTAAACTTTATGCACCATAAACATACCACTATGTTCATATTTGCCTATAGCATGAAAAATATTTCTACTTAACAAAGGCAATTCAGATTGAGAAAATATTATCTTCTCTACGATATCTAGATCACAAAGAGTGTCAAATTCAATATAGCCCAAAGTATTTAGAGAAGTTAACAATTTCAGCTCATCCCTTTCACATGTAGTTGGAATCAAATGCTTACTTTTAGCACAAGTGAGTGATAAGGTATCAAATTCATTTGGTTGTTCTAGCATAGGTATAATATAATTATCAGCACACAACTCATTTTTGTTGTAAGAATCAGTAGGAAAATCAACTAGTGGTAAAGGTGTATTATGAAAAAGTTCATCTTGTTGCTGTTCATCGATAGCATGATTGGTAGCAAAATTCAGCACATCTGAAAATGTCATACCTTGGTTAACTGTAAAGTATTGTCCATTAACACTACTCTCATTTTTAGCAAGAAATTCAAATGCATTATGAGTTGATTCATAAAAAAAATTAGAAGAGTTGTTCAACACCTCACTCTCATTTGCATCTACATTTATTTGTTCATGTTCCTGCAAAAGGTTAGGCAAAGGAGGAGGTACAACAAGAAAATTCTTCTCAAGTTCTTGTATTTCATCTTTGCAATTAGATATATTAGCAAAAGTTTCTCGCATAAGAATTTTCATATCTTTCCATGTTCGAGGTTTTTCTTTATCGCTTAAGTTGTCCCACCAAGTTAATGCACAATCAACTAACGCACTAGCAATATTTCTAATCTTTATCCTCTCACACATATGCCATTGTCCAAAAATTTTATCCAACTCTATTTCCCAATCAATATATTCATCGTAATCAAAACCATCATAAGAAGGAAGAGATGAGAGAATGTAATTACTTCTTGTGGAAGGTGTTGGAAAGGTGGTCTGAATGCCATGTGAATCCTTGGTTGAAGTTTTATTTTTAGTGAGCAACTCCATCGTCATCTTCATCATGTCAATCATCTCAGCATATAATGCATGATTCTTGCTTTTACCTGATATTGTTAGTAGCAAACAGAAGATAACAAAAAAATATGTTATCTCTATGAACTACAAAGTGTAATGGCAAAGTGGAAGTAGAATCACACACTCTCAAGCGTCTTACCACACTCTTACTAGTGTTCTTACCGACACTGCAGGTGGCAAACGGTGGCCGGTATGATGAAACTAATGAAGCGTGGGATGATTGCAAAGGTGTATCGATTCTGCTCAAGAGTAAAGTGTAGCTTGGATGGCACTTTATATGTAGCAAGGATTAGCAACAATGAAATCAGATAGTGAAGTTGAATAAGTGTCCAAAGTACTTGTCAAAGTTGCTGGCCTAAATGTGTTCCTAGTAGTTCAAGCAAGCAAAACATGAGACAAAACTAGATGACACAAAGGATGCAAGCACTTCTTTTATTTTTTGTTTTTTTATCCTATTTTTTGTGCCACTTTTGTAACTTTTTTTGCACTTGCCTTTTTCTTTTGTCTTTCTTTTCTCAGAATGTGCTGCAAAAGGAGAACACAATAAAAACCAATCAAAGATATCTCGTGTGTCTGTCGCAGATTTTCTGCTCAATCTTCCAAGGACAAATAGGCACACTTAGAGGCTCTAAATAGAAAAACTTACAACAGAAGGATTGTAGATATATCTCTCCTATTTAATTTCAATATAAGGAAGACCTATTTTGGACAAGAACAATAGGAGATATTGTCCCCGAAATACAGACTGTTCAGATATTCTAGGTCGAGAACTGATTCAGATCTAATGCACTTTTGACCATGATATCTCTGTTTACTGGGAACCCTATGAATACGAAAGTTGTAGAGAACTTCTTAAGATTTCCTTAAAGTACAAGAAATCCAAAGTCCAAGTTCGTATGAGTGAGATATGATGAAAATACCGAACTGGACAGAGATGGATCTAATCTGGACGTGATGACGTGATTCAAGAGGATGAATCAACACAATGCAAAACTCAAACTAAGACCAAAAACACTTTCTAAATCAGCAATATGACTCAACAGCGGACACAAACTCAACAAAACTAAACTGAAAACGAATGTTGCAAAGGCTCAATGGTGGTTAGGACAAAGTAATGAATAGATCTACTAAACTGCAAGTTTTTTGTGGCTTTTTTGTGGACTCTAGGTATGAAAAACAAAAATAATGTAATGGATAGATGAATTACCTAACAGGAAACCTGGAAATCTGATACCAATTGATGAGTATAGGTTTAGGCCCGATCTTCCGATAGGTAAGGATAAATCGATTGATGTGGAGATCTCGACGTTGATGATCCGAGACTCTCGAGTAGAACACGAGAAACCCCTGCAATCACTACACCACCGCTCCGTTGGTTACCAACCGTGCTGTACACAATTGACCTTGCCAAGAAGGCTAATCCCTGCAAGTGCAACCGAGAACACAAGCAAGAACGTAGAAGACACAATCTGAAATCGCGAAGTTGGGGTTTCACAAACCGTAGAACGGCGATATTATTAATCTAAGCAAAACCCCATTGTTCATGGCAGCTACTATGGAGTATATATAGGTGGGAGGATGTCCGAGGCAGTTTTGGAGTCGTGACCTAACCCTAAGATACAAAAATAATGGACTTAGACTTGATACAAGGCCCAATGGCCCAATACGATGGCGCAACACCCTGACAGATTCTGAACTCGATTTTGTTTCAACGCTTCCCATCGACTCCGTAGGAATTTTGATATGGGACGTCCAAAACAGAGTTTGTATGCGTCCTGGGCGTCCGTTTTAGTGCGTACTGCTCATGGACTCCGAGTTGGACACAAATTTGAGTTGGGGTCGGTTTCCATCTTCTTTGAACGTATTCTCTGGTCCTCTACGCCCCTAAACCTTCCTCCAATTACTCCTTGAACCACTCCATGTATCTTAATTACAATTACATTATTAGGTAGCAATCTATTCTCAAAAATATATAAGGAAACATATAAGAACGAGCTCACCTCTGGAATTAATTGTTGTGTGTGAATTCTATTGATTGCATCTTGTATGTTCAATGGAGTGTTGTGTATATCCATAGGAGTGATGTCCTCATCATCCTCCCCTTCTTGAATTGGATTCGTCCTCGACTCAAGTTCATCTTCTATCATGTGTGGGTCCATATGTGCAATGCCATCAAATCTTCTTGTAAGCATGAATGGAGGAGGGCAAGGTGGTGGACGACATAGTGTGTCATCTTGATCTTGTCCATCAAATAAGAGTGCACATTCACTCGAGCCAGGATCCCAAACAAATAAACATTGTGTCATGTTTGTAGGTGCAATAATAATGTGCATGATCTCATCAACCGGAGCCACCCTAAGGAGTGAGGCAGGTCCGATACTGCGGGACACGTGGTGCCTCCGGAAGTCTTCAACACTGGAAGGTGGAACTCGACGCGTCATCTTCTGGTATGAAGGGAAACCTGGTATGCAGGGTATCGACAGTGGCCCCTGAGCCCACCTCCGGTAAGATTATGAGGTTTCGATGCTGGAGGTCGAGCCATTATCTCTCCCACATTGTTGCTTCAGGCTTCTCTTTGGTACACGCGATCCTTCTTTATTTGGTAGGTGAGATACACGACATGCTGATCTCACAAAATTGAAGGATGCCAGTTCCCAATATGATTTTCTTATCGGTTCCTAGCGTAATCTCTATAGCCCTGTCAGGCTGCCGCCCACAGGCTACCAACTTCTCATCATGACAACAGTTTGCCTGGTGTGGCTTTTTTTTACAAAGTGGACCCGGGTTCCCTTGTCATTGTCGAGGTAACTTCATAGAGCGTGATTTTAGTCCAAGTGTAGTTGTCATCCAAGCGTTGCGGAGGCTTACTAAAGGGAGAAAGTCTGCACGGGAAGAGAACTCCTTACACTTTAATTTGATCTTGCACTTTGAGATCTCCTCCCTTGCATCACTTTTTCCTCTTCTGCTTCACTTTGCAGCGATGGAATTAGGACTTCCTCCCACCAAGATCAAGAGCGACAGCGAGTTGTCGAGAGTCCGCACCTAGATGGGGTGGTTGAGTGACTCCTTAAGGAACTCGATTTGCTTCGGCAAGCTCCCCTTCAGGAAGGAAAGCACCGGCGAGATCATGTACTTCTCGGCGTTTGCCATGGTGGGGCACATTCTGCCATTCTCCAGCTTCTTGTTGATATTGCAGGACTTCTACGGTTTGCAACTCCACCACCCGAGCCCCACTACTTCTTGCTGGTGGCGGCTTTTGTCCATTTTTGTGAGATGTGGGTGGGTGTGCCACCCTGCATCGCCCTCTTCCGAACCTTCTTCATGGTGGTTATGGCTGTTATATACCAATTTCACCCGTCAATATAACTCAATTATGTGCAGGAAATATCATTTCTTGCACACATCACCTTTCTATTTGACCTATTACCACTCGTACTTGGAGAAATTGGTGCATGCAGACATTTTACACATAATTGAAGTGAAACAAGGGGATGGATCCTATAGAATACCATCCCAACCAATCAAGCATCAACACGTGGCACCATATGGATCAAATGGCCCACAAACAGAAGTATCTGAGGCCATCTAACGGTGTAGCAGCCATATCATGGAATGTGACCCATCTGTCAGTCACCCGGTGGAAGAACTGGTCGTTTGGAGCCAGCCAGGTTGGCCGACCCCCCAGTCGGCTCACTAGGTCCTGGCGCCAAATGTGGTCAAATGCCATGGGTTGGCTCCTCCCGGCTTGAAGAGGTCATGGGTGACTGATTTGCATGCTTTTGGTAGCCGGAACCGGCCCTTCTCCAAGCTATAAATAGGACCCCTCAACCCTCACTTCAACACACACCACTTGAGCATCATTCTATTGTATACACTAGTTCTCTTAGTCCTTAGTGGAGTTAGGCTATAGGGAGGAGAGCCTCTAGTCCCAAGTCCAAATTGGGAAAGGTATGGCTCATGTATCTTTTTTATATTTTTTACTTTATGCATAATAAAGATATTATCTTTAGTCTTCTTTTATTCATATACTTGGATGAAATGTTTCTTGTTTGATTGTGGAGTCTATGTATGTGGTAGGAGTAGTCTTTATGATTATGCCATATCACTCTTAATCTATTATCATAAACAATACAAACCCCCACTATAGTCTAATTAGTTATGATATGATCATGTTAATATGAATAACTTATGCTATGTCTCAACATTGTTTCATCGATGTTTGGGTTAGTCATTGCCTTAAGATGGCTTGTGTCATGACTCTTAAGGTATTTACTTAATATGCTAGCATGGTGCTAGGATAGTTAAGTAATGTTGGATGTCTCGTAGATCAATAGATTGAAGAGGTAGGCAGTAGGTGGTGACAACTCTATTTGTCCTTTGCAATCCTCCACGTTCGGCTATGCCACAGGCTCTTGGCGGGAGTCATCCTAGTATTGCTACGAGTAAACCCGTGCCTGATATGTTGAACAACTTAGCATTAGTATTCACCATTGACATGCTCGTTAGTACCTAACCTATGCTATGCATATGTATATTAGAAGCATTGTAGGAGAAACTCCCCAACTCTTAGTCTAATCTCCACTAGGACCCATTTACCCTTAGGGTAGATTGCTTAGGTGTGTGTCACACTACCTATGTTATCAACTTACCAATGTCTTGATAATTGATTAGTATCCCATAGCTTGATCATAAGAGTAGTGTTTACTTTACTCCATTGCCTTCCTTTGGGATAAATACGATACCCTTAGGAATACTCTTGGGTGAAATGCTACATGACCGTTTCCGTGCGCTTGCGGACTTCATATCTTTCGAGAGATGATCTGTGACGTAAAAAACATCAATAAGAATTTCTAGTGCCGTTGCCGAGGAAGGCAAAGGAAGTGAAGGATAACTATCACTTGTGATTAAGCTATAGATACTAGTAGTTATTAGACAGGATTACCCTTGTTTGTTTTCTCCTTTTGTGGCAAAAACAGGGTAGTGTTGGCTAACCCATTTCATGGGATGGCCAAAGAGGACGCAAGTTCTCAACTACAAGATGATTCAAGGCGTACCTCAATAAATATCTGCTAGGCAACACCATTTCCTTTCGCGGAAGAATTTCAGTTTCTAGTAGGAGCCAAAATCATCCATCCCCAAGCTTGGGAAGGCTCCAACAAGTTCTTCTTGGTTTGCCTGCACCATGGGGTGGATAGTTGACTCTTCATCCAACACTCATGTCATGGGTTGGCCTCACCAAATCATGAACACATTAATGCTGGAGCAAAAGGAGTCCTATTCTCATTCATCATGGATGAGAATATGGTCTCCACTCAAGGGGTGGATTGAAGATTGCTCTAGTTCCCTTAGCTTGGCATGCACACCACTTAACAAGGTGGAGATTCTAGTTGTGGAACTACACCTCACATTGAAGTATCATGATATATCAAATCAATGGAGAAGTGTTTGGATGATCCAAGCCATTGATATTCACATGATTTGTGAAAATCCATGTCAACATGGGCCACTTGGGGAATCATTTACCTAAGACCTATGGGGATTCTTCCTTCCAAACACAACTCCAATGGCTATCACCTACAAGGAGGTCAACGATGGAATAAATATCACCATTATAATCAAGGAGGCTATGAGGATTTCAAGGGATTTAAGTTTAACTAGCCTACCTTGAAGTATCTTGTCCATTACCAAACAAGAAATCAAAACAACATTTACATGAAGGTTTTTTGGCCAAGGACAAGAAACTTAAAGAGCATTCAAGATCCATGATACCACACAATCACATGTTGGTATTCCTACACTTCGACCATGCTCATGCAACCTAGGGCAAGTGACATTATGGATGAAGCGTTTCTTGTTTGATTTTGGAGTCCACATGTCACCATGCCAAAGGAATCTTTTGATCCATGATCAAAGTATGGGTTAACTCAAAGGAGCATTAAGAAGGACGAAGTGACACCCCTAAAGAAGGACAAACCTCACCATGCTCACAAGGGAGTATCTTCAAGAGGGAAAAGCTGCCACTACATCAACAAGTGTTCATGAAGATGACGGAGAGGCTAGGGACACCATGTGGCCCACATGTCCAACTAACATGCCAAAGGAGATTTGGCATGCCAACCAAGAAAGGTTGTCCACATCTTCAACTCTGGAATTGGACAACAAATCATCAAACCAAACATGACGGAGGTAAGTCACACTCATCGAACTTCAAAAATTCGGTGAGTTCTTGCCAATAGGGTAATTGGTAATTATCTCATATTTGTTTTCCGAATTGCATATTTGAATTTCCCATAAATCTTTGCATTTGCATTTAGCATGTTTGAATTTCCACAATTGCATGTTGGAAAGTAAAACTTCCAACAAACATAAAACTAAAATTTTGAATTAGGAAATAAATTTCTTTGGATATGAACCTTGTGCATAACCACTTGAATTCATCTTCTTAATTGGCCCAAAAAAATATATTTCCCTTAAATATTCATTACATTTTCAAGTTGTTTCAAGTTGGGCAAAATAATTTGACAAAGGGTACAACATATTTTTGAGCTAACGTAACATGTTTTCAAGTTGTTTTGTTTGTTCCTGATTTTAGTGCAGTCACGACAAAATTTGTAAAGAGGTTGGAAGGCCCCATCAAGCAAATATCCCTCCATCGATCTCATTTGGAGTTCATGGTGGAGGAATGCTCAAGATGGTGGTCCGATGGAGGAGCAAGATGAAACTCATTTAAATCCAACCTCAATATGGCACTGAACATGAAGGCTACACCAAAATCCATGGTCGTGAATTTCTCACACAACAACCTTCAACCAAGACTGCTCTTCCATAGAGGTACAAGTTTAAAGTTTTCCGTTTTTAGAATTACATTAGTATTGAATGATTTTTGCTTACATTGGTGAGGAAGGTTTACACCTTTTCGTCATTTAATTCTTATGCAATCCTCATGAGAGTAAGTGTTGACATTACTGTTTTTGATTCTTCAAAAAGGAATGTCACCTTACTTGTGAATAAATTTAAACAACTACCTAGAATTTCATAAGCATTGTTAAAATTGACTTAGAAATTTTCTGCCTAGGTAATGCTTATGAAATGACTTAATGGTTGAATTAGTATGTAGCAACCTAAGAATAGTGATATCCATAATTTTGATTTAAAACTCATTCATGCATGAATCACTAAAAATCAAATTCCTAGGCAAGAAATAAAAAATGTTCAGGAGGATAAAATTGAGAATATTGTTTGCCATGATCCAAATGACAACATTTGCTCTTGTGCAAAACTATGATGGTTAGAAAATTTACAAGATAAAGGGATCCATATAGTGTATTTATATCACTTGCATTGCCATCAGTAGGAGCTTTAGAAAATGTGCAACTTGATTTATCCATAATGCCTCACTCCTAGCAGTGATTCATACATTGTTTATGAATACGCTTGAAATTAGACCCAATGCATCTCTGGTCTTGTTCTTCCCCGTTCGTACAAATGGAGAATTCAGTTACGTAACCCAAAAATTCATTTGTCCAAGTATCGGGAGCTAACCATCCCTCTCTATCATACAGAGGAAGTTTGCAGGAGTAAAATAACTATGCATACATTCAAAGATCCGATTGTTGGAAACCCTAAGAGGATTCCATATCAATATCCCTTGGCCAAGGAGTAAATTAGGATGGTTGCTACCTATCGGAAATTAAGCCCGAAGGTCAACCATAACTATACGAGGCCGGGAATTTGACATGGAAACCCTCCGTGAGCATCCAATGGATTGCTACAAATATGTGAGAGCATTATGCTCTCAACTATTCTAAGCACTCATTCAAGCTCAAGGGAATTTCCACCATCATTGGGTGTAAATTATTCCTTTGTGGCCAAAAAGTATGATGAACCTTAACCAAGGAATGACAAGATCACATCCAATGTATATTGGGTGCAAGTTGTTCCTATTTTCCGTAGCCAAGGAACAATGGATCACACTCAACCCATGTTGAGTGCACGTCACCCCTTTGTGGTTATAGGTATATTGTACTTTAGACAAGGAATAATGGATCATACTCAACACATGTTGGGCACATGTCACTCCTACGTAGCTAAAGGAGCATCATTACCTTAAGACAAGGAGTGACGGATCACACCCAATGCATGAGGGGTACAAATTATTCCTTTATGGCAAGAAGGTATGATACACCTTATCCAAAGAATGACGGAACACACTCAATTATGTTGAGTGCACATCATTCCTTTGAAGCCAAAGGATACAATTACCTTAGCCAAGGAATAACAAGGTACATCCAACCTATGGAAACCTTAAGGTGTGGATGAGCAACATCGACAACACTCTCCTCGACCACACTTGTGGAATCCATGGAAGGAAACCCAACATCGACACTCAACTCCTCCAATGTCAAAGCCATGCTGCAAACAAGGTTAGGCCAACCTCATGGCCTACATCCGTCGTTAGGGTTTCAGCCCCTATCGTGGACCTTGAACAAGAACAAGCTTGGGTGAGTACCCCCACTTGAGGGAACTTGTATCACACCCCTTGCATATTTATTTTCCATCCACCCATCATATACTTTGCATATAAAAAAAACTTAAAAATAAGTAGAGTAGGTTTGCTTTCAAAATAAAATAAAAGATGTGTGGTAAGAATGGTTTGGAATTCACATAGAGGAAGTGATGAATAGTTGCTCTATTTTAATTTTCCTAAGTCCCTAGTTTACAACTTACTACTCTCCAAAATATTGCTTTCATTGGCTAGAATTGCTTTTACCTTGATTTAGAAATTGTGGGTAGCAAAAGCTTAATCCAATTCTAAGTTGTTGTGAGATATGATATAGTGATAGGGCTGATATTCCTAGTTTGAAAGTGAAACATAGATTTCCGGAGAAATTCTAAAAAGATTTAAGTTACTCTCATTTGATTGGAAATACCTACCAAAGCCATATGATACATTACATTGATAGACCTTATGCATATGCTATTTTTCTTCACATTGAGCTTTGTCAAACTAGTATAGACCTATGTGAGATTTCATTCAATACTTTTTGAATTCAAGACTCCACTTGCACATGCTATACTTCTACACTAGAAGTAAGCAAATTTCCAATCATACCACTAGTCCACAATAAAAAGAGAAACTCCACACCATTCATGCTTAGTACTCTCTCCAAATTTATTGCATAAAAAGGGAGTAGAAGACATGGCTACAAAAATAAAATAAAATGCATGCTTACATCATAAGCATGAGAAAATAGAAGAAAGAAAGAAAAATAAAAGTAGCCATGTTTCATCCCTGCAAAATAAGAGAGTCTACTCAAAAAAGAGTCATCTGAAATATTCACATCCACCTCCATTCCATCACACATGCACAAGTATTGAATCAAATTGTTTTGAATTGATTTCTCCAAAGGTTTGCTCTTTTGACATAGCAATATTATGTGTTGCAAATATGCCTACTATATTCCCACTATGTAAGAAACCCAAATAGGAGACAAAGATGGGGACGAGCTAAATGGAGAACGTCTCTGATAAGCTTAAGCGAGACGAGCCCGCTTCAGAGAGGATCTGACATGGCTCGGTTGAACGTACAAGGAGACGCATTACTATACATCCCATCTCAGTTAAGTAGATATCCACGTCGCGCCCTCCTCTCTAACGAACGAGAGACGCGCTTTAACTACGCGCGACTCATATATTTTAGGTAACTGAGACGGACTTTGGTTTCATACCGTCTCCTTTCATTGTGGAATAAGGCGCATCTCCCATAACCACCAGTCTGGCTCGTCTCCTTTAGTTGTGGAACCTGGCCCGTCTCCCATTCCCTCTATAGAGAGACATGCTTTATAGAGGGTACCTCGATGAGCACAAGGAGGTGGTGCTTAGAGACAATCCTGGCCGCAATGAATCATAGTTAGCAAATGAACACAGGAGAAAATTCATTGGCTGGCTCTAGGATCGGATTTCTCAGTCATCGGATACTCAAACAAGTGAATACCTAAAAAAGTTGGCTCGTGGTACTATATTCACGGTTATTACATATCAAGGGTACGACATAAATGGATACACGTTCTACACTGTAGAACAAGATAAGAAAAGTATGTATTACAATAGTGGTGTCCATGTTGATGCTTATAATGCTACGTGCCAAGAGAAAGAAATGTACTATGGTCAAATAAAAGAGATCTGGGAGCTTGACTTTCAAGGATTCATGATTCCTCTTTTCCGTTGCAACTGGGATGATAGAATCAAAGGTGTTGTACAAGACAAGTACGGTTTCACTAGCGTGGATCTTAACCATCAAGGATATAAGTGGGAGCCTTTTGTGTTAGCAGAACATGTTGCTCAAGTGTTCTATGTTACAGACACAACAAATAAAAGTCTTAAGGTGGTTATACATGGAAAACGATGAATCATTAGAGTCGAGAATGCCATTGATGAGGAAGATTTTGACCAATTGATGAGATTCCTCCTTTTGTCACCTCGATGATCAAGCTAAGAATACCATCGGCCAACAAACTTCCTTACTTGCAGAACAGCCACCCTGAAAAAGTCAAGAATTTCAAAAAACCAAGACCGCAACGTAAAGTACCAAATTGATTGTGTGTAAATATGTTAAAATATGTGAAAATTTGGTCGATTGAGTGTAAAATGGACTTCTGTTTGGATATTTGTGTGATATATGCTCAAATGTGTGAAAATATGCCATGTGCTCTGTTTCTTATGGAGAAGTACTGATGCCTTGTGTTCTGTTTCTTAAGGAAGCAAAACCGAAATATAGCACTTGCTCTGCCCTGAAAAATTGGGAAAGTTATGCGAGACGCGCCTCACAAGTTAATGTGCTCTGCCTATGAAAGTGATGCGAGATGCGCCTCATGAAGACGCGTCTACCATGAAAGATAGCGTGACGCATTTGAAAAAACGCGTCTCCGAATTAGACCCTTGCTCTGCCTACAAAAGTGATGCAAGACACGCCTCATGAAGATGCGTCTGCCAGGCAAGATAATGTGAGACGCGTTTCTAAAAAGCTCGTCTCCGATTTAGATTCTTGCTTTTGTCCCACCTCGGTGCTCCAAGCGCGTTGCAACGAGCATATAAGGCGTGGCATTGCAACGTTTGTGTGATGTTCTACGTGGACGGTCCCTGATAGGGACGGTCCACGCGAAACTTCTCTTTTGTTATTTAGTTTTGGCACGGTCCCACATGTCATTAACAATGTGGTCGGATTGCTTCGAATTCTGTGCGAATGGCATTACGGCAACGGGCGCAAATTAATTCAAAAGAAAAGAGACGCTCTTTCCGAAAGTGAGACGCGCTTAGCGGTGGCTCTTCTGAGGCGTGTCTGCAATAGTTTCCCTACCAAGCTCCACATACAAGCCTTATGTAGAGGTAGGATGAGTATAGGCACAATGTCTTGATGAGGAAATATTTTCACTACACACAAAGAAGAGACCGAGAGAATCAAATTGAGGTACTTAAAAATCTAAATTGAACTCTCCGGAATTTGAGTGGAACTTGATTTCTAGGGTATGTGGGTCCATTGGATGTTCTATCTTTCAACAACCCATGAATAGGAGATGGCATAAGCCCCATAATGACTTGAGATAGATGAAGTACCATGCCAATTTTTGCAGTACTAGGTAAATTATTCCGTTGTGCACATGGTAGTTTTGAAAAGTAGAACATAGTAGCAACTCCTGAACATCAACCTAAAGTCTTGACTTTGCTTGGGACGAGCAAAGGATAAGTTTGGGGGAGTTTGTTGACGGCTGTTATATACCAATTCCACCCGTCAATATAACTAAATTAGGTGAAGGAAATATCATTTATTGCACACATCACCTTTCTATTTAACCTATTTCCACTTGTACTTGGAGAAATTAGTGCATGCAGGCATTTTACACAGAATTGAAGTAAAACAAGGGAATGGATCCTATAAAATACCATTCCAGCAAATCAAGCATCGACACATGGCACCACATGGATCAAATGGCCTACAAACATAAGTATTCGAGGTCTTCCAATGGTGTAGCAGCCATATTAGAGAATGGGACCCACCTGTCAGTCACCTGGAGGAAGAACTGGCCAATTGGAGCCATGACCAGGTCGGCCGACCCTTCTAGTCAGCCGACTAGGTCCTGAGGCCAAACGTGGTCAAACGCCACATGTTGTCTCCTCCCAGCTTGAAGAGGTCATGGGTGACTGATTCGCACGCTTTTGGTAGCGGGAACCGGCCCTTCTCCAAGCTATAAATAGGACCCCTCACCCCTCACTTCAACACACACCACTTGAGCATCATTCTATTGTATACACTAGTTCTCTTAGTCCTTAGTGGAGTTAGGCTATAGGGAGGAGAGCCTCTAGTCTCACGTTCAAATTGGGAAAGGTATGACTCATGTATCTTTTCTTATATTGGTAACTTTATGCATAATAAAGATATTATCTTTAGTCTTTTTTTATTCATATACTTGGATGAAACGTTTCTTGTTTGATTGTGGAGTCCATGTATGTGGTAGGAGTAGTCTTTATGATTATGCCATATCACTCTTAATCTATTATCATAAACACTACAAACCCCCACTATAGTATAATTAGTTATGATATGATCATGTTGATATGAATAACTTATGCTATGTATCAACATTTGTTCAACGATGTTTGGGTTAGTCATTGCCTTAAGATGGCTCGTGTCATGACTCTTAAGGTATTTACTTAATATGCTAGCATGATGCTAGGATAGTTAAGTAACGTTGGATGTCTCGTAGACCCACAAATTGAAGAGGTAGGCAGTAGGTGGTGACAGCCCTATCTGTCCTTTGTAATCCTACACGTTCGGCTATACCACAGGCTCTTGGCGGGAGTCGTCCTAGTATTGCTACGGGTAAACCCGTGCTCGATACGTTAAACAACTTAGCATAAGTATTCACCATTGACATGCTTGTTAGTACCTAACCTAGGCTATGTATATGTATATTAGAAGCATTGTAGGAGCAACTCCCCAACTCGTAGTCTAATCTTTACTAGCACCCATTTACCCTTAGGATAGATTGCTTAGGTTACCCATGTTATCAACTTACCCCTGTCTTGATAATTGATTAGTATCCCATAGCTTGATCATAAGAGTAGTGTTTACTTTACTCCATTGCCTTCCTTTGGGATAAATACAATACCCTTAGGAATACTCTTGGGTGAAATGCTACACGATAGTTTCCGTGCGCTTGCAGACCTCATCTCTTTCGAGAGATGATCTGTGACGTAGGAAACATCAACACACGGTCCACACAACCAGGAAAGGGAATGATTTCCTTGGCTTCTACTACTTCGTGAAGCACAAGAATCCACCCTTCATGTACTTGAATTCGTTTCCCTCCTGGAAGTGGGATGGCTGGAAGAAGGATTGGCTAATCAGGAGGGTGGATCGCCATGACAAGATGGAGCTGCCATACGGCCTTCCCACCACCAACACCGACACCTGGGAGGTGCTCCAGAAGCTGACGGAAGAGTACAACCCGATCTTGTCAAGGAACCAGAGTTGCGTGGAAGGAGGGCTGACCCCTCTAATGGTGACTGCAAACTTAGTGACTAACCATTGGGATCTGCTGAAGAAGAGGGAATGGCCTGTATGAGCATTCAGTGGAGAAATAGACACATATCGAATTTATGTTGGTCTCGAGTCAAACTTGGATGAGAAGGCTTTTAAGATTCATCTCCAAAAGTTGTACCACGGAACCATCAATACTGACAACCTGACACCTCCAGCGGAGTTCCTGCCCCTGAACATGGTCCCAGAGGTCAGGAGAGAGCTACAAAAAGATATGTCGGCGCTTGATGACTTGGGCATTGTGTAGAGACATAGAAGTGCTCCTTCAGTAGGCATCGTGATCTCCGGAGCTCCTTGTGCACATGGAGGCTCCGGACTTGCACCAGCTAGCGGCAAAGGCAAAGGTCCCGCAGCTCCGCTGATCTCCGAAGCTCCTTATCCACATGGAGGCTCCGAACTTGCGCCAGTCAGTGGCAAAGGCAAAGGTCCTGCAGCTCCTCCTTTGAAAAAGTCGGTCCCAATCCGGTGCAAGGGGAAAGATCCCATCGACGCCCGTGTCACAAGCGGAAGTTGATAAGAGGTGACGGAAGCTCTGTGAGTGATGCCCCGAGAGAAGCGACCCCTCGGCCCCTGTTGAAGTCTCTGCTGGTTGTGCCTCCAGCTTCGGCATCTCCTTCAGATCTAATGTGTAGGATTGAAGAGCATGTGAAAAGCTACCAGAGGGGGGGGGGGATGAATGGTAGATTACAACTTTTTCAGCGAAAGCAACAAAAACCACTTGGCAGAAAATTGATCTATTAAAGAAATCGTGTGTGTGACTAAGCTAAACGTGCCAATTGTGACAAAACCAGTATATATTGTGGAGAATCAAGTCACAAAGACGTTACAACAAGAACCACGAAAATCCGTCGAGAAAAACTCAAGTTACGATCGAAAGATCAAACAAAGGTCAATCTGTTCTACCTGAGAAAACAAAATCTACAACACTGCAAAGAAATCAAAAATCCAATGACCGTGAAATTTTCATAAATGATATACAATCAAGTTGTGAAGACAAATAAAAAAGAATCACATCAATTGGATCTGTAAAACTCGAGTTATGATAAGACCACCAAAGCAAGGTAGTGCTATGCAGAAACTTGACGTGAAAAACTTGTCTGAAATAGGTCGGACGAACTAGGCACAAAAGTTCCTTTAAACTATGATCTTTATTCAATATAAAACAAGAGGAACAGCCCAAAATCCGTGCACCATGAGCTCTGGCCTCCCTTGCTTATATAACCAGCCATGAGGCCAACCCAAACCAACCTAGGACTCGTATCCTACTCAGTTTCCACCGAAACTTTCCATAACTGCTCAAGACTCTTCCATACGCAGGTAGAAGCAATCTTAAGATTTCCAAACACCTTAGTAACATATTCCAAATTCCTAAAACAACTCAACTTCGTGCTCACCATGAAATCCTAATGTAACCAACTCAAATCTTTCCATATTTTAGTCGGTCGGACCTTGTCGACCAATTCTTTACGTCCACATCGCTTCATCACGCCTTAGAACCATGTAGCCACGTCCATGCACTCCTTGAAC
This sequence comes from Tuctoria greenei, assembly GCA_036927565.1. Classification (NCBI taxonomy): domain Eukaryota; kingdom Viridiplantae; phylum Streptophyta; class Magnoliopsida; order Poales; family Poaceae; genus Tuctoria; species Tuctoria greenei. The sequence continues at coordinate 183,142,949 of JAYESD010000002.1, forward strand.
ACATGCAAACATCTTACGACGATGTCCACGATACCTTCATATGCATTGTTCTTGATTCAAACATGTTGCGCAACCTCCCAATCAACTCAAACCACAATTCCTACCGAACTTGGTTGTTGAACCTCATCTTCTCCCTAAAACTAGTTCAATGGATCCCGTCACCATCCATGTCTTGAACTCAAGCAACACCTGCACATGAACAAACAACCGATACTTCTGAGCACAAGTCCTCGACTTGACTCTTGTTAGTTCCGATAACCACAACACCTTACGTGAGCACCTCATATAAGCATGTTGCAAACCATAGCAAAACGATATCAGACATAACCACCAACACAGACCAAAAACTTAGTAAAATATTACTAAGAAACGTTTCCAATCCAAAAACCAAGTTAAAAACGTTGCAAATTAAAAGCAGAACCATTGCAATCTAGCACTGGACCTTACCAATGCTAACCGGACCTTGAGACAAAGCTTACCAAAGCTAACAGGACCTTGCGCTGGAGCTTACCAAATCTAGTCGTACCCAGCGCCGGAGCATACCAAAGCTAGCCGGACCTAGCGCTGAAGCTCAAAAAAGCTAGTCGGACCTATCCATAGCAAGTCAGACCTAACTAAAATAAGTTGGACCTAGACAAAGAAGTTGAACCTAGCCAAAGCAAGTCGGACCATACGTCGGACCTAGCCAGAGCTACCAAAAACAAGTCAGACCTATCATTGGACCTTGCAAGAACTCGGACCTAGAGTCGGACCTTGATGAGACGGGTGTTTTGGCAAAATTCAAAACTTTTATCATCATATCCAATGTATTCAGCACACATAGGTCTCACAATCTCCCCCTTGGTGAATGCATTGGCAACACAACTTAAAATCTTAACATTGGCTTATGAAAAGTTTTGAAAACAATCAAATGACAAATAAAGAAATTTCAAAACAAATATTTCTCCCCCTATACTTATTTCCCCCCCTTTGTAAATCAGAAATAAAATTAGAAGAAAAACATAAATTCTCCCCCTGAGAAGAATCGTGCCAAAACACTTGTGAATGTGTGCAATGTGTGATCAATTTCTCCCCATTTGACAATGTATTCAACAAGGTTTAGAAGAGAAATTTCAATTGTTATGAGCATATTGTAACATATACATATAGAACAAAGTACATCCAAGTCATACTATCAAGTAACCAACACTATCACATCAATGAAATACATAAAGTAGTGTAAGCCATGTTATAGATCAAATGTAATTTTCAATTTAAGCAAGTCATGATCTCACAAACTTGACTATTTTGAAACCTGAAAGCATGACACTTGTTGCTACATTTTTATTATTTTTCAAAGCATAAATTAAGATCATATGACATTTGCAAAAGATTATATGCCGCATCTGCCTTATTCTAACCAACCAAGTCAAGCCTATCTTATTTGACAATCAGAAGCTTAACGACATGGTTATAGTCATACACAGCTTCTTCTAAGTTCATATCTAAGTGCATTGATAAGCCATCTCAAAAGAAGAAGTGTGATGCATGCATATTCTCTTGATCTTTTCTCATTTTTATTTAATCATAAAAGCTCAACATGTGCTAGTTGATTGATTATTTTTTCATTATTAAAAGCACTTGTGACCATGCAACAAGTTCAAAACAGTAAGAAAGTTCGATCATGACCAGATTTAGTGTAAGTAATTATTCCAATTACTAGTCATGGCAAAAACTATAAAATGTATAAGATGAGTAATGTAGTAAGAACTTTGAGCATGTAAAAGGAATCACAAAGTCATATATGTATGAAACACTATGCTCATATTACTTTTAAATTCAAATCCCCACATAGACTTCCCAGGTTTCAAAACTCCCCCTCAATTTAAGCCATGAGGATGCATAACCCCTATTTCACTATGAATGAGACAAAAACGAGTGAAATCCAACGGTTTTGTGAAAATATCAGCCAATTGTTGTTCGATATCTACATGGTGAAGCACAATGTTTCCTTTTTCAACATTATCACAGAGAAAATGATACCTAATGTCAACGTGCTTTATTCTCGAATGTTGCACGTGATTTTTAGCAATGCAAATGGCACTAGTGTTATCACAAAACAGTGTAACACAATCTAGATCAACCCCATAGTCAATAAGTGTTTGAACAATGCAAAGAATTTGGGAGCAAGCGCTAGCAACAGCTACATATTCAGATTCAGCTGCGGATTCTGCAACTGAACTTTGTTTTCTAGAGGAACAAGGAACAAGAGAATTACCAAAAAAATGACAAGCACCGAAGTACTTTTCCTATGAATCCTACAACCCCCAAAATCAGCATCTGAAAAGTCTTTCAAAGTAATGGTTGAGGAAGAAGGAAGGAAAATGCCAAATTCTTGAGTTCCATGTAAGTACCTGAGAATCCTTTTGATGGCTTGACGATGTGAAGCACGTGGGAAGCTTGAAATTGTGCACAATGACATACGCTGAATTGTATGTCCGGTCTTGATGCCGTGAGGTACAAAAGTGATCCGATCATGCTTCTATATTCTTTTTGATCCACGGGTTCACCATCTTCATCAAGTTCAAATGTCATTGATGTACCCATTGGTGTCCGAAGATGCTTGCTTTTGTCCATGTTGAAGCGCTTAAGAAAGTCTCTTGTATACTCCGTCTGATGCACAAAAGTACCCTCCTTGGTTTACTTGATTTGTAGCCCCCAAAAGTACGTGAGTTCGCCCATCATACTCATCTCAAATTCTGAACTCATCATAGCTGAAAGCTTCGACACAAGATCATGAGAAGCACAACAAAAGATAATATCATCCACATACACTTGAATGAATAATGAGTCATTGCCATGCTTAAGCACGAAAAGAGTTTTATCAACCTTGCCAATGGTAAACCCCTTTTCAAGTAAGAATGTTTTTAACCTATCATACCATGCTCTAGAGGCTTGTTTGAGACCGTACAAGGCTTTGGACAGTTTGTAAAGATGAGTAGGAAAATGTGGATTTTCAAAACCTGGTGGTTGCTTGACATAAACCTCCTCATCTATATAGCCATTAAGAAAAACACTTTTATCATCCATTTGATATAACTTGAAACCTTTAGATGCAATGAAAGTAACAAAATTCTTATGGCTTCTAATCTAGCAACAGGAGCAAAGTTTCATCAAAATCTAGACCTTCAATTTGTGTGAAACCTTGAGCAACCAACCTAGCCTTATTCCTAATCACAACCCCATCCTCACTTTGTTTATTTTCAAAAACCCATTGAGTTCTAATTAAAGTGTGACCATGAGGTGGAGGTACAAGTTTCCAAACTTATTTCTTTCAAAATTTTCTAACTCTTCTTGCATGGCAATAATCCAAGATTCATTAGTGAGTGCGTGTGATTTATCTTTGGGTTCAAAAGAAGCAACAAAAGCAGAACGAGTGTGAGATTTTGGATCGCAAAACCTGGATCGTGTGACTCGTTCGTGCAAGCTCCCAAAGATTTCTTGTGGAGGATGAATTTTGAGGATTCGGAGGGGAGTAGACACTTCACAAGCTCCTCGTTCTTCATGTTCATCGCAGATTGAAGAACTTGTGGCTTGAGGACGATCCATACCAGCTGCAGTAGTTGTTGGTGCTGGTTGTGGTGCAAAATCAGCAGTGTGGTCAATGTCATTTGCTTCTGAATTTTTGGGCATAAGCACCACTTCTTCATCTTCGTCGATGAAAATACTCTCCCCCTGCGGATATAGATCTGGACCTGCAATATTAGAGCTAGTACCTGGGCTAGCTTCATCAAAAGAAACCTCACAAGTCTCCATAATTTTGCTAGTGTCATGTAAAAGCACACGGTAGCCTCTATTATGAGATGGATAATCAAGAAACATGCCATCCACAGATCTAGCTTCAAATTTATCAAGATTACCATGTTTCTTAACAAAGAATTTAAAACCAAAGACCTGAAAGTGTGCGACTCTAGGCCTATGTCCAAACCAAAGTTCATATGGTGTTTTTCCTAGCTTATCACGCAAGAAAACACGATTTCAGACATAACAAGCGGTTGCAATTGCATCTGCCCAAAATTTTCTAGGAGTTTGATATTCATCAAGCATAGTCCTAGCCATCTCAACTAAAGTTCTATTCTGTCTCTATACAACACAATTTTATTGAGGTACATAAGGTGAAGAAAATTGATGATCTATTCCATTTTCAGCACAAAATTGATCAAACAATTGACTTTTAAATTCAGTTTCGTTATCACTTCTAATTGCTTTTAAAGATCCTGGGTGATCAATTGATAATCTAAGAAATAAAGTTCTAAAGTGACTAAAAGCTTCATTCTTAGATGCCATAAAGTAAACCCAAGAGTATCTTAAAAAATCATCAGCAATCACAAGAACATACCATTTACCTTCGAAGGATTGAACACGTTAAGGTCCTACGGTGTTAAGGTGCAAAAGTTGACTCGTTTCAGTTGTCATGGTCATTGTGAGAGGAGCATATGAGCCTGCAACCATCTTAGCATGTCTACAAGAAGAGCACACAATTTCTTTGTCCCATTTAAGCTTAGACAGCCTACGTATGCGATCAAGAGCACTAACACGCGTTAGATGATCAAAGCCTACGTGACCAAGTCTATGATGCCAAAAATATAAGTCCTTTGGTTCATTTGCAACTAGACACCTATGCTTAGAGGATGACATATCAAAATCATCTTTAAAAACTCCTTCAAACAGAGACATGTTAAAAATAAGCTCACAGTTTGAATCTACAACACTGCAACAATTTTTAGTGGAAATAATATTTAGATTTTCATCTAGCAATCCTGAAACAGAAAGCAAGTTGTATTACAATTTTTTGACAAGTGCCACGTCTTTTAAAGTGTAGTGATCATTTACCATAACCAAACCCTTAGCAATTATAGGAGTTAAAGAATTATCAGCAAAAGTAACATTATCTACACGTGATACAAAAGAGAGGGAGGAGAACCATTCTTTGTTACCGGTCATGTGGCGTGAGCAACCTGAATCCACAATCCAAATTTTCTCCTTCCTCAAGCGTGTAACCTACATAGAAGCACAATACATCGATGACTCAATACTAGGGTTAGTCAAAAGGTATTTAGGAATCCAGTACTGAGTCGCACGACGTCTAACAGGAATAACACGCGAAAGCTGAGATAAAACAACAGGTTTATGAGCCAAATTTTGAGAATTCTGGTACCCAACTACTGATTTACGAGGTCTTACATGTGTAGCACGAGAAACAGTAGGTTTGGGAGGAATCTTTGCATGTTTTTCACTCATTACAGCAGGTTGCAAGTTCCTAACATTCGGTTCAGCATGTGCGGCAAATTTTGCATGAGAGTTATGAAATCTAGCTTGCATTCTTTCCTTTTTATGCGGTTTAGCTAGTCTATAACAAAAATCTATGACATGACCATGTTTATCACAGTAGGTACAATGAAATTTAACTTTGTGTTCTTGTCTAGATGAGCAAGCAACATGTTTATTAGCAACCAAATGAGACAACCATCCTGCAGATTTGAAAACCACTTTTTTTTTTGTTTAGGAACTGTTTTAATCAAACCCCTTCCTAATGACTTCACAATTTTATGTGGATGTGCCTTAGCATGAGGATGGGAATCAAAGCCTGAACCAAATTTATCATTGCAAGATTTAGAAGAATTCAGCAGCAAGTTTAGATTCTTATTCCCATTACAAAACCGCTCTAGTGTCCTATTCATGTCATCAAGTTTCTTTGACAAGTCTAGATAGTTTTCACATGAAGTTTTTCCTTTTAGTTTGCAATTAGAGCAATATTTAACTTCACAAGAACATAAAGCATTATTCAATATAGAAATTTGATTCATAGCATCTTGTAGTTTCTTATGAAGATCATCACAAGTAGAACAATGCAAATCAATTATAGAACAACAAGCATCTTTAAGGTTTAATCATTAAGCGCAACAAACTTTTGGTTCTTTTCAATTCCTAACTCGAGTTTATCAAGTGTGGAGGTGTGTGCACTTCTTAGAGAGGACAATTGATCATATATTAAATCACATGAGGAACAAGAATCATCACTAGGAATCAAAGATTTCAAACGATTAATTTTAGATTCTAGTGACTCAATTTTAACAGCACTGTCCCTAAGCTTTTTGTCCTTTTTTCTTAAGTATAACAGTGGTACGAGAAATAAGATCACACATTTCTTCACAATTAGGACCTACCTCCTCATTGTCGCTGTTGTGTTCTGTCTCCTCCATACTTGATCTTGACTTGCCCGCCATGAAGCACAAGTTTGCCAAATCATCTTCATCTTCGTCACTTCCGATGTCCACATCGCTCGAGCCAAGTTCTTGAAGTGTGGAGATAAAACTATTCACCAATTGGCATCCTGTAAAACCCTTCTTTTTCTTGTTGTTGTTTGCAGATAAGTGCTTCGTTCTTGTTTGCGTTTCATTTCGGGAAGTAGTACATGAAAGGTTAGGGAAATTCGTGCGAAAATGTCCTGTCTTACCACATTCGAAGCATCGTTGAGGTCCGACACTCCCTCTCCTTCTAGATCTCATATTTTGCAATGCTTTTTGAGATCCGAGTGGAGATGAGTGCAAGTTCTTCTTCTGGAAACTCTTCAATCTGTTCAAGGGTTAGAGAGGACAACAAAGTAAGTGTTCCACAAGATGAAGATTGGCCGAAGCTAGGCATGTCACGTTGAGAAACAAATGCAAGAGACTTGTTGGGGTTCTTACGTAAGATTATGTCAATTTCTTTAGTTTTCAATTTAGAATATAGAACATCTAAAGTAAGTGTACTCATGACAGTAGATTCACGAATAGATGTGACTTTCATCTCAAAAATTGACATGTCTGATGCACTTAGTAGTTGCCTAGCATTCTCAGCATCTGAAAAATTAACATTGACGCAATGCAAGTTGCTGAGAATTTTATTAAAGCGAGCAAAGAGGTCATCGATGGACTCACCTAGTTGCATCTCAAAGCGCATGTACTCCTTTTTGAAAATGTCTTTCCTTACCTACTTGATCGTGTTGCATCCTTCGTGGTAATCACATAGGGCTTTCCAAACATCGTACGCATATCAGAGGTGAGCAACACGGTCGATGTCGCTTTGAGTTAATCCTTGTATGATCAAGTTCCGAGCCTTGTTGTTATTGTTAACATCTCTCATATTTGTAGTCGTAACTCGATTGTTTGAAGGCACTTCGTAAGTCTTGTACACTTTTTCCTATATTGCAGAGCCTTGTGCCTAGATGAAAGTCTCCATGCGTGCCTTCCAAACCTGAAAATCAGTACCACTAAACACACAAGGTTTGACGGAGTATTTCTCCATGATGGTTATTCAAAACATGTGCAAATCACAATGTTTAGAGCACTGTGGCTCTGATACCAATTGTAGGATCTAAGAGCACGTGAAAAGCTACCAGAGGGGCGGTGAATGGTAGATTACAACTTTTCAGCGGAAGCAACAAAAACCCCTCGGTAGAATATTGAACTATTATAGAAATCGTGTGTGCGACTAATCTAAATGTGTTCAACTGTGAAAAAACCAGTATAGATTTTGGAGAATATAGTCAAAAATAAGTCACAATAAGAACCACGAAAATCCGTCGATAAAAACTCAAGTTACAATCGAAAGATCGAACAAAGGTCAATCTGTTCTACCCGAGAAAAACCAGATCTGCAACACTGCAAAGAAATTCGTGTAGATCCGAAATAACATATCCAATAATAGTGAAATTTCCATAAATGATAGATAATCAAGGTTTGAAGAGAACCCAAAAAGAATCACACAATTGGATCTGTAAGACTCGAGTTATGATAAGACCACTGAAGCTAGGTATTGATGTGCAAAAACTCGACGAGAAAAACTTGTCTAAAACAAGTCAGACGAACAAGGCACAAAAGTTCATTTACACTACAATCTTTATTCAATAGAACACAAGAGGAACAGCCCAAAATCCGTGCACCATGAGATCTGGCCTCCCTTGCTTATATAACCGACCATGAGGCCAACCCAAACCAACCTAGGACTCATTTCCTACTCAGTTTCTACCGAAACTTTCCATAACTGCTCAAGACTCTTCCATAACACTTCCAGACACCTTAGGAACGTATCCCACATTCCTAAAACAACTCAACTTTGTGCTCTCCATGAAATCCTAACGTAACCAGCTCAAATATTTCCATATTTGAGTCAAACCCGACTCAGCCGCAATCCGAGTCCATAACCTAGTCGGTTGGACCTTTCCGACCAATTCTTTACATCCACATCTCTTCGTCACGCCTTGGAACCATGTAGCCACATCCATTCACTCCTTGCACACGTGCAAACATCTTCCAATGACATCCACGATACCTTCATATGCATTTTTCTCGATTCAAACATGTTGTGGAACCTCCTGATCAACTCAACAACAATTCCTCCCGAACTTGGTTGTTGAACCTCATCTTCTACCTAAGACTAGTTCAATGGATCCTGTCACCAGCCATGTCTTGAACTCAAGCAACACCTGCACATGAATAAACAACCGATACTTCCGAGCACAAGTCCTCAACTTGACTCTCGTTAGTTTCGATAACCACAACACCTTACGTGAGCACCTCACATAAGCATGTTGCAAACCATAGCAAAACGATATCAGCCATAACAACCAACACACACCAAAAACATAGTAAAACAATACTAAGAAAGGTTTCCATAATCCAAAAAGAAATTTCGAAACATGGCATGTTAAAATCAAAACCGTTACAATCTAGCACTGGACCTTGCCAAAGCTAAGCGAACCTTGAGATGAAGCTTACCAAAGCTAGCAGGACCTAGCGCCAGAGCTTGCCAAAGCTAGTAGGACCTAGCGCCAGAGCTTACCAAAGCTAGCCGGACCTAGCGCCAGAGCTGACCAAAGCTAGTCGTACCAAACCAAAATAAGTTGGACCTAGACAAAGAAGTCGAACCTTGCCAAAGCAAGTCAGACCTTACATCAGACCTTGCTGGAGCTACACAAAACAGGTTGGACCTATCATCCGACCTTGCAAGAACTCGGACCTAGAGTCGGACCTTGATGAGACGTGTGTTTTGGCTAAATTCAAAACTTTTATCATCATAGACAATGTATTCAGAACACATAGGTCTCACATAGTGTCCACGGGGGGCACTAGGTCTGGCAAGTCGACTTCGGTCCCGGTACCATCGTCGTGCTCTGGATTTAGAGTCTCTTCTCTGCCTAGGGAGATCCCGGCTGAGGTGATGCCAATGGCTGCTACAATCCCAAGGATGAAGTTTGGGGCCTCTGCTTCATCGAAGATGGTGGGTTCTGGCTTCGGTCGTCCAAGGAAGAAGACCCATGCTGACTGGAGTGGCAATGTCCCTAGGTAAAGGCCGACTGTTTAGTTTGTGTCTTCATTCTACTTTTTGCCTTTTCTTGAATTCTCTATCCTCTGTTTCCAGAGTGTCGAGAAGAGGAACTACAGCTATGGTGCCTGCCGCAACCACAGATACTGCGCAAGGTGAAGCTTCCGCCACTGCTCTAGACCTTCCTCCTATGGTTGTGGCAGACAACACGATAGCTCCCGCGCCGACTGTTGTGGAGACTACTTCAGCACCGACAACCGAAGAGCCCGTGGTTGCATCGCACCACGAAAAAGAAATGCATGAGCAAGCTCTGACTTTCTTGGAGACAGTTGTGGAGGTTCCAGCATCAACACCAAAAATTAATGAAGCTTCAACGGAAGTTCCAGCTCCAACTCCAGAGGTGACCGCGTCAGAGGTAGCCATGCCTGATCGTGCTCAAGGAGATCCGGCTGCGGGACCTTCGACTTCTGCTCCAGAGGTGGATGAGATCCCGGATCTCAGCGCTATCGACGTCGAGTTGTTGGAGTCCGTGCTAGTGCTATGGGCTCTGACGACCATCACGGAAGACTCGATGGAGCCAGAGGAGGAAGAACTTGTGGCAGGTCCTAAACCAATCCCCCTGGGTATGTCTATAGACAACGCCTGCTCCAACCTCCGCCAAGTCCAACTCGCCTTTGACTACAAGTGCAAGGTCCTAGAAGAAGAGCATGAGACCCTGGCGAAGATTGCTAAACTTCAAGACAAAGTTGAGGCAGTCCCGACTTGCTGACCAAAGAGAGTGGCTGGAATCGGAGAAAGCTCGGCAGTCGCGTCTAAACAAGGCGCTGGATGAATGAGAGGATGCTATAAAAGCCCTCGATAAAAAGACCCATGAGATCTATGAGCATGCTTAGAGGGCCAATGAAGTGGCCGAAAACCGCTCGGAGAGTCTCAACATTATGAGAGAACAACTCCTCAAACGTCAAGATGAATTGGACACTAAGGAGGATGAACTCCAAAAAAGAGATAATGAGATCCAGAAGAAGGAGGATGAACTCTCTCAGAAGCTGGCACACAGTGAGCAGGACTTGGCTGACTGCATGGAAAAATTCAAGTCCTGGTGCGATCAAGAGAAGCACGTGTGGCTGACAGGAGGAGTCAGCAAAAGAGAAAATGATATCTCTGCCAAGGAGGGTAAGGTGCAAGCAAAGGAGAAATACCTTGAGGAAAGGCGGGACCGCATATACCTCCGAGAGAAGAAAGTCGCTAACAAGGAAAAGTTGCTGGCTGAACGGATCCAGCAACACGCCAAAGGGGTCGAGCGATTATTGAAGAATGGCTCTGCGGAGCTTTCATCTGCAAGGAGTTCGCTGGAGGAGCTCCAGAGCGCAAGAGCAATCGAGTCCCAACAAGTCTGGTACTTTCTCGGGCGATCAAATAAAGCCCTGGTACCTTTTGGACTTAGCCTGGTCCGACCGGCTGATCCAGGGCCAGAAATGGACAAGGCACTGGTGGCGCTTAACTCCGCCGACACGAAGATGGATGCTCTGGGAGATGTGGTCGTCAACCAGATCAAGATTGAAGGGAAGTTTCTGGCTAGGAACGTCGCAGAGTATGTGCTAACATGCTTTCAAAGTGGAGACCCCTCGATGTCTCTAGCTCCGGTGGTTGAAGGACCCATCGCTTAGGAGGAGGAAGCTGCCAAGGCCAGCATCCAAGAAGCCACCCAAAAGGTTTCTTCATTCTTCGTGAGGGACTCCAGTAGCGAGGACATTTCTTTTTATAGCTTCACCTTGTAAATCTCCAATCTTGAGTGAAATCCTTTCGAATTCCATTTTTGTCTTCAATACATTGCCCTTTATCTTGTTGGCTCCCCGATAGATGCGCTCAATTGAGGACATCTACAATAAGGAATTTGACAATGTCTTGAAAACGTGATTGCTCTGAACTCACAGCCAGCATGACAGCTCTGAGGTCTGAGTCTTGCCCCTATCACGGACCTTAACCAGGAACAAGCTTGGGGGAGGACCCCTACTTGAGGTAACTTGTATCACACCATATTTGCATTCCTTTATTTTATTTCTTTCTTTCCACTACATTTGCATCTAAAAAAATAGTAAATACTAATGTAGTATATGTTAGGTTAATAAAAATAAAAGATTTGTGGTAAGAATATTTTTATTCTACATATGTTGACATGATGAATAGTTGCTCTATTTTATTTTCTCTAATCCCTTGCATAGAACTTAGTATTCTCCAGATATTAGGTTTATTGGCCTAGAATATTCTTACCTAAAACATGGAAATTGTGGGTAGCAAAAGCTAAGTCCAATTCTAGGTTGTTGTGGGATATGATATAGTGATAAGAGCTGCTAATATCCTAGTTGAAAGTGAAACTTGACTTCACAGAGAAATTTAAAATGGGAGTTCCTCATTTGATAGAAATTCCTCGAAAGCCATATGATGATTTAAATTATATAAACCTTATGCATATGCTCTTTGCCTTCACATTGAGCTTGGTCAAACTAGTATAGACCTATGTGAGAATCTTTTCATGCTTTTATGATCAAGATTACATGGGCACATGCTAAACTTCTATACTAGAAGTTAGCAAAATTCTATCATACCATTCCACCACCAAAAAGATACTCCATGATTTTAGTGCATAATACTCTTTCAAAATTATTTGAAAAGAGGAGTAGAAGACATGGCTACAAGAAAAATAAAATGCACGCTCATGTACAAGAGCGTGAGAAATAAAAAAAGAAAGAAAAAAGAAAGAAAAAAGAAAAGAACAAAGAGAGAGAGAGAGAGAGAGAGAGAGAGAGAGAGAGAGAGAGAGAATAAGTAGCCATGTTTCATCCTCACAAAAATAGAGTGCATACAATGGAGTCATCTTCCTTCATCAAAAATCTCCAAGGAACCATTATTACGTTGATGGTGGGCCCACTACAAGGATTCCACCCTGTTGCGACGATTGTACTGCAACGAATACTAAATCGTTGCAGTAAGCTTGGTCTTTTGCCACGATTAACTAGTTCATGGCATTAGCATCTATCGCCACGGATCACGATCGTTGCATTAGGATCTGTTGCCACGATTCACAAGTTCGTGGCATTATGATCTATCACCACGAATCTGTTGCCACGATTCACTAGTTCGTGGTATTAGCATCTATCGCCACGGAACACGATCGTTGCATTAGGATTTGTTGCCACGATTCATAGTTCGTGGCATTAGGATCTATCACCACGAATTTGTTGCCACGATTCACTAGTTCGTGGCATTAGCATCTATCACCACCGAACATGATCGTTGCATTTGGATCTGTTGCCACGATTCACTAGTTCGTGGCATTAGGATCTATCGCCACGAATCTGTTGCCACGATTCACTAGTTCGTGGCATTAGCATCTATCGCCATGGAACACGATCGTTGCATTAGGATCTGTTGCCACGATTCACTAGTTTGTGGCATTAGGATCTATCGCCACGAGTCTGTTGCCACGATTCACTAGTTCGTGGCATTAACATCTATCACCACGGAACCCGATCGTTGCACTAGGATCTCTTGCCACGATTCACTAGTTCATGGCCTTAGCATCTATCGCCACGAATCTGTTGCACTATTTACTAGTTCATGGCATTAGCATCTATCGCCATGGAACCCGATCGTTGCATTAGAATCTGTTGCCACAATTCACTAGTTCGTGGCGTTAGCATCTATCACCACGAATTTGTTGCCACGATTCACTAGTTCGTGGCATTAGCATCTATTGCCACGTTACACGATCATTGCACTAGGATCTGTTGCCACGATTCACTAGTTCGTGGCCTTAGGATCTATTGCCACGAATCTGTTGCCACGATTCACTAGTTCGTGGAATTAGCATCTATCGCCACGGAACCCGATCGTGGCATTAGGGTCTGTTGCTACGATTCAATAGTTCGTGGCGTTAACATCTATCACCACGGAACCCAATCGTTGCATTAGGATCTGTTGTGACGATTCAATAGTTCGTGGCGTTAGCATCTATCGCCATGGAACCCGATCCTTGCATTAGAATCTGTTGCCACGATTTACTAGTTCGTGGCATTAGCATCTATCACCACGGAACGCGATCATTGCATTAGGATATGTTGCCACGATTCAATAGTTCGTGGCATTAACATCTATCGCCGCGGAACACAATCGTTGCATTAGAATCTGTTGCCACGATTAACTAGTTCGTGGCATTAGCATCTATCGCCACGAAATGCGATCATTGCATTAGGATCTGTTGCCACAATTCAATAGTTCGTGGTGTTAGCATCTATCGCCGCGAAACACAATCGTTGCATTAGGAACTTTTCCCATGATGCACCAGTTCGTGGCGTTAGGATCTATCGCCACGAAATACAAATGTTGCATTAGGAACTTATGCCACAATTCACAAGTTCGTGGCGATAGTATCTATTGCCACAAAACACAATCGTTGTATTAGGATCCGTTGCCACGAAATACTAGTTGGTGGCGTTAAGATCTATCGCCACGGAACACAAACTGCAGTACATATAGTGTTCACGTACAGCTAGCTCACATAGTACCTATATGAAAAAATCATCATCTTCGCTGTCCTCCCTCAATATTGGAGGTACAATACCATCATTGATATATGTATCATCATTGCCGTGGTCATCGTCGTCGTCATCTTCAGTTGAAAGAGCGGAAGCATCACCGGTTGCTCCATCAATGTCACTCCTATCCCATGTGGTCATATCCTCATTTATATCAGTAAGTACTTGATCATCAAATAATGTCTCAGCCTCCATCGTCTCAGCGACATTATTTTCACTGTCTCCAGGGGGCATGGCAAAAAGGTTTCTTGGCATCGTTTTAACAATTGTAGCCCATTTAGGTTGCTTCACACTTCTAACATAAAAAACTTGTTCTGCTTGGGTGGCTAGAATGTAAGGCTCATACTTAAATTGAGAAATAGTAGTATCCACATCTATCATTCCGTATCGATCCATTTTGTAGCCTCTGCTTTGGCTCTGACCGGAACGAGGCCGATCAAACCATTCACATTCAAATAACAGAACCTCTTGATTTTTTTCGAAATCAACAGAAATCATTTTCTTGATTACTCCATACCACTCATGATCACCATCCCGAACAACAACACCACTATTTTGCGTCCGTAAATCTTTTTCTACCTCTGCTGTTCGAAAGAAGAAGCCATTTATGAATGATCGACTAAGAAAACATGCTCGACGATCAGGTCCTCTAGATAATGCATACAAATAATCGGTTACTTTGCCTTCTTTGTATAATGTCGTAATCTGTACACATTAATTAGTATGAAAGGGGTCATCGATAAACCAACTTCAAAACAAATATTTCTTCAATATTTCATCAAAGTAAAAACTTGCATGTACTTACTCGTTTATGAAACCAATAAACAAACTCATCTCTATGGCGTTTTTCAACATCACGAGAATGAATCTTTTTCAGCTCTTCAAAATGCTCACTAAAAAGGATACAAAATTAAATTAGTTATCTACAATAAGCATTATCCATTAATATAGTATAAAACATCTGAGTGTTATATGTACTTGATCCATGGAGCAGCCTCTTCAACATTAGAAACAATATAATGCCTAATGTTATGTAGTTCCACCATAGTAAGTTCGCCCCATTTAAACCCTTTTTTAGAATTATCAACTTCTGTAAATATATTAGACTCTAGAGAAGGTTCATTCCTAGCTGCAGCTTCATGACGTTCTGGCCTATTAAGCTTGGTGCTGATGTTATCCAAAAACTGGCTATAAAAAGTCATACACTCTTCCATAATATATTCCTCAGCTATAGAACCCTCCGGGTGAGCTCTGTTACATACATACCTCTTCAATGTACTGATGTACCTCTCAATTGGATACATCCATCTGTAAGAAACAGGTCCACCCAAGCGTGCTTCTTCGCCAAGATGGATTGGAAGATGTACCGTGATATCAAAGAAAGCAGGAGGAAGCAACATCTCAAGCTTACAGATTGTTTCAGGAAATTGTTCAATCATCTTATCCAAATCTGGTTCCGCCAATTCTTTAGAACAAATTCCAGAAAAGAATCTGCTAAACTCAATTAAAGGTTCAACAACCTTTTCAGGCAATATGTCACGTATTGCAATAGGAAGGAGCTTCTGAAATATAATATGGCAGTCATGAGTTTTTAGACCTGATACCTTACATGCTGTTATGTCCACACTTCTCTTGATGTTTGATGCATAACCATCGGGCATCTTCACATCCTTTAAAAACTTGCACAAGGTAGTCTTCTAATCTTTTTGCAAAGTATATGATGCTGATGGACAATCATACTTCCCTTTCATACCCACCGGATGTTGCTTTGGCCGTATACCCATTTTCTGCATATCAAAACGAGCTTGTAGACTATCTTTTGTTTTACCACCCATATTAAGCAATGTACCCAATATGCTATCACAAATGTTTTTTCTCAATGTGCATGACATTCCTCAGTGCGCTTTCTCTTATTATTCGTCTTTCCAAAACTCACTTGATCAAAAGTCTCGTATTTTTGGAGTACTTCGTGACCAGAGAGTGATATTAGAGCCTCTCTATTATCTATTTTGTTGTTGAAAGAAGCTTTGTCCCGACGCCACCGGTGATCCTGAGGTAGGAAACGACGATGACCCATGCAGCAATACTTTCGTCCATGTTTCAACCACACGGCGTCAGTGTTTACATGGCAGTATGGACATGCTAGCCTACCTTTTGTGCTCCATCCACATAGCATTGCATATGCTGGAAAATCATTTATTGTCCACAATATAGAAGCTCGCATGAGAAATGTCTCTTTCTTTGAACTATCGTATGTTTCAACACCATCAGACCATAATTTCAGTAGCTCATCAATCAAAGGTTGTAGATACACATCAATGTTGTTTCCAGGTGACTTTGGATCAGGAATTATCGTTGACATCAACCAATAAGGCTGCTTCATACACAACCAAGGTGGTAGATTATAAGGGATTAGAGTCATAGGCCATGTACTGTAAGAAACATTCATTACTCCAAAAGGATTGAAACCATTAGATGCTAGCCCAAGTCCTATGTTGCGAGGATTAGATGAGAAATTTGGGTGAATGCTATCAAAATGCTTCCATGCTTTCGAATCTGCAGGATGGCACAATATTCCATCATCAATACATTCTTCTTTGTGCCAGCGCATGTTTGATGCCGTTGATTCTGCCATATAAAACCTTTGAAGATGGGGAATAAGAGGGAAGTATCGTAGAATATTGCATGCTACAAGCTTCCTGGCTTTTCCACAAGGTAAAGCCTCTCTTGCATCCCCACCAATACTATTTTTCCATCTTAATTTACCACATGTTGGGCATCGATCCAGTAGAGAATAGTCCTTCCGGAATAACACACAGTCATTGACACATGCATCGATCTTTTCGTAGCTCATCCCGAGGTCACGAACAACCTTCTGAACTTTATCAAGTGTATTAGGAATGCAATGGCCCTCTCGAAGCACATATGAGAATAGTTCAAGTATGAACTCACACGCTTTTTTGCTCAAACCAGTTAAACACTTTATCTGGTACAACCTGACAATGAAGGATAATTGGGTCACCTTCTCATAACCTGGATACAACTCCTTTTTGGCATCATTTAATAAGTCATAGAATGCCTTTGCACACCAAGTTGGCTCCTGGTGGTTTATAGGATTTTCTGGATCATCAACACCTGATGAAGTACCACCATGATCACCAGTGCCTCTAAGAAGGCTGGACAACATATTTTCCATAGTAGCATCATCAGAAATTATCTCCTCATGATTTGCTGATTGCTCAACATTTTTTTCTCAACTCGTTTTTCTCCATGGTGTACCCAACAAGTATAATAAAATGACATCCCATTACGAAGCAAGTGAAGATGGACTTCCTTGCATCCCCTGTGGCAAATATTACGACATTTCATGCAAGGATAAGGCTTAGTTTCTTCTTCACGAGTGACCTGGAATGCTAAATTTAAAAATGACTTCATTCCATCCTGCCACTCCTCGTACGCCTGTCTTTTCCTGTCCATGTCTTATCTTCTGACATCGCTTCCTACAATTCAATCAGTGTATCTGTAAGAGGATTGAACTACAATAACATTATGTGAGCAATTGTATCTAGCGTTGTTGCTCCTCCACGTGCGTCGGCCGACGGATGCTCCTCCAAGAGCGTGGCGGCTGGCGGATGCTCCCCCAAGAGCGTGGCGGCTGGCGGATGCTCCTCCAAGAGCTTGGCGGCCGGCGGATGCTCCTCCAAGAGCATGGCGGCCGACGAATGCTCCTTCAGGCGCGTTTTGTGCAATCGAGAGAGGGGGCCGTTGTGGATTGAAGGGTCCGACGGGGAGGCAGCCAGGACAAAGCGTACGTGAAGCTATCAGAGTAGGCCCAACACTGCGCTGGGCCGCTTGTTATTCGTGGGCTGAAACTGCGCTGAGTCACTTTGTATTCCTGGGCTGAAACTGCGCTGGTACACTTGGTGTTCGTCCCCATGTACGCGTGAGCCCATGTACCGAAATTTGGCGTCATTAAAGGAGCTGCTTTTCGATAAAAGGAGAAATTTGTAATTTGACACGCGAAGGGCCCATCGTATGCGGGAAAAAATTAAGCTTTAAAAGGATACGATTCTTTGGCATTATCCCTATCATGTCTGGCCATCATATGACCTCGTTCGTTCATGTGCACACATGTCACAGTCATGCAACTGCTTCATCTGTCCGTTCATGTCGACACATGTCACAAATGTGGAACTGCTTCATCCGCTTGAACCCGACATTTATTTTTCAGTTATTTATATTTGCTACCCAAAAAGTACCCGATGCCCGATATTTCGATCTTTTCAGTTCCGGTCTCGGTTTTATCGGTTTCGGTTTTTTGGTCTGGTTTATTTGCCCACCCCTAATTTACGTAGTAGTAGCATATGGGATATACATATTTCTCCTCCATGTTTTTTTGCAAAACTATTTAGTGATATATCCTATGTGCATATTACATATGTAAAACTAATGTAAAGTATAAAACTTTTTCAAAGGGAAGTCTTAGGTTTCGTCAAATCTATCTTTGAGGTTTATGCAATTTTGATCTGTTTTAACAATACAAGAATTGTACTTTTAGATTCACCATGAAAATATTTCCATAATATACAATCTAGTACTACATGTTATTGAAGTTAATAAATTCCATATAAATCATTGGTCCAAGGTAATTAGTTCGACCAAAACAGAAATAGAGTTGAGTTGGTGCGGAGGAAGTATTATACGTTGCTGTTTGCTACGTTCGTTCAAGCCGTAGCCATTTGTATAGGTGGCTTATGCGATCGGGCGCACCGAGCTTACGTGCGCGTCAGTCACCGAGGCTCCTTAAACACGCGCAGCGCATGCACATCTTTGAATTCAATTGGAACCACTCCGCGTCCCATCACAACTACTGCACGCGTCCGTTCATGTGGACACATGTCACAAATGTGGAACAGTATGCACAACCTTGGATATGCATACCGTATCCATAAATTTTTTTCCTCGTTTGGGTAGGAGTGGTTCCACTTCAATCTAAGTGGATTGGAGAGTGTGCGGCCATCATACGACCTGGTGTAATGAAGATTTTTGAATCTGATATACTCCTCTTTTTAATTCTTATCATTATGACCACAAGTTGCATTGTCTCAACCAAACACCACGTACAACAACAATGACTCAGCGGAATCGGGAACTGGCCAATTAAAATGGAAGTTAGCAGTCTCGCGGTTCAGATCGAAACGTGCGCCATCCTTTTTCTTCTTCCTTTTTTCTATCCATAACCGTGAAACTGTTGAGTTCCATCTTCACCAGCACATATGTACAGTCCAGGTGTGCCAGTGTGTACCTTAACCCCCCTGGTGTGTCCCCATGGTGGTTGGAAGACCCCTGCAGGTATGTTTTGATCCCTGTCCTCTAACTACATCTAGGTTTCCGATGACGCATGCGGTTCACCACCACACAAACCAGCAAAGCCTCGGTGATGAGCGGCATGCAAATTTCTTGATGACAAACTGGCTGCGGGGGCCTCCCATTCGGATGCAACTTCGGTGCTCCCGTTTGTGCTTCCATGCGTACTCCCGCTTATGTGTCATCATCTAATTGGTTGAAGTTAAATCAGGCATTATGTTAGGTAAATGAAAGGGACAATAAAATCATGACACTTAAGTAGGAGCATGCATGGAAGCACTGAATGGGAGTATACAAGCCGTGTCCTCCCGTTCGGATGCAATTCGGTGCTCCCATTTGTGCTTCCATGAGTACTCCTGCTTATGTGTCATCATCTAATTGGTTGAAGTTAAATCAGACATTATGTTAGGTAAATGAAAGGGCCAATAAAATTATGTCACTTAAGTAGGAGCACGCATGGAAGCACTAAATGGGAGTATACAAGCCGTGTCCTCCCGTTCGGATGCAATTTTGGTGCTCCCGTTTGTGCTTCCATGCGTTCTCCCGCTTATGTGTCATCATCTAATTGGTTGAAGTTAAATCACGCATTATGTTAGGTAAATGAAAGGGCCAATAAAATCATGACACTTAAGTAGGAGCATGCATGGAAGCACTGAATGGGAGTATACAAGCCGTGTCCTCCCGTTCGGATGCAACTTTGGTGCTCCCGTTTGTGCTTCCAAGCGTACTCCCGCTTATGTGTCATCATCTAATTGGTCGAAGTTAAATCAGGCATTATGTTATTTAAATGAAAGGGCCAATAAAATCATGACACTTAAGTAGGAGCACGCATGGAAGCACTGAATGGGAGTATACAAGCCGTGTCCCTCCCGTTCTGTCCTCCCATGCATCATCCCGCTGATGTGTCAAAATGTTATTGGTCCCTTTATTAATGCTTAGTTTAACTACCATACCTTCACAACAAATAATGTTGGCGTAGTCGACCTCGCACATCTTTCACGAGTCGGTGACCTTCCAACAAAAGCCATGCAGGTGCTTCCACAGCCGGAACGCCTTTCATCTTCACCGTCACATATGTACGATCCGGGTGTGCCTGTGTGTATCTTAACCCCCGTCGTGAGTCCCCGGTGGTGGTTGGAAGACCTCTGCAGGTATGTTCTGATTCCTGTCCTCTAACTACATCTAGGTTTGCGATGACGCATGCGGTTCACTACCAGACAAACCAGCAAAGCCTCGGTGATGAGAGCGGCATGCAAATTTGTTGATGACAAACTGGCTGGAAGTCGTGTCCCTCCCGTTCTGTCCTCCCATTCGTCATCCCACTGAAGTGTCAAAATGTTATTGGTCCCTTTATTAATGCTTAATTTAACTACCATACCTTCACAACAAATAATATGATGACACTTCAGCGACAGTGTCATCAAAAAACTAGAGATGGATGCGTCAGCAGGCCGCAGTCAGCGGGCTGCAGTCAGTTTTTCATCAAAGAACTTGCATGCCGCTCAACCTTTTTTGGTTTGCCTGGTGGTGAACCGCCTGCGTGATGAGAAACCTAGAGATGGAGTAAGAGGACTGGAATCAGAGCATACCTGTAAGGCTCTTCCCAACAACCACCGGGGACGGATGATGTACGGGAGGTTAAGGTACACCGGCACACCCGTACCGTACGTGTACCCGACCAGCCGTGTAGTTTCCTTCGAACCTCCGACAGAAGAAAGCGGCATGCAAGTTTCATTCTGTATGGAGAATGTTTGTTGTGTATTCATCAGGGAACACAGGTACACTTTATATAGGCTAGACAATGTAGTGTGAAACCAAAACAAAACCCTTTCGCACTACACAGATTCAAAAGCTAGCGTTAATGACTAAACGTAGGCCTACGTAGTCAAACAATGACATTAGACCAACGCAGTCAACAATGTTTGTTACAAGTGTGCGTGCTTATCCTTTCTACAATCTGGTGGTGAACCGCCTGCGTCATCGGAGGCCTAGATGGAGTTGGAGGACAGGAATCGGACCATACCTGCCTGGACCAAGATCGCCTGATGTAGCGACATTTTCCTGCATGCGTGCAGTAAAGGCTGCATCCACCGTTTGTTTTGATCCGACGGTTGTACTTCCCAGCTATCCAACTAAGGGGTCCATTCAAATCATTTCTTAAACTCTTGCCTGCTTGCTTCAACATGAGAAAGAGTTTACATGCATATAAGGATGCATACTTTAAACAATTAAATAAAACAAACTTCTATCACAAATTAACAGGATTAAAAACACATTAACTATCTTATGTGGCATGCCAATGTGTGGATGTCCAACTCAGAGTAAGGATGAAAGTGAAAAAGTTTTTTGAAGTTGATGGACTAAATAATTGAGCCATTTGAAAGTTGAAGGACCAAACTTAGTTTTGACTGAAAGTTTGAGGATGAAGTTGAGTATTTCCATCTTGATGAGCTCAAACTCGAAAAGTTCGAGTAAGCTCATTTGTAAAGTTGCCTGTACGATACTTTAACCGCTAGAGGTGCCAGGAGATCACCCGCAGCGAGGCCTGCAAAGTGGTCTGTAAAGTAGTATACAGTACTAACAGATAGCGACGACTGGAAAGAAAAGTGGAGACAATCAACAGAGAGAAAAGAAAAGAAAGGACAAGAAAAATGTTAGAAAAAGATAGGTAGAACTCCAACGTACTACTGGCCCTATGCCCCTATACGCGGTGTAATCATTACCACTACTCCTATACACGGCCAGAAGTTATTACCACTGCTTCAAGGGAAGTGCTGCGGACTAGATGTGCCGACTAGTTTATTTTGTGTTTATTGGGGATTATGTAACAGCTAGTTCTGTCGATTAGCGACGATTGGAATGAAAAGTGGAGACAATGAACAGAGAGAAGGGAACACTGATTTCCTTCAGGCACCGACTGCTGTGAAATTTGGACTTCTGTGTAAGCGTGCAATCTGCCAATCTTTTGATGGACATCCAAGGGTGGCTGCACCTTTTACATATAAATGTGTAAAAAGTGCACAAGCAGGTGGAGGGATCTATGTGCAAAAAGTACGACACCCTTGGATGTCCATCACACGGTTGAGATTCGCGGATTGCACGCTTGCACAGGAGCCCAGATTGCACAGCAGTCGTTGCCTTTCCTTCGTTACGAACTACTATATGATTGAATGTATTCATTTCTGAAAGAATCCATTTCTTTAAACTGTCTTGTGAGTTTCCTTTGATGCAAACGGGGCTAAACATTAGACGAGTGCGCATAGGGAAACACAACAAGTGCAACATTCATCAGAGACGAGCGAACATAGGGGAAACACATATACTAGTACAAGTCTATTTTATATACTCCCTTTGTTCTCTTTTAATTGGCGTTTGGAGAACTAGCGGTGCATCCAAACGGGAATTGAGGGAATATAACCCATATAGTACAATGCCAGACGGCAGAACAGGTCATGCTCGTGCTTAATCCTACAGTTCTCTGTGTAGAAAACTGTCTACTTCTCCCACGTAGGCCTGCCGCAGCGGGCAGTTCCCTGGTCCCCCCCCCCCCCCCTATTGAGCAGCCCCAAGCGTCATCATCAATGTTGGGCACCGCCACCGGCAGTGATTCTGGACGAGGCCTACCCACGAACCTCCAGGCGACACGATCGATACTATTCATGACTTCACGCCGACACCGGTAGCACTCCTTGATGGTCCACTTCATGGCGACGGACCCGGCCACATTGTAGCCGACGTGGGCCTCACTTTCGACCTGTCGGATATACTCGAAGGCGTCGCGGGCCCCGCGGTCGGCGTTGTAGCGTAGCATGGGGAGGATGTAGGCCGCCACCATGTGGCCATTCGCGGCTGCCCGGGCAAGGAACTGGGTGCCCAACTGCGCGCGACCGTGCAGGAAGACGAGGTCGAACCCGGTGACGTAACACGCATGAGGGTTGCCGATGATTTCCAGGCGCTCCCTGAGGTTGTCATAGCTCCGGTTATACTTCCAGATGCTCACCCGCTCCAGCGCCACGCGCCTGCCCACGGTTCGATCCCGACACGCCGCGTGCATGGCCTTGCAGGTGGCGCGCAGATTAGAGAGGTCGTCCATGGGCTGCAGGGAGGTTGTGGCGACCCACCCCGCGATCAGGACCACAATATCGTGCGGCAAGGGGAACTCCATGGGCTTCAAAGGGAACCAATGAGGGCGCGCGCGACGGAGACAAAGAGGAAGAGTACACGCGGAGAAGAGGATGGCCTGTGTGTGTTGCGGAGAAGAGTATGGTGTGTCTTTATTAGTACGCGCGGAGAAGACGATGAGACCCGCGGAGAAGACGATGAGACACGTGCAGTGATGGTTATGGCTTCTAAAGTGCACCGTTTGGAATGCTACTTGCGAAACTGGGGTTACGGCTTCTAAAGTGCAACTGTACGCTACTTTAGCCGCTGGAGTTGTCAGCAGGCAGGAGATCGCCCGCAGCGGGGCCTGCAAAACGGTCTGTAAAAAGTACTCCTCCCTCCGCCCCAACTCAACTCTATTTTTAGCTTTAGTCAAACTTACCTTTGACCAATGATTTCTTGCCTGGTCCTTATCCTGATCATCAAGGTCCTCCGCCTGCTGCCCCAGATGACTTGGGGAAGAATAGGGATGAAAATGGTCGGAATTGAGCTTATTACCTTTGACAACTCCTTATTCAAACTGTTGTCTGAATAAAAAAATTTAAAGAGTTGAGCTTATTAGTCCCTCTGTCTCTAAATACTTGTCGCTTTGTAGTTCAAAAATAAACTACAAAGCGATATTTACTATGACCCCGTTTGGAACGTAGGAATCCAAATCACATGAATTGGAAAAAACATAGGAATAGACAAAATGCAGGAACGAAGAAAGTGAGCAACTATAAACAAAATTGTTTAGAATCTTAACTATCATAATTTGTAATACATAAATCAAAGTCATAAAATCTTGCCAAAATGAACTACCAGTTTGCTTCATAAACATCTTCATTCCTATATTTCTAACATCAAAACGTCTATTGCATTGCAGTAGCTAAGAAATAATTATTCCCTTGTTTCAAAAAAAGAAATAATTATTCCATGCAAATCATTAGGTTAGTTAATTTGACTTTTAGCACCCTATATATTCCCTCCATAGCCAACCAGCAGACCCCAAAGAACTTGGACTGGATTATTGCATTCCTCCATTTTACATAGGAAAGGAAGTCTTTCTATAGAAAACGAAATATGATTCTTGTGTTCCAAATACCAATGACATAAGCACAATGTAGGAATGAATTCCTTTGAAGTTTCCTTTAAAAATCCTCTATTCCAAGGGACAGAGAGAGTACATGTCAGCCCATTAGACCCAACCTACTATTTGGAAAGTATTCGGTTATTGTTCGGAAATTTTCCATTAAAATATGGTATTCTAACAATTCAGTCGGAAATCAGTCTAAATCGTTTCCATTCCGTTTACCAAATTTCATGATCCGATAAAAATGGTAATCGGATCGAAAATTTTGGAAATTGTCGAAAATGGTAATTGCATCGGAAATTTTTGAAAACGACATCACACGGTTTGGGAATTTACCATATCGTTTTCATCCCTAGGGCAGAATGATCCTGGCGACCAGAATGAAGTGTCGGATATATGTTGTCCACGACGCAGGGTTATTCATCACAAGCAATAGGTTGCATATCCTAATCTTTCTCCTCATATATAGCGTGTTAACTAATTTTTTGGCCCCAAATGATCTAGAAAACTTACTCCAGATTTGATGATGCCATAAATTAATCGCTGTTCAAAACAATGACGATGCTCATCAAGCTCGCAAGCTCAACTGCATTCATCCTCAAACTAGCTAATTATTTCAGATGGATTTACATTAAGGGGTGTGCATTCGGTCTACCTGATATTTTGGTTCGGGTATTTCGATCTTTTTCAAAATTTGGTTTCTTGAAATCACTACCCGAATTGTTGTAATAATATTAGGTACCCGAACATTTTGGGTACCAAAATTCCGGTTCGGTCTTCGGTCCTACCCGATATATCCGAATTATAGATTATATCCTTGTCATGTTTTCACAAATTTAATATGATTGATAAATTTAATCCCATGAGGTCATTTATTATAAATTGACAAATGAAAAATAAAAAATAAACGTTTAAATCCAACAACTTCACACATCTCAACATGAAAATAAAATATCTAAATTTGAATTGTTCATAGTTTAGCACGCATAATTTAACTTATTATTTAATGGACCGACTATTCGGTTATTTCTGTTACTCGAGAGTGGTACCCGAACCCGACATTTATTTTTTAGTTATTTATATTTGCTACCCGAAAAGTACCTGATGCCCGATATATCGGTCTTTTCGGTTCCAGTCTCGGTTTTATCGGTTTCGGTTTTTTGGTCTCAGTTTATTTGCCCACTCCTAATTTACGTAGTTGTAGCATATGGGATATACATAATTCTCCTCCATGTTTTTTTTGCGAAACTATTTAGTGATATATCCTATGTGCATATTACATATGTAAAACTAATGTAAAGTATAAAACTTTTTGAAAGGGAAGTCTTAGGTTTTATCAAATCTATCTTTGAGTTACGCAATTTTGATCTGTTTTAACAATACAAGAATTGTACTTTTAGATTCACCATGAAAATATTTCCATAATATACAATCTAGTACTACATGTTATTGAAGTTAATAAATTCCATATAAATCATTGGTCAAAGGTAATAAGTTCGACGAAAACAGAAATAGAGATGAGTTGGGGCGGAGGAAGTATTATACGTTGTTGTTTGCTGCATAAGGTATGGTCCTTCGTTCAAGCCGTAGCCATTTGTACAGGCGGCTGATGCGACCGAGCGCACTGAGCTTACGTGCGAGCCAGTCACCGAGGCGCCTTAAACGCGCGCAGCACATGCGCGTCTTTGAATTCAATTAGAACCGCTCCTCGTCCCATCACCACTACTGCACGCGTTGAGAGATGAACAACCAGGCGGGTTCAAATCCCCTGCAGCACTGCAGGTGCAGTAGAGATGGCTGACATGAGGGCCCCACATGGTGTGGGACCCACATGTCAGCAACCTCTACTGCACCTGCAGTACTGCAGAGGCCCCACCACTCAGTTGCAGTTACCACAGTGCAGTTTCTGCAGGGGATTTCGTCTATGCTATAAGATCACCTGGGCACGCCATCGTCTTCTCCGTACAGCCACTCTTCCTCTCTTCCCAAAACTGCGCCAAGAACACCATGGTCACAACACAACGCCGCCGCCAAGCCCACCGAAGGACGCCAAGGGGAAGTGTCACCGACCGGACCCCCCCCCCCCCCCGCGGACATGGAGTGGGCTCTCCGGAAGATGGCGCGCGATGTATTTGACAATACATCGCGCTCCATGCGTTGCCTTGGGCTTGGTCCCCTTCCAGAGTATGCTGCCATGGGGACCACGGGCCACTACGTCTTCGGCATGACGCACTTGGCCGGTCGCCTCGACGTCCTCTGGGAGACGCTGGCGGACAAGCTCGGCGTCGCCAACCGTGACAACCTGGTCGCAACAACATCCAGGATACTGGGCTTCCCGTCTCCATCGCGGGAGGCTCCCCCGCCCAGCCAGGAGCCCAAGGAGGAGGAGGAGAAGGAGAAGTAGGTGGAGCGAGGTGGAGAAGTAGTCTTTTCTTGTTCTTAGTTGTGTTGTTTATCTTTTCCTTTTTGTAGTTTATGTTTTTATTTTTTCCTGTTTGTAATGTATCATCGTAAGGTAATGAACTTTATATTTCTGTTCATTGGTGCGCAAAAATAGTTCTAATATTGCTGTTCTAACGATAAACTAGTGGACTATTTATCTCTTTTATCTTTTAGATTGGAATATATTTCCACTTCCAACTCTACTGGAGATCCAGAAAGTGACTATCACCTACTAGTTTTTCTGATAGGACCAGCAGAGAGAAGCCCTCTCTCTGTTCAAACCCAACACAGATCCAACATAATGAGCAATCAAACAGCAAAGCATGTAGTAAATCACAAAAAACGCAACAACAGTTTCTGGAGTACATATCAACTTTAGCCCAGATTAGATGCTCGTGGGCGTCATTGCAAAAGGGTGAAGACAAAAAAGACTTGATTTCGGATGGCTTGCAAAAACAAACTAGAAGTCAGGGTCATCAAAATTTTTGCCCGATTTGGATTGAGTCTTAGTTATAGACTTCCATAATAATAAAATGTATCAGGTATTTTACTTTCACAAGTGTGTCATGAAATGTATCGGGTGTTTTGCTTTCACTAGTGTGTCATAAAGTGTACGCCGGCCACGTATCCTAATCCAACCGTACAACTTCAAATAAAGGAGGGTTAGATCATCTCCAACCCCTTTGTTATTTTTGGTTTGCTATTCTTTCAAAAGACAAATGTGCTATCCACATTTAGCATCTCATTCCATGAGCATCTCCAACCCGTTTGCTATATGATGTGCTATATTAAATTTTTTTCATATTTTATTAGTATATAATAATTATTTTAAAATTCAAATAACATTGTTGCAATGGCTATATTGTAACGGTTGTATTTATAACGGCTATTTTTCAATGGTCATATTTCTAATGACTATTTTTCAATGGATGTATTTGCAACGACTAATTTTCAACGACTATTTTGCAACAGAACGACGATAATGTACTGGAAATCGGGAATAGCAAAACGGATAGCATTTGCTACTAGTAGCACACCAAGAGCTCCATATAGCAAATGGCTAAAAGTAGCAATCCTAATAGCAAACCGGTTGGAGATGATTTTTGCTTTAGATTTGCTAAATAATAGGATAGCACATCATATAACTAATGGGTTGGAGATGCTCTTTTAGCCATTACCTATATGGTGTGATATCCTATTATTTAGCAAATTTAGAGCAAAAATCATCTCCAACCGATTTGCTATTAGGATTGCTACTTTTAGCCATTTGCTATATGGAGCTCTCGGTGTGCTACTAGTAGCAAATGCTATCCGGTTTGCTATCCCCAATTTCTGCTACATTATTCTCATTTCTGTTGCAAAATAGTTGTTGAAAATTAACCGTTGGAAATACAACCGTTGAAAATAGTCGTTAGAAATATAACCAATGAAAAATAGCCGTTAGAAATACAAATGTCACAATATAGCCATTGCAACAATGTTATTTGAATTTCAAAATAATTATTACATATTAATAAAATATGAAATTTTTTAATATAGCACATAAAATAGCAAACGGGTTTTCATAGAATGAGATGCTAAATGTGGATAGCATATTTGCTATTTGAAAGAATAGCAAACTAAAAATACCAAACGGGTTGGAGATGCTCTTAGAAGATTGGTGGAAAATAATACGAACCTATAAGAAAAAGGAGAAGAAGAAAAAGGATGGCGCATGTTTCGATACATGAACCGCGACACTGCTGACATCCATCTTCATTGGCCAGTTCCCGATTCCGCTTATCTCTCCAGCATGTATTCACACTAGCTACTCTCTGGTGACTGAACCAAGGGTGTCCCGTGGCCCACCGGCATATCCAGTGGGTGGGCTCCTGAGAAATGTTGTTGTTGTCGTACGTGGTGTTAGGTTGAGACAATGCAACTTGTGGTCATAATGATAAGAATTAAAAATTAAAAAGAGTATATAAGATTCAAAAATCTTCATTACTCTCTTTACTCCGGGATCGGGCCCGTCAAATTCTGAAACTCCTCCGCTCATATCATAAGTGCATCAGTTATATATCCAGGCCAATTTCCAATTAAAATCCAAACTAAAGGTGTAGACAAAGGTTTTGCACAATAGAGAGAGTTGCGCCGTGCCTCCGCAGACGGCAACCGTAGGGACGACAAGGAGAGAGGCCCAATGGCGGGGACTCAGGTGTACAACATGACGTTTGAGGAAGACGTGATCACCACCACCGTGACGTCCTCCGACAAGGCCGTGGAGGACTGGCTCGACGAGGTCCTCTCCGTTCACCGTCGGCGCCTTCACAAGCTCATCGTCGGGCTCACGTCGAGTGGCGCCGCAGCTACTCCGCCGACAAGAGCCCCGTCGCCGTTCTTTAGCTCTGCGTCGGCCGCCGCCGCCTCATCTTCCAGGTCATCAACACTGACTACTTCCCCGATGAGCTAGAAGATTTTCTCGGCGATTTCGACTACCGCTTCATCGGCGTTGGCGTGGAGGGTGACGCCGGCAGACTTCGGAAGGACTGGCAGCTAAAGGTGGCCAAAACGATGGACCTGGCCGAGCTCACGACAGAGGAGATGGATCGCCCGAGCCTCTGCCGCGCGGGGCTGAAGGATATCGCGAGCGCTGTGATGGGCGCCGACATGGAGAAACCTTACGGGGTGAGGACAAGGAACTGGGACGCGTACAATCTCTCCGGTGAGCAGATCAACTATGCGTGCATCGACGCCTTCGTCTCCTTCGAGGTCAGCCGCAAGCTGCTCTCCGGCGACTACTGATCCTACCACCGAGTTGGCGGATCGGCTGCCGTCGATCATCCCGGCATATGGAATTTGTAGGTGCATCGCTCAAGTTCTAGATTTTGTGCTTGTGCGCCCAATCTCTCATAAAATTATTTTTCTTAAGGAAACACTATACCTTGCTTTTAAAAACATGCATGTTATTTCACATGCATCGAGGTATTTCACATGCATGTTAGTTGTCCATGCATGCTATGCCCCAAACCTTATCAACGAGCCTCAAACATGACAATCTCTCAACAAAATAGAGAACACATAACGTCAGCAAACATGATCGAGGTCTTTCACATGTATGTTAGACGTACATATGCTACGTCCCAAACATGTATTCCAAGAATAGAATAATATTTCCTACCATGTATATATATTTCTATATTTATCATATTCTCTACCATGCATGTGTGTATGCTCTCAACCTACAGTATATGGCAGTTTAACTACCACACTAATGAAGAATATTATCCCGTCATCAATAGAGATAACAAAATTGACACAAGGATGTTCCCTCGACGGTACGAGGATAGAATGTGGACTACCATCGTCTAATAAGCACACATCTCTCACTACGTACGTACGTGGTTCATCAAATTAATCGATCGCATGCTGCCATTATGTATCGCTGTACTCGTCTTTTGAAGAAACAACAGGCATAGGCGCTAGCCGCTACGTGTTCTTATTTTAGGAACAAAGGAACACACTTGTGAAAACACGTACGCCACATCCGATCCTCAACGTCATCCAATTAACATGTTCCTCAACAAGGGGGCACAAAAATCCTCAACACGTGACCAAACATGCTTGATCGCGAGTCTCTTTCACAAGCATTACATTCATGTCCACCATCATCCATGATCACGACAATTATCAGTTCGATATGTACTCTCGGTCGACAACGGTCGGATCCTTAAAAAAAGATACGGACTCTCAGTCGATTGCCACGCGCATTCACGTCAATCTCCGCACCTTTGTGTGTCAAATTAAAAAACTGGCCGATGGGACATGTTGAGCCGTTGCGATAATCGAGAGGACGCGAACTGCAGTTTGGAGTAACTCTGACCGACAATTCAAAAGCACAATTTTTGAAGCGTCCGATCATCTCCACTCACGCGCTTAGATGACGACCCGCTATAAAGGAACACCTTCCTCTTCTTCTTTGCCGCAACTCTCGATCGATTTTAGCCTCCAAACTTCTCCTCTTGCTTCTCCGCCACACTACCATCGACCACCTCTCTCTCTTTGTTCGCACCTCTATCGCCGCACAGCTGGGTAGCCCCGCACCGAAGCGGTCCAGGTCATCGACGTCCTCTGAACCTCCTTCTCTATTTCCGTCGCCGCCAAGGCCGGTGGAACAAGAGGCGGCGCCCGCACCTCCTCCACTCCCGCCTCCGCCCGCGGCGCCCGCACCTCTTCCATCCGACAATGATGAGACTGTCCGCCATCGACAAACTCGACAGCAAGCTTAAGGAGGTCACCGGCAGCCTGTTCGCCGCCGACGTGCAAGCAAAAGCGCTCGACAAAATGGCGCAGGATGTATTTCACAATACATCTCACTCCTATCGCCGACTGGGACTTGGTGTCCTTCCCCACCATGCCAGCATGGACTCCGCCGGGTACTACATATTCGGGATAGGCTTTGTTGCCGCTCGTCTCGACTGCCTCTATCAGACGATCGGTGAGGAGGCCGGGGAGGGGTTTCGCGAGCAACTCGTGAAGGCCGTCAACCGGAAGAAATTCGATCTGGTGTTGGAGGATGCTCCGCCGGCGGTTGCGGCAGAAGCGGAGGCGGAGGCGCCGCCGACGGATGCGGAGGCGGAGGCGCCGCCGGCGGAGGCGGAGGCGACGGCGGAGGTTGACAAGTCCTCCTCCGAGTAGAGTAGGATGAGTAGTAATTTTTTCTTTTGTTGTCTATGTGTTTTTTTATTGTTTGTATTATATGTGTTGTTTTTATGTTAATGAAAAATGTCTTTTATTTTATGTTCATGAACAATGTGTCCTACTCCAGTACATGCACTAACGAATAACTCCTCCTTTTATCTAAAAACATCGCATATGGAAAATTAACACATTAGTAATATTATACTGTATCTAATAAATACTCCCTCCTTATTCTTTTATTTGATGTTTTGGACAAAGCATTGAACTAACATTAGTAGTACGTGACCACCCCCACCCACCGGTCTGGCCCTAGGCAGTAGCCCACAAATTTTCCGCGACCCTGCCGCACACATCGCGCATGCGCCCCCGCCTCGCACGCCGTCCGATCAAAATCACATAATCGTGGGAGCGGGACACGTGGGGTTTCCATACTTCAGTGTCCAGACAACAAACCCAGCACGAAGCGAAGGATCTCAGCAGGATTTCCATGGACGGCATGTGGGGCGGGGGCCACGTGACATTGTGCGGCAGGGCTGCAAAAAATTTATTTCTGCCCGCCTAGGCCCAGAGCTAGGCCTACCTTTAAGAGCATCCGCAGTGGTTCACGGTAAAGCTTTAGGCTGTGTTTGGGAGCATAGTTTTTCAATACTAAAGTTTTGGAAACCACAGATTTTAAAATGACATGACAATACCAAAGTACGTATTTCAATAACACAGTTTTGTAATACCACGATTTTTCAATACATAGGACTGTTTGGTTGACAAACACCATTCTGTAAAAGATACCATAGTAATTTCAAATACCACGATATTGCTAATTGCTCTAAAACTTCAAAAATACCGTGTTCCCAAACACCAAAATTGAATTCTCTACGGCCCTTCCGCACAGCCGTCTCTGTGCGACCCTGCCCAGATGGTTGCCACGTACGTTCACGCTCCAAATCTTACAGGCAAGGGCGCACTGCACGGTTCCCGCGACTGTACCACCCTGCCCTGATGATTGCCACGTACGCGAGCGCATCGAATCTTGTAGCGCGCACGGGCACACAAACTCCACTTACGAACTTCGCTCAGCGATCCGAATAACTCGGCGCTCGTCGTGCACGATCCATCATAATGTGCACAAATAATATTATGAAATTATCAACTTTGATGATTCAATAATCCAATCAAGTTTCATCCATCCTACCAACAAAAAATGGGATCGTCTAGTCCATCCAACCAAACGTTAATTTGGATGATCAAGACATAAAGAAATGGATGATCTATCTCCAATCGAACGTCGGCGTCAAACCAAACGCAATTGATGACTGAGCACTTTGTCACATGTCACTAGAGTGTACGCACAAATGACAAATACACGGCCTCAACACCGGGTTTAGGGTGCATCGTGGACTAACCACATGACCCGACTAAACACTTACGTAATTACCATACACCCGCAAGAGCAACCATCTGGCCGCATCCACCAACGCATCCCGACCCTGCGAAAGGATGACGAGCAGCGGCAGTTGAACATGTCGCAGCGGCGGCACAATGGAAAACGGTTGAGGAGAAGGCTCATCGCCAACGGATCGGGGGGACGGAAGCTACACGGCCGCTATGGGCGATGAGACTTCCCCTCGATCCGTTCTCGAGTCAAGGGCAGGCCGACGGTGGGGGCGCAGGGGCGGCGGGGGTGCGACAGGCGACGCTGTGTGGCAGTGCCGTAGAAAATTTATTTTCGCCCGCCTAGGCCCAGAGCCGAGCCTTCCTTTAAGACCATCCGCATTGGTTCACGGTAAAGCTTTAAGCTGTGTTTGGGAGCATAGTTTTTCAATACTAATGTTTTGGAAACCACAGTTTTTAAAATGACATGGCAATACCAAAGTACGTATTTCAGTAACACAGTTTTGTAATACCACGATTTTGCAATACATAGGACTGTTTGGTTAACAAACACCATTCTGTAAAAAATACCATAGTAATCTCAAATACCACGGTATTGCTAATTGCTCTAAGACCATCGGCAGTGGTTCACTGTAAAGCTTACTGGACTGGAAATATAGAGTAGATTCCTAGAAGTATAGAGTTAGTGTCCAAAGTGAAATGCTAGAAGTATAGAGAATATACTTGAAGTATAGAGGGATATAGAGTAAGTTTTAGAGGAAACCACTGCGGATGGTCTAAAACACTAAAAATACCGTGTTTCCAAACACCAAAATCGAATTCTCTGCGGCCCTTCAGCACACCCGTCTCTGTGCGACCCTGCCGAGATGGTTGCCACGTACGTTCACGCTCCAAATCTTACAGCCAAGGGCGCACTGCACAGTTCCCGCGACTGTACCACCCTGCCCTAATGATTTCCATGTACGCGAGTGCATCGAATCTTGCAGCGCGCATGGGCACACAGGAACTCCACGTCCGAACTTTGCTCAGCGATCTGAATAACTCGGCGCTCGGCGTGCACGATCCATCATCATGCGCATGAATAATATTATGAAATTATCAACTTTGATGATTCAATAATCCAATCAAGTTTCATCCAACCTACCAACAAAAAACTGGATCGTCTAGTCCATCCAACCAAACATTAATTTGGATGATCCAAGACATAAAGAAATGGATGATCTATCTCCAATCGAACTTCGACGTCAAACCAAACGCAATTTATGACTGAGCACTTTGTCACATGTCACTAAAGTGTACGCACAAATGACAAATACACGGCCTCAACACCGGGTTTAGGGTGCATCGTGGACTAACCACATGACCCGACCAAACACTCACGTAACTACCATACACCTGCAAGAGCAACTACCTGGCTGCATCCTTCGCATACGAACGGCAACGCCGACCAACTTATACTTTTTGTACTAGGTACAAATAATTTTCCTTGTCCATGAGCCAATAAACAAGCTCTTCTGATGCGGCTTTTGTAGTTAAAAAATGAACTACGACAAAGCGACAAGTTCATGGAGACGGGGGGAGTACATATGATCATCAACGTCTCTCTCACATGCATGTTATAGTTTTCCATGCATGCTACCCTACGCCCCAAACATAGGATCAACGAGCAAAACTATATATATATATATATATATATATATATATATATATATATATATATATATATATATATATATATATATATATATATATATATATATAACATGTTAGTTGTCACGCCCCAAAAATGATCAACGAGCCTCAAACTATATATGACGATGTTTCAACAAAAAACAGAGAAAACACGTAATAATGTTGTCATCAAACATCATCGTCGCGAGATTTTCAAGTGCATATGTTACTTGACCATGCATGCTTGCTACACCCCAAACATGATCAACGAGTCTGAAATATGACGATCTTTCAACAAAATTAGAAAACACCTAACGTCATCAAACATGCATGATCGAGGTCTTTGGCATGTCAAACTGAGAAAACATGAACGAGGGTTTGTGATATATATATATATATATATATATATATATATATATATATATATATATATATATATATATATATAGTTGAAAGATCGTCAGAAAACACAAGAAAAAAGTACAAGACGATGAACACACCACACATTCATCCATTCATTAACACACACACACACACACAAACATGTGTTTGTGTGTGTGTGTGTGTGTGTTAATGAATGGATGAATGTGTGGTGTGTTCATCGTCTTGTACTTTTTTCTTGTGTTTTCTGACGATCTTTCAACTATATATATATATATATGATGATCTTTCAAAAAATAAGAGAAAACGCGTGACAAACTGAAAAAACTGGAACATTACATATACATATACCTTTGGCCGGTGGGCCCTTTGCGTGTCAAAATAAAAAACTAGAACTGAAAAACTGAAACACCACCGGACAGACCTACAAAGTATGCCAGGTGGGCACTGCATACCCTGGACCCTTTGCATGTCAAATTAAAAAACTGCGTGTGAAGCGGAGATGGAAGCCAACCACGGTTTGAATTAATTTGAAAGCGCAATTTTCGAAGCGTCCGATCATCTCCACTCGCACGGGACGAGGACCCACTATAAAGGCACACCCGTCCTCTTGTGTCTCCGCCGCACCACTCCATCTCCATCGATCGTAGCCTCCAAACTTCTCTTCCTTCATCGTCGCACCATCGCCGACCACCTCTCGCTGTTTCTCCGCAACTCCATCATCGCACAAATGGGTAGCCCCGCACCGAAGGGCTCCAGGCCGTCGACATCCTCCGAACCTCCTTCTTCTTCATTTCCGTCGCAGCCAATGTCGGTGGAACTGGAGGTGGCGCCCACACCTCCTCCGTCCCCTTCTCGGCCCGCGGCGACCACACCTCCTCATCCCTTTTGGGTTCAGGAGACTGTCCGCCTCGTCAAACACCGCTTTGATGAACCCAATCGGCGCCTGAAGGAGGCCATCGAGCACCTTTCCGCCACCGCCAAGCGGGCAAAAAATCTTGACATATTGTCGCGGGATGTATTTTCCGATACATCTCGCTCGTGTGAGCGTCTGGATCTTGGAAAACTTCCCATATGCACCAGCATGGACACCGCCGGCCACTACTGCTTCGAGTTAGGGTTTGTGGCTGGTCGTCTCAATGTCCTCTACGAGATGATCGGGGAGGTGGCTGGGGTGGAGGGCCGCCAGCATCTTCTGCAGACCGTCGCCCGGAAGCTTCAGACTCAATTGACGGAGGAGGCGGCAGCAGCGGTGGTGGCAGCGACGGAGGAGGCGGCAGCGGCAGCAGCGGCCTAGGAGGAGGTGGAGGAGATCTCCTCCGACTCCGGGTAGAGTAGTATTTGTAATTTTTCTTTTTATTTTTTTTCTATGTGCTTTCGTAGTTCTTGTTTGTAATATATGTGTTGTTTCTATTTTAATGATAAATGTCTTTTCTGTTCATGAACAATGCGTCCTATGCAGTATTGAAAAACAACTCCTTTCTAAAAAGGGCAAGATAATTGTTGTTCAATGTATAGCCAAGAATTCATTGTGTCACGACAATCAACGACTCTTTGTTGAAACTCCATTGAGATCGTGCTTGAGGCTGCGTTTCTCCTCTTTTGTGTTCTTTCACTAAATTTTTTCATTTGTAGTCGGTGCATGGGAAAATATATTTTTAGTATGTAGTAGTATATACTACATGTTATCATTTCATTATGATTAATGTTACAAAATGCTGATTGTTTACCATCGTCCTTTCGTGGACTTGGTTGTATTTGCATATCGTTTGCATTAGCACATATACATTTGGCGAGTCATATTTTTTTCGTATTTTTTTGGAATGTCCCACTAGCTAGCAGATGATTGCTTTTAGATTTTGATCTCCATGCATGGCAACAAAGATGAATTAAGAAGCGAGCAAGTTGTCCTAAGACGAAGTCAACCCCTCTAGCTACACGCACCATGTGCAAGAATCGACGCGACATGAGATGTAATTAATCATGATTGGATGCGTGCACAAGGGCACGGCTTGCATCAAATTATCCACTCCCGCGAAAATTTTATCGTTCTACTTGGTGTGCCACATTTGAGATTTTGACAATTCAGCTTTCACTACTTGCGCCTCTAATTTCAGTCCCGCCTATTATTGTAACCCTATTTCAGCCACGATGAGTATAAATGGAAACACTGGCCTCCGTTCCCGACACACCGCTGCCCCGCCCTTCCGGTGATCTCGCAGTACTCCGAATGTGTTGTCTCTCTGTCCTGTGTTCCATATTTGTATTCCTAAGAAATTCCCGTGTTTTCATTTCACACAGTTTTTACAATTTCCCCCCCATGGATCTCTCAGTGAAGCATCGAAGCTCTTGGTGGTGTTGAATCCTGGGTACAACGCCGGGCGACCAAGTTTGAGGGGCTCTACCAAACCTCTTCATCTCCGACACCTCCCTGCGACATCGCATCCCGGACTCCAGTTTTGTGCTAGGTAAACTACACGATCCATGCCGTCTTTTTATAGAGCTATATTGGCTTGGTTCTGCATGATCCATGCAGTTTTGGCCTAGTTAAGTTATACACAATCCATCCTGATATACAAAGATTAAATAAATTAACAAAGAAGAAATGTGGTCTTCTGTTTCACGAATTTAGTTATGTATGTATAAATGTTGCCCCGACAACTTATTACGGTAGTGTATTTCTAGTTCAATTCCTGGTCGGGAACGACAAATACTAAAAACCAGAGGTAGTAGTATGTAATTTTTGGATTTAGAAGTAAATGATGCACGGGTTATCTGATCAACCACTCCAAATGTTTTACTCTCATTCTTGTTTTACAAATTTGTATTACTAATATTTTTAGTTCCCATGGTTTCCATTTTTTTCTTTCTTGTGGCTTTCTCGGATCGTACGTTTTTTTCTGTTCTTTCTTTTCTAATTCCTCCGTTAGTAACAAACACTGCAGTTTATAGAAAGGACACCGTCCGATCCAAAATCTATGTCGGTCATGTAATCTAACGTTATGATTGTTATTTGGAATGACTACTTAATGCCCTTTACATTAGGAACAAGACATCAAACTGTGATGTCGTCTACAAGCATTCATGGTGGCCAACAAGCACTTGGTATAACTATAAATGTGTTTACTATCAAAATTAAACAAATTTAGAAAACATTAAATCGTTTGCATGGTACACAGAGAATATTGCAACACATGATGTTCAGGAACCCCAAGGTTCTTCACTCCCTGGTACTACTATGATGCATGAACCAACAGCATGTATAGATATACAAACCAGAAATACTCCTTCCGCTCCGGCGTAATTTTACTTTTGGAGCTTAAAAAATGTCCCACACCAACTATATCCTCGGTAGTAGCTTCCAAATACCCATATCACATCACATTACTACCTGCCTCTCTACCGTGCCATTTGTTTTGGCAGAGCATGTTAGTTTTTTACTCTACTCCTTTCGCATTGAATTTGGAGCATTTTGAGAGACTACGTTCTGTCCTTTAGATGTATTGATGATGGGTGTATCATGGTCATTTGCATTCTTTCCTAGGCTCTACTAATTGCTTTAGCATGCCTTGCAATTCTACTTTCTTATTAGTACTTAGTCTTTATAGTTAACAGTTCATCAGCCTGTGTGATGGCGTGATTTTTTTATGCCTCCATGCTATGCTCTCTTGCCGCCGGCCACTCCGGTTGGAACTGGCGCCCACGCCCACGCCCTGCTGCTGGTCACTTCAGTGTCCTCCCCGACGCGTCTCCCTCGCCCATCGCCATGTCCCATCTTTTGAGTGCCATGATTACCCCGCCGCCCGCAAATCCCTAGCCATTACTCGCCCTGCCACCAATGCTCCTCGAGAGTTTCGGCGAGACCGAACCCTCGCTTTGTTGAGTGTCGCAAGCTGGCACTATGCAGTACTACACCTGAAGTAGCCACCACTGACAAGTAGACCCGATGTCTCATGGGCCCACATGTCAGTGGCAGCTCATGCAGGTGCAGTACTGTGGAGGATTTCAATCCCGCAAGCTGCCTGCCTTATCTATCTTGCATTCATCGCCTGCTACCGCTGGCGTTCATTACTTGCCCTACAACTAATAATTCTCTTCGAGACGCGCTCTGGCTGATGTCAGTCAGACCGAACCGGTGAACCCTATCTTTGTCTAGTGTAACGTTGCCAACTGCATGCCCCCTCACAGTCTTGCCTGCTTCGTTCATGGTCTGAAAATCCTCTGCAGTACTACGAGTGTGTACCGCCACTGACATGTGTACCTAATGGCTCATTTTAGGGTATGAACAGCAACAATGAAGTCAATAATTAACCCCCCCCCCCCATCAAAATAGGTGTCGTTAGGACAGTCCTAACTACTGTAGTAGTTCATTTTTAATTCATTTGTGGGCGACAATTAATATAAACCAGGAGGGAGTACTACAAAACAAAATGGTGCAGGCACGACGCGGTCCTCCCACACTCGTATTTGCCGCACTCGTCCTGAAGATGGTATGAACATTAGACTTTTCTTCTTTTCACACTATTTGTACATGATACTAAACTTGTTTAGGCGGTAATTTGCTTTAATCGTTTACAGTTTGAATCAATGTAACAGAAGGAAGGAAGCTAGGAAGAAGTGTGTCTAAAGGACTTAAGGTTGCTAGAATATGGTATGCATCCTAAGTTAGTAGAACGCAGCATGTGAAGCTACCAATTCAGTTCTCCACTAGGTTGGGTGCTGCGGTTGGTATTAATCAGTGACACTTTGTCGATGATGTGGTTATGTTTACAAAAAGACATGCATCCCTCACTGGTGCAACGAAGTGGGCAGAGGTTGGCCATAGTAACAAGAGAGATATAGCACGAGACATTCTGGTTAGTGTTGTCACACCTCCACACAAGTATTTTTTTTCTTGCAATCTCCATCCTGTTCGTTTACAGCAACTTGTTATACAATGTACAGGATTCCTGGGACATGGAGGACACACCGGAGAGCGCAAGAAAAATTTTGAAAATTGCTGGTGAGCGCTACAAGGGGTGGCGCTTGACTTTGCATGCCACCTATAAGAGTTATTCTACCAATGAAGATCGTATACGAAACCAGCCTGCTGACGTAACGACGCCCGAGTGGTTGCACCTAATAGAATATTTTGGGTCTGAGCGATTCAAGGTCAGCTAACTTTTTAATAGCTTCGCATCATACAAAAAATATTTCATTTACTTTCATTTGTCGAATTAATTCTTAAAATTATTGCAGTCAATAAGCAGGACCAATTCTCAAAATCGAAGAAGACAAAAGGCATGACACTTGCTTGGCTCCAAATCCTATGCCCAACTTAGTTACGAGAAGGTATGAAAAATAAATCACGCTTTTACTTTGCGCTGCAAACAATATGTATACCGACATGTTGAAGTTTACTTGTATTTTATGTAGTGAGACCCAGAGACCGGAGAAGAACCCGATGACATACAACTGTGGGAGGCAAGCCATTTGTTGAACGGTAACTGGACAAACAAGCTGGCAGAAGTTGTACATGTGAGTAACACTTCAAAAAATCCCCAATTAAATAAATATTTGCAAATTACCTATGACTTCTCTTTTCGCATATAGATCTAGGCACGTGCCCAAGTGACGACATGGAAGCTGAGCAGGGAGGCCTAATTCCAAATGAGGAGAGAAACCACATCTTCCAACTTTGTTATAGATCCTCAATTGGTTGTGCAGGATCACAGGTTCGGGGGCGTGGTTATATGGCTAACCCAACTGGTCCCGAATGTGAACGTATGCATATCCAGATGTCTGGACACCTCAACGACCAAGTTCAAAACTTAGAAGTTAGAAATGCAGGCCTCAATGAAATAGTGCAGGACTTGGAAGGAAGAAATGATAGCTTAAACACCCAGATGGACTGCATAAACCAGAAGAATGAAGAGTTAATCGTTGAAGTCTAGAACTTCCAAGGTCAGATAGCAGCTGATCGTGAACAAACAGCTAAGGAAATGCAGGACATGCGCACCTCATTGGCTGAAATGCACAAAATGATGATGGTGACCACTCCACAGAAGGTCCAACAAATAAGGAACCGCCAAAAGCCACCTGTTCCAACAATTAGTCCCGTTCAGCTTAGGAAAACTCTTAGCATGCAAACACGTCGCTTAAGTAATCCTTGAGTGTTAATATGCGTGTTGTAAAATTGATGGATGTTTATTTTTAAACTCGTAATTTTGTTGCCACATTTTCAAACCTGGTGCATTTGGGTTCTACTGTCGCTAATTATAAAACGTGGCATTAAAAATTTCTTGTCACGAATGATAAATTGTTGCAATAGGAAGCTATTGCCAATACGGATGATAAAACGTGGCAATAGAATGACAAAACGTTGCAGTATAAACATTTGGCAACAACAACAACGACAACCAAGCCTTTGTCCCAAACAAGTTGGGGTCGGCTAGAAATGAAACCCAATAATTTTGAAGAAAAGTAATAGAAAATAAGATGAAAGTAAAAAAAATCTACATTTTATTTATTCTAGAAATGGGTTAATAAGAAAGAAGATAAGAGTAACAAATTACGAATAAACTAAGATTCTGGCACATGAATTGCTAATTTCCATGCAGTCCTATCATGAGCCAAATCTCTAGGTATGTCCCACTCCTTTAAATCTCGTTTCATCGCCTCCTGCCATGTCAACCTTGGTCGACCTCTACCCCTCCTAAAATTTTCTCCACTCTTTATAATCCCACTGTTAACCGGTGCGTCTGGAGGTCTCCGCTGGATATGCCCAAACCACCGTAGGCGATGTTGGACTAGCTTCTCCTCAATCGGTGCCACCCCTACCCTATCACGTATTACTTCGTTCCTAATTTTGTCTCTTCTTGTGTGACTGCACATCCACCGTAGCATGCGCATCTCCGCAACACTCATTTGTTGGACATGTTGCCTTTTAGTTGGCCAACATTCTGCTCCATATAGCATCGCAGGTCTGATCACCGTCCTATAGAATTTTCCTTTCAATTTTTGTGGAACTTTCTTATCACATAAGATTCCAGATGCTTGTCGCCACTTCATCCACCCGATCTTGATCCTGTGGCAAACATCTTCATCAATATCACCATTGCTTTGTAACATTGATCCTAAATATCGAAATGTGTCCCTCCTAGGTACTACTTGTCCTTGTAAACTAACATTACCATCCTCGCACCCGACATCACTAAAGTCGCATCTCATATACTCGGTCTTGGTTCTACTAAGTCTAAACCCCTTAGACTCTAAGGTCTCCCTCCACAGCTCCAATTTTCTATCAACACCATCCCTAGTTTCATCTACCAACACTACATCATCAGCAAAGAGCATACACCAAGGGATATCCCCTTGTATATCCTTCGACACCTCATCCATCACTAAGGAAAAGATGTAAGGACTTAAGGCTGATCCTTGGTGTAACCCTATTGTGATAGGAAAAGTGTCGGTCTCACTATCTCTTACGCGCACACTTGTCACCACATTATCGTACATATCCTTGATAAGGTTAATGTACTTTGTTGGGACTTTGTGTTTCTCTAGTGCCCACCACATGACCGGTCTTGGTACCTTATCGTATGCCTTCTCCAAGTCAATGAACACTAAATGTAGATCCTTCTTTTGCTCCCTATACCTCTCCATAAGCTGACGGAGTAAGA
Organism: Tuctoria greenei; assembly: GCA_036927565.1. NCBI lineage: Eukaryota > Viridiplantae > Streptophyta > Magnoliopsida > Poales > Poaceae > Tuctoria > Tuctoria greenei. The sequence goes on from JAYESD010000002.1 coordinate 183,185,713, forward strand.
AAATCGCCTCCATAGTGGACCTCCCAGGCATAAAACCAAACTGGTTTTTAGTGACATTGGTCACTTTCCTCAAGCGGTGTTCAATCACTCTCTCCCAGAGCTTCATAGTATGACTCATGAGCTTAATTCCTCTATAATTAGTACAACTTTGAACATCTCCTTTATTTTTGAAGATGGGTACTAAAATACTTTTCCGCCACTCTTCAGGCATTTTGTTTGACTGAAAAATGCGGTTGAATAGTTTAGTGAGCCATACTATTGCTACATCCCCTAGACATCTCCACACCTCAATGGGGACATCATCGGGGCCGTGGGCCTTTCCTCCTTTCATCCTTTTTAGGGCCTCTCTAACCTCGGACTCTTGTATCCTCCGCACGAATCGTCTGTTGATGTCATCAAATGAGTCATCCAACTCGAACCTAATACTCTCATTCCCGTCATTGAATAGTCCATTGAAGTAGTCCCGCCATCTGTCCCTAATTTCTTCCTCCTTCAATAGAATTTGGCCTGCCTCATCCTTAATGCATTTGACTTGGTTGAGATCTCTCACCTTTCTCTCGCGAAGTTTCGCCATCTTGTATATATCCTTTTCGCCTTCTTTTGTCCCTAGCCTCTCATATAGCGCATCATAGGCCTGCCCCCTTGCTTTACTCACAACACGCCTAGCATTTTTCTTAGCCTCTTTATACTTCGCCATGTTACTTGCACTTCTCTCATGATGCCAGCCCTTATAAGACTCCTTCTTCTCCTTAATAGCTTTTTGTACATCTTCATTCCACCACCAAGTGTCTTTATCTACAAGTTTCTTACCTTTTGTCCACCCAAGCACCTCCCTAGCCGTCTTCCTAATGTAAGTCGCCATCTTCTCCCACATACTATCTGCATCTTCCTCTTCGTTCCAAGGTCCTTCTGCGATCATCCTCCTTTTGAATGATTGTTGCGCTTCATCCTTCAACTTCCACCACTTTGTTCTCGTGGTTGTAACACCTTTGTCTCGTGACACACGCACGTGGAAACGAAAGTCGGCTACCACAAGTTTATGTTGCCGAACGACACATTCTCCAGGAATCACCTTACAATCTAAACATGCCCCTCTCTTCCTTCTCCTGGTGAGGATATAGTCGATTTGACTAGAATGTTGGGCACTAGTAAATGTCACTATGTGAGATAGCCTTTTTTTAAATAGGGTGTTAGCTACCAATAGGTCATAGGCTACGACAAAGTCTAGGATATCCTTACCCTCCTGGTTTCTATCGCCACACCCAAAACCTCCGTGTACCCCCTCAAAACCTACGTTAGTTGTACCTACATGACCATTGAGATCTCCTCCTATGAAGAGCTTCTCGCTTACCGGTACACTACTAACCATATCCTCCAAGTCCTCCCAAAATTGTCTCTTAGTGCTCATGTCAAGCCCAACTTGTGGGGCATAAGCACTAATGACATTCAAGATAAGGTCCCCCACAACTACCTTGACTAGGATGATCCTATCCCCTCGTCTACAGACATCCACTACTCCATCCTTGAGGCTCTTATCTATTAGGATGCCTACGCCATTCCTAGTTCCCGTCGAGCCAGAATACCAAAGCTTGAAACCGGTATTCTCAACCTCTCTCGCTTTTTGACCTGCCCATCTAGTCTCTTGTACACAAAGAATGTTTACACGCCTCCTAATCGCAACGTCCACTAACTCTCGTAGCTTTCCCGTCAAGGATCCTACATTCCAACTACCCACCCGAAACCTAGTTTCCTCGGCTAGCTTCGTTACCCTTCGCATCCGTCGAGGAAGATGCAAAGACCCTTGCTCACCTAACACTACATTCGGGCGATGATGTAGCGCGCCACTAAGGTGATGGCGATCCGGCCCTCGCTCATTTAACACCACATCCGGGTTCCGATATGGCGCGCCACTAAGGCGGTGGCGACCCGGCCCTCGCCCAGTTAACACCATACCCGGGTTCCGGTATGGCGCGTCGCTAAGAGGGTTACGCCCCAACGAATTTCCAATGAGTTTCATTTCCATGAGAATGGCTAAGTTTAGTTGCTGGCTCGCCAAGCCTATCACAACCCCCTCCTCCTTTACCCGGGCTTGGGACCAGCTATGTCATTACAACATAAACATTTGGCAATGACTCAAAAAACGTTGCATTAAAACACTATTGCCACAGATAAGAAATCGTTGCAATACCAAACTAGTCGCCACGGATGTGAAATCGTTGCGGTACTATACTAGTTCCAATGGATCTGAAATCGTTGCAATACGGTACTATTCGCCACGTCTGTTGACTCGTTGCACTAACCTACTATTTGCCACGGACGTTACACCGTCGCAGTATCATACTATTTGCCACGGATGTGAAATCGTTGCAATACTGTGATATTCGTTGCAATATGGTGAATCATCGCTACACCATAACTCGTTGCAATATGTTACTGTTTGTCACGGCTGTGAAAATCATTGCAATACTGTAGTATTTTCCATGAATGTGAAAATCGTTGCAATCACGTACTATTACCACGAACGTGAAATCGTTGCAATACAATGCTATTCGTTGCAATACGTTAAATCATCACAATAAGGTAAACCGTTGCAATAACATACTATTTTCCACAAATGTGAAATCGTTACAATACCGTACTATTGCCACGCATGCGAAATCGTTACAATACAATGCTATTCGTTGCAATACATTAAATCGTCGCAATACGCTAAACCGTTGCAACAACATACTATTTGCCACGAATGTGAAATCGTTACAATACCGTACTATTGCCACGCCTGTGAAATCGTTGCAACCACATACAATTACCACGAATGTGAAATCGTTGCAATACCATGCTGTTTGTTGCAATACTTTAAATCGTCGCAATACGCTAAATCATTGTAACAACATACTATTTGCCACGAATATGAAATCGTTACAATACCAAACTATTTGCCACGATCGTGAACCCATTGCAATACCGTACAATTCATTGCGATACGTTAAATTGTCGCAATACATGAAACCGTTGCAATAGCGTCCTATTTGCCACGGATGTAAAATCGTTGCAATACCATACTATTCGCTACGGATGCCAAGGCGTCACAAATAACCTATCGCCGCGGGAATTATTACGATGATTCGTAAAAAATATCGCCACGCTCTTTTTCGTTGCAACAGCGACCTATTGCGACGAAAAACAACCTATTGCGACGAATTTTTTGTTGCGATAAACCGGAATCCTTGCAGTGGCCCCCTGGCAGTTGTCGGAGCTTGTTCGCTTCGATGGTGCCCACTGTCAACGCATAAAACATCGACAACGGGCCCCTTGGGGGTTGTCGAAGCTTAGTTGTGTAGGATCAAAGAACACATGGAAAGCTAGCAGAGGGGGGGTGAATGGTAGATTTAAAACTTTTTCAGCGGAAGCAACGAAAAAGCCCTTGGTAGAAAATCAATCTGTCAAAAACTGTGTGTGCAACTGATATTAATATGTTTAACTGTGGCAAAAGTAGTATATATTATAGAGAATCAAGTCACGAAGTAATTACAAAAAGAATCACAAAAAACCGTTGAGAAAAACACAAGCTATGATCAAATGATCAAACAAAGGTTAATCTGTTCTACCTGAGAAAAACGAGAATTGCAAAACTGCAAAGAAACTCGTGTAGATCATAAACCAAAAATACAATGACTGTGAAATTTTCGTAGATGATAGATAATCAATTTGTGAAGACAACCCAAAAAGAATCACATTAATTAGATCTGTAAAACTCGAGTTATGATAAAACCACCGAAGCAAGGTAGTGTTTTGCAGAAAATTGACGAGAAAACTTGTCTGAAACAAGTCGGACGAACAAGGCACAAAAGTTCCTTTAAATTACAATCTTAATTCAATAGAACACAAGAGGAACAGCCCAAAGTCCATCACCACGAGATCTGGCCTCCCTTTCTTATATAGCCAGCCCTTAGGCCAATTCAATCCTAACTAGAACTCATATCCTACTCAGTTTCCACCGAAACTTTCCATAACTGCTCAAGACTCTTCTACACGCATATAGAAGCAATATTAAGACTTTCAAACACCTTAGGAACGTATCCCACATTCCTAAAAACAACTCAAATTCGTGCTCACCACCAAATCCTATCATAACCAACTCAAATCTTACAATATTTGAGGCAAACCCGACTCAGCCGCAGCCTAAGTCCATAACCTAGTCGGTTGGTCCTTTCCGACCAATTCTTTACGTCCGCATCTCTTCATCATGCCTTGGAACCAGACAACCATGTTGTAAGGATCGAATGCCCAAGAGGGGGGGGGGGGTGAATTGGGCTTCTTTTCAAAAATTAAAGCAACAAAAACTTAACTACTAAAAGCCCAATTCCCTATGCAAACAACCTATGCATTCAAGTGAATAATAATTTTGCGGTGTAAGAAATGCATAAGTGTAACGGGAAACGAAGAGTGTGCAAACTCCCGAGGGGACACGAAGACACGGTGATTTATCCCGAGGTTCGGCAAGATCATCAAGATCTTCCTACATCCACGTTGTGGCACCCACCAAAGGGTATAGCCACTCCCAAGTCGCCGAGGCCAGGGATCTTCACTAAAAGTCTCCGTTCGCCATCCCGGAAAGGTGGAGCTCAAGCCTTGTACAAGTTTGCTGCTCCGGGCTTCCACAACAGACTTGGCAAGCTCCGGAAGGCTCTCTCCAGTCACCGACTGTTACACGGTGAATGAAATCACCAAGAGACACTTCCTTACAGCTCTCACTAGACTAGAGACTCCAATCACCAAGAATGGAAGCACACAAGCATCATCTCTAGCAAGTTCTAGCCTATCTCTTGGTGTACAAGTGGTGTAAATGATATGGAAGTGGTTGCTCAACGTCTTGAATGCTTGGTAATGTGTAGAGTAGCTCTGGGCATCAAGACTTACGAAATGACTGGTTGAAGGGGTATAAATAGCCAGCTTCCACGAAATAGCCATTGGAAAAGTAGGCTGACATCACTGTTCTGCAAACACCGGATAATCCGGTGTTCTCCCTTCAGTTGTCATCGGTCGAATACAAATTAGCTGATTTCACTGTGTCAGATATGATCGTTGATCGACCGATGTTGAATACACCTGTACATCGGATAATCCGGTGACACTTGATCCGGAATGGTCCATAAATAATGCTTACTGGAGTGATTGACCGATGTGCTATAGTTGTACATCGGATGGTCTGGTGTTACACTTGGTCCAGGGAAATTTCTTACAGGAATGATCGATCAATGTAACACTTGCTTCATCATCAGATGATTAGGTCTATACTTAAGACTGAGGTCTTCTTCTGTTCAGAGCCAACCCGACCGATGTAGTGTTTTCTGGATACATCAGTTGGTCCGGTCAGTTGATTTTGTCTGCTTCGAGTTGTTCTAAGTGATTCTTTTGGAATTTGTTCGAGTGACCTCTTAGACATTGGATTGAAATGTTCTTCTGATGATGACCAAGTCTTGAGTGCTGTCAATTTTGATGGAATAATTTTGACATATGTGCTTTTTCCTTTAGTCTTCATAAAAATCGATTGACCTCGTAAAATAATTTGTTGAGGGGTCTCCAATTGTATCCAAAAAGTAGTATATGATATAAATATAGAGTTCATTAAGTGTGATGAGTGATATGAGAGACCTTGCATCCACAAACTCACCAGTAATATCCAATGGTTGTCATTAATCACCGAAACCATACCTCATGGGGGCCCAGATGCTTTCAATCTCCCCCTTTTTGGTGATTGATGACAACACAACGAGTAAAATGAAATTAAGGATACGATACTCAAAAGGATATGCAACAAGTTCAAAATCCAGCACACGAAACTCGAAGGCCCAAAAGCGATCAATAACACATGAGAGAATTAAGTGGCACACGAGTACTCAAAGATAGCAAGAGAATATCAAATTTCCCAAAATACAAACGCTCCCAAAATAAATACTCCCCCTACAACTAGGACTCCTCCTGGGACCAAGCTATCCCCCCTGACTCTTCTCCCCTTTTGGCATCAAGACACCAAAAAGGGAAGTCGAGTGCCTAAGGATCCTGAGCGCTCGGGGCGATGACGAACTGGTCGCCCTTGGAGGTGCTATCATCGGAGCTGCTGCCTGCTGCTGCTGAGGCTGGAGTGGAGGAGACCGGTGCTGTGGGAGCCGCTGTCGGTGCCTGCTGAGTCTGGACTGCCAGTATCGGGGCACTGATAACTAAAACCGGAGTCTGCTGAAAGAGTGTCGAAGCTGGCAGAGGAGAGTGAATCGGTGCGCCTAGAGCAGGCAGTGGTGACATGCTGATCGTCAGTATCGGCATGGTCGGCACTGGTGCTGAGACTGGTGCTAGAATAGGCGGACCTGGCGCTAGACCCGGAAGCTGTGAGGGCAGGGCAATCCCGTTCTGAGTGTAGAGGTTGGTGATCAACCCCAGGATGCCCATCATGGCCTGTTGCGTCTGCTGCGGCTGGTCAAGAGAATGCTGATGCATCTGGTCAATCAGTCCAGTGAGCCTGTCAGTGTCCTCTCGCCTCTCGTGGGCTATCTAACGCAGCATCTCCTGCTGCTGCTGCTGGAGCTCCAAAAGACGCGCAGCCTGCTCAGCTCTGGCCTGCTTAGCTGCAAGCCGATCCAGTCGCTGCTGCTCAACCATCAGCTGAAGTAGAGAGGTAAGCTCGGATGGCTGAGAGACCTGTGCCTCGGACACTGGAGGTGGGGTAGGTGGTGGTACAGTCGAGCCTCCAGCCTCCGCGTCATGCTTCCTGGGTGAGGGAGGAGGTGGGAAGTACTCCTCGACAATGTCACTAGTGTCACTCTTTGACCAGATATGCTGCAGATCTCCTCCCTGAGCCTCAGCCTGTGCTAGGATCTCGTCTTCCTTCTCTAGGTCTGACCAGTCTTCCTCTGAAAGTCGAGCTCGGACCTGACGCTCAACTGGGCGGGCAAGGTGGCGGTCTCCAGGAGCTGGATCACGGTAGGGTCCGAACCGAGTGACGCTCTCGTCGGTGAGACTGTCACGCACGGCGAATCCCTCTGGACCCAACATGTAGAGTAGGTGGCTGATCCAGTGGCCAAACACAAGCTGCCTCATCATCCCAACTCCATTGGTGATAACATCCTCCATCTCACAAATTAGAATATCCACGATGTCGAACTCCATCCCGTTCATGACATAGAACAGGAGGGTGTGATGCATACTAGTAAAGCCCTCAAGGTATCCGGACCTGGATAGAAGTGTGCGGCGGAAGGCAAGGTGCATAGTGAGCGCAGCTGGAGTGAGTAGAGCAGGTACCCTCGGCTGGTCAGGTGAGAAGGGCTGAGCGAACAGTGACCGGATCTCCTGAAAAGGTGGTGCCTCACCTCTAGTAAGCGGCCTCCTCGATGGGTCAGCTTGTCCATATACCAACTCATGTAGGCATGTGTTATGAAGATCCACGCCTAGTAGCTGTCCCAAGGTCCGTCGAGTCACATGATGATGCTGGCCCATAAACATGAAGTCAATGGATCTACGGCCCTCTGAAACGTAGAGTGTGGCATAGAACACTCGGACTCATTCCTCCACGAAGGCACCCCGCTGGTAAGACATCAGCTCCACTAGCCCTCTGTACCTCTCAAAGTAAGGGCGAATCTCAGTCCTGGCTACAAGTGCGAGCTGATCCAAATCAAGGAAGTTGTGCTAGAAAAGCTTATGGCCCCGACGTCTATAAGTCTCATACAGCGACGCCTGAGTTAGGGTCCAGAAGCGGCTGTCCACAAGTGGCTCTCTGGGCTGCGGGAACCACTCCTCAAGTAGAATGCTCCATCGAAGCTTCCTGAGCTGCTTTGCCTTCAACTTCCTGTAATCAGTCAGGCGGACACCCTCACCAACCCGGACATTGGTGTCCATCTCATAGACGGCTCTCTCGGCCGCTCTCCTCCTGAAGCTCAGCTGCAGAAGGTCTCTGTCTCGCAGCTGCAGCTGGATGACCCCCACGGGTCTTGACTGAGCGCCGGCGAAAAAACGGATCCTCAGGCTCCTCTTGCTCCTCTGTCTCTGTCTACTGTGGCTGCCTCTGTCGGGCCTCCCGGATCCTCAGCTATCCTCCTCAGCCACGCTCTCGCTCTTCAGCGGCGCGAGCGGCCATCAGAGCTTTCTTCTCTTCTTTCGACAGCTTCTGCTTCTTAGCTGCTGGCTCCTCAATAACCTTTCCCTTTCCTTTCTTGTCACGACCCATCTCGATGAGTCACGACGGCGAAGATGAGGTCGAGGGACAACGATGCCGGGCGCACGAGACGGTGACACAAAGAACGACGTGGCCGGGGAACCCTAGCAGTGCACGAGGCGGTTGGGCGCATGGAGTGGTGGGCGATGAGCGGTGGCGCAGGGCGGCGGCGACACTTAGGGCGACGGCAGTGGTGCGGCGGCGGGGAAGGGCGGCGGCGGCCGGAGGGCGGCGGCAGGGCGAGGGCACGGAGCGGCGGGGCGGAGGTGCGGTGTCATGGAGAGAGAAAGTGAAACGAAGAGAAGAGGCGCTAAATAGGTGGGGCTCGAACCCTAGCTCAAATTTTAACATCGGATGATCCGACGTCAAATGAGAGGTGCATCAGTCAAATGGTATAGTAAGGGTAGTCCAGAGGCACCTTCGGCATCGGATGATATGACATGGAAAAGATTATCATTGGTTGAATTTGGCACCACTCCAAAAATGTGAACATCGGATGCTCCGATGTTTCTCAGAATGAACTCATCGGTTGATTTGACTTTCTGACTGAGCTAACCCTTGCACATAAGCACAAACTGATCCGATGATGCTTCCGCCCTAAGCATCGGATAATCCGATGACTACAAGAGATCAACAACAGCCCATATATGTCCTTTGACATAAAAACACAAAGAGAAACACAAGGCTAAGGACTTTTTGGGCAACCCCTTACCCCTCAAAAAGATTATAACACTAGTTGCCAATAACTTGGCTAAGCCCTAAAGCAAATACAACACCAGAAAAATCAAGGAAGAAATCCAAATAAAATGTAAGGCCCATGCTTTGTGAGTTAGAGGATGAAGACTTCTATCTCTTTTAAAGCATGTTCCTTTATGCATTAACGCACCTAACACTTTGTTCTTTCCTCATCATATGAGTTGAAATATTGCATTTCAAACAAGTCTCTTTCTCATGAAGTGGGTTCTCCTTTGTGACAATATACCGTATGCAATGCCAAACAATTTTTAATGTAGGAAATTAAACATGAGTGCAAGTCTATATGACAGGCATCCTGCAAGACATAAATTAAATCTATCTTGTCAAATTTGAACCTTTCAAAGGCTTCTTCAGGGAGAGCCACTCTTCAAGTCTTGGGGAAACCCAAAAGAACCTTCATCCCAAGCTAACCCTTGCTCGCCCCTATCCTTTGAAAGTTAGACAAGACCTATATGTGATGCATTCTTACATGACCATGGAAACTTACATGACGTTCGATGCATCTAGCACATTTAATTCACTCCTTAGTCTAGAAAAGGTTTTCTCATCAAGTGGTTTAGTGAAGATATCCGCTAATTGTTCTTCGAACCTAACACCTTGCAAGGAGATGTCTCCCTTAGCTTCATGGTGCCTCAAGAAATGATGGCGAATATCAATGTGCTTGGTGCGGGAGTGTTGAACGGGGTTTTTAGCAATCTTAACCGCACTTTGATTGTCACAAAGGAGAGGCACACAACCAAATTTAACACCAAAGTCCAAAAGGGTTTGCTTCATATAAAGGATTTGGGCACAACATGCACCGACCGCTATATATTCCGTTTCTGCAGTGGACAAAGCAACGGGTTTTGCTTCTTGCTAGACCAAGATACTAGGGAACGCCCAAGCAAGTGGCAACCTCTGGAGGTACTCTTGCGTTCCACACGGCATCCGGCAAAGTCCAAATCCGAGTAACCCAAGAGATGGAATTTAGCACCTTTGGGGTACCACAGGCCTACACTTGGAGTATGCTTGAGATACTGAAGTATCCTAAAGACCACCTTCCGATGCGATTCTTTAGGTGCCGCTTGAAAGCGAGCACAAAAGCATACAATAAACATGATATCGGGCCTAGATGCGGTAAGATAAAGCAATGAACCAATCATGGAACGGTAATTAGATTGGTCAACAGGTTTACCGTCCTTATCTGCGTCGAGATGACAATTTGTTGCCATTGGAGTACTTCTTGAGCTACAATCTCCCATTTCAAATTTCTTCAAGAGGTCATTGGTATATTTTATTGAGGAGTGTATGTGGCTGAAAATTCATGTTTCACGCCTTCACGATCACACCACTCCCTAATGTTGCAGTTCTTGAATTCGGTGCCGTTGTCACTCAGAACCTTGATGATGGGAAGTTGAAATTCTCTTTGAGCATGTTTAGCGAAGGTCTTGAACACTTTCGAAGTTTCACTCTTGTCACCCAGAAACAAAGTCCAAGCATAGCGAGAGTAGTCATCTACTATAACAAGACAATAGAGATTACCACCAAGACTTTGATATGTGGACGGTCCGAAGAGGTCCATGTGGAGCAACTCAAGTGGCTTGGAGGTTGACACCATTGTCTTCATCGGGTGTTGTGAAGCAACTTGTTTCCTGGCTTGACAAGCGCTATAAAGCTTGTTCTTTTCAAATGTGACATCTTTCACGCCGGTCACCATCCCGAGCTTGAATGACTTCTTGAGCTTGCTCATTCCAATGTGAGCGATGCGTTGATGCCATAGCCAACCCAAACTCGTCTTGGTGAAAAGACAAGTGGTCAAGCAAACATCCTTGTTGAAGAAGTTTACTAGGTAGAGATGTCCATGCCGAAACACTTTGAATATTAGTTCTTTGCTTGTCTCACTAGTCACAGCAACATCATTCTTGTTAAAGGTGCACGTTAGTCCAAGATCACATAATTGTGCAATAGAAAGCAAATTGAAACTAAGTGACTTAACATACAATACATTGGAAATAGATAAATCATGTGAAATTGCAATCTTACCCAACCCAATTACCTTCCCCTTAGAGTTATCACCAAAGGTGACTTGTTCATGATTGTCGCGGTTCTCTGTGGAGGTGAAAATACCATCGTTGCCGGTCATGTGTTGAGTGCACCCGCTATCGAGTACCCAATGCTTTCCTCCGGCTTTGTAGTTCACCTACACACATGTTCAATTTTTGATTTTAGGCACCCAAGCCAACTTAGGTCCTTGTATGTGTGATACAAGTGTTTTTGGGACCCAAAGTTGCTTGGGGAGCTTCCCCTTCATGCCCTTCATGTCCTTGCCAATGAACCTTGCCTTCACCTTGCCATCTACTTTACTCAAGAGATAATAGTGATCATTAAAGGTAGACTTGTAGTTAGTAGGCAATTTTGGAGAATGCCAGTTAGGAAGAGGACACTCCCTTGTATGGTGACCAGTGACCTCGCAATGTTGGCAATAAGAACCAACTTCCTTGATGAAGCTCGTTTTAAGCTCCGGTGAGGGCACCTTCCCTTTGTTAGGCACCAGGAAGGATCCAAGTCCTCTCTTGTTGAAGGCCTTTGCTTGTTGGAAGAGGATTTCTTTGTGCTTGACTTCTCCCTTAGATAGTCTTGCCACAATAGTGCAGAGACTTTCAATTTCATCCATCAAATCCTTCTCCCTAGCATTATCTTTCAAAGGCAAAGACTTATGCAAGACATTAGTGGCATGAGAAACAATATATGCCTTATCATTAAGGGTTTCTTTCTTTATAGTTTTCAATTCTTGATCAGGGACTTCATAAGCAAGGTTAAGTACTTGATGCTCTTGGATTAACTCATTGTGCTTTCCCAAGGGTGCTTGGTGTGCTAAGTCAAGCTCATGATGATCTAGCTTGATTTGAGCCTTATCCTCCTCAACTTGCTTGACATGAGATTTGAGCGTGTCATGCTTCTTAAGTATGCTTTCATACTTGTCAAGCAAATCGAGGTTAGCATTCTCGAGCTTAGAACGAGCTTCTTCAAGAGCCTCGACCTTACTCTTTTCCCTTTTAATGATAGTGTGTTATTCATTTATCAATGAAGCTAAGTCATCGGGGGAAAGATCGTCATTGCTAGAGTCATCACATACCTTGGTGTTACCTTTTGCCATGAGGCATATGGGAGGTGGACGAAGAGATGAATCATCATTGTTGGCAATGGCAAGGTCGGCCAAGCTCTCTTCTTCCGCTTCACTCTCTTCATCACTCGATTCTTCGTCGGTGATCCATTCATTTGCCTCAAACATGAACACCTTTTGTGGACCTTTTCTCTTCTTTGGAAAGAGTTTTTCCTTTTTGCCTTTGTCATGCTTCTTCTTCCCAAAGAATCTTGGCTTGGTCTTGACCTCTTCTTCATCATCCTCACTATCCTCAAGCTTGCGATGCTTGCTTTTGTGGTTATCTCTTCTTTTGTCCGGTTTTGGACAATCATAGGAGATGTGGCCTTGATCACCACAATTATAGCAAGTCTTGTTGTCATCTTTCCTTGGTAGAAATGCTTTCTTTTTGGGATCAAAGGTGTATCCCTTCTTTGCAATCTTGGAGTTCAAGCGAGAGAATTTTCTCATCATCAATGCAAGCTCATCATCGTCATCATCACTTGATGCTTGCTCTTCTTCACTTGAGCTAGGCTCGACCACTTTCTTTTTCTTGAGATTTGTTCTCTTGGTGGAAGCCTTTAGAACAATTGTCTTTGGAGATGATTCCTCCATCATCCCAAGCACACTCATCTCATGAGCGTGAATCTCTCCAATAAGTTCCGAAACCTCAATGTGATCAAGAGATTCCTTTTGAATCATGGAGTTGATGATGTTGTACATTGGCTTAGGAAGGAGCATAAGAATCTTGCGATTGATGAGTCCCTGGCCAAGATAAGCAATACCAAGAGCATTAATTTCCTCAATGAGAACATTCAAGCGAGAAAACATTTCATTGACATTTTCATGAGGTAGCATTTTGAACTCATCATATTTGGCCTTAAGCATATGATACATTAGTTCTTTAACACGAGAAGAACCCTCATGAATTTCAATCAAGCAAGCCCAAATTTCACAAGCCTTTTCTTTGCTAGCAATCCTAGCAAACAAATCTTGACTAATGCATTCATCAATAGCATTTCTAGCCTTTGCATCCCACTTGACTTGATCAACTATATAGTTATGCTCACCAAACCCCGCATGGGTCGCTTCCCATACCTCGGGAGCAATAGCCTCTAGATAAGCACGCATACGTGCTTTCTAATAGGCAAAGTTCTTGCCCTCGAAGATGGGAACCGAACCCCCAATCTTGGCCATTTTAGCTCTCTAGCGGTGAAGCTAGAATGATCAAATGAGCAACCTTTCTCTGATACCAATTGTAAGGATCGAATGCCCAAGAGGGGGGGTGAATTGGGTTTGTTTCCAAAAATTAAAGCAATAGGAACTTAACTACTAAAAGCCCAATACCCTATGCAAACAACCTATGCATTCAAGTGAATAATAATTTTGCGGTGTAAGAAATGCTTAAGTGTAACGGGAAAGGAAGAGTGTGCAAACTCCCGAGGAGACACGAAGACATGGTGATTTATCCCGAGGTTTGGCAAGATCATCAAGATCTTCCTACATCCACGTTGTGGCGCCCACCAAAGGGTATAGCCACTCCCAAGTCACCGAGACCAGGGATCTTCACTAAAAGTCTCCGTTCGCCATCCCGACAAGGTGGAGCTCAAGCCTTGTACATGTTTGCTCCTCTGGGCTTCCATAACCGACTTGGCAAGCTCTGGAAGGATCTCTCCAATCACCGACTGTTACACGGTGAATGCAATCACCAAGAGACACTCCCTTACAGCTCTCACTAGACTAGAGACTCCAATCACCAAGAATGGAAGCACACAAGCATCATCTCTAGCAAGTTCTAGCCTATCTCTTGGTGTACAAGTGGTGTAAATGATATGGAAGTGGTTGCTCAACATCTTGAATGTTTGGTAATGTGTAGAGTAGCTCTGGGCATCAAGACTTATCGAAATGACTAGTTGAAGGGGTATAAATAGCCAGCTTCCACGAAATAGCCGTTGGAAAAGTAGGGTGACATCACTGTTCTGCAAACACCTGATGATCCGATGTTCTCCCTTCAGTTTTCATCGATCGAATACAAATTAGCTGATGTCACTGTGTCAGATATGGCCGTTGATGGACCTATGTTGAATACACCTATACATCGGATAATCCGGTGACACTTGATCCAGAATGGTCCAGAAATAATGCTTACTGGAGTGATTGACCGATGTGCTATAGTTGTACATCGGATAGTCCGGTGTTACACTTGGTCCAGGGAAATTGCGTACTGGAATGATCGACCGATGTAACACTTGCTTCATCATCGGATGATCCGGTGTATACTTAAGACTGTGGTCTTCTTCTGTTCAGAGCCAACTCGACCGATGTAGTGTTTTCTGGATACATCGGTTGATCTGGTGAGTTGATTTTGTCTGCTTCGAGTTGTTCTAAGTGATTCTTTTGGAATTTGTTCGAGTGACCTCTTATACATTGGTTTGAAATGTTCTTCTAATAATGACCAAGTCTTGAGTGCTATCAATTTTGATGGAATAATTTTGACATATGTGCTTTTTCTTTTAGTCTTCATAAAAATCGATTGACCTCATAAAATAATTTGTTGAGGTATCTCCAATTGTATCCAAAAAGTAGTAGATGATATAAATATAGAGTTCATGAAGTGTGATGAGTGATATGAGAGACCTTGCATCCACAATCTCATTAGTAATATCCAACGGTTGTCATTAATCACCAAAACCATACCTCATGGGGGCCTAGATGCTTTCACACGTCCATGCACTCCATGCACATGTGAAAACATCTTGCAACGACGTCCAAAATACTTTCATATGCATTGTTCTTTATTCAAACATGCTGCGCAACCTCCCGATTAACTCAACCACAATTCCTCCCGAAGTTGGTTGTTGAACCTTATCTTCTCCCTAATACTAGTTCAATGGATCCGGCCACCAGCCATGTCTTCAACTCAAGCAACACCTACACATGAATAAACAATCGATACTTCCGAGCACAAGTCCTCGACTTAACTCACATTAGTTCTGAAACCACAACACTTTACGTGAGCACCTCCCATAAGCATGTTGAAAACCATAGCAAAATGATATCAGCCATAACCACCTGAACACACGAGAAACTTAGTAAGAGAATACTAAGCAAGCTTTCCATAAATGTAAATCAAGTTTGAAAAATTGTGAGGTAAAAGCAGAACCATTCCAATCTAGCACCGATTCTTGCCAAAGCTAATCGGACCTTTAACCGAAACTTACCAAAGCTAGCAGGATCTAGCACCAAAGCTAACCAAAGCTAGTCAGACCTAGCGCCGGAGCTTACCAAAGACAGAAAGTTTGATGTCTTTGACTACATATGGAATGACATGGTGAACATCTCCTGCACTCCTAACAGATCCTGTGGCTATGCACCTTACTTGATGTTCATGATTGAGAAGGTCACAGGGATTGAGTTTGTAAAGGATGTGGAACAGACTCCATTGAGGCCCCAGAAGCCTCCCCAAGTCTCTATCCAAGCTGCCCCTTCTCCTGCATCCAGTGAAGAAGCTCCGAGGAGAGCTAGAGGAGATGCAAGGGTTGATCCCTCCACTAGGGCCCCTCCCCAAAAAGGTTCTCCTAGTGGAATCCTAAAGTACTTGGCAGCAATCTTTGCCGCATGCAAGAAGGCCGAAGTGAACACTCACAAGCTGAACAAGGCGAGGAAGGCAGATATGCGATATGTCAAAGAAAATGTCAAACACATTTGCCAGAAGCTGTAGATCGAGCCCATTGGATCTCTAGTCATTTCTGAAGATTCAGCCTGGGATTTAACTGAGCTCGGGCCTTTCACTCCCTCCGAGCTTGCTTACTTTGGCATTGGGGGTTCGAGTGGATCCGCTCCTCCTCCTCCTCCTGTGCCCGAGAATGAAGATGATGAGAGGACCGACAATGAGGATTGAAGATCTTAGATCCCTCCTCTCCTTCTTTTTGGTGTCTTGATGCCAAAGGGGGAGATATTGAGGGGGGGGGGGGTCCCCAGGTCTTAGCTATAGGTTGAGAGATGAGAGCTTCATTTATGCATATTTTGACTCTTTTGGGTTTTAAGACTTCATATTATGCTCTTTTGGTACTTTTAGTCTTGTGATGCAATGCTATGAACTATTTATGCTCATATTTATGAAATCTATGATTTTGCTCTGAAATTGACATATATGCTTGTTGTTGATATATTGATGTCAATGATTTCACTGTCATCATGATTACTGCTCTCACTCACTTAGTTTTGCATCCCACCATAAAGAGTGAACATATGTATTATGTTGTCATTGCTAAATGAGTTTCAAGCTCATATGTGCACACTTTATGAAAATCTCAACTTTTATCATACTTTGTGAAATCTCAATTGGTTGTCATCAATCACCAAAAAGGGGGACATTGAAAGTGCATCTAGGCATCCCTTGTGGGTTTTGGTTGATTTATGACAATCAAATGAGATCCTAACCACACTTTTGAGATGAGCGCAGGCTTTAACGAAAGAATGAATAAAGCATCAAAAAGAAAGTAGAATGAGGATCATTGTGTTTGGATTGTGTTGGTGTAACACATCCCAAGAGCTCAAGCACAAAAAATCCTCACACACTTCATATTTCACAGGAAAAACGGACTAGTCCGATATACACCGGACTAGTCCGATATCCTCTCTATATGGGTTCAGACAGGTCCAGCCAATGGGGACTTGTCCGCACTAGACTAGTCTGATACTGTCTGGACTAGTCCGATAATGCCTCTGACTAAAAATGGACAAGTCCTATCTCTTCACGGACTAGTCCGAAAGATCCTCTGACTAAAATCGGACAAGTCCTCCAAGTGCGGACTTTTGAGATGAGCGCAGGCTTTAATGAAAGAATGAATAAAGCCCCAAAAAGAAAGTAGAATGAGGATCATTGTGTTTGGATTGTGTTGGTGTAACACATCCCAAGAGCTCAAGCACAAAAAATCCTCACACACTTCATATTTCACAGGAAAAATGGACTAGTCCAATATACACCGGACTAGTCCGATATCCTCTCTATATGGGTTCGGACAAGTCCAGCCAGTGGGGACTTGTCCGCACCGGACTAGTCTGATACTGTCTGGACTAGTCCGATAATGCCTCTGACTAAAAATGGACAAGTCCTATCTCTTCACGGACTAGTACGAAAGATCCTCTGACTAAAATCGGACAAGTCCTCCAAGTGCGGACTTGTCCTCTATTCACTAAGGGTATCACCACACCGGACTAGTCCGACATTACCACAGACAAGTCCGAAAACCTTTCTGACTAAAATCGGACAAGTCCGCTCCTAGGCGAACAAGTCCGATATTCCTGGACACTTAGGGTTTCCTGCACGCCGCACACCTGACTAGTCTGGACTCCACCACGTACTAATCCGGACCCTTGAAACCCTAACGATAACTTTTAGAAACACCCTATAAATAGATGTGCACAGCCCTACCTTCAATACTCTCGACCCCCTGCGCAGTCACACCCTCCAAGAGCCTAGAAAACACATCTCTCCATGCAATCCAATGCAAGAAAGATCAATCTCGTGAGGATTCACTTTGGATCAAAGGAGAGACACGATTCCACACGTTTGAGCTCTTGGGTTTGATCTCTAACCGACTCCTGTTGTTTCATTGTTGATCTTATGAGTGTGTTCTTGGTGGTGTTTGCTTTGTAATCTTGGGGAGCCCTCAACTTGTGAGAAGGCCCCTTGAACTTGGTGATTTGCCCCTTGTGATAGTGAAAGAGAATTGGCCTTCGTGGCGATTCGACGAAGTTAGGGTCAGTGAAGACCCGGTCCTTTTGTGAGCTCCTCAACGTGGATGTAGGTTGCCTCTGTGGGACCCGAACCACGGGATAAACTCTTGTGTCAAACTTGTTCTTAATTTTCATATTACATTATAGGGTTTTGTCAATCTTGCATAACCTACGTTAAAACTTTGAAACAAGAATTGGTTTGCATTATGTCTGGATTCATTGACTCAATACTTGGAAGTTACATACTATATTCCACTGTGTAATATGCTTGTATTGAAATCATTGATCGAACTTGATCAATCTGGTCTGCACACAACGGACTAGTCCACACTCTACCGGACTAGTTCGATATCTCGGAATTTGATCAGTTTGTTAAGTGCTGCAGGTTCCGACTAAAATTCAAAAAGGCCTATTCACCCCCCCCCCCTCTAGGCCACATTCAATTTGTATCAGAGCCGGACTCTTCGCAAGAGACTAATCACTCGAAGAGAACATGTCGGACATGAAGGATGTGCACAAGAGTCTTAACCAAGAGAAGGTTGAAGACGAAAAAGCTCAAAAATTGGAGAATCTCCTCGATGCCATCCAGGACTTTGAGGATGACGATGAGGAGACGCTTGAACTCAAGGCGCTCCTAAGGAAGAAAGCTCTCTCGAAAGGGAAAGTGAAGGTCAAGGACGAGAAGAAGAAAAAGGAGGGTAGTCACATCGACTACTCCCGATATCCTTTTAACTACAACCGTCTTAATTCTAACAATAACCATTACTTATCTATTCCTCTAGGAAAAGCCCCACACTTCGACGATAATGACTACTCAATGTGGAGGCAGAACATGAAAATGCACCTAATCTCACTCAATCCCAGTTTATGGCACATTGTGTGTACAGGAATAGATATCCCCGACGACGATGAAGAGCTTACCCCAAGTCAAGAGCAAGCAATTCATCGGAATGCTCAGGCTGCAACAGTCATTACATCCTCTGTAAGTCGGAACGAGTTCACCAAGGTGGATGGGCTCGAGATTGCGAATGAAATCAGGGATACATTGCAAAATGCACATAAGGTGATCGTCATGTGCGAGAAGCGAAGATTGAAATTATCGAAGGCGAATCGGGAAGGTTCGTCATAGAAGAAGATGAGTCGCCACAAGACATGTACACCCGGTTAAAGATGCTCATCAACAAGGTTCGAGCACACAGAAGCAATAAGTTGAACGATCACGAGGTGGTGAAGCTTATCCTTAGAGCTTTCATGCCTCGCAGCGTCACCTTGTGTGCGATGATTAGAGAAAGCCCCGGGTACAAGAAAATGAACCTGGATGAGCTGCTTGGGGAAATCATCAATTTCGAGATGATGGAAAAACAGGCAAAGCATGTCAAGGAGATTGCCGACCTCACCTCGGCAAAGAAAAAAGGTTTCGCTTTGAATTCCACTTGCAAACCCTTGTCAAAAGAAGCTCGAGAAGCTCAACAAAAAGAAGACAGCTATGATGAGAGCAGCGACATAGATGAGGATGACATGATCCTCTTTATGAAAAGATTCAAGAAAATGATGAAGAAAAGACAAGGGGGAAAATCAAGTGAAGGAAAATACAAAGAAAAGTCAAGACCAAAGTTGAGGCGGGCATGCTATAACTGTGGTGAATATGACCACTTTATAGTTGATTGCCCATATGAAGAAAACAAAGGAAACAAGACCTCAACCAAAGAAATTCTTCAAGAATAAGAAACAAGATAGACAAGCGCATCTAGGAAAGGAGTCGGACTCAAACGATGAGTCCTCATCCAAAGAGGAAGAGGAGATGGCTACCATAGCCATCTAGAAGGCAATTAAGAAGTCCACCCTCTTCCCAAATCTCGACGCATGGAAGGGCAACGACACTTGCCTCATGGCAAAGGAAGGTAAACGAAAGGTAACAAACAAATCCTCTTCCTTGCATTCCTATTGTAGTGATAATGAGGAAATGCTCGTTGGCTTAGATAAGAAAACAGCCGCAAAAATGAAATTTCTACTTGATCAGCTTGTTGAGAAGGAGAGGTTGATCAATCGTCAAGAAGATATGATTATCTCCCAAAAGGAGGAATATCTTGAACTTGACAAACTTCTTGAACTTGAAAAGGAGCGAGGCAAGTCACTGGAACTTGAGTTAGCCTCAAGCAAGGAAGCTTGCTTGAAGTTAAATGACTCAAATACAACCATCAAGGACGAACTTGCTAACCTATCAAAGGTTAACAAGATCATTGAGGTACAAGTTGAGTCACTCAAACAAAGTGACCCCTCATCCTCTTCAACTCACCTTCTCAACCCCTTAAAACTGAAGCTACTATTACTTGCTCATGTGCTAAAATTGACACTAGCTTGAAAGACAAGTCAACCTCTACCAAGGAAAAGCATCCTTCCCAAAGTGGCATATCTGACAAGGAGAAGATCAAATATGCACGTAGTGCATACTTGGCCACAAGACCTCCTAATGTCAAATATGGCATTGGTTATTCTTATGGTGAAAAGCAATATGCTAGAAGCCATAAAAATAACAAGGAAAGCATTGCCTTTGTGAAGGGAAACTCCTCTCAAGCTAGAAAGCCTAAAGTCAACACATATGATCCCCGGACTAGTCCGGTCCATACTCAGACATATCCGATGCTCCGGACAAGTCCGGTTTCCTGGACTAGTTCTGTTCATAAACAACAACAACTATTACTCAGGACTTTCGATGCATCCTATGTTCTAATGAGAAGTAATTTTGGTAAAGCTTTTGCTCATTATGTTGGGCCATGCCATGGGAACAACAAGTCTCATGTGTGGGTGCCCAAATCTCTTGTAACTAACCTCCAAGGACCCAAGCAAGCTTGGGTACCTAAAACCAAGGCATGATTTGTTTTTGTAGGCCTATTCCTTTGGTGGATCAAAATGGGTGCTAGACAGTGGTTGCATCAACCATATGACCGGAAAAGAAGGATGTTCGTTGAGTATGAAGAAAATGAGGATCAAAGCGAGGGCATCTATTTTGGGGACAATAGTCAAGGAAAGGTGCTCGGTACCGGTAAAATTTCTATGTCATCTCAACAAACTCTTTCTGATGTGTTACATGTCAATTCCTTAGATTATAACCTGCTGTCCATATCTCAATTGTGTGACAAAGGTTATAATTGCTTGTTCACTAATGAGGGTGTGACCGTCTCTAGAAGGGGTGATGGTTCCATTGCATTCAAATGTAAGTTAAAGGGAAAGATTTACCTTGTTGACTTCAACAAAGATAAAGCCGAACTTGGCACATGCTTGATTGCAAAGACCAACATGGGTTGGCTGTGGCATAGATGGCTAGCGCATGTTGGTATTAGAAATCTTCAAAAACTCCTCAAGGGTCATCACATCCGAGGTTTGAAAGATGTTGTTTTTGAGAAAAACATGTCTTGTAGCGCGTGCCGAGCCGGGAAGCAAGTAGGTGCACCTCATCCCGCGAAGAACGTCATGACTACAACAAGACCGCTCGAGCTACTTCACATGGACTTTTCGGTCCAATTGCTTACATAAGCATCGGCGGTAACAAATATGCTTAGTAATTGTTGATGACTTTTCGCGCTTCACTTGGGTTTTCTTTTTGCATGATAAGACAGAAACTCAAGGAACCCTCAAGAAGTTTCTCAAGTGTCCCCAAAATGAGTTCTCATTGAAGGTCAAGAACATACAAAGTGACAACGGCACGGAATTCAAGAACACTCAAGTTGAGGAGTACCTAGACGAAGAAGGCATAAAGCATGAGTTTTCAGCACCTTATTCCCCTCAACAAAACGGAGTTGACTAAAGGAAGAACCAAACCCTCATAGATATGGCGAGAACAATGCTCGATGAATACAAGACCCTCGAATCGGTGTTGGGCAGAAGCGGTTAACACCGCTTTCCATGCCATAAATCGACTCTATCTTCATCGACTACTCAAGAAGACATCCTATGAGCTACTCACCGGTAACAAGCCAAATATTTCTTATTTTTGAGTTTTTGGTTCTAAATGCTATATTTTGAACAAGAAGACTAGGACTTCAAAGTCCGCTTCGAAATCCAATGAAGGTTTCTTGCTTGGTTATGATTCAAACTCTTACGCCTATCGTGTCTTCAAGAAAACCTTCAGACTTGTTGAAGTAGCACATGATGTAGTATTCGATGAAACTAACATCTCTCAAGGAGAGCAAGTTGATCCATGTATGCTAGATAGAGAAGAAGCTCCATGTCAAGCATTGAGAAGAATGGCGTTGGGCGATGCTCGACCACAAGAGCCACCTCTACGTGTGCATGAGGAAGATGAACCGCAAGTGCATGCCAACGATCAAGGGGGAGCTTCCACACAAGATCAACCTCAAGAAGACGAAGATGATCAACAAGTCAATGAGGGAAACCATCTAGGGGGAGAAGAAGAAGATCTTGAAGACACAAGACCGCAAGTGCCACACCCGAGAGTACACCAATGCATACAAAGAGATCACCCAATCGACAAAATCATCGATGACATCCAAAAGGGATTAACAACTAGATCCCGCACTGCTACCTTTTGTGAGCATTACTCTTTTGTGTTGTTTTTGGAACCACAAAGGATTGAGGATACATTGAAAGATCCGGACTGGGTGGTGACGATGCAAGAAGAATTGAACAACTTCAAACGAAACGAGGTGTGGGAACTCGTCAAGAGACCTAACGCGAACGTTGTCGGCACCAAATGGGTCTTTCGCAACAAACAAGACGAACACGGGGTGGTGACAAGGAACAAGGCACGACTTGTGGCCAAAGTGTATTCACAAGTCGAAGGTTTGGATTTCGATGAAACCTTTGCTCCCGTAGCTAGACTTGAATCAATAAGAATATTGCTTGCATATGCTACTCACCATGATTTCATGCTCTACCAAATGGATGTGAAAAGCGCCTTCCTCAATGGTCCAATCAAGGAGGAGGTGTACGTGGAGCAATCTCCCAAATTTGAATACAAAGAGTTCCCCGACCACGTCTTTAAACTGTGTAAGGCTCTCTATGGCCTCAAACAAGCTCCTAGAGCTTGGTATGAGTGCCTTAGAGATTTCTTAATGGAAAATGGTTATAAGATTGGAAAAGAAGATTATACATTATTTACAAAACACTTAGACAATGATCTTTTTATCTATCAAATCTATGTTGATGACATTATCTTTGGTTCAACTAACAAATCCTTTTGTGAAGAATTTAGTAAGATTATGACAGATAGGTTTGAGATGTCTATGATGGGAGAGCTGAAGTAGTTCTTGGGATTCCTAGTGAGAGAACAAAAGGAAAGGACATTCATAAGCCAAACAAGTACACTCAAGACATACTCAAGAAGTTTGGGATGGACAAGGCGAAGCCTATCAAGACTCCCATGGCAACTAATGGACACTTGGATCTCAATGAAGATGGACCAAGCGTGGATCAAAAGGTATATTGCTCCATGATTGGATCCTTACTTTACCTATGTGCATCTAGGCCTGATATTATGTTGAGTGTATGTTTGTGTGCGAGATTTCAAGCCAATCCTAAGGACTGTCACTTGACAGCCTTTAAAAGGATCTTGAGATATTTGGTTCATACACCCAACCTAGGCCTTTGGTACCCTAAAGGTTCCAAGTTCAATCTCATTGGATACTCCGATGCAGATTATTTCGGATGCAAATTAGATGGAAAAAGTACCTCCGGCACCTGCCAATTCCTAGGTAGATCCGTAGTTTCTTGGTCCTCCAGGAAACAAAATTCCATTGCCTTATCCACAGCCGAAGCGGAGTATGTTGCAGCCAGGAGTTGTTGTGCACAACTCCTTTGGATGCGACAAACTCTAAGGGATTACAATTACAATATGAGCCGTATTACACTCCTTTGTGATAATGAGAGTGCCATCAAAATTGCTCATAATCCAGTTGAACACTCTAGAACCAAACACATAGACATTCGGCATCACATTTTGAGAGACCACTCAATGAAAGGAGACATAGCTATTTCCTATGTCAACACCGAAAAACAACTAGTCGATATATTTACCAAGCCACTTGATGAAAAACATTTTTGCGAGCTCCGAAATGAACTAAATATCCTTGATGCTCGGAATGTGGCTTAAAAACTTGCATACCTGTATGGACTCTTCAAAATATATTGTTTGAGTTGCGAAAATCATCTTTCTCAATTTTCTCCAAAAACTATTTCAACTACTTGATCTTGATGAATTATGATCATCGCTTGATTGTTGTATGCTTACTGATCATATTCATTAAAATTATTTGATTTGCTTTGCCCACTTATTTTCTTAATAAGTACCTTTGAATATATACGAATAGGCTAAACATTTCTGTTCTGGTGACCACGGACTAGGCCGTGGTTACCCGGACTAGTCCGCCCTTGCAGACTAGTCCGCAGAGTGTCCGGTAGTCCGAACTAGTCCGGCAGACAACGAATTAGTCCGATTTAGGCTCTGGAAGAGTTCGGGCTAGTCCGATTATTTTCGGACAAGTCCAATTTTTCGACTCGATAACCCTAGCCGCAACCAAAACCTAATCTTCTGCATCCTCACAACTTGCCTCATGCTCTCTCTCCTCGCTCGAGCTCCCCACGGCGATTTGGTGATTCCTCCATCGGGATTTAAGACCACGGACTTGTCCGCTCCTTCAACCCCTCCATCTCAAAGAATCAAGGAATGTTGGTAAAATTTCCTCCCAAACCCTAGAAATCTTGATTTCCTTCATTGTTGATCAAATAGCTTAGTTCCTTTCACCAAATACATGCTTCCTTGATGTATTATGTTGATGTTGAGCTATTCTTGCATTGAGCAACACCATTGATCATCTAGTTAGGATTTTAGGTGATGAACACTGGACTAATCCGGTCCATGTACGGACAAGTACAGTCACCCAAACTAGTCCGTACCTGTACACCGGACAAGTCCGATTTTTGTCTGAACTCAACCCTAGTTTCCCATTCCTCAATGCAATTCATTGCCATCAATTCTCATCCATACCTTGTGTAATACATTCTCAGGACGATGTCGAGCTCCAATGATGAAATCTCCGATTTCGAGGCTGAGATGGACCAAGAAGCCTTGCTTCGGCCCTCGACGGGCCAAGGCAAGAAGCGCCAAGAGCGTCCATCTAAGCCGGCACCTTCTACACCTCAGGGTCGACGCAAGGTACTTGCCAAGAAGCCTATCTCCAAGGCTTGAACAGGTGCTGGCCCTAGCTCGGCGGCTGCTCCCCATGTTAAGGGGAAGGGCAAAGGGATTGCCACGGGCCCAATTGGCCCTCTCAAGATGATAGCTCCAAAGCAAAGGACACGGGGTCCCTCCGACGAGAGGTTCAATGGCAGGGGAAGCGACACAGCTTCCAAAATTAGAAATGTGGACTGCTACAGCCGGTCCAAGCAAGCAGCTGATGGATGATTCTGGAGCAACTTCCATGCGGACTTCTATAAGTTCATGTACCTCACAACGAAGACTCCAGTGGTGCGCAGCCAATGGATTGATTGGGCGCACTTTGAAAGGAAGAGCTATGCAGCCTTTGATTATGTAGTTCAAGCAGTGGAGAGACATGGATTGAAGGATCTGTTTGCCTTCCGGAACAATTGGAACGATGAAGTCATTGCTCAGTTCTATGCTACATGCTACTTTGCAAGTGATGAGTAAGAGCGGGTGACTTGGATGACTCATGGATCCAAGTACACCATTACCTATGACGAATTTACAACATTGATACATCTTGATAGCTCCAGCAATGACAACTTGATCATTCACAATGTTGGTGTCCTTGAAAAGGACAAAATGAAGTTCCTTTATGACACCCGCTCAACTTTCAACCCTCCTTCCACCAAGAATATGAAGCCATTCTTTGTGGTCCTCAGTAGGATCTTGAGGAAGACTATTGCCCCGAAGGATGGGGATGCTGGGAGTGTCCAAGGCTACCTCAGGACACCGATGAAGGTGATAAGCAAAGACAGGAAGTTTGATGTCTTTGACTACATATGGAATGACATGGTGAACATCTCCTACACTCATAACAGATCCTGTGGCTACGCACCTTACTTGATGTTCATGATTGAGAAGGTCACAGGGATCGAGTTTGTGAAGTATGTGGAACACACTCCATTCAGGTCCCAGAAGCCTCCCAAAGTCTCTATCCAGGCTGCCCCTTCTCCTGCATCCAGTGAAGAAGCTCCGAGGAGAGCTAGAGGAGATGCAAGGGTTGATCCCTCCACTAGGGCCCCTCCCCAAAAAGGGTCTCCTAGTGGAATCCTAAAGTACTTGGCAACAATTTTGCCTCATGCAAGAAGGCCGAAGTGAACACTAACAAGCTGAACAAGGCGAGGAAGGCTGCTATACGGTATGTCAAAGAAAATGTCAAACACATTTGCCAGAAGCTGGAGATCGAGCCCATTGAATCTCGAGTCGTTTTTGAAGATTCAGCCTCGGATTTCACCAAGCTCAGGCCTTTGACTCCCTCTGAGCTTGCGTACTTTTGCATTGGGGGTTCGAGTGGATCCGCTCCTCCTCCTCAGCCCGAGAATGAAGATGAAGATGATGAGAGGACCGACAACGAGGACTGCAGATCTTAGATCCATCCTCTCCTTCTTATTGGTGTCTTGATGCCAAAGGGTGAGAGATTAAGGGGGGGGGGGGGGGTCACTAGGTCTTAGCTATAGGTTGAGGGATGAGAGCTTCATTTATGCATCTTTTGTATATTTTGGGTTGTAAGACTTCATATTATGCTCTTTTGGTACTTTTAGTCTTGTGATGCAATGCTATGAACTATTTATGCTCATATTTATGAAATCTATGATTTTGCTCTGAAATTGACATATTTGCTTGTTGTTGATATATTGATGTCATATATTTTACTGTCATCATGATTACTGCTCTCACTCACTTAGTTTTGCATCTCACCATAAAGAGTGCACATATGTATTATATTGTCATTGCTAAATGAGTTTCAAGCTCATATGCACACACTTTATGAAAATCTCGATTTTTATCATACTTTGTGAAATCTCAATTGGTTGTCATCAATCACCAAAAAGGGGGAGATTGAAAGATCATCTAGGCATCCCTTGTGGGTTTTGTTTGATTTATGAAAAACAAATGAGATCCTAACCACACTATTGAGATGAGCATAGGTTTTAATGAAAGAATGAAGAAAGCACCAAAAAGAAAGGAGAATGAGGATCAATTCAGAAAAGAACTCAAAAGCTGAATAGAATATATCATTGTGTTTGGAGTGTGTTGGTGTAACACATCCCAAGAGCTCAAGCACAAAAAATCCTCACACACTTCACATTTCACAGGAAAAATGGACTAGTCCGATATACACCGGACGAGTCCGATATCATCTCTGTATGGGTTCGGACAAGTCCAGCCAAAGCGTACTTGTCCACACCAGACTAGTTTGATACTGTCCATACTAGTCTGATAATGCCTCTGACTAAAAACAGACAAGTCCTATCTCTTCACGGACTAGTCCGAAAAACCCCCTGACTAAAATCGGACAAGTCCTCCAAGTGCGGACTTGTCCTCTATTCACTAAGGGTATCACCACACCGGACTAGTCCGATATTACCACGAACAAGTTTGAAAACCTTTCTGACTAAAATCGGACAAGTCTGCTCCTTCCCGGACAAGTTTGATATTCCTAGACACTTAGGGTTTCCTATATGCCGCACACCGAACTAGTCCGCACTCCACCACAGACTAGTCCGGACCCTCCAAACCCTAACGGTAACTTTGGAAACACCCTATAAATAGATGTGCACGGCCCTACCTTCAATACTCTCGACCCCCTGCGCCATCACACCCTCCAAGAGACTAGAAAACACATCTCTCCACGCAATCCAACGCAAGAAAGATCAATCTCTTGAGGATTCACTTTGGATCAAAGGAGAGACACGATTCAACAAGTTTGAGCTCTTGGGTTTGATCTCTAACACACTCCTGTTGTTTCATTATTGATCTTAAGAGTGTGTTCGTGGTGATGTTTGCTTTGTAATCTTGGGGAGCCCTCAACTTGTGAGAAGGCCCGTTGAACTTGGTGATTTGCCCCTTGTGATAGTGAAAGAGAATTTGCCTTCGTGGCGATTTAACGAGGTTAGGATCAGTGAAGACCCGATCCTTTCGTGGGCTCCTCAATGTGGATGTAGGTTGCCTTTGTGGGAACCGAACCATGAGATAAACTCTTGTGTCAAACTTGTTCTTAATTTTCATATTACATTCTAGGGTTTTGTCAATCTTGCATAACCTACATTAAAACTTTGAAACAAGAATTGGTTTGCATTATACATGGCTTCATTGACTCAATACTTGCAAGTTACATACTATATTCCGCTATGTACTGTGCTTGTATTGAAATCATTGATCGAACTTGATCAATCTACTCCGAACACACCAGACTAGTCCACACTCTACCGGACTAGTCCAATATCTCGTGATTTGATCAGTTTGTTAAGTGCTGCAGGTTCCGACTAAAATTCAAAAAGGCCTATTCACCCCCCCTCTAGGCCACATTCAAACACCACTTAAAATCCGAACATTGGCTTATGAAAAGTTTTGAAAACAATCAAATGAGAAAGAAAGAAATATCAAAACAAATATTTCTCCTCCTATACTTATTCTCCCTTTGTAAATCAGAAATAAAATGAGAAGAAAAAAATTCTCCCCGTTAGAAGAATCGTGCCAAAACACTTGTGAATGTGTGCAACGCGATCAATTTCTCCCCCTTTGACAATGTATTCAACAAGGTTCAAAAGAGAAATTTCAATTGTTATGAGCATATTGTAACATGTACATATAGAACAAGGTTCATCCAAGTCATACTATCAAGTAACCTACACTATGTAACACCCTCATTTTCATGCATCATGCCCTACATACACTCATATACATGGTTAACATTAACCCACATAAAGAGGAACGAGTTTAAAATTGATTTGGAACAAAACCGCACCTAAAATGCAGGAAAGTGTGGAGTAGTCCGATTTTGCTGAGGACTAGTCCGAATTCTCTCTGACTAAAAACAGACTTGTTCGTTTTTGCTGCGGACTAGTCTGATTTTTGGCACTGGAAACTTTTGGACTTGTCCGATTTTGTGCGGACTAGTCCGATATTCCAAGAATCCTTGAAATTTGCTAAGTTCTTGGACTTTTCCGGACTAGTCCGGTGTTCCAGCGGACTTGTCCGATTTCCTCTCTGTTTAAAGTCGGACTTGTCCGATGTTTGGACAGAATTGTCCGATTTTCTCTCTGGACGACTTCGGACTAGTCCGGTCCTTTTCGGACTTGTCTGATATTTCGCGACTCCGAGTTGATCTTTTGTTTTACGACATGTTTCTTGGGTTTCACGTTATGTGGGACTAGGTACGTCGTGCCTAACTCTTTTAGAGCCCATGTGGGACTCTAAACCGGCCTCTACTCATCCCAAAACTCGAAATCCATCTAACCCTAGCCTCCACCTCTATATAAACATCCCCACCCCTTGGATTGACATCTATTTGCCACTTTTCCACCCACCCAAACCCTAGTTCGTGGAGAGCCACCACCAAGGAGGGAGGAGAAGATCCCAAGCAAGAAGAAGAAGAGGAAGAAACGGAAGAGGACCAAGATCTCCACCAAGTTTTCGTTCTCCATCACCAATTCGTCTCAAAGTTCATCACCAAACCTAGATCGTCAAGATTCAAGTGCTACCTCCAAGTTTCTTGATTCATTGGAGTCCTAAACACCTGGTATACCTTCTATTATCTTTTCCTTACATGAATTCAACAACTAATCTCCGAATTTACGTCGATCTAGAAAACCCTAATCTTCTGATCTCGCAGAGGGCGGACTTGTCTGGTCCCTAGCGGACTAGTCCGGTCTTCCTGGTTAAATTACATCAAATTGATTCTAAAGTTTGATCAAATCGAATCCAAACCTGTATGAACTTGTTAAAAGCTATTAGAACAAGTTAGTGATCATTAAAAGCAATCTATTAACATGTTCTACCTTGCATTTGCATTAATCATGCATGTCATGTCATATTGAGTAATATTTGTGCACTCTTTGATTGTGTTTCTTGTCTTGTATGTTTATTGTGTGGATTAGACGGATTTGCGCTAGAGAGTGCCGCGGAGGATCTACAGCACCAAGAGTTTGAAGGCTTTTATCTTAATCAACAGCAAGAGCAAGGCAAGTGTCCTTGAAGCATATTGATCCTGTTTTTAAAATAAATGTTTTGTTTGTAAATTGCATGCTTGTGACAATTTGATGGGAATCCTATGATAGGAAGATTACTAGAATTGTTTAACCACCATCGCCACCTGGAATTATGGTAGAGAGTCGGGATGGACTTTTTACTTTTTGCTTCGCTTAATCAACTGGGATGTGAAATAACTATACCACTCAACTTAATTATGCATGGATGAGATTATGGTTAACATGAACTAGTTAAATATGATATGGTAATGGGTGATCTAAGCAAGCCTGGTATGTGGATGGGTTGGATGTTATGGTGGTTTGCTTGCTTTAGATATAAGGACCGGTTCATGCGAGAAGAAGCCAGGACTACAGTGCCACCACTTGGCCAAGTATGGGTGTGGTGTAGCTGAGTAATTAGGGCTTTGCTAGTACTGTTTGGACCATTATGGATGCTCGGGGAAGGTTTAGTCGGATTGGGTTTTTTGATGATTGGTGGGACTACCCTGGGATCCGAATGGCTCAAGAGGGGGCCCTTGGTCGAAGATGTGCTCAGTTGGAGGCATCACCACCGGTGAAACCTCAGTGGGGTCTGAATAGACTAGTAATCCCTTTGTAAAGGCTATTTTGTGATCTCTGGGCCATACACCAAAGGAAGTGTAATTGGCATAAGGGAGGTTCTCTAGTCGCCGACGGGTGATGAAATCACAAACACGTGGGTAAAGAGGTGCATACTCTGCAGAGTTAAATAAAACTATCATGATAGCCGTGCTCCCGGTTATAAGCACCTCGACAACTTCCATGATTATAGGGAACTTGGTATTGGGATGGTATTTGGGATGGTTATGGTTGGTATTATGGTTATGGATTAATTTTCGGTATTGAATATGGTTATTGGCAATGGTGAAATCTGGAATTATTGATTATGGTAGTGAATTCAGATTG
Organism: Tuctoria greenei; assembly: GCA_036927565.1. Lineage (NCBI taxonomy): Eukaryota > Viridiplantae > Streptophyta > Magnoliopsida > Poales > Poaceae > Tuctoria > Tuctoria greenei. The sequence continues at coordinate 183,216,672 of JAYESD010000002.1, forward strand.
GTATTATGATATTACTTATGCTTATGATGAGTTTACTTCACATACATATAATATATTGCTTTTCAAATGTTTTTATGTACTTTTTAGCACTTTGCCATTATTATTGTCGTCATTTGAATAAGCCACATGTCATACTTTCCACACTTGTTGAGTACGACATGTACTCACTCTTGCGACCCCCCCCCCCCTAAAGTTGCAGGTCAGGATTGAGAGTTTAATGGCGATAATGCTGAGTTCTAGTTCGTGTCTACCGTCAGCTTTGCCTGTGGTGTTATTGGAGCTGCGCTATACCCTATTGCTTATGCTGCCTAGCTGTTTAGTTTGTTTAATTGGAGTATTCCCGCTGCATTAGTTGAACTTGTCATAAATATTCATTAGAGGTTGTATACGAGGATAATCTGGTTTGTGTAATAAAATTTGGTTAATTAATCTTGTTCTATGGTAATTTTCTGTATACTCTTTTGTGATTGCACTCGTGTATGTGTGATAAACATCCTGGGCACACATATGCGTTAGCTTGGTTCATTTTTTGGAATCGGGCATCACAGATTGGTATCAGAGCCACAGGTTGACCGTAGGATGCAGCCTAGATAGAATGGACACTTTAGAGCACATAGGAGCACTCAGGAATCGATATATTTTGGTTGGTGTGCTGTTTGCTATATATATTGCTTGCTTGTGTGCTTAATAGAGGATTTTGGGATGCCTTAGCATTGCCATGTCCACCTAGGCTAGTGCAGCTAGTTGTTTAGTTTCATATCCCTTGATGCATATAGATGGGGACGTTTTCTAATTCTTACCTATTGCTTTTCTTCAGATGGTGAGAACTCGCAACCAGAGGGATGGCAACAGTGAGGAGGAGAACAATGGAGTGCCTCAGAACAAACATTGGACAAGGATCTACTCAGGGAGCTATCAACATTGAGCAGCTATTGGCTATGCAAAACCAGCTCATGCAGACCATGATACAAACAATGGGACAACTGCAGGCTGTCAACATCAACAATCAGCCCAACATGCCTCCACCGCCACCCCCGCCTCCTCATAGCCGATTGGGCGAGTTTATGAGGACTAGGCCGCCGACCTTTGCTCAAGCTGCTGACCCTATGGATGCGGATGATTGGCTCAAGTCCGTGGAGAAGAAGCTAGCTATTGTCCAATGCAGTGACCGGGAGAAGGTCTTGTTTGCTTCCCATCAACTAGTTGGAGCAGCTGCAGATTGGTGGGATGCTTATTGCAATTCTCATGAGAACCAAGAGAGAATTACTTGGGCCGAATTCAACGGGAATTTTCGTTCTCATTATGTGCCCGAGGGTGTTATGATCTTGAAGAGGCAAGAATTTGAGAATTTAAGGCAAGGAAGATCAAGCGTGAGTGAATATCTCAATAAGTTCACTCAACTCTCAAGGTACGCACCTGAGGATGTTAGCCGGGACAGCCGGAAGCAATATTTGTTCATGAGGGGCTTGAACAATGAAATCCAAGTGCAACTACTCAATTGTGACTATGTAAATTTTTAGAAGCTTGTGGACAAAGCGATTGTGGTTGAGAACAAGATCCGTGAGATGGAGCAAGAAATCAAGAGGAAGGCGCCATATCAAGGACAGCAACAAGGAAGTAATGTGCGCCCTCGCCTTGCACCACCCAATGCACCTTACTTCAGCCCTTCTATTCCTGCTCAGCGCCCTGGTTATGCACCACGCCCAACTCAGTTTGTGCAGCAGCGCCCTATCATGCAAGCACCTAGGCCTCCAATGCCTTATGCACCTCGTGCTAATTTTCCTGGTGCCAATGTTCAAAACCAAGCTCGTCCTAATAATTTTGGTGGAGTTAAGAAGTGCTACGAAGCTGGACACTTTGCGCATCAATGTCCTAAGTCAGGCCTTGGTCAAGGAAGCAATGCGCTGAGGCAAAACCCAAGACCCAATGGAGGAGCACCACAAGGAAGCTGTGGACAGCAGAATTTTGCTCGTGGCAACATGAACCATGTCTATACGGAGGATGCTCAACAAGCGGATGACGTGGTCATTGGTATGTTTCTCGCAAACTCCAACCCCGCTACTATGTTATTTGATTCTGGAGCATCGCATTCATTCATTGCATCAAAGTATGTTGCCAAGTATAGTTTGCCTATCTCTCATATGAAGTTTACTCTATTGGTTAAGTCTCTTGGAGGAGAGATGAGGACAAATATAGTATGTCCAAAAGTAAGCCTTAGAATAAGGGGGGTAGACTTCTCCGCCAACCTCATTGTTTTGGATTCTCAAGGGTTGGATATTATACTTGGTATGGACTGGTTGAGGAAGCACAAACCACGAATGAGGAGATCAAGGAAATCAAGGAAAGGATCGAGGAAGGGAGAGAATTCAGATTTGATGAAGACGAACATGGTACCTTATGGCTTGGAAAGAGGATCGTTGTGCCTAATGTAAAGCATATTTGGGAGACAATATTAAAGGACGCACATGACTCACCTTACTCAATTCACCCTGGTTGTACAAAGATGTACAAATATTTGAAGAATTGCTATTAGTGGGATAGCATGAAGAAGGACATAGCTGAATACGTAGCATTGTGTGATGTGTGCCAACGAGTCAAGGCGGAACATCAAAGGCCAGTCGGATTATTGCAATCGTTGAAGATTCCGGAATGGATGTGGGAAGAAATTGGAATGGACTTCATAGTTGGGTTACCACGTACTCAGTCCGGGTATGACTCAATTTGGGTAATTGTGGATCGCTTAACCAAGTCAGCTCATTTTGTCCCTGTGAAGACCAAATATACAGCTGCACAATTGGCCAAAATATACATGGAGCATATTGTGTGTCGACACGGAGTACCGAAGAAGATAGTCTCAGATAGAGGTTCTCAATTTACCTCTAGATTTTGGCAAAAAATGCATGAAGCTTTGGGAACGAGGTTTTTAGTTCAGCGTATCATACAAACGGATGGGCAAACCGAAAGAACGAATCAAAGTTTGGAGGACATGTTAAGAGCTTGTTCTTTAAAGCATGGGAAGAGTTGGGACAAAAGCTTGCCATACGCAGAATTTTCATACAACAATAGTTACCAAGCAAGTTTGAAGATGTCACCATATGAAGCACTTTATGGGAGGAAGTGTAGGACACCTTTATTCTGGAATGAGGCAGGAGAAACTCAAGTATTTGGTCCGAATGTGTTGCAAGAAGTGGAAAAGCATGTCCAAATAATTCGTGAAAACTTGAGGGCTGCCCAATCAAGACAAAAAGGCTATGCGGACAATAGGAGAAGGAAATTAGCCTTTGAAGTGGGAGATTTTGTTTACCTCAAGGTGTCACCAATGAGGGGTCATAAGAGGTTTAACATAAGGGGCAAGCTTGCACCTCGTTATATTGGACCATTCAAGATTTTGGACAAAAGAGGAGAAGTAGCGTATAAGTTGGAGATGTTAGCTCATCTTTCAGACGTACATGATGTCCTTCATGTTTCCCAGCTCAAGAAGTGCTTGAGAGTACCGGAAGAACAAAAGCCAATGGAAGGATTGGAATTAGAGGAAGATTTGACTTATGCCGAGCAACCGATCAAAATCTTGGAAACCAAGGAGAGAGTCACAAGGAACAAGGTTATTAGATGGTCTAAAGTTCAATGGAAGCACCACACAGAGAAGGAAGCAACGTGGGAATTGGAGGATGATCTCAAGAAGGAATTTCCCTATCTCTTCTCTTCCGCGTCGAATCTCGAGGGCGAGATCCATTTTAAGGGGGGTAGGTTTGTAACACCCTCATTTTCATGCATCATGCCCTACATACACTCATATACATGGTTAACATTAACCCACATCAAGAGGAACAAGTTTAAAATTGATTTGGAACAAAACCGCACTTAAAATGCAGGAAAGTGTGGACTAGTCCAATTTTGCTGAGGACTAGTCTAATTTCTCTCTGACTAAAAACAGACTTGTCCATTTTTTCTACGGACTAGTCCGATTTTTGGCACTGGAAACTTTTGAACTTGTCCGATTTTGTGCGGACTAGTCCGATATTCCAAGAATCCTTGAAATTTGCTAAGTCCTTGGACTTTTCCGGACTAGTCCGGTGTTCCAGCGGACTTGTCCGATTTCCTCTCTGTTTAAAGTCAGACTTGTCCGATGTTTGGCCAAACTTGTCCGATTTTCTCTCTGGACGACATCGGACTAGTCCGGTCCTTTTCGGACTTGTCCGATATTTCGCGACTCTGAGTTGATCTTTTGTTTTACGACTTGTTTCTTGGGTTTCACGTTAAGTGGTCCTAGGGACGTCGTGCCTAACTCTTTTAGAGCCCATGTGGGACTCTAAACCGGCCTCTACTCATCCCAAAACTCAAAATCCATCTAACCCTAGCCTCCACCTCTATATAAACAGCCCCACCCCTTGGATTGACATCTATTTGCCACTTTTCCACCCACCCAAACCCTAGTTCGTGGAGAGCCAACACCAAGGAGGGAGGAGAAGATCCCAAGCAAGAAGAATAAGAGGAGGAAACGAAAGAGGACCAAGATCTCCACCAAGTTTTCGTTCTCCATCACCAATTCGTCTCAAAGTTCATCACCAACCCTAGATCGTCAAGATCCAAGTGCTACCTCCAAGTTTCTTGATTCATTGGAGTCCTAAACACCTGGTATACCTTCTATTATCTTTTCCTTACGTGAATTCAACCCCTAATCTCCAAATTTACATCGATCTAGAAAACCCTAATCTTCTGATCTCGCAGAGGGCGGACTTGTCCGGTCCCTAGCGGACTAGTCTGGTCTTCCTGGTTAAATTACATCAAATTGATTCTAAAATTTGATCCAATCGAATCCAAACCTATATAAACTTGTTAAAAGCTATTAGAACTAGTTAGTGATCATTAAAATCAATCTATTAACAAGATCTACCTTGCATTTGCATTAATCATGCATGTCATGTCATATTGAGTAATATTTGTGCACTCTTTGATTGTGTTTCTTGTCTTGTATGTTTATTAAGTGGATTAGACGGATTTGCGCTAGAGAGTGCCGCGGAGGATCTATAGCACCAAGAGTTTGAAGGCTTTGATCTTAATCAACAGCAAGAGCAAGGCAAGTGTCCTTGAAGCATATTGATCCTGTTTTTAAAATAAATGTTTTGTTTGTAAATTGCATGCTTGTGTCAATTTGATGGGAATCCTATGATAGGAAGTTTACTAGAATTGTTTAACCACTCTTGTCACCTGGAATTATGGTAGAGAGTCGAGATGGACTTTTTACTTTTTGCTTCGCTTAATCAACTGGGATGGGAAATAATATACCACTCAACTTAATTATGCATGGATGAGATTATGGTTAACATGAACTGGTTAAATATGATATGGTAATGGGTGATCTAAGCAAGCCTGGTATGTGGATGGGTTGGATGTTATGGTGGTTTGCTTGCTTTAGATCTAAGGACCTGTTCATGCGAGAATAAGCCAGGACTACAGTGCCACCACGAGGCCAAGTATGGGTGCGGCGTAGCTGAGTAATTAGGGATTTGCTAGTACTGTTTGGACCATTATGGATGCTCGAGGAAGGGGTAGTCGGATTGGGTTTGTTGATGATTGGCGGGACTACCCTCGGATCCGAATGGCTCAAGAGGGGGCCCTTGGTTGAAGATGTGCTCAGTTGGAGGCATTACCACCGGTGAAACCTCAGTGGGGTCTGAATAGACTAGTAATCCCTTTGTAAAGGCTATTTTGTGATCTCTTGGCCATACACCAAAGGAAGTGTAATTGGCATAAGGGAGGTTCTCTAGTCGCTGACGGGTGATGAAATCACAAACACGTGGGTAAAGAGGTGCAAACTCTGCAGAGTTAAATAAAACTATCATGATAGCAGTGCTCCCGGTTATGAGCACCTGGACAACTTCCATGATTAGAGGGAACTCGGTATTGGGATGGTATTTGGGATGGTTATGGTTGGTATTATGGTTATGGATTAATTTCTGGTATTGAATTTGGTTATTGGCAATGGTGAAATCTGGAATTATTGATGATGGTAGTGAATTCAGATTGGTATTATGATATTACTTATGCTTATGATGAGCTTACTTCACATACATATAATATATTGCTTTTCAAATGTTTTTATGTACTTTTCAGCACTTTGCCATTATTATTGTCGTCATTTGAATAAGCCACATGTCATACTTTCCACACTTGCTGAGTACGACATGTACTCACTCTTGCAATCCCCCCAACAGTTGCAGGTCAGGATTGGGAGTTTAATGGCGATAATGCGGAGTTCTAGGCCGTGTCTACCGTTAGCTTTGCCTGTGGTGTTATTGGAGCTGCGCTATACCCTATTGCTTATGCTGCCTAGCTGTTTAGTTTGCTTAATTGGAGTATTCCCGCTGCATTAGTTGAACTTGTAATAAATATTCATTAGAGGTTGTATTCGAGGATAATCTAATATGTGTAATAAAATTTGGTTAATTAATCTTGTTCTGTGCTAATTTTCTGTATACTCTTTTGTGATTGCACTCGTGTATGTGTGATGAACATCCTGGGCACACATATGCATTAGCTTGGTTCATTTTTTGGAACCGGACGTCACACACTATCACATCAATGAAATACATAAAGTAGTGTAAGCCATGCCAGAGATCAAATGTAATTTTCAATTTAAGCAAGTCATGATCTCACGGACTTGACTATTTCAAAACCTGAAAGCATGACACTTGTTACTGCATTTTTATTATTTTTCAAAGCACAAATTCATATCATATGACATTTGTAAGAGATTATATGCCGCATCTACCTTATTCTAACCAACCAAGCCAGGCCTATGTCATTTGACAATCAGAAGCTTAAGGACATGGTTTTAGTCATACACAACTTCTTCTAAGTTCATATCTAAGTGCAATGATAAGCCATCTCAAAAGAAGAAGTGCGATGCATGCATATTCTCTTGATATTTTCTCATTTTTATTTGATCATAAAAGCTCAACATTTGGATAGTTGATTGATTATTTTTTCATTATTGGAAGCACTTGTGAGCATGCATGTGAGGACCGGAGTCCTGACATTCCAGGAATCACAATTGGGTGGTGTCATGCGATGCGGCACCTAACAGCACATAGAAAAAAGGTACATCATATTACATAAAACAACATAGTGTTATACACGCTTTGTTTTTTACAAATAATGTACAGTAAGATACACTACAGCTGAAGATAAGTTCATAGCTCTCGACACTCAAGCCTAAGCTATGCAAAATTTATTCCGTTCAGCCCTAGAACGGAATCACCCTAGCAGCACACAAAACACATCACGGCGGCGTGCAGGGTTCCCACTAGGCCGTGTACCCCGACGGGGGAAATGCCTCACCGGAGAACTCTTTCATCATAAACGTCATCATCTGCAGCAAAAACTTAAAATAGCAACCGTGATCACAAAGGCTTAGCAAGACTCAACCGTATCCACTAAGCATGAAACTCTATATGCAAGATATACGTAATATAATACAACAGTTTGCAATAAAAGACTCACATAAATATTAGTCCTTACTTTTAGGTTTTAGCAGCAAGTTAAGGTTTCATGAATCCGAAATTTAGTGAGCAACCTGTTCTAAACATACAAGTATCAATAAATTATTAATCCATAAGGCATGATTCAATAATATTCAGCTCCAAATAATTAACTACGTCATGCCTTAGTGAACAAGCGATACTCAATAATCGCGAGAGACGGCGACTCGAATCGATATACACCTGCAGGGATACCCGAATAGCATGACACACACACACACACTTGGAGTTGCAAAGGCACACTCCACTGATGTTGTATGCGGCAGCCTTTCACCCGCTACCTACACGCCGAACGGTCCCACCGCTACAAGCAGGAGGCCCCCACACAGAGTATAACGTACCCGCTGGCAGGTTTACACCTTGCTTCTCTCAACCCGCACCAATAAGGCGGTAGGGTATGCATCAACGCTATAGTGAACAGGTTACATCGGTTTACTGAGTCCCATATATCTAGTATGCCCTCGATACATTCAAACTTGCTCAATAGGGCCGCACACAGATCGGTCCTTGACCGACATAGACACAACTACCGCTCACAGGCCCTTATGTCCTACTGCTCCTACTCCGTGCCCGGTCTCATATTTAACCAAATGGTGAACCTCTCACTCGACCAATCCCGTGTGAACCCAAATCCTGAACTCGCGAGTAGATTCCAACTACTCGACTTCTACCGAAGCAACTATAACATTAAGCATAGCATGGACACATCGTGGACTTAATCAACTACCCTTATCTCATGGGTTCTTTAGTCATGCATGTGGAAAACTCTAAGAAAACATAGACTTAATGCACATACATGCTAACCCATATAGTGTGATACAAATAAAAGTTTCAAACACTGTTAAATGCAAACCGGGGCTTGCCTGGCTGCGAGAAAGGGTTAAAGTTAGTCTCTAGGTTGATGACTTCCAGTGGCTCCGGGGTCTCCTCGAGCTCGGCATTTAACCGATATGCAAAGAATAATGCAAGTGAATCAATACCGATATTACGATCTAGCTCAAAGGAAAGGTAGCTAAGTATATGAAATTAAGCCCACAAGTTCTGGAAATTTTACAAAGGATACTAGGTTCTATGAGTGAGGTTCTGATCAAAATTGGGATGAATTCATGGAAGTTTCTGTTGTCCAAAATTCAATGTAGATAAACATTTTCCAAAATTTTCATGGGAAAACTGGAACTTTAACATGGCCAAAAGTTAATGTTCTGTTTAAAGGGGGTCAAGAGTGACTCAACGAAATTGGTTTCATAATTTTTGAAGAACTATACAGTGAGATATTGAATTTTCAAGTTTGGACAATTTGCTGAAAAGTTTCTGGACATTTTGGAATTTTTGGGTACATACAGATTGGAAACACAATTGGGCTATCCAAATCAATTCAAATCGACCTGAAACTTTTACTAGAACTTAAGGGAATTATTTTTTATTATTTGGACCAGTGTGAGGTTTTTTAATGAATGGAGCACCAGTATTAATTCCAATAGCATTTTTCTTCATGGAATTATTGAGGATAATTTATAGATTTTCATACCAATCCAAGTGAACCACATGAAAGTAAAGACCATCCTGGCTCTAAGAAAATTTATTTGAGAATTTTTGGACAATTATTCTAAGGGATATTGATTTTCAAATTTGAAGCAATTTTTGGAATTAGATTTCAAATGGAAATTTTTAATAATCAAATGGGACCCAAGGGTTTAAAATGGACCAGTAGCATTCAAGCCACATGGGACCATAGAGATAATGGGCGTGGCCACACTAGATCATCGGGCCACACCAGATCCGGGGCCTCGGCTCCGAGGCTGACAGCCCGACCCCACAAGGACTTCTTCAACATCGCGCCAACGGCGCTGAAGCGCGGCGCGCGGCGGCGCCTGGTGGCGGCTACTCGCCGCAGCCCGTCCTAAGCCATCTTGGCCTCCTATACTTGCTGCCCCCACCTAAAAATCGATGAGGAACTCGTTGGTGCAGCTCCCGACAAGGATTGGCGGCCGAAGAGAGGCACCCAACGGTGGCGGCGGAACCTAGGGTTCCAGCCATGTTTGCTGGGGCCTACGGTAGATTATTTTGCACGGTAGAACTTCAGAAAGATTCGTGGAAGCATGGTGAGCATGATTGTGGACACAAAAAGGAGAGAAAAACTTTGGAACACGATGGCCATGACGAACCGACAAGGTGAAAAATTGGTGGTTGGGTAAACTGCTATTCCGGCATGGTTACTCGATGAAACTCGATGATTCTTCTTTGAGGTAAAGCGCCTGGATGTGTAGAAGATAAAGCCTCACGTCCACGAAGAGTTGTTACCTGTAGAAAGCGAATTTAATTGGAGACTTAGCTAAGTTCATACACAAAGATTGTCGGAAGAAATGAAAATATAGGGTCTACGGTCCTTGTAATGGGCTCAAATTCTACCAGCAGCTAGAATACGCATAAGCGAACCTTTTTGAATGTGGCCTAGAGGGGGGTGAATAGGCCTTTTTGAAAATTGTCGGATCCTGCAACACTTAACAACCAGTTCAAAAACAGAGAAGTCGGAGTAGTTCGGTAAAGTGCAGACTAGTCCGGTGTATACGGACTAGATTAATTAGGTTTGATCAATTAACTTTGTTCTTCAATATATGCAGCAGAAGTATACGATTAAACAAAGTGTCACAAGTTTATGAATCAGGTTATATCACAAATCAAACTTATACTTGATATTTCAATGTAAAGTAATCAAGATCAGTTTGTAACCCTAGATTGATATGAAGTAGGAACAATGAACACAACAGAGAACACAAGAGATTTATCCTGTGGTTCGGTTCCCACAAAGGCAACCTACATCCACATTGAGGAGCCCACAAAAGGACCGGGTCTTCTCCAACCCTACCCTTGTCGGATCGCCACGAAGGCCAATCCTCTTCCACTTATCTCAAAGGGGTGAATAACCAAATTCAAGGGGCTTTCTCACACGTTGAGATCTCCCTTGGATTACAACACAAAATATCACCAAAAACACACTCAAAATTTACAAATGAATCGCAGGAGTGTGTTAGAGAATCAAACCAAGAGCTCAATGTGGTGTTGAATGTGTCTCTCCAATGAACTAGAGTGAATCCTCAAAGGATTGATCTTTGTTGCACTTAATTTCGTGGAGAGATGTGGTTTTTGAGTCTCTTGGGAAGTGTGACGGCGCTAGGGTTCGAGAGGATGTGAAATATGGTTGTACAACTCTATTTATATGGGTTTCTAAAAGTTACCGTTAGGGTTCAGAAAGATCGGACTAGTCCGTTGTGGTCACCGGACCAGTCCGGTCTGCTGTATGTAGCAAACCCTAAATGTCCCGATTCGGACTAGTCTGGCTAGGAGCGGACTTGTCCGATTTCGCTACTTGAAATTTTTGGACTAGTCCGATAGTCATCGGACTTGTCCGAACATGTGAAACCCTAAGTATATAGGATGACAAGTCCGCACTTGGAGGACTTGTCCGATTTAGATTAGAGGGTATTTTGGACTAGTCCGTGCAAACATCGGACTTGTCCGATTCGGATAAGAAAGAATATCGGACTAGTCTGGTTGTGATCGGACTTGTCCAATTTTGTGTGACTTGTGAAGTGTTTTGAGGACTAGTCCGCTCTGGGGAGGACTAGTCCGATTCTGGTCAGAAAGGATATCGGACTAGTCCGATGGATATCGGACTTCTCCGATTTTGTGCAGAAAGGAAATCGGACTAGTCCGGTGTCAGTCGGACTAGTTCGATCCTGTGTAAGTTTGTGCAATGTGTGTGTTTAATTGTGATTGAGCTCTTGGGATGTGTTTTCTTAACACACTCCATACACAATGATCTACTATTTTTCTTTCTTGAGCTCGTTTCCACTTTGCTCCTCATTCTTCCTCCTTTTTGGCACTTTGCTCATTTTCCTGTTAAAATTCTGTACTCATCTCAACAAAGAGGTTAGGATCCCAATTGCTTGTCATAAATCATCCAAAACCCACAAGGGAGTACTATATGCACTTTCAATCTCCCCTTTTTTGGTGATTGATGACAACCAATTGAGATTTCACAAAATATGATAAAAATTGAGATTTTCATAAAGCATGCACATATGGGTTTATAATACATCAAGTAGTGAAATCATAGTCCATATGTGCATTCTTTATGGTGGGATGCATAACTAAGTGCACTAAAATATTGAGAATGACATAATTGACATTAATTACCCAATAGCAAGCATATATGACATTCTAGAGCAAAATCACAGTTTTCATAAATACTACTCAAAGGATCAATTCATTGCATCACAGAACCATAATTAACATAAGATCATTGTTAAAACATTACAAGCCACAAAAGAGTTAAAAAGCAAAGCATAGAACTCTCTCCTTGCAAACTACATCTAAGACTAAGACTCCCCCTCGATCCCCCCCCTTTGGCATCAAGACACCAAAAAGAAGGAGAGGAGGGTCCTAAGGTCTTCACTCTTTGTTGTCGGTCCTCTCATCGTCGTCTTCATCATCTTCATCTTCAGCTTGATGATGATGATGATGAGGAGGAGGAGGAGGAGGAGGAGGAGGAGGAGGAGGAGGAGGAGGAGGAGGTGCAGAGGTACTCGAGTCCCCAACGCCAAATAGGCAAGCACGGAGGGGGTCAAGGGCCCGAGCTCGGTGAAATCAGATTATGAGTCTTCCAAGATTATTGGAGACCCAATTGGCTCAATCTCCAGCTTCTGGCAAATTTGCTTGACATTTGCCTTGATATACTTCATGTCCTCCTTTATTTTCTTCTTGAGCTTATGAGCCTTCACTTCGGCCTTTTTGCAGGAGGCAAAGATTGCAGCTAGGTACTTGAGAATTCCACTGGCTGAACCTTTTTGAGTGGCTGCTCTAGAAGCAGGGGCAGCCCTAGCATCTTCTCTTGATCTTGCCGGTGCCTAAGGACTGGAGGCCGGTGAGGGAGCAGCCTGCACACTCGGCTTTTCAGGCATTTGAGGCCTCAAGGGGGGATGCTCCACATCTTTCACAAACTCAATGCCGGTGACTTTCTCAATCACAAACATTAGGTAAGGAGCATATATGCAAGATCTGTTGGGAGTGCAGGATATGTTCACCATATCATTCCAAATGTATTCCGCCACATCAAATGGGCGGTCCTTGCTTATGACCCTCATCAGAGTCCGGAGGTATCCTTGCACACTTCCAACATCTCAATCCTTGGGAGCAATTGTCTTCCTTAACACTCTGTTCAACACCACAAAGAATGGCTTCTAGTCCGTGGTCAATAGGCAAGAATTTTTAGCCCATCATATATATTTGAAGGTACATTTTTAGAGAAAAGAGAGACAAAACAGATCCAATAATCCTGATGAATATGATAAGTAAGCATACAACAATCAAGCAATGATCATAATTCACCAAGATCTAGTAATTGACATAGTTTTTCGAAAAAAATGAGAGAGGTGATTTTCACAATCCAATCAACATATTTGAAGAATTCATACAGGTATGCAACATTTCAAGCCACACTCCGAGCATCAAGGATATTTAGTTCATTTCGGAGTTCACAAAAACGTTTTTCATCAAGTGGCTTGGTGAATATGTCAGCCAGTTGCTTTTGAGTGTTGACATGTGAAATGGCTATGTCTCCTTTCATGGCATGATCTCTCAAAAAGTGGTGTCTTATGTCTATGTGTTTAGTTCTGGAGTGCTCAACTAGGTTGTGGGCAATTTTAATGGCACTCTCGTTGTCACAAAGGAGTGGAATATGGTTCATATTGTAACCATAGTCCCTTAGAGTTTGTCGCATCCAAAGGAGTTGAGCACAACAACTCCCGGCTGCAACATACTCCGCTTCGGCTGTGGATAAGGCAATGGAATTTTGTTTCTTGGAGGACCAAGAAACTAAGGATCTCCCTAGGAATTGGCATGTACCGAAAGTGCTTTTTCTATCTACTTTGCACCCGGCATAATCTGCATCGGAATAACCAATGAGATTGAATTTTGATCCTTTTGGGTACCAAAGGGCAAGGTTGGGTGTATGAACTAAATATCTCAGGATCCTTTTTACGGCCGTCAAGTGACATTCCTTAGGATTGGCTTGAAATCTTGCACTGAAACATACACTCAACATAATATCTGGCCTAGATGCACATAAATAGAGTAGAGATCCAATCATGGAGCGATATACCTTTTGGTCACCGCTAGGTCCATCTTCATTGAGGTCTAGGTGGCCATTCGTTGCCAAGGGGGTTTTTATGGGCTTCGCCTTGTCCATGCCAAACTTCTTGAGTATGTCCTGTGTGTACTTGGTTTGGCTTAGGAACGTCCCTTCCTTCTGTTGCCGTACTTGGAATCCCAAGAAGTACTTTAACTCTCCCATCATTGACATTTGAAACCTGTCTGTCATGATTTTACTAAATTCTTCACAAAAAGATTGGTTAGTTGACCCAAAGATTATATCGTCAACATAAATTTGACAAATAAAAAGATCATTATCAAAATTCTTCGTAAACAGTGTATAATCTACTTTGCTAATCTTAAAGCCATTTTCATTTAAGAAATCTCTAAGACACTCATACCAAGCTCTAGGAGCTTGTTTTAGGCCTTAGAGAGCCTTACGCAATTTAAACACGTGGTCGGGGAACTCTTCGTCTTCAAACCCGGGTGGTTGCTCCACGTACACCTCTTCCTTGATTGGTCCGTTGAGGAAGGCGCGTTTCACATCCATTTGATACACCTCGAAATCATGGTGAGTAGCATATGCAAGTAATATTCTAATAGATTCAAGCCTAGCTACTGGAGCAAAAGTCTAATCGAAATCCAAACCTTTGACTTGTGAATACCCTTTGGCCACAAGTCGTGCCTTGTTCCTTATCACCACCCCGTGTTCATCTTCTTTGTTGCGGAAGACCCACTTGGTGCCGACAATGTTTGCATTGGGTCTTGCCACAAGTTCCCACACTTCATTCCGCTTGAAGTTGTTAAATTCTTCTCGAATTGCCACCACCCAGTCCGGATCTTTCAACGCATCTTCAACCCTACATGGTTCCAAAATGTATACAAATGAATAGTGTTCACAAAAGTTAGCTATGCGAGATCTAGTGGTTACTCCGTTTTGGATGTCACCGATGATGTTGTCGATTAGGTGATCCCTTTGGACGCATTGGCGTACTCTTGGGTGTGGCACTTGAGGAGTTGTATCTTCATGATCATCTTCTTCTCCCCCTAAGTGATTGCCTTCGTTGACTTGTTGATTATCTTCGTATTCTTGTGGTTGATCTTGTGTTGAAGCTCCCCCTTGATCGTTGGTCTCCTCTTGTGTTTCATCTTTCTCATGTACGTGTGGAGGTAGCTCTTGTGGTCGAACCTCACCTAGAGCCATTCCCTTCAATGCTTCACAAGGAGCTTCTTATTTACCTAGTTCACATGGATCAACTTGCTCCTTTTGGGAGCCATTAGTCTCATCGAACACTATGTCACGTGCAACTTCGACAAGTTCGGAGGTCTTGTTGAAAACACGATAGGCGTAAGTGTTCGAATCATAACCAGGCAAGAAACCTTCATCGGACTTTGAAGCGAACTTTGAAGTCTTAAGCTTCTTGTTCAAGATATAACATGGAGAACCGAAAACACGAAAATATGAAATATTTGGTTTGTTACCGGTGAGTAGCTCATATGATGTCTTCTTGAGTAGTCGATGAAGATATAGTCGATTTACGGCATGGCAAGTGGTGTTAATCGCTTCCGCCCAAAATCGATCCGATGTCTTGTACTCATCAAGCATTGTTCTTGCCATCTCTATGAGTGTTCGATTCTTTCTTTCGGCAACTCCGTTTTTTTGTGGGGAGTACGGTGATGAAAATTCATGCTTTATGCCTTAATCATCAAGGTACTCCTCCACTTGTGTGTTCTTGAACTCCGTGCCGTTGTCACTTTGAATATTCTTGATTGTCAATGAGAATTCGTTTTGAGCTCACTTGAAGAACTTCTTGAGTGTTCTTTATGTCTCTGACTTATCATGCAAAAAGAAAACCCAAGTGAAGCGATAAAAATCATCAACGACAACTAAACCATAATTTTTACCGCCGATGCTTATGTAGGCTATTGGACCAAACAAGTCCATGTGTAGAAGCTCGAATGGTCTTGTTGTAGTCATGAAGTTTTTGGCGGGGTGAGGTGCTCCAACTTGCTTCCCGGCTTGGCACGCGCTACATGGCCTGTCTTTCTCAAATACAACATCCTTTAAACCTCGGATGTGATTGCCTTTGAGGAGTTTTTGAAGGTTCCTCATACCAACATGCGCTAGCCATCTATGCCACAGCCAACCCATGTTGGTCTTTGCAATCAAGCATGTGTCAAGTTCAGCTTTATCCTTGTTGAAGCCAACAAGATAGAGCTTTCCCTTTAACATACCCTTGAATGCAACAGAACCATTACTCCTCCTAGAATCGGTCATACCCTCGTTAGTGAACAAGCAATTATAACCTTTGTCGCATAATTGAGATATGGACAGTAGGTTATAATCTAGAGATTCAACATGCAAAACATGAGAAAGTGTGTGTTTGGAGGATATTGCAATTTTACCGGTACCGAGCACCCTTCCTTGACTGTTATCTCCAAAGTAGATGCCCTCGTTTGGGTCCTCATTCTCTTCATATTCCACGAACATTCTTCTTTCCCCGGTCATATGATTGGTGCATCCACTATCTAGCACCCATTTAGATCCACCAGAGGAATGGGCCTGCAAAAACAAATCATGCCTTGGTTTTAGGTACCCAAGCTTGCTTGGGTCCTTGGAGGTTAGTTACAATGCATTTGGGCACCCACACATGAGACTTGGTGTTCCCATGGCATGGCCCAACATAATGAGCATAAATCTTGCCAAAATTATTTCTCATTAACACATATGAGGCATCAAATGTTTTAAACAATAGCTATTGTTGTTTATGTACAGGACTAGTCTGGGGGGGCCGGAATTGTCCGGAGGACCAGACTAGTCCGGTGTTCCTGTGCAGTTACAATCTTAATCTGTGATTTTCCAGTTTGAGAGGGCCTTCCTTTCACAAAGGTAATCCTCTCCTTGTTATTCTTATGACTTCTAGCATGTTGCTTTTCACCATAACAATAACCAATGCCATATTTGACATTTGGAAGTCTTTTGACCAAGTATGCACTACGTGCATATTTGATCTTCTCCTTGTCAAATATGCCACTTTGGGCAGGATGTTTTTCCTTTGTAGAAGTTGTCTTATCCTTCAAACTGGTGTCACTTTTCTTACATGTGCAAGCATGAGCAAAATCAGTTTTAGTTAGTTGAGAAGGTGAACTCGAAGAGGAGGAAGGTTCACTTAGCTTGAGTGACTCAACCTGCACTTCAAGGATCTTGTTGACCTTAATCAGGTCAACAAGTTGTTCCTTGATGGTGACATTTGAGTGAGTTAGCTCCAAGCAAGTTTCCTTGCTCGAAGCTAACTCAAGCTCTAGTGATTTGCTTCATTCCTTTTCAAGTTCTAGAAGTTTGTCAAGTTCGACATATTCCTCCTTTCGGAGATGATCATGTCCGCTTGATGATGCATTAATTTCTCCTTCTCAACAAGTTGATCAAGCAAATATTTCATTTTAGTAGCAGTTTTCCTATCTAGTCCAATAAGCATGTCCTCATTATCACTATTGAGTTCATCATCGCTAGAATAGGAATGCATGGAAGAGGCTTTATGGGTTACCTTGTGTTTACCTTCCCTTGCCATAAGGCAAGTGCCATCTCCCTTCCATGCGCCAAGTGTTGGGAAAAGGGTAGACTTCTTGGATGTCTTCTCGATGGCTATGCTAGCCATCTCTTCTTCTTTGGACGATGAGGACTCGTCAATTGAGTCCCATTCCTTTCCGATGTGCGCTTGTTCGGCTTGTTTCTTCTTCTTGAAGAATTTATTTGGTTGAGGCTTGGCTTCTTTGGTCTTCTTCTTGTTGTCCTCATATGGACAGTCAACTATAAAGTGGTTGTATTCACCACAATTATAGCATGCCTGCCTCAACTTTGGCTTCGTTCTTTCCTTGTACTTTCCTTCGCTTGACTTTGCACCTTGTTTTTTTTTCATTATTCTCTTGAATCTCTTCATGAACAATATCATGTCTTCTTCATCCAATTCACTGCTTTCGTCATCACTATCTTCCTCTAGTTGTGCTTCTCTAGCTTCTTTGGATAGGGGCTTGAGAGTGGACTTCAAGGCAACCCCTTTCTTCTTTGCCGAAGTGAGGTCGGCAATCTCCTTGACATGTTTTGCTTCTTTTTCCATGATCTCGAAGTTGATGATCTTCCCATGCAGTTCATCCGGAGTCAACCTTTTGTATCCGTGGCTTTCTCTAATCATGGAGCATAGTGTGATGTTGCGAGGCATAAAAGCTCTAAGGATGAGCTTTACCACTTCGTGGTCATTCCATTTCTTGCTTACGTATGATCTGACCTTGTTGACAAGTGTCTTTAATCGATTGTACATTTCTTGGGGTGACTCATCCTCTTCAATTGCGAATCTTCCTAATTCGCCTTCAATCATCTCAATTTTTGCTTCACGCACATGTCAGTCACCTTCATGCGCAGTTTGTAGTGTGTCCCATATCTCCTTTGCAATTTCGAGTCCATCCACCTTGGTGAACTCGTTGCGACTGAGTGAAGAGGTAATTACGGCCGCGGCTTGAGCATTTCGGTGAATTGCCTGCTCTTGGCTGGGGGTGAGCTCTTCGTCGTCGTCCGGAATATCTATCCCTGTGCACAAAATATGCCACAAACTTGGATTGAGGGAAATTAGATGCATTTTCATATTTTGCCTCCACATTGAGTAATCACTTCCATCGAAGTGTGGGGCTTTTCCAAGTGGGATAGATAAATAATGATTGCAATTGAAATTGAGACGATCATAGTTAAAAGGATATCGGGAGTAGTCGGTGTGACTACTCCCCTTCTTCTTCTCTTCAACTTTTACTTTCCCTTTGGGAAGTGTCTTCTTTCTTAGGAGCGCCTTTAGCTCCAGCATCTCCTCATTGTCGCCCTCGAAGTCTTGAATGGCTTCGAGGAGTTTCTCCATCTTGATGTTCTTTTCATCATCAACCTTCTCTTGGTTGTTGATCTTGTGGGTGTCCTTCATGTCCGACATGATCTCCTTCGAGTGATTAGTCTCTTTCTTGAAGAACCTGCTCTGATACCAATTGAATGTGCCCTATAGGGGGGGTGAATAGGCCTTTTTGAAAATTGTCGGATCCTGCAACACTTAAAAACCAGTTCAAAAACAGAGAAGTCAGACTAGTCCGGTAAAGTGCGGACTAGTCCGGTGTATACGGACTAGATTGATTAGGTTTGATCAATTAACTTTGTTCTTCAATATATGCAGCGGAAGTATACAATTAAACAAAGTGTCACAAGTTTATGAATCAGGTTATATCACAAATCAAACTTATACTTGATATTTCAACGTAAAGTAATCAAGATCAGTTTGTAACCCTAGATTGATATGAAGTAGGAACAATGAACACAATAGAGAACACAAGAGATTTATCCCGTGGTTCGGTTCCCACAAAGGCAACCTACATCCACGTTGAGGAGCCAACAAAAGAACCGGGTCTTCTCCAACCCTACCCTCGTCGGATCGCCACGAAGGCCAATCCTCTTCCACTTATCTCAAAAGGGTGAATAACCTAATTCAAGGGGCTTTCTCACACATTGAGAGCTCCCTTGGATTACAACACGAAATATCACCAAGAACACACCCAAAAATTACAAATGAATCGTAGGAGTGTGTTAGATAATCAAACCAAGAGCTCAATGTGGTGTTGAATGTGTCTCTCCGATGAACTAGAGTGAATCCTCAAAGGATTGATCTTTGTTGCACTTAATTTCGTGGAGAGATGTGGTTTTTGAGTCTCTTGGGAGGTATGACGGCGCTAGGGTTCGAGAGGACGTGAAATATGGCCATACAACTGTATTTATATGGGTTTCTAAAAGTGACCGTTAGGGTTCAGAAATATCGGACTAGTCCGTGGTGGTCACCGGACTAGTCTGGTGTGCTGTATGTAGGAAACCCTAAATGTTCTAAAATATCGGACTAGTCCGTCTAGGAGCGGACTTGTCCAATTTTGCTACTGGAAATCTTCGGACTAGTCCGATAGTCATCGGACTTGTCCGGACATGTGAAACCCTAAGTGTATAGGATGACAAGTCCGCACTTGGAGGACTTGTCCGATTTAGATCAGAGGGTATTTCGGACTAGTCCGTGCAAACATCGGACTTGTCCGATTTGGATCAGAAAGAATATCGGACTAGTCCGGTTGTGATCGGACTTGTCTGATTTTGTGTGACTTGTGAAGTGTTTTGAGGACTAGTCCGCACTGGGGAGGACTAGTCCGATTCTGTTCAGAAAGGATATCGGACTAGTCCGATGGATATCGGACTTGTCCGATTTCATGCAGAAAGGATATCGGACTAGTCCGGTGTCAGTCGGACTAGTCCGGTCCTATGTAACTTTGTGCAATGTGTGTGTTTAATTGTGATTGAGCTCTTGGGATGTGTTTTCTTCACACACTCCATACAGAATGATCTACTATTTTTCTTCCTTGAGCTCATTTCCACTTTGCTCCTCATTCTTCCTCCTTTTTGGCACTTTGCTCATTTTCCTGTTAAAATCCTGCACTCATCTCAACAAAGAGGTTAGGATCCCAATTGCTTGTCATAAATAATCCAAAACCCACAAGGGAGTCCTAGATGCACTTTCACTTTTTGATTCAAGGACCGAGGTGAGATGATTGCTGTATCGTTAGGGCACCGAGGGAGCAGAGGTGAGGCCGGGAAAAACAGAGGACAGCGGCCACGGTTTCATATTCTGGAGCTTTGGGGGTGGCCTAGCTGCATAAGAAAATGATCACATAGCTGCACAAGATGTTGGGGAGTAACTCAGTGCGAAGAAAATCGATCAATACCGATGATCCTTGCTGGATTTTTACTGGACAAGAAGAACTTTGATGGGGAGCAAGAAATGGTGCCTGGGTGGTGAAACAGAGAACAGAGCTTTTGTGCTTGGACTTGAAGAAGATAAGGAGGAGCCCTGGGGCTTGCTGTATGCAGCTGGATTGAACTTGGGGAGCAAGAAGGCAAGCAGGTAGCTGCCTGGAATTGCATGGCGTGAGGTGCTGCCCTGGGATGAAAAGAACAGAGCATTCTTAGGTTGACAGGTGGGTCCCACATTTTAGCTCATCCTCATTCCCTCCCTTGACAATCCCATTCACACCCCCAATTTGTTCCAAAATTGCTAGATATTTGAGGGGAGGCCAAATTGAATGTGGAGACTTTGATTCTGAAATCAAATTGTTGATTTGCCCAAGTTTCATTCGAATTCAAACTTGAATTTGAATTTGAGTTGAATTCAACGTAGCTACTGAATCAAAAAGCAAACTTGCTTCAAAAATTATGAAAGTTTGCAGGGAGACTATTTGAAATATTTGGAATCCAATGGTCAACTCAAATTTTCATGTTAGACTCATTTGAGCAGTAGCTAAGTTTATTTTTTTTTAATTCCCTCTTTTGGAGTTTGAATTACTTTGTTGTTCTCATATATTTTTTATTTCTTTTTATCATTCAAAATTTTTGGTCCTAACTGAAGTTTGTATTATGGAAATTAGGGCTTTTACATTCTCCCCCCCTTAAAAGAATCTCATCCCGAGATTACAATGAAGAGATAGAAGTAGGAGAGAAATTACCGGATAAGAGACGATAAGAAATCCGGATAGTTGGAGCGGAGATATTCTTCGGATTCCCATGTCACTTCATCAGCGGTATGGTTGCTCCATAACACTTTATAGAACCACAGCATGCGGTTCCACGCTGTTCAAGCCTTCTCATCGAGAATCTGAATTAGATGTTCGGAGTATGTGAGATCCGGTTGCAACATGCCGATTTCATCCGTGTGGACTGCAGCTGTGAACTTGAGACATGTCCAGAGCTGAGATACATAGAAAATGTCGTGGATACCAGCAAGAGATGCCGGAAATTCCAATCCTAAGCCACAGGTCCGCACATCTCCGTAATAGCAAACAGACTAATAAACCGGGGAGCTAGCTTTTCTTTTACTCCGAAGCGGTGAATTCTTTTCATAGGAGACACGCGTAGGTATACGTGGTCCCTGACATCGAGGTGCAGCGGGTGACATCGCTTGTCCGCATAATTCTTCTGTCGAGATTGAGCCACTCTCAAGTTCGCTTGAATGATACGAACTTGTTCCTCGGCTTCGTTGACTAGATCAATCCTGAATGTTACTCTTTTGCCGGACTCGTACCAATTCAGTTGGGTGCGACATTTTCGTCCGTAGAGAGCTTCATAGGCATTTTAGTACTCGCTTGATAACCATTGTTATACAAGAATTCCGCCAGTGACAAATGATCATCCCAATTTCTACCATGTTGGATGGCACACGCACGTAACATGTCTTCAAGTACTTGGTCCACCCGCTTAGTTTGTCCATCGGTCTGCGGGTGATAGGCGGAGCTGCTAATCAGCTTAGTACCCAATGAGGCATGCAGGTGCTCCCAGAAACGAGCAACGAACAGCAAGCCTCGATCTGAAATAATCGTGCGAGGAATGCCGTGTAGGCACACGATTCTTGATATGTACAACTCCGCATATTTCTTGGCATTGAATCTGACATTTACCGGAATGAAGTGTGTTGATTTGGTTAGTCGATCGACAACCACCCAAATCAAATCATGCTTCCGGAATGTGAGTGGCAATCCGACGATGAAATCCATACTCACATCCTCCCATTTCCATGCTGGAATACTCAACGGTTGCAGCTGTCCCACTCTCTTCATATGGTCAGCCTTCACTCACTGACACGTATCACACTCGGATACATACTTAGCAATCTCACGCTTCATCCGTGTCCACCAAAACTTAGTCTTCAAGTCTTGATACATTTTATTGCTGCTCTGATGAATAGAATATTTGGACAAGTGAGCCTCTTCCAAAATTTTCTTTCAAAATTCCATGTCACGTGGCACTATGATTCGATTTTTGAACCATAGATCACCATGCTCATCTCTTCGAAAGCACTTCATGTCACCGCTGTTCATTCTCTTGAGTATGTGAGACATACCCTTGTCCTTCTTTTGAGCTTCAACAATCTCTTCTCGGATTGTGGGAATGAGAGCAAGATTGTATAAAGCTCCACATGGAACGAAGTATAGACTCGGTTCTTCCTCTTCCATAGGTGTGATTGTCAAATTATTGACATGAAACTTGTGGCTAAGCGCATCGGCAACCACGTTAGCTTTGCCGGGATGATAGTTAATCTAAATCTCATAATCCTTGATCAATTCTAACCACCTTGGTTGCCTCATGTTCAGCTCCTTCTGAGTGAAGATATATTTCAAACTTTTGTGGTCAATGTAGAGATGAACCAGATTTCCGAGCAAATAATCCCTCCACATTTTTAGAGCAAGTACCATGGCAGCGAGCTCCAAGTCGTGAGTAGGATAGTGCTGTTCATGATTGCGGAGCTTCCGTGATCCTTAAGCGACCACACATCCTTCTTGCATAAGAACACAGCCAAGACCAATGCTGGATGCATCGCAAAAAACATAAAATGGTTTCGTTGTATCCGGTTGAGCTAAAACTGGGGCTGTTGTGAGATGCTTCACCAATGTTTGAAATGCCTTCTCACAAGCTTCACTCCAAATATATTTAGTGCCTTTCTTCAACAGCTCTGTCATAGGTTTAGCAATTTTTGAGAAGCTTGGAATGAACCTCCGATAATACCCGGCTAAACCCAGGAAGCTTCAGACTTCATGTACGGACTTTGGAGATTGCCATTTCAGCACTTGAACAATTTTACTTGGGTCCACAGAGATGTCATATACTGAAATAATGTGTCCCAAGAATGGCACTTGACTGATCCAAAATTCACACTTGCTGAATTTTGCATAGAGCTCATGGTCTCGCAATCGCTGGAGCACGATATGCAAGTGTTTGGCGTGTCCTTCCTCCAATTTGGAATAAACCAAGATGTCGTCGATGAAGACCACGACAAACTTATCCAACTCTGGCATGAACACTGAGTTCATAAGATACATAAAGTGGGCCAAAGTGTTGGTGAGACCAAAAGGCATGACAAGATATTCATATAGTCCATATCGCGTCAACAATGCCATCTTCGATATATCTTTCGTCCGAATTTTGATTTGATGATATTCGGACCGAAGATCCATTTTGGAAAATACCTTAGCACCCACTAATTGATCGAAGAGAATGTCTATGCGAGGTAGTGGATACTTGTTCTTTATAGTCACAGCATTTAGCGGATGATAGTCCACACATAATTGCAACGTTTTATCCTTCTTCTTAATGAACAGCGCGGAGCAGCCCCAAGGTGAGGAGCTTGGGCAAATAAAACCTTTGTCCAGCAGGTCCTTAAGATGTTCCTTTAATTCAGCTAGCTCATTGGGCGCCATTCGATAAGGTCTTTGAGAAATCTGTGTGGTTCCCGGCGCAAGTTCAATCTTGAACTAGACGTCACGTTCGGGCGGCATGCCCGGTAGATCATAGGGAAACACATTGGGATATTCACGGACCACCGGAATGTCTCCTAACTTAATGGTTTCAGAGTGGTATGCTGCTGCAATTTCTTGAACTGGTCGATCAAGAATGAGAGTATGTGAAATATGTAGTGAAGAATTCAAATGAACCGTTCGAGGAACGATGTTTAAAACAGCACCGTGGTGATGTAACCACGACATACCTAATATGACATCGATCTTTTGGACATCTAAGATAATGAGAGTGGTCGGATATATTTTGCCACCCATGCACAGTGGTGCTTTCGGAATCATACCATGAGCTGATATTTTCCCGCCCGGGGAACAAATCATGTATGGATATTTTGTAGGAAATATTTGTAGTTGGTGATTGACAGCATATGGACTACTAATGAAATTGTGGGTGGCTCCAGAATCAAAAAGTATGATAATAGGGTGATCGATGAGAGTCAACGTACCCGCGACTACGGGTTTGCCTTCCGGTACGTCCTCAATGGCGATGTGGTGGATGTTGCCGGGTTTGGGATTTGGTTTCTTGGGCTGGTTGTGGGGTTGATTGGAACCCAGATACGATGCTTGTCCGCTGGTTTGCTTGTCCAGACAGTTGTAGGAAAGATGTCCAACATGCCCACAATTGTAGCACGTATATTGGGTCGGACCACCATAGACCAGAGGACGGAAACCCGGTGCACGCTGCTGCTGTGGGGGTGCACGAGGTATCATCCTCTGTTGCTGCTGCTGTTGCTGCTGTGGCAGGGGTGGTCAGAAGCTTGGTGCGTTGAACGGGCGGCCACGGAACATCGGCGGTCATGCCGGTGGCTGCCACCTTTTACCGGACGGTGATCAGTACACCATATGGTACTTTTGTGGAGCTCCACCACTGCTGCCCTGCGGAGAACTCCTCTTATTCTCAGTCACCAGCTCATGTGTTGCATCTTCTTGTACAATCGCTGAATTGACGAATTCATTGAATGTGCCACGATTGAACAAAGCGAGCTTGTCCTTCATTTTAGCATTTAAGCCTCTATAGAAGCTTACTGCATCTTCTTGTTATGCAGTCCCGTTCTTCTCCTCCGTGTTCACATGATCCAGCGCGTACTGCGCCAAATTGTTGAAGGCCTTGGAGTACTCGTGAGCACTACTCCAGCCTTGCTTGAGTTCAAGAAAATCTTGAAGCTTGCGTTTCATAATCCCAGGAGGTATGTGATAAGCGCGGAACGTCTCCCGGAATTCAGTCCATGTCACAGTGTGACCAGCCGGCAGAGAGGTGACGTAATTCGCCCACTGTGCACCGGCGGAGCTGTGAAGCTGCTGCGCCACGAAGAGCACCTTCTGCTGTTCAGTGCATTGGAGCAACCCTAACTTTGCTTCAGTTGTGCGGAGCCAGTTGTCTGCCTGAAGTGGTTCATCGGCCTCCATGAAGACCGGTGGATGAGTCGCTAAGAAATCCGAGTAAGTGCTTTGTTGAGGCTGATGATTGCCTCCGTCTGAACGTCCATGCTGACGGGACGTATTCTGCACGAGGGTTTGCAGCAGCTCGGTCTGCTCGTCGCACGAACCCACCATTGCTGCAATCACATCCGCCAACATAAGCGGAGGAGGAGGTGGCGGCGGCGGTGTCGGCTGTCCCTGATCTTGAGTTCTCTTTACTGGGAGTCATCTCCTCCCTGGCTTGAGCCACCGATCTCAACCATGTTACGGGTGCGCACCATTCTGCAGTCATAACCATGAATCCAACATGAGACGTGATATTGTAAGATCACTCAAGGATAAAACAATAGTGTGCGCATTAATAACCAAACATGCATAACACTAACATATATTGATAAAGTACAAACTTTATACAAAATACATCATCCTGGACCAATGTTACAGTAGCGAGTTCCAAAATAATGAACTCCATGGATCAAAGTTCATTTCGACTATTGTTGGTCGCGACGGGACGTTATGCGCGTTATCCTGCGAATACGCTCTCTTATCTTCAATATGATACAAACATGGTCACAAAATGAAAAGATGTTCGAGTGGGTCAAACCCTCAATTCCACTGGTAAATGGTTGAGTATCGACACCTGGTCTGTTACGACACTTCTCGAAGTTAAATCGAGGACCAGATTCATAACAAGACCAAAATATGTCAAACCGATGAAGTTTCTGTTGAAACCTGACCAGCTTGTACTCAAACACAAATTTAACCCAGTAAATAGCAGAATAAGATCTTGATCTGAACTACAAAGTTGAAGTAAACTTCAAGACTTTCAAAAAAGTATTGGTTTGCCTCCATATCTTTTCTGGTTGAGAAGATATGGCATTGTAAACCTGATAGTTTTTCTGGAAATTGACAGCATCTCCTTTGTTTGTGCTTATTTTGGGCCACAATTTCCAGATATAAAACTTCACAATTTACAGCAGCCACAGATTAAAAAATTGTAATACAAATTACAAGGGTTCTAGAAATCCCTTGCACGGTCCTGTTCAATTTTTCTAGAGTGGGATATGGTCAAAACAGTAAGGAGTCCAGAGAGGGTTCCAGTTTCTGTCCAGTTTGTCAGATTTTGGAACTTTGAAATTTTGAATAGGACAGATGGGAATTCAACTCTGGAGTTCAACATAACAGTTTTAAAGGACTTCCCAAAATTTTCATCAATGTAAGATACATCTTCATTGGATTTTTCTACTGGGAGATATGGTTTCTCAAATTCAGGTATTTTCCTGGCAGAAAACAGAACACTCTGTTTTTTCATCTGTGACTTCAAAACCTACTCCAATTTTGAAAACTTAGTTCAAAATCTGAGCTCGATAGAAAATATAAGTATTTTTACATCTTCTCAGTTCCATTTTTCAGCAAGGTGGTTAATGCATCAATGGGATATATGTCAGTACTGCGTGCCTCAAAAAAGTGAAAATTCTAAGCCGGTATTCCGGCATACGTCTCAAAGGTGGCCTTAATGACATTCACTTGCAAATGATTTCTAAGCTCAATTCAATGACGCAGTCAGTGTAGCTGCATAAGACACTCAATTTACAAAACACTCATTATGGTGCCATACGGCACAGCTCGCACAGGCAATCATTTCAGGCAGTCACAATAATATATATGAAAGTAAGTCATCTGTCCCATATCATTCCATACGGGCCGCCCTGAGCTAAGTCACGTCTTGAGGTACATGACCGGGTTTTCTACCACCCGACGGGGTCCCACGTCTTTGCATAATGCTGTACCGGTGGGAGGCGCATCAGGTTATGTCCCACCCGATGGGGGCTCCCACTAATTTTGAAGCACGTTGGGATACCGCATGTCATATGTTCCCAGAAACATAGAGAGTTTCAGAGACTCATATTGACTTTTCGTGCTAAGTCACGGAAACAATCATATGCTACCTCTCACATGGTTAGCTTACCGCAATTGTTTAGCTTGTGGTGGCGTACCTTACCTCTTACCTAACGTCAGAGCATCGTTACAAAATATAATAGCACATATGCTAGCTTTGCTACTTTAAGTAACTATGCTACTAATAGTCCTTATGTGGGCTACTATCGATTCCTCACTGTAAACCTCAATTTTTTTCCCGTAATACAATCCTTTTCAAGCATGCTATTCCCAATACGGCTCTGATATCAGGCTGTGAGGACCGGAGTCCCGACATTCCAGGAATCACAATTGGGTGGTGCCATGCGATGCGGCACCCAACAGCACACAGAAAAAGGTACATCATTTTACATAAAACAACATAGTGTTATAAAAGCTTTGTCTTTTACTAATAATGCATAGTAAAATACACTACAACGGAAGATAAGTTCATAGCTCTTGACACTCGCCTAAGCTATGCAAAAGTTATTCCATTCAGCCCTAGAACAGAATTACACTAGCAGCACACAGAACACATCACGACGGCATGCAGGGTTCCCACTCAGCCGTGTACCCCGACGGGGGCAACGCCTCACCGGAGAACCCTTCATCATAAATGTCATCATCTACAGCAAAAACTTAAAATAGCAACTGTGAGCACGAAGGCTCAGCAAGAAATAACCATCTCCACTAAGCATGAAAATCTATATGCAAGATATACGCAATATAGGACAGCAGTTTGCAATAAAAGACTCGACTAAATGTTAGTCCTTACTTTCATCTTTAGCAGCAAGTTAAGGCTTCATGAATCTGAAATTTAGTGAACAACCTGTTCTAAACATACAAGTATCAATAAATTATTAATCCATAAATAATTAACTATGTCATGACTCAGTGAACAAGCGGTACTCAATAACCGCGAGGGACGGCGACTCGAATCGATATACACCTGCAGGGATATCCGAATAGCACGAACATACAACCACACTCGGAGTTGCGAAGGCACACTCCACTGATGTTGTATGCGGCAACCTTTCACCCGCTACCTACAGGCTAAACTGGTCCCACCACTACCAGCAGGAGGCCCCCACACAGAGTACGATGTACCCGCTGGCAGGTTTACACCTTGCCTCTCAACCCACACCTATAAGGCGGTAGGGTATGCCTCGACGCTAAGGTGGTCAAGTTACATCGGTTTACTGGGTCCCATATATCCAGTATGCCTTCGGTACATTCAAACTTGCTCAACAGGGCCGCATACGGATCGGTCCTTGACCGACATAGGCACATCTACCGCTCAGAGCCCCTATGTCCTGCTGCTCCTAATCCGTCCCCAGTCTCATATTTAACCAAATGGTGAATCTCTCACTCGACCAATCCTGTGTGAACCCAAATCCTGAACTCGCGAGTAGATTCCAACTACTTGACTTCTACCGAAGCAACTATAACATTAAACATAGCACGGACACATCGAGGACTAAACGAACTACCCTTCTCTCATGGGTTCTCTGGTCATGCATGTGGAAAACTCCAAGAAAACTTAGACTTAATGCACATACATGCAAATATATATATTGTGATACAAATCAAAGTTTAAAACGCTGTTAAGTGCAAACCGGGGCTTGCCTGGCTGCGAGACAGGGTTAAAGTTAGTCTCCGGGTTGACGACTTCCATTGGCTCTGGGGTTTCCTTGAGCTCGGCAACTAACCGATATGCAAAGAATAATGCAAGTGAATCAATACCGATATTATGATCTAGCTCAAAGGACAGACAGTTAAGTATATGAATTTAAGTCCACTAGTTCTGGAAATTTTACACAGGATACTAGGTTCTATGAGTGAGGTTCTGGCCAAAATTGGGATCAATTCATGGAAGTATCTGTTGTCTAAATATTTCCCAAAATTTTCATGGGAAAACTGGAACTTTAACATGGCCAAAAGTTAATTTTCTGTTTAAATGGGGTCAAGAGAGACTCAACAAAATTGGTTTCATAATTTTCTAAGCATTATACAGTGAGATATTGAATTTACAAGTTTGGACAATTTTCTGAAAAGGTTTTGGATATTTTGGAATTTTTGGGTACATACAGATTGGAAACACAATTTGGCTATGCAAATCAACTCAAATTGACCTGAAACTTTTACTGGAACTTAAGGGAATATTGTTTAATGATTTGGACAAGTGTGAGGTTTTTGAATGAATGGAGCACCAGTAATTAATTCCAATAGAATTTTACTTCATGGAATTATTGAGGATAATTTTGGATTTTGGTACATATCCAAGTTCACCACTTGAAAGTATAGATCATCCTGGTTCTAACAAAATTTATTTGAGAATTTTCGGACAATTATTCTAAGAGATATTTATTTTCAAATTTGGAGCAATTTTTGGAATTAGATTTCAATTGGAAATTTTGAATAATCAAATGGGGCCCACGGGTTTAAAATGGACCAGTAGCATTCAAGCCACATGGGACCATAGAGATAATGGGTGTGGCCACATTGGATCACCGGGCCGCACCAGATTCGGGGCCTCGGCTCTGAGGCTGACAGCCCGGCCCCACAGGGCCTTCTTGAACCTCGCGCCCACGGCGCTAAGGCGCAGCGCGCGGCGGTGCCTAGCGGTGGCTACTCGTTGCAGGCAGTCCTAAGCCATCTCGGCCTCCCATACTCGCTGCCCCCACCGAAAAATCGAGGAGAAACTCGTTGGTGCAGCTCCTGACTGGGATTGGCGGCTGAAGAGAGGCACCCGACGGCGGCGGCGGAACCTAGGGTTCTGGCCATGTTGGTCGGGCCCTACGGTGGATTATTTCGCACGGGAGAACTTAAGAAACATTCGTTGAAGCATGGGGAGAATGCTTCTGGACACAAAAAAGGAGAGAAAAACTTTGGAACACGGTGGCCATGATGATCCGAGGAAGTGAAAATTTGGCGGTTGGGAAAACTGCTATTCTAGCTTGGTTACTCGATGAAACTCGATGATTCTTTTTCGAGGTGAAGCGCCTGGATGTGTAGAAGATAAAGCCTCACATCAACGAAGAACTATTACACGTAGAAAGCGAATTTAATTGGAGACCTAGCTAAGTTCATACACAAAGCTCGTTAGAAGAAGTGGAAGTACGGGGGCTACGGTCCATGGAATGGGCTCAAATTTACAAGCAGCTAGAATACGCATAGGCGAACCTTTTTACTTCAAGGACCGAGGCGAGATAATGTTGTATCGTCGGGGCACCGAGAGAGCAGATGCATGGCCGGGAAAAACAGAGGAGGTGGCCACGGTTTCAGATTCTGGAGCTTCAGGGTGGCCCAGCTGCGCAAGAAAATGATCACATAGCTGCAAATGATGTTGGGGAGTAACTCAGTGCGAAGAAAATCGATCAATACCGATGATCCTTGCTGGATTTTGACTGGACAGGAAGAACTTCGATGGGGAGCAAGAAATGGTTCCTGGGTAGTGAAACAGAGAACAAAGCTTTTGTGTTGGGACTTGGAGAAGATAAGGAGGAGCCCTGGGGCTTGCTGTATGCAGCTGGATTCAACTTGGGGAGCAAGCAGGTAGCTGCCTGGAATTCCATGTCGTGAGGTGTTGCCCTGGGATGAAAAGAACAGAGCATTCTTACATTGACAGGTGGGTCCCACATTTTGCTCATCCTCATCCCCTCCCTTGACAGCCCCATTCACACCCCTAATTTGTTCCAAAATTGCTAGATATTTGAGGGAGGCCAAATTGAATGTGGAGACTTTGATTCTGAAATCAAATTGTTGATTTTCCAAAGTTTCATTCGAATTCAAACTTGAATTTGAATTTGAGTTGAATTCAATGTAGCTACTGAATTAAATAGCAAACTTTCTTAAAAAATCATGAAAGTTTGCAGGGAGACTATTTGAAATATTTGGAATCCAATGGTCAACTCAAATCTTCATGTTAAACTAATCTGAGCAGTAGATATGTTTATTTTTTTGAATTCCCTCTTTTGGAGTTTGAATTACTTTGTTTTTCTCATATCCTTTTTATTTCTTTTTATCCTTCAAAATTTTTAGTCCTAACTGAAGTTTGTATATGGAAATTAGGGCTTTTACAATGCAACAAGTTCAAAAAAGCAAGAAAGTTCGATCATGACCAGATTTAGTGTAAGTAATTATTCCAATTACTAGTCATGGCAAAAACTACAAAATGTATAACATGAGTCGTGTAGTAAGAACTTTCAGCATGTAAAATAAATCACAATGTCATATATGTATAAAATATTATGCTCATATTATTTTAAATTCAGATTCACACATAGACTTCCCAAGTTTCAAATCTCCCCCTCAATTTAAGCCATGGGGATGCATAACCCCTATTTCACTACAAATGAAACCAAAACGAGCGAAATCCAAACGTTTTGTGAAAATATCAGCCAATTGTTGTTCGATATCTACATGGTGAAGAACAATGTTTCCTTTTTCAACATTATCACAGAGAAAGCGATACCTAATGTCATTGTGGTGTGCTCTCAAATTTTGCACGGGATTTTTAGCAATGCAAATGGCACTAGTGTTATCACAAAATAATGGAACACTATCTAGATCAACCTCATAGTCCTTATGTGTTCGAACAATCAAAAGAGTTTATAAGCAAGCGCTTGCGGCAGCTACATATTCAGTTTCCGTTGTGGATTGTGCAACTGAACTTTGTTTTCTAGAGGACCAAGCAACAAGTGAATTACCAAGAAAATGACAAGCACCCATAACACCCAAAATAACGGTTGAGGAAGAAGGAAGCAAAATGCCAAATTCATGAGTTCCATGTAAGTACCTGAGAATCCTTTTGACAGCTTGATGATGTGAAGCATGTGGGGAAACTTGAAATCATGCACAAAGACATACTCTGAATTGTATGTCCGGTCTTGATGCCGTGAGGTACAAAAGTGGTCCGATCATGCTTCAATATTCTTTTTGATTGACCGGGTCACCATCTTCATCAAGTTCAAGTGTCGTTGTTGTACCCATTGGTGTCCAAAGAGGCTTGATTTTGTCCATGTTGAAGCATTTAAGAAGGTCTTTCGTATACTTCTTTTGATGCACAAAGGTACCCTCCTTGGTTTACTTGATTTGCAGACCCATAAAGTACGTGAGTTCTCCCATCATACTTATTTCAAATTCTAAACTCATCATAGCTGAAAACTTGGACACAAGATCATGAGAAGCACAACCAAAGATAATATCATCCACATACACTTGAACAAATAATGAGTCATTGCCATGCTTAAGCACAAAAAGAGTTTTATCAACCTTGCCCATAGTAAACCCCTTTTCAAGTAAGAATATTTTTAACCTATCATATCATGCTCTAGGGGCTTGTTTGAGACTGCACAAGGCTTTGGACAGTTTGTAAACATGATTAGGAAAATATGGATTTTCAAAACCCAGTGGTTGCTCGACATAAACCTCCTCATTCATATAGCCATAAAGAAAATCACTTTTAACATCCATTTGATATAACTTGAAACCTTTAGATGCAACAAAAGCTAACAAAATTCTTATGGCTTCTAATCTAGCAACAAGAGAAGAAGTCTTATAAAAATCTAGACCTTCAATTTGTGTGAAACCTTGAGCACCAACCTAGCATTATTCCTAACCACAACCCCATCCCCACTTGTTTATTTTTAAACACCTATTTAGTTCCAATTAAAGTGTGACCTTGAGGTGGAGGTACAAGTTTCCAAACATTATTTCTTTCAG
Source organism: Tuctoria greenei (assembly GCA_036927565.1). Taxonomy (NCBI): domain Eukaryota; kingdom Viridiplantae; phylum Streptophyta; class Magnoliopsida; order Poales; family Poaceae; genus Tuctoria; species Tuctoria greenei. The sequence goes on from JAYESD010000002.1 coordinate 183,249,827, forward strand.
AATTTTCTAACTCTTCTTGCATGGCAATAATCCAAGATTCATTAGTGAGTGCGTGTTATATATCATCTGGTTCAAAAGAAGCAACAAAAGCAGAATGGGCGTGAGAGTTTGGATCGCAAAACCTGGACCGTGTGACTCGTCCGTGCAAGCTCCCAATGATTTGTTGTGGATGATGAATTTTGATGATTCAGAGGGGAGTAGACACTTCACAAGCTCCTTGTTCTTCATGTTCATCACAGATCGAAGAAGTTGTGGCTTGAGGATGATCTGTACCAGCTGCAGTAGTTGTTGGTGCCAGTTGTGGTGCAAAATTAGCAGCGTGATCGATGTCATTTGCTTCTGAATTTTCGGGCAGCAGTACCACTTCTTCGTATTCTTTGATGAAAATACTCTCCCCCTGTGGATATGGATCTAGACCTGCGATATTAGAGCTAGTAACTGGGCTAGTTTCATCAAAAGAAACATAACAAGTCTCCACAATTTTGTTAGTGTCAATTAAAAGCACATGATAGCCTCTAGTATGAGATGGATAACCAAGAAACACGCTATGAACTGATCAAGGTTCAAATTTATAAAGATTACCATGTTTCTTAACAAAGCATTTACAACCAAAGACCTGAAAGTGTGTGACACTAGGCCTATGACCAAACCGAACTTCATATGGTGTTTTTCCTAGCTGAGCACGCAAGAAAACACGATTTGAGACATAATAAGCGGTTGTAATTGCATCTGCCTAAAATTCTCTATGAGTTTGATATTCATCAAGCATAGTCCTAGCCATCTCAACTAAGGTTATGTTTTTTCTCTCTACAACACCGTTTTGTTGAGGTACATAAGGTGAATAAAATTGGTGATCTATTCCATTTTCAACACAAAAGTGATCAAATGATTGATTTTAAATTCGGTTCTGTTGTCACTTCTAATTGCTTTTAAAGATCCCGAGCGATCAATTGATAATCTAAGAAATAAAGTTCTAAAGTGACTAAAAGCTTCATTCTTAGATGCCATAAAGTAAACCCAAGAGTATATAGAATAGTCATCAACAATCACAAGAACATACCATTTACCTCCGATGGATTGAACACGTGAAGGTCCTACGGTGTCATGGTGCAAAAGTTGACCCAGTTCAGTTCTCATGGTCATTGTGAGAGGAGCATGTGAACCTGCAACCATCTTAGCATGTCTACAAGAAGGGCACATAATTTCTTCATCCCCTTTAAGCTTAGGCAACCCACGTATGGGATCAAGAGCACTAACACGCGTTAGATTATCAAAGCCTACATGACCAAGTCTACGATGCCAAAAATATAAGTCCTTTGAATCATTAGCAACTAGACATCTATGCTTAGAAGAAGACATATCAAAATCAGCTTTAAAAACTCTTCCAAACTTAGATATGTTAAAAATAAGCTCGCTATTTGAACCTACAACTTTGCAGCAATTTTTATCAAAAATAATTTCCAGATTTTCATCTAGTAATTGTGAAACGGAAAGCAAGTTGTATTTCAAATTTTTGACAAGTGCCACATACTTCAAAGTGTAGTGATCATTTACTCTAACCGAACCCTTAGCAATCATAGTAGTTGAAGAATTATTGGCAAAAGTAACATTCTCTGCACGTGACATAAAAGAGAGGGAGGAGAACCATTCTTTGTTACCGGTCATGTGGCGTGAGCAATATGAATCCACAATCCAAATGTTCTCCTTGCTTAAATGTGTAACCTACATAGAAGCACAATACGTTGATGACTCAATACTGGGGTTAATCAAAATGCATTTAGGAATCCAGTACTGAGTCACACGACGTGCAACAGGAAAAACATGTGAAAGCTGAGACAAAATAGCAGGTTTATGAGCCAAAGTTTGAGGATTTTTGTACCCAACTAGTGACTTACGAGGTGTTACATGTGTAGCACGAAAAACAATAGGTTTGGGAGCAAACTTGCATGTTTTTGACTCATAACAGCAAGTTGCATTTTCTTGATATTTTGTTTAGCATGTGCAACAAATATTGCATGAGAGTTATGAGATATAGCTTGCATTCTTTCTTCTTTTTGTTGTTTAGCTAGTCTATAACAAAAATCTATCACATGACCATCTCTACTACTGTGGGTTCAATGAAATTTAACTTGTGTTCTTGTCGAGATGAGCATGCAACATGTTTATTAGAAGCTGAATGAGATAGCACCTCTGCAGATTTGAAAACAACTTCTTTTTGTTTAGGAACTGTTTGAATCAAACCACATCCTAATGACATTATAATTTTAGGTGAATGTGCCTTAGCATGAGCATGATAATCAAAATCTAAACCATTTTTATCATTGCAAGACTTGGAAGAATTTAACAGCAAGTTTAGGTTCTTATTTGCATTACAAAACCGATCTAATGTCCTATGCATGGCATCAAGTTTATTAGACAGATCAATGCAATTTTCACATGAAGTTTTTCCTTTTAATTTGCAAATAGAACAATTTTTAACTTCATGAGCACGTAAAGCATTGTTCAAAACAGAAATTTCATCCATAGCATCATGTAGATTCTTATCAAGATCATCACAAGTAGAACAATGCAAATCAATTGTAGAACAGCTAGCATCTTTCAAGTTTTTGTCGTTAAGTGCAGCAAGCCCTCTGTTCTTTTCAATTTCTAACTCAAGTTTATCAAGTGCGGGGTGTGTGCACTTCTTAGAGAGGACAATTGTTCATATATTAAATCACATGAGGAACAATAATCATCACTAGGAATCAAAGATTTCAAACGATTAATTTCAGATTCTAGTGACTCAATTTTAATAGCATTGTACCTAAGCTTTTTGTCCTTTTTCTTAACTATAACAGTGGCAAGAGAAATAACATGACACATTTCTTTGAAAGTAGGACATACATCTTCATTGTCGCTGTTGTATTCTGCCTCCTCCATACTTGATCTTGACTTGCGTGCCATGAAGCACAAGTTTGCCAAATCATCTTCATCTTCATCACTTCCAATGTAATATCTCTCGAGCCAAGTTCTTGAAGTGCAGAGATAAAACTATTTACCAATTGGCGTCCTGTAAAACCCTTCTTTTTCTTGTTGTTGTTTGTAGAGGAGTGCTTCGTCCTTGTTTGCTTTTCATCATAGGAAGTAGTACCCGAAAGGTTAGGGTGATCCGTGCAAAAATGTCCTTTCTTACCACATTCGAAGCATCGTTGAGGTCCGACACTCCCTCTACTTCTAGTTCTCACATTTTGCAATGCTTTTGAGAACCGAGTAGAGACGAGTGCAAGTTCTTCCTCTGGAAACTCTTCAATATGTTCAAGGGTTAGAGAGGACAATAAGGCAAGTGTTCCAGAAGATGAAGATTCACCGGAGCTAGGCGTGTCACGTGGAGAAACAAATGCAAGAGACTTGCTGGAGTTCTTACGTGAGATTATGTCAATTCCATGAGTTTTCAATTTAGAATATAGAACATCTAAAGTAAGTGTACTCATGACAGTAGATTCATGAATAGATGTGACATTAATCTCCCAAATTGACATGTCTAATGCACTTAGTAATTTCCTAGCATTCTCAGCATCTGAAAAATTAACAATGACGCTACGCAAGTTGCTGAGAATTTTATTAAAGTGAGCAAAGAAGTCGTCGATGGACTCACTTGGTTGCATCTCAAATCGCATGTACTCATTTTTGAACATGTCTTGCCTTACCCTCTTAATCGTGTTGGATCCTTCGTGGTAATAATATAGAACTTTCCAAACATCGTACGCAGATCAGAGGTGAACAACACGGTCAAAGTCGCTTTGAGTTAATCAGTGTATGATCAAGTTCCAAGCCTTGTTGTTGTTTGTCAATGTCTCTCATATTTGTAGCCGTAACTTGATCGTTTGATGGCACTTTTTAAGGCTTGTACACCTTTTCCCATATTGCAAAGCCATGCGCCTGGATGAAAGCCTCCATGCGTGCCTTCCAAACTTGAAAATCAATACCACTAAAGACACAAGGTTTGGCGGAGTATTTCTCCATGATGATTATTCAAAACATGTTCAAATCACAAAGATTAGAGCACCATTAATCTAATACTAATTTTAGGATCGAAGAGCACAAGAAAGGCTACCAGAGGGTGTGAATGGTAGATTTAAAACGTTTTCAGCGGAAGCAATGAAAAACCCCTTGGCAGGAAATTAATCTATTAAAAACTGTCTGCAACTGAACTAAACGTGTTCAACCATGACAAAAGTAGTAGACATTATAGAGAATCAAGTCACGAATACACTACATCAAGAATCATGAAAAACCGTCGAGAAAAACACAAGTTATGATCAAAAGATCAAATAAAGGTCAATCTGTTCTACCTGAGAAAAACCAGATTTGCAACACTGCAAAGAAACTCGTGTAGATCAGAAACCACAAATCCGATGCCCGTGAAATTTTCACAAATGATATATAATCAAGTTGTGAAGACAACAAAAAAAGAATAACGTCAATTGGATCTATAAAACTCGAGTTATGATAAAAACAACGAAGCAAGGTACTGCTGTGCAGAAACTCTGAGAAAACTTGTATGAAACAAGTCAGACGAAGAAGGCACAAAAGTTCCTTTAAACTACAATCTTTATTCAATAGAACACAAGAAGAACATCCCAAAGTCCATCCCCACGAGCTCTTTCCTCCCTTTCTTATATAACCATCCCTTAGGCCAACCCAATCCTAACTAGAACTCGTATCCTACTCAGTTTCCACCAAAACATCCCATAACTGCTCAAGAGTCTTCTACACGCAGATAGAATCAATCTAAAGACTTCCAAACACCTTAGGAACATATCCCACATTCCTAAAAACAAGTCAAATTCATGATCACAACGAAATTCTATCATAACCAACTCAAATCTTACCATATTTGAGTCAAACCCGTCTCAGCCGCAGCCTGAGTTCATCACCTAGTCGGTTGGACCTTTCTTTATGTCAAAGAGTAGCCTTTTACTAGGGCTTAAGTTACTCGTTTCATATTGCTTAATTTTTTACATCTCTTCATCACGCCTTGGAACCATGCATCCACGTCCATGCACTCCATGCACACGTGCAAATATCATCCAACGATGTCCACAATACCTTCATATGCATTGTTCTTGATTCAAACGTGTTGCTCATCCTCCCGATCAACTCAACCACAATTCCTCCCGAACTTGGTTGTTGAACGTCATCTTCTCCCTATGACTAGTTCAATGGATCATGTCACCAGCCATATCTTGAACTCAAGCAACACCTGCACATGAATAAACAACCGTTGCTTCCGAGCACAAGTCCTCGACATGAATCATGTTAGTTTCGAAACCACAACACCTTACGTGAGTACCTCACATAAGCATGTTGCAAACCATAGAAAAATGATATCAGCCATAACCACCAAAACACACCACAAACTTAGTAAGAGAATACTAAGCAATCTTTCCATAAATGTAAATCATGTTTGAAAAACTGCAAGATAAAAGCAGAACCATTGCAATCTAGCACCGGTCCTTGCCAAAGCTAACCGGTCCTTGAACTGAAGCTTACCAAATCTAGCAGGATCTAGTGCCGGAGCTAACCAAAGCTAGTAGGACCTCACACCGGATCTTACCAAATCTAGTCAGACCTAGCACCAGAACTTATCAAAGCTAGTTGGACCTAACGCTGGAGCTTACCAAAGCTAGTCGATCCTAGCGCCGAAGCTAGCAAAAACATGTGGGACCTAGCCATAGCAAGTCGGACCAAGACAAAGAAGTCAAACCTGGCCAAAACAAGTCGGACCTTACGTCGGACCTTGCTGGAGCTATCAAAAACAAGTTGGACCTATTGTCGATCCTTGCAGGAGCTCGGACCTAAAGACGAACCTTATTGAAATGGGTGTTTTGGCAGTATTCAAAACTTTTATCGTCATAGCCAATGTATTCAGCATACATAGGTCTAACAAGTTTATTCGATGGCGCCCACTGTCAACGAGTAAAACGTCGATGGCGGGCCCCCTGGGAGTTGTCAGAGCTTGTTCGCTTCAACAGCACCCACTGCCAACGCATAAAATGTCGACAGCGGCCCCCTGGGGGTTGTTGGAGCTTAGTTGCTTCAACGTCCACTGTCAATGCGTAAAACGTCGATGGCGGGCCCCCTAGGAGTTGTCGGATCTTGTTTGCTTCAACAGCGTCCACTATCAATGCATAAACGTCGATGAAGGGCCCCCTGGGGGTTGTTGGAGTATAGTTTCTTTGACCGTGCCCACTGTTGATGCGTAAAACATCGACAGTGGGGCCCCTGGGAGTTGTCAGAGCTTGTTCGCTTCGACAGCGCCCACTACCAACGTATAAAATGTCAACGGCGGGCCCCCTGGGGTTATTCGAGCTTTGTTGCTTCGACAACATTCACCATCGCCGTGCAGATTACCGTCAATTTTTCATTTTCCCGCGCATGAGAGACAAGAAAAGCAGTAAATTCTTCCTCTTGCCTATAGCTCATTGGGGCTTATTATCCTTGTTTGAATTTTTGATCCTAACAAACTCATTGTGACAACATAAGTATATTGATTAAACTTCCTTAGATCCGAATGCTTTCTGGACCCGCCTTACTGAGACCCACCAGAATAGGTATAGTGGCGTACTAAGGGTGTTGGACCAGGCTAACTCGATAGCGCACTACGGACCTGTTATTGGCTTTCGTTTTCAGGAAAGTAGACCATCTAGAAATACTAAGATCCAATAGAAGAGTATCAATAAAACTTATACATCACATGAATCTCTAGGACTAAATTTCAAGTGGATTGCACAACATTGCTATTGACAAGAAGGTACAATATTATAAAAATAATGAGCTTGCGCAAAATTAATGCACAAAGAGTCTGCTTGCACATAAATGTATTTCATTATAGGCCTGAATAACAGGGAAGACAAGGACACACTTAAAGTACAAGACCAAGTTAAGTGTGCTATTCATCTTGTACTAACCCAAGGACAGTAAAGACACACTTAAAGTATAGGACCTAGTTAAGTGTGCTTTTGATCTAAGACCGACCTGACTCTGTTCGTAGACTCTATAAGATACATTTTATGCAAATATAGACTCACCTCTGTGTAACTAAGTGTAGAACTAATAGAGGTGCTCTATGTTCCACGGGTTGGAAAGTGCTATCCCATCCTGTTTTGCCAAACGAACGCATCCGGGACGGGAAACTTTTACTACTCAAAAGGGACCTTCCCAGCTGGGGGAAAGTTTGTTCATCCCTCCGCGAGTATGTACTTGCCGCAGCACCAGATCGCCTTCTTCCAACTGCCAGTTGCGCACATACCTTTGGTGATAGCGTCGGAGCACCTGGCGGTAGCGCGTGTTTTGGACAACGGCTTGTCACCTTGCCTCATCGATGAGGTCTAGGTCTTCACACCGAAGATCGTACTACGTGGCTTCGTCAAAGTCTGGACCCAGAGAGAACCTATAGTGACCTCCGGAGGAAGGACTGCTTCAACTCCGTACACCAGGAAGAAGGGTGTGTCTCCTGTTGCCCGGCTTGCCCACAACGCAGACGGAATCTCTTCTATCTAGTTGGAGCCATGTTTCTTCAAGCGCTCATAAGTGTGCGTCTTGAGTCCCTTGAGTATTTATCCATTTGCTCTCTCAGCTTGGCCATTGCTTGCCGAATGAGCTACTGATGCATAGCTGATTTGTATGCCGAGTTGTTCGCAATATTCTTGGAAAGCTGCACTTGTGAATTGGGTTCCATTGTCAGTGATGACTCTGTTTGGAACTCCAAATCTGTAGATAATGGACTTCAAGAATTTGATGGATGATTGCTTGTTGATAGTCACAACTGGTTTAGCTTCCGACCACTTTGTGAACTTGTTGATGGCAACATATAAGAACTGATACCCTCCAAAGGCTTTTGGGAAAGGTCCCAAAATGTCCATCTCCCACACAGCAAATGGCCACGTGGGGGGAATCATTTGCAGTGATTGTGCCGGTGTGTGTATCTGCTTCGCGTGGAACTGGCATGCTTCGCACTTCTTGACTAGCTTGACTGCATCCTAGAGTGTTGTAGGCCAATAAAAACAATCTCGGAAGGCTTTACCGACTAGCGTGCGGGATGACGCGCAATTCCCGCACTCGCCTCCATGGATTTTTGCGAGGAGTTTGTAACCTTCTTCTTGGGATATGCACCGCATTAGAACACCGTTGGCGCCATGTCGGTAGAGATCCCCTTCTACCAGCGTGTATCTTTTAGCCAATCTGACAATTAGCTCAGCGGATACACCATCTTTAGGAAGGATGTTGCCTTTCAAGTAGTCCTGGACCTCCAAGATCCATGCATCGGGACTGACTTGAGCTTCTGGATCTTGCGCGTGTGGTTTCTCGGAGCCTCCTATAGCGCCTACGATCCTTGGTGGACGCCACGGTAATAGGGCCACCAGGACTGTCAACTTCAAGGTGCTAGACTCACTCCCATCACTCAATTCGGCAGGCTTAGCGGCAGGTGCTGGTAATCTCCTGACAAAAACCCTGTCGGGTGCTTGAGCCCCAGTTGAAGCCTTCGTCGAGAGGTCGTCAACTTTAGCGTTGTTTGAGATGCTGGACATGGTAGAGGTCTAGGACTTGGAAGTCTTTTTGCAACTTCTAGACTTCAAGTAGATATGCAGCAAGCTGAGGGTTGTTGCAACTACATTCATATTTGACTTGTTTGATGATGAGTTATGAATCGCCATTTACCAGGAGCTGCTGGACGCCATATGATAGCGCCACCTTGAGTCAGAAGATCAGAGCTTCATTATCCGCCATGTTGTTGGTTGCCTTGAAGTCTAGGCGCACCATGTACTTGACCTTCTCCCCGGTTGGAGTGAGGAGAAGGATTCCAGCTCCAGCCCTCTACTTCTGCACGGAACTATCGAAGTAAAGAGTCCAGTCAGGCTCCGTGAAAACCGAGACCTTAGGTTCCGGCTTTTGCTCATTGAGGCCCGCTGGAGTTGATGAAGAAGGTGCCTACTTTGCCATGAAATTAGCCAGCGCCTGACTCTTGATTACATGTCGAGGCAGGAATACGAGGTTGAATTCTGCCAGCTCCGTAGACCAAATGGCAATACTTCATGCTGAATTGTGATTATGTAGAATAGCTCGCAGTGGAAAATAAGTTACCACTGATATCTTGTGGTCCTGGAAGTAGTGTCGCAGCTTCCTTGAGGCAATAAGAACTGCATACAACAACTTATGCACCTCAATATATCGAGTCGTGGTGTCATGAAGTACTTCATTTATGAAGGACACCGAACGTTGGATAGTTCATACCCTCCAAGGGGGGGGGGGGGGGGGTCCGAAGCTTCTTCTTCATCAATCTGAACTCTCCCGGAGGGGTCCGGATCTCCTTACTGTGTAGTATATACTCCATCAAATGAGGGAGGTTGTTCCACAAGCATCTTGCCGTTAGGATTCGTGTCTAGGGGTTGGGAAACAGACTCACCTCAGGTAGCTTCGAACCCTCCCAGAGGTGTCTTAGCTTTTATGTTGAAGATGTTTCTGGTTTCTCCGCAACCAGAACCATGCTAACAACCTCCATAGTTGCAGCGATGTAAAGTAGAAGAGGCTCACTAGGTTTCGGAGCTACCATGGTTGGTGGTGTGGTGAGGAGCTACTTGAGCTCTTGGAATGCCTTCTCTACTTCTTTAGACCAATGGAATGGTCCGAACTTTCTCAGTAGCTTGAAAAAGGGAAGCGCCTACTCTGCCAGCCTTGAGATGAACCGACTGAGCGAAGCTAGACATCCAGTAAGCTTCTGGACATCTTTGACATGAGTTGGAGGTCGCATCTCTTTGATGGCTTTGATCTTGGCAGGATTTTCCTCAATTCCCCATTGAGTCACCAAGAAACCAAGAAGCTTTCCGGAGCTAACCCCAAAGACACACTTATCTGGGGTTGAGCTTCGTGCGTGTCAGGCGTAGCTTGTCGAAGACGGATTGAAGATTGTCGAGGAGTGAGTTTTTGTTCTTCACCTTGACAATGATGTCATCAATGTAGACTTCCACCAAGTCCCTAATCAGCTCCCCAAAAGTTTTGTGCATGCCTCGCACAAAAGTAGAGGAAACATTTTTAATACCAAAAGGCATGGCAGTATAACAATACAACCCATCTGTTGTGATGAAGGTAGTATGGTCTTCATCTTCCTTAGACATCAGAATTTGATGATATCCAGAATAAGCATCTAGGAAATACAGTAGTTCACACCAGGAGGTAGAACCACTATTTCATCTATTCTTGGTAGTGGAAAAGGGACTTTTGGACATGCCTATTCAAAGTGGTGTAGTCGATGCACATCCGAAGCTTCCCGCCAGCCTTTGGCATGATGATTGGGTTTGCCAGCCACCATGGATGATGAACCTCTCAGATGAATCCAACGTCAAGCAGCTTTTTTACTTCTTCTCCGATGAAGTTTTGCCGCTCAACAAATTGCTTTTGGGGCTTCTGTTGCATAGGCCGTGCGTCGGGGTATATCTTTAGACAATGCTCAATCATCTCCCTAGGGATCCCAGGCATTTTTTACTGTTGCCATGCAAACACGTCAACATTTTGACTAGAGGAAAGTGATGAGTGCGAGTTCCTATTTGTCAGTCAGACCTCCAGATATATGGGTGGTCTGAGTGGCATCAGAACCGATTTGGACGACTTTGATGGGAACGTCAGTGTCGCTGCTTGGTTGCACACGAGGTGCAGAGGATGAGCCTCGCTGGCGCGAGCTCGGTAGTTGTTGAGTAGGTTGCTCCTTGTCGGAGTCATCTTCTTTCACTGTTGCAAGCACATGAAGTTTCTCAAGCGCAATTACTCCAGCAGTGTGAACCCTCAGATTCAGAGGACGCCTGACGAAGTTGGCATCTTCAACACCAGGTAGCCGTACTGGGCCACCGCCATGAACCGATACAGGGCTGGCCTGCCTAGGATGGCGTTGAAGGGAACGTTGATGTGTGCTACATCAAAGACTAGCTTCTCGGACCTATAGCTCTCTAGTGTCCCGAAGTTCACTAGAAAAGTAACTGACTTGGGAGGTGTGACTGCTCCTAGACCTACTCCGAAGAATGGACGTGATGGCCTGAGGTCTGAGAGACTGAGTTGGAGCTTCACAAAGGCTGCGAAGCTGATGAGATTAAGTGTCGCGCCTCCATACACCAAGACATGGAAGAGCTGGATATTGTTGATAGTCGGGGAGACCATCAGGGGCAATTGTCCAGCTCCTGCCATGTTCTTCGGCAGTCCGAAGCATCAAAGGTAATGGAAGTATCCATCAACTTCCGATGAGGCTTTGCCTTGGTAGAAGGAGCAGCAGCAGCCATCTCCTGACACATAGTCTTCATAATGCGCGGCAGCGGCCGCGGCAACAGTAGGTGCGACGACAAGTGACTTATTCTTGCCACTTGACTTTTTCTTCTTTTATTACCGCTGGAGGCAGTAGCTTCAACTTTGGAGGTAGACTGGCGATCCTCTACAGCTTGATTGGAGTGCATCTCACAGTCCTCCGCAGCTCTAGCGCATTTGTCAGCTAGGCTGAAGAGTTCCGTGACACTGCTAACATCTTTGTTTGTCAGTTTCTCCAGCATCTTATCTCGTACTCCCTGTCGGAACGCAACAATAACAGAAGCATTGGAGATAGAACGAATAGTGTTCTGTACATGAGAGAACTGTTGGATGAACGATCGCAGTCACTCTACCAGCCTCTGCTGTATGACAAACAGGTCCAGCTCGGTGCCAGGCCGAGTGTAGGAACTCCTGAAGTTTGCGATGAACTGGCGACAAAGTTCCTCCCAACTATAAATGGAGTCAGGAGGTAAGCTCATAAACCAGGACCTTGCAGTCCCAGTCAGAGCCACAGGGAAGTAATTGGCCATGACAGCCTCATTGCCTCCAGCCGCAAGGATGGCAGTGGAGTAGATCTGAAGAAACTTGACGGGGTTGATTGTCCCATCATATTTCTCCAGCATATGAGGCCGGAACATGGGTGGCCATTCGACAATATGGAGATGCATGGAAAGAGCCAAACATCCGCCCTCAACTCCGAGAGGAGAAGGATTTTTTCAAGCAACACGCCTCTCGTGAGCACGCTCGATGTTGACACGGCCGTCTTGTCTCATGTAGTGGCGGTCGAGCTCCAACCAGAGGTCCTAAGTTGGGAGCCTCGACACCGTGTGAGTACAACGAGCCATGAAGGGCAGTGACGTCACTTCCTGGGAGGGTGTACCTCTCCTGAGCTATGACGCCGGAGGACCAAGTCTACCAAACAAGGTCCTGTTTGAAGAAGGTGCCTGGCCTGCATTGGGGCAGACGTTGGTTGTTGATCGCATTGGTTGCGGCTGCAACCAAATGCTCAATGTCTCTGAGCCATTGTTCTAGTGCAGTTGAAGGAGCTCCCAGTGCCGAAGGACGCTGGAGTAGAGTCTGCGTTGTGTTCAGTGCGTTCTCTGGGTTCTTTGTCGATTCTATGACCGACACGAATTCACCATCCTACTTTCAGCATTGGCTGCTAGAGCAGGTGGTGGTGGTGGTACGATGCCCGTTGGGATAGCAACATTGGTTGGTTGCTACACATTGGAGGGATTTCCCCCAACAGGCTGTACAGCCGGTCTGTTGGATGAAGCAACAGTGGAGTTCACCATCTTGAGATCGTAAGAGCAGCGCCCCTGACACTTGGGGACTCATCGTAGCACCGGAGCCACCCTAAGGAGGGATACAGATTTGGTATTGCGGGACACGTGGCAGACCAGAGCCACCCTAAGGAGGGAGGCAGGTCCGGTACTGCGGGACACGTGTTGCCTCTGGAAGTCTTCAACACTGGAACTTGGAACTCGACGTGTCTTCTTCTGGTATGAAGGGATACCTGGTATGCAAGGTATTGGCAGTAGTGTTTAGCTAGCCCATTCATTGGGAAAGCTAAAAGAGGACCCAAGAGCTAAACTCCATTAGTACTTCAAGGCGTTCCTCAACAAATCATTCCCGTTGGGCAACATTATTGGCCACAACGGGAGAATTCTCTAGCCTCCAGTAGGAGCCAAAGACATCTACCCCAAATCTTGGGGGAGGCTCCAAGATCATATCTTGGTTTACCTTCACCATGGGGATGTATACTTGGTTCATCATCCAAAACTTCTACAATGGGTCAACTTCGTCGACCCGTGATCACATTCCTGCTGAAGTTGGAGGTGACCTCATCTCATTCATTGTAAAATCCCTAGTTTTGAACTTACAATTCATTCTTGAAATGTAGAAATAAGGAGAAGAAAAAGAATTCAAATGGAAAGGAGATAGATCAAATCATTTCAATCCTATTGGAGGGAATTCAAAAATTTAAACTTAGCTACTGTTCAAGCTTGAATAAAATACAAATCTGAGTTAACCATTGGATTCCTAATAATTAAAATAGTCTCCCAGCAAACTTTCATAATTTTTGAAGCAAGTTTACTATTTAATTCAATGGCTTCATTGAATTCCATCCTTATTCAAATTCAAATATAGTCAAAATTAGTGATTTGAGTTCAGAATCAAATGCTCCATATTCAATTTGTCCTTCCCACAAAACATCTAGCAATTTTGGATGAATATAGGTAGGGGAAATCGACTATCAAGTGAAGATGAGGATGCAAGCAGTGGGACCCACCTGTCATGGACTTCTCCTCTATTTTCCTCTATTTCACCATAGGGAAACACCTTACGCATGCATTTGGATAGAACCTATGTGTGTGCTTGCTTGATTCTCATCATGGATACTACCTGTTAGCCAAAAATCCTCACATCCTCATCTTCTCTTCTCTACCCAGAGCAAAGCAACACCAAGCTTCTCACTTGTTCTTCACTCTCTTGTGAAGTTTTGTGTTGCTCAATGACCATTCTTCAAGTTCCTTCCAATCCAGCATGAGGCAGTGAGTTTGGATCGTTGTTTCTTGTCTATAATTACTCACAAACATCATGCACAGCATCTTGATCCCTTAGCTTTCCAGTTTGATCGCTCCCAGGGGTGACCAACTTTAGCTTTGGGCCATCGGTGCTCTGCTCCTCTGTTGCCGCCCTCTGTTCACTGTCGACTTGACGCTACACGCCAATTATCATCCCTGACTCTGAAAGAAAAAGGTGCGCTATAACCTCGGGAACAGGCTCCGAAAATTTCAGCCTGTATCATGCCTCCTAGCGACCGTATTTCATGTTTTTCCGGCGAGCTTCATATAAGAATAGGGTTAGGTCTTCCATAAAATTATGTTTCTACGTAAGATTATTCCTCGTGGTCGGGTAAATTTATCTTCTACACGATCAGGCGCACCCTCTCGAACAAGAATGGAGGAAAACATTGAGTATAGACTTGGATAAACAAATTCTTCTGGCCGGCGACGAAAATGGGCTAGCTCGTCGTCGACTAAGTTCTTTCCGAGTCATTTCACCATCCTTGGACCTCTCTACCACCTTCCTGAAGTTCCCATAAACATTTTGGAGGTATTCACATGAAAAATTGAGCACCGTAGGGCCTGACCAACATGGCACGAACCCTAGGTTCTGCCGCCGCCGTCGTGTGCCTTTTTCCGGTCACCTATCACCGCCAAAAGCTGCACCAACGAGTTTGCCATCATTTTTTAGGTGGGGGCGGTGAGTCTGGGAGGCCGAGATGCCCACGGCCACCGTCAGACGCCGCCCGAGCGCCGCTGGCGCGAGGTTGAATACGGGCCTTGGTGGGGCCAGACCGTCAGCCTTTGTGGTGCATTGCCCGGATCTCGTGCGGCACCAGGATTGGGTGTGGCTACGCCTGTTATGTCTGTGGCCCCATGTGGCCCAATCTGATTGGCTGATTTAAAACCCGTGGGCCCCTTTGATTATTTAAACATTCCAATTGGAATTTAATTCCAGATTCTGCTCCAACTTTGAAAACCAATATATACTAGCATATTTGTCCAAAATTCTCAACTAAATTTTGTTGGAACCATGGTGACCTCTAATTTCATGTGGTGCACTTGGATCTGTACGAAAATCCATATTTTGACCTCAATAATTCCATGAAGCAAAATGCATTTGGAATTAATTCCTAGTGCTCCATTCCATAAAAAATTCCCAAACATTGCCGCATCATTACACATATTTCCCTTGAGTTCCAGTAAAAGTTTCAGGTCCATTTGATTTGATTTGGATAGCCAAATTATGTTCCCAATCTGTATGTACCTGAAAATTCCAAAGTGTCTAGAAACTTTTCCAGCAAATTGTCCAAACTTGTAAAATCAATATCTCATAGTAGAATGCTTAGAAAATTATTAAACCAATTTTTTTGAGTCACTATTGACCTCCTCTAAACAAAACACCCACTCTTGGCCATGTTAACGTCCTAGATTTCCACTGAAATTTCTGGGAAATGTCTAGCTTCATTGAATTTTAGACAACAGAGACTTCCATGAACTTAGCCCAATTTTGGCCAGAATCCCTCTCATAGCACCTAGTATCCACTGTAAAATTTTCAGAACCAGTGACATTATTTACTACACTTAACCGTGTTTCCATTCAACTATGCTATATTATCACTATTGAATCACTTTGCATATTCTTTGCATATTGAATAGTTGCCGAGCTCGAGGAGACCTCAGAGCCACTGTAAGTAATCAACCCAGAGACAAACTTTAACCTTGTCTCGCAGCCAGGCAAGCCCCGGTTTGCATTTGACAACGTTTTGAAATTTTATTTGTATCACACTATATGGGTTAGAATGTATTGTGCATTTGGTCTAGGTTTTCTTGGAGTTTTCCACTTGCATGACCAGAGCACCCATGAGAGCAGGGTAGATGTCTGAGTCCTTGATGTGTCCATGCCATGCTTAATGTTATAGTTGCTTCGGTAGAAGCCAAGTAGGTGGAATCTACTCGTGAGTTCAGGAATTAGGTTCACACTGAATCGGTCGAGTGAGAGATTCACCATTTGGTTAAATATGAGGCCGGGCATGGAGTAGGAGCAGAAGGACATAGTGACCTGTGAGCTGTTGTTGTATCTATGTCGGTCAAGGATCGATCCGTGTGCGGCCCTATTGAGTATGTTTGAATGTACCGAAGGCATACCGGATATATGGGACCCAGTAAATCGATGTAACTTGTCCACCTTAGCGTCGAGGCATAACCCACTGCCTTATAGGTGTCGGTTGAGAGTAGCAAGGTGTAAACCTGTCAGCGGATACGTCGTACTCCGTGTGGGGGCCTCCTGCTCGTAGCGGTCGGACCGGTTCGGCATGTAGGTACCGGGTGAAAGATTGCCGCATACAACATCAGTGGAGTTTGCCTTTGCAGCTCCGAGTGTGGGTGTATTTGTCGTGCTATTCGGTTAACCCTGCAGGTGTATATCGATTCGAGTCGCCGTCCCTCGCGGTTATTGAGTATCGCTTGTTCACTGAGTCATGATGTAGCTAATTATTGTAGTTCGAATATTATCGAATCATGCTATATGAAATACTATGTATTGATACTTGTATTGCTATAGAACAGATTGCTCACTAAATTTCTGATTTTTCAAGCCTTAATGTTCTGCTAAAACTGAAAATAAGGACGAAGAATTAGGCGAGTCCTTTATTGCAAACTGCTGTCTTATATTACGTATATCCTGCATATAGAGTTTCATGCTTAGTGGAGACGGTTAAGTGTTGCTGAGCCTTCGTGCTCACGGTTGCTATTTTATGTTTTTTGCTGCAGATGATGATGTATTTGTTCATGGGTTCACCGTTGAGGCGTTGCCCCCATCGGGGTACACGGCCGAGTTGAAACCCTGCACTTCCCCGTGATGTGATTTGTGAGCTGCTAGTGTGATTCCGTTCACGGGCTGAACGGAATGACTAATTTTGCATAGCTTAGTTTTGAGTGTCGAGAGCTATGAACGTATCTTCCGCTCTAGGGTATTTTAATGTATATTATTTGTAAAAGACAAAGCTTGTATAACACTATGTTGTTTTATGTAATATGATGTACCTTTTTCTATGTGTTGTTGGGTGCCGCATCGCACAACACCACCCAATTGTGATTTCTGGAATGTCGGGACCCCGGTCCTCACAGCCTGGTATCAGATCCGCATTGAGATAGCACGCTTAAAAAGGACCGTATTAAAGAAAAATTTAGGTTTACAGTGAGGAATCGATAGTAGCCCAAATAAAGATTATTATTAGCATAGTTACTTAAGGTGGCAAAGCTAACATATGTGTTATTATATTCTGTAATGATGCTACGACATCAGGCAAGAAGTAAGGTATGCCACCGCAAGTGGATCAATTGAGGTAAGCTCTCCGTACGAGAGGTAGTACGATGATTGTCCCTCGTGGCTTGGCACAGGAGTTAATATGAGTCTCTAAACCTTCTCATAGTTCTGGGAACATATGAAAATGCTGTTCCCTGTCATGCTTCAGGCAAAAGCGAGGATACCCCATCCTGTCGTAAAAAACACGAAGTATGCAACTCTTGAACGTGCAATGTTCAAAGGGCCATACGCAGTGCCGACCCTTAGCGCATGAGATAAATAACATGGGCACCTATCGCGCGGTCGAAAAGCACGTAGTGTGTTTTTTAATAAACACGCGAAAGCGCCTCCTACTGGTGCAGCATTAGGCAAAGACGTGGAACCCCGTCGGGTGGTACATAACCCGATGCGCCTCCTACTGGTGCAGCATTATGCAAAGACGTGGGAACCTTATAGGGTGGTATAAAACCCGGTCATGTACCTCGAGATGTGGCTCAGCTCGGGGCGGCCCATACGGAATGATACGGGACAGATGTTGCTACTTTTATATGTATTATTGTGACTGCCTAAAATGATCGCCCGAGCAGGTTGTGCCGCATGACACTGTAATGAGTATTTTTGTAAATTGTGGGTCTTATGAATGTACACTGACCGTGTGATCGTAATGCGCTTAGAAATCATATGCGAGTGAACGTCATTATGGTCACTGTTGAGACGTATGCCGGAACACCGGCTTAGAATGTTCACTTTTGTGAGACACGTAGTACCGACATGTATTCCATTGATGTATTAACCACTTTATTGTAAAATGGAACCTACAATACGTAAGAATACTTATCTTAGCTATTGAGCTCTGAATTTGAACTGAGTTTTCAAAATTGGACTAGGTTTTGAAGTCACAGATTCAAAAACAGAATGTTTTGTTTTCTGCCAGAAAAGACCTTACTTTGACAAACCATATCTGCCATTAGAAAAATCCAACGAAAATATATCTTACATGGATGGAAATATTAGTAAGTCCTTTGAAACTGTTATGTTCAACTTCAGAGCTGAATTCCCATCTAACCTGTTCAAAATTTCAATGTTTCAAAATCTGCCAAACTGGACAGAAACTGGAACCCTCTCTGAACTCTTTACTATGTTTGCTAAATCACGCTCTAGGAAATTCGAACCGGACCGTGCGAGGCATTTCTGGAATCCTTGTAATATGTATTGAAAAATTGTAAATTGTGGCTTTTGTAAATTCTGCTGTTTTATATCTGGAAATGTGGCCCAAAATCAGCATAAACAAAGGAGATGCTGTCAAAATTTCCAGAAAACTATCAGGTTTACAATGCCATATCTCCTCAACCAGAAATGATCTGGAGGCAAACCAATACCTTTTGGAAAGTTCTTGAAGTGTAGTTCAACTTTGTAGTTCACCTCAAGATCTGATTCTGCTATTTACTGGGTTAAATTTGTGTTTGAGTACAGGCTGGTAAGATTTCAACGGAAACTTCATCAGTTTAACATAATTTTGTTCTGTTATGAATCTGATCCTCGATTTCACTTTGAGAAGTGTTTTAACAGACCAGATGTCAATACTCAACCAGTTACCAGTGGAATTGAGGGTTTGACCCACTCGAACCTCCTTTCATTTTATGACCATGTTTGTGTCATATTGAAGATAAGAAAGTGTATTCGCACGATAACGCGCATAACGTCCCGTCGCGACCAACAATAGTCGAAATGAACATCGATCCATGGAGTTCATTATTTTGGAACTTGCTACTGTAACATTGGTCCAGGGATGATGTATTTTGTATAAAGTATATACTTTATCAATATGTTACTGTTATGCAAGTTTGGTTATTAATACACACACTATTGTTTTATCCCTGAGTGATCTTTCAATATCACGTCTCATGTTGGATTAAAAGTTGTGACTGCATAATGGTGCACACCCGTAACATGCTCAAGGTCGATGGCGCGAGCCAGGGAGGTGATGACTCCCGGCAACAGAGAACTCAGGATCAGCGGCAGCCAAAACCGCCACCGCCACCTCCTCCTCCGCTTACGTTTGCGGATGTGATTGCAGCAATGGTGGGTTCGGGCGATGAGCATATCAAGCTGCTGCAAACCCTCATGCAGAATACGTCCCATCAGCGGGGACATCCAGACGGTATTCACGGAGGCCGATGAACCACTCGAGGCGGACAACTGGCTCCGTAGAACAGAATCAAAGTTCGGGTTGCTCCAATGCACCAAACAGGAGAAGGCGCTCTTCGCAGCGCAGCAGCTTCACGGCTCCGCCAGTGCATGGTGGACGAATTACATCGCCTCTCTGTCGGCTTGTCACGCCATGACTTGGACTGAATTCCGTGAGGCATTCCGCACCTATCACATAACTCCCGTGATTATGAAATGCAAGCTTCAAGAATTTCTTGAACTCGAGCAAGGCGGGAGGAGTGCTCATGAGTACTCCAAGCTTTCAACCATTTGGCGCAGTATGCGCCGGATCATGTGAACACGGAGGAGAAGAAACGGGACTATTTCTATCGAGGCTTGAATGCTAAAATGAAGGACAAGCTCGCTTTGTTCAATCGCGGCACATTCAATGAATTTGTCAATGCGGCGATTGTACAAGAGGATGCGACACGCGAGCTGGTGACAGAGAAGAAGAGAAGTGACCCACAGAGCAGCAGTGGTGGAGGTCCACAAAAGTACCATATGGTGTACCGATCACCGTCCGGTCAAAGGTGGCAGCCACCGGCACGACCGCCAATGTTCCGTGGCCGCCCGTTCAATGCATCGAGTTTCCGACCACCTCTGCCACAACAGCAGCAGCAACAGAGGATGATTCCTCGTGCACCTCCACAGCAGCAGCGTGCACCGGGTTTCCGTCCTCCAGCCTATGGTGGTCCAGCACAATACACATGCTACAAATGTGGACATGTCAGACATCTCTCCTACAACTGTCCGAACAAGCAAGGCAGCGGACAAGCATCGTATCAGGGTGCCAATCAACCCCACAACCAGCCCAAGAAACCAAATCCCAAACCCGGCAACGTCCACCACATCGCCATTTAGGACGTACCAGAAGGCGAACCCGTACTTGCGGGTACGTTCACTCTCATTTATCACCCCATTATCATACTTTTTACTTCCGGAGCCACCCACAACTTCATTAGTAGTTCATATGTTGTCAAGCACAAGCTACAAACATTTCCTACTGAATGTCCTTATATGATTTGTTCACCGGGTGGAAAAAATTCAGCTAATAGTATGATCGCTAAAGCACCACTGTTCATGGGTGGAAAATAAATCCAACCACTCTCATTATCTTAGATGGCCGAAAGATCGATGTCATATTAGATATGTCGTGGTCGCATCACCACAGTGCTTTTTTGGACATTGTTCCTCAAACCGTTCATTTGGATTCTCCAGTATACAGTCCACATACTCTCATTCTTGACCGCCCCACTCAAGTCATCGCAGCAGCGTACCACTCTGAATCCATTAAGTTGGAAGACATTCCGGTGGTCCATGAATACTCCGATGTATTTCCCGATGATCTACCGAGCATTCCACTCGAACGTGACGTGGAGTTCAAAATTGAACTTGCACCGGGAACCACACCGATCTCTCGAAGACCTTATCGATTGGTGCCCAATGAGCTAGCTGAATTAAAGGAACATCTAAAGGACCTGCTGGAAAAAGGGTTTATTTGCCCAAGCTCCTCACCTTGGGGCTGCTCCGTGGTGTTCGTTAAGAAAAAGGATGAAACGTTGCGGTTGTGTGTGGACTATCGTCCGCTAAATGTCGTGACTATCAAGAACAAGTATCGACTACCTCACATCGACATTCTCTTCGATCAGTTAGTGGCTGCTAAGGTATTTTCAAAGATGGATCTTTGGTACGGATATCATCAAATCAAAATTCAGACGAAAGATATAATGAATACGGCATTCTCAACGCGATATGGACTATATGAATATCTCGTCATGGCATTTCGTCTCACCAACGCTCTAACCCACTTTATGTACCTTATGAACTCGGTGTTCATGCCGGAGTTGGACAAGTTTTTTGTGGTCTTCATCGACGACATCTTGGTTTATTCCAAATCGGAGGAAGAACACACCGAACACTTGCATATCGTACCTCATTGATTGCCAGACCATAAGCTCTATGCAAAATTCAGTAAGTGTGAATTTTGGATCACTCAAGTGCCATTCTTGGGACACATTATTTCAGCTTAGGGCATCGCTGTGGACCCAAGTAAAATTGTTCAAGTGCTAAAATAGCAATCTCCAAAGTCCGTACATGAAGTCTGAAGCTTCCTTGGTTTAGCGGAATATTATGGGAGGTTCATCCCGAGCTTATCGAAAATTGCTAAACCTATGACGGAGCTGTTGAAAAAAAGCACAAAATATATTTGGAGTGAAGCATGTGAGATGGCATTTCAAACGTTGGTGAAGCATCTCACAATAGCCCCTATTTTAGCTCAACCGGATACGACAAAACCGTTCGATGTTTATTGCAATGCATCCGGCATTGGTCTTGGCTGCATTCCTATGCAAGAAGAATGTCTGGTCACATATGGATCATGGCAGCTCCACAATCATGAATAGCATTATCCGACTCACGACTTGGAGCTCCTTGCCGTGGTGCTTGCTATAAAATTGTGGAGGCATTATTTGCTTGGAAATCTGGTTCACCTCTACACCAACAACAAAAGTTAGAAATATATCTTCACTTAGAAGGATCTGAACATGAGGCAACAAAGGTGGTTAGAATTGATCAAGGGTTATGAGATTGAGATTCACTATAATCTTGGGAAATCTAATGTGGTTGCCGATGCGCTTAGCCGCAAGTCTCATGTCAATAATTTGACCATCACACCTATGGAAGAGGATGAACCGAGTCTATACTTGGTTCCATATGGAGCTTTATACAATCTTGCTCTCATTCCCACAGTCCAAGATGAAATTATTGAAACTCAAAAGAAGGACAAGGGTATGTATCACATACTAAAGAGGATGGACAGCAGTGAGATGAAGTGCTTTAGAAGTGATGAGCATGGTTCTCTATGGTTCAAAAATCGGATTGTAGTGCCCCATGACATGGAACTTTGAAAGAAAATTTTGGACGAAGCTCACTTGTCCAAATATTCCATTCATCCGTGCAGCAATAAAATGTATCAAGACTTGAAGACTAAATTTTGGTGGACACGGATGAAAAGTGAGATTGCTAAATATGTATCCGAGCGTGATACATGTTGGCGAGTGAAGGCCAACCATATGAGGAAAGCGGGACAACTGCAACCGCTGAATATTCCGTCATGGAAATGGGAGGATATGGGTATGGATTTCATCGTCGGATTACCACCCACATTCCGGAAGCATGATTCGATTTGGGTAATATTCGACCGACTAACCAAATCAGCACACTTCATTCTGGTAAATATCGGATTCAATGCCAAGAAGTATGCGGAGTTGTACATATCAAGAATCGTGTGCCTACACGGCATTCATTGCACGATTATTTCAGATCAAGGCTCGCCGTTCATTGCACATTTCTGGGAGCAGCTACATGCCTCATTGGGTACTAATCTGACTAGAAGCTACAGATATCACCTGAAGACCGATGGACAAACTGAGGGGGTGAATCAAGTACTTGAAGACATGTTACGCGCGTGTGCCATCCACCAAGGTAAAAATTGGGATGATCATTTACCATTGGTGAAATTCTCGTACAACAATGGTTATCAAGCGAGTATCAAGATGGCACCATATGAAGCCCTCTACGGACAAAAATGTCGCACTCCGCTGAATGGGTGCGAGTCCGGCGAAAGAGTGAGATTTGGGATTGATCTAGTCAATGAAGCCGAGGAACAAGTTGGGATCATTCAAGAGAACTTGAGGGTGGATCAATCTCAACACAAGAATTATGTGGACAAGCAGCGTCGCCCTCTGCAGTTCAATGTCGGGGATCAGGTATACCTCCATGTGTCTCCGATGAAAGGAATTCACCGGTTTGGACTAAAAGGAAAGCTAGCTCCTCGGTTTATCGGTCTGTTTGCTATCACGGAGAAGTGCGGACACCTGTCTTATAGATTGGAATTGCTGACATCTCTCGCAGGTATACACGACATTTTCCATGTATCTCAGCTCCAGAAGTTTCTCAAGTTCACAGCTGCAGTCAATACCGATGAAATCAGCGAGTTGCAACCGGATCTCACCTACACCGAACATCAAATTCAGATTCTCGACGAGAAGACCCGAACCACGCTGTGGTTTTATAAAGTGTTATGGAGCAACCATAGCGCCGAAGAAGCAACATGGGAATCAGAAGAATATCTCTGCTCCAACTATCCTGATTTTTTATCGTCTCATATCCGGTAAATTTCTCTCCAAATTTTGTCTCTTCATTGTAATCTCGGGACGAGATTCTTTTGAGGGGCGAGGAATGTAAAAGCCCTAGTTTTGAATATACAATTCATTCTTGGAATGTAGAAATAAGGATAAGAAAAGAATTCAAATGGAAAGGAGATAGATCAAATCATTTCAAAGCTATTGGAGGGAATTAAAAAATTTAAACATAGCTACTGTTCAAGCTTGAACCAAATACAAATATTAGTTAACCATTGGATTCCTAATAATTCAAATAATCTCCCAGCAACTTTTCATAATTTTTGAAGCAAGCTTTACTATTTAATTCAATGGCTTCATTGAATTCCATCCTTATTCAAATTCAAAATGAGTCAAATCAGTGATTTGAGTTCAGAATCAAATTCTCCATATTCAGTTTGGCCTTCACACAAAATATCTAGCAATTTCGAAT
Source organism: Tuctoria greenei (assembly GCA_036927565.1). NCBI lineage: Eukaryota > Viridiplantae > Streptophyta > Magnoliopsida > Poales > Poaceae > Tuctoria > Tuctoria greenei. The sequence continues at coordinate 183,273,854 of JAYESD010000002.1, forward strand.
GAATCAAGGTGGGGGAAATCGATTGTCCAGTGAAGATGAGGATGAAAGCAGTGGGACCCACCTGTCATGGACTTCTCCTCTATTTCCTCAGTTTCACCACAGGGCAACACCTCACGCATGCATTTGGACAGCACCTGTGTGTGTGCTTGCTTGCTTTTCATCATGGATACCAGCTGTTAGTCAAAAATCCTCACGTCCTCATCTTCTCTTTGCTACCCAGAGCAAAGCAACACCAAGCTTCTCACTTGTTCTTCACTCTCCTGTGAAGTTCTCTGTTGTCCAGTGACTGTTCTTCGAGTTCCTTCCAATTCTGGCTGAGGCAGTGAGTTCGGATCCTTATTTCTTGTCTCTACTTAATCACAAACATTTTGCGCAGCGTTTTGATCCCTTTTCTTGCCAGTTTGATCGCTCCAAGGGGCGACTGACTTGAATTTCGGGCCACCGGCACTCTGCTCCTTTGTTGCCGCCCTCTGTTCACCATCGACCCGGTGGTACATGCCGTTTCTCATCCCCGATCGTGAAAGAAAAAGGTGCACTATAACCTCAGGAACATGCTCCTAAAATTTCATCCCATGTCATGCATTCTAGCGACCATATTTCATGTTTTTCCGGCGAGATTCATGTAGCAATAGGGTTAGGTCTTCCATAAAATTCTGTTTCTACGTAAGATTATTCCTCGTGGTCAGGGAACTTTATCTTCTACATGACCAGGCGCACCCTCTCGAACAAGAATGAAGGAAAACCTTTAGTATAGACTTGGATAATCGAGTTCTTGTGGCCGACTGCAAAAATGGGCTAGCTCGCCATCGACTAAGTTTTTCCGAGTCATTTCACCGTCCTTGGACCTCTGTACCACCTTCCTGAAGTTCCCATAAACATTTTGGAGGTATTCCCATGATAAATCGAGAACCGCCAGGCCCGGCCGACATGGCCGGAACCTTAGGTTCCGCCGCCGCCGTTGGGTGCCTTTTATCCGGCCACCTATCACCGCCGGGAGCTGCACCAACGAGTACGCTATTGTCTTATAGGTAGGGGCGGCAAGTCTGGGAGGCCGAGATGCCCTAGGTCGGGCTGCAGTGAGGCGCCGCCACCGGCCGCCGTCGGGCACCGCCCGAGCACCGCTGGCAAGAGGTTGAAGACAGGCCCTGGTGGGGCCTGACCGTTAGCCCTTGTGGCGCATTGCCCAGATCTCGTGCGGCTCCAGGATCGGGTGTGGCTACGCCTGTTATGCTTGTGGCCCCATGTGGCCCAATCTGATTGGCTGATTTAAAACCCGTGGGCCCCTTTGATTATTCAAACTTTCCAATTGGAATTTAATTCCAGATTCTACTCCAACTTTGAAAATCAATATCTCCTAGCATATTTGTCCACAAATTCTCACATAAATTTTGTTGGAACCATGGTGATATATACTTTCATATCGCGCACTTGGATCCATATGAAAATCCCTAATTTGACCTCAATATTTGCATGAATCAAAATGACATTGGAATTTATTCCTGGTTCTCCATTCCTTAAAAAATTTCCAAACTTTGCCACATCATTCCACATAATTCCCTTAAGCTCCAGTAAACGTTTCAGGTCCATTTGATTTTATTTGGATAGCCAAATTATGTTTCCAATCTGTATGTACCTGAAAATTCCAAAATGTCTAGAAACTTTTCCAGCAAATTGTCCAAACTTGTAAAATCAATATCTCATAGTAGAATTCTTCGAAAATTATGAAACCAATTTCGTTGGGTCGCCCTTGATCTTCTGTAAACAGAACACCAACGCTTGTCCATGTTAAAGTCCCAGATTTCTTCTGAAATTTCTGAGAATTGTCTAGGTTCATTGAATTTTAGACAACAGAGACTTCCATGAACTTAGCCCAATTTTCGCCAGAATCCCACTCATAGCACCTAGTCTCCACTGTAAAATTTCCAGAACCTGTGGCCATTATTTACTATACTTAACTGTGTTTCCATTCAACTATGCTATATTATCACTATTGAATCACTTTGCATATTCTTTGCATATTGAATAGTTGCCGAGCTCGAGGAGACCCCAGAACCATTTGAAGTCATCAAGCAGGAGACTAACTCTAACCCTGTCTCGCAGCCAGGCGATCCCCAGTTTGCATTTAACAGCATTTTGAAATTTTATTTGTATCACACTATATGGGTTAGAATGTATTGTACATTTGGTCTAGGTTTTCTTGGAGTTTTCCACTTGCATGACCAAAGCACCCATGAGAGCAGGATAGATGTTTAAGTCCTTGATGTGTCCATGCTATGCTTAATGTTATAGTTGATTCGGTAGAAGTCAAGTAGTTAGAATCTACTTGCGAGTTCAGAAATTGGGTTCACATGGGATTGGTCGAGTGAGAGATTCACCATTGGTTAAATATGAGACTGGTCATGGAGTAGGAGCAGCAGGACATAGGGGCCTGTGAGTTGTAGCTGTGCCTGTGTTGGTCAAGGACCAATCCGTGTGTGGCTCTATTGAGCAAATTTCGATGTACTAAAGGCATACTAGATATATGGGACCCAGTAAACCCATATAACTTATCCACCTTAGCATCGAGGCATAACCCATTGCCTTATAGGTGCACATTGAGAGTAGCAAGATGTAAACCTGCCAGCGGGTAAATCGTACTCCATGTGGGGGCCTCCTACTCGTAGCAGTGGGACTGGTTTGGCGTGTAGGTAGCGGGTGAAATGTTGCCGCATACAACATCAGTGGAGTGTCCCTTTGCAGCTCCGAGTGTGGGTGTATGTGTCGTGCTATTCGGGTATCCATGCAGGTGTATATCGATTCGAGTCGCCGTCCCTCGTGGTTATTGAGTACCGCTTGTTCACTGAGTCATGACATAGCTAATTATTGTAGCTGGAATATTATCGAATCATGCTTTATGAAATATTATGTATTGATACTTGTATTGCTATAGAACAGATTGCTCACTAAATTTCAGATTCTTGAAGCCTTAATTTGCTGCTAAAACTGAAAATAAGGATGAAGAATTAGGCGAGTCCTTTATTGCAAACTGTTGTCCTATATTACGTATATCCTGCATATAGAGTTTCATGCTTAGTGGAGACGGTTATGTCTCGCTGAGCCTTTGTGCTCACAGTTGCTATTTTATGTTTTTGCTACAGATGATGATGTATTTGATGAAGGGTTCACCGGTGAGGCGTTGCCCTCATCGGGGTACACAGCCGAGTGGGAACCCTGCACGCCGCCGTGATGTGATTTGTTTGCTGCTAGTGTGATTCCGTTCGCGGGCTAAACGGAATGACTTTTGCATATCTTAGGCTTGAGTGTCGAGAACTATGAACGTATCTTCCACTGTATTGTATTTTAATGTATATTATTTGTAAAAGACAAAGCTTGTATAACACTATGTTGTTTTATATAATATGATGTACCTTTTTTTTGTGCTGTTGAGTGCCGCATCGCACGGCACCATCCAATCGCGATTCCTTGAATGTCGGGAATCTGGTCCTCACATTCATCATGAGGAAGAATTAAGATTTCATTGAGAAGATGGTAACCATTCAAAGGGGTGAATCCATGAATGCTTCAGTTTTGTTGGCATGGCATGCACACCATTGACAAAGTGGACATGTTGGCCACGGAACTGGACCTCCTATTGAAAAATAAAGAAGGTCAAGCTATTGGAGAAGTATTTGGATGATCCAAGCTATGGGTATTCACATATCTTGTGAAAATCAATGTCAACATGGAACTCTTGGTGATTTATTTCCCTAAGACCCATAAGGATCTTTTGTTTCTAAACAACTCCAAAGGATACCACCAACAAGAAGGTCAAAAGTGGAATCAATACAATCAAGGAGGCTATGTGAATTTGAATTCCAACAAATTCAACTTCAACTAGCCTACCTTTATGTATCTTGTCCATGGCCAAGGAGAAATCAGTGACATACCCAACAAGCATTTGGCCAAGATCCAAGGGTTCCACAATCACTTGTTGAACCCTACACTTCGACCAAACCCGTGCAACTTTGGGCAAAATGACACTGTGGATGAAGCATTTGTTGTTTTATTGTGGATTCCACATGTCATTATACCCAAGGAAGCTTCCCGATCCTAGATCAAGCATGGGTTGAATTAAAAGAATATCTTGAAGGTCAAAGTAACACCCCCCATAAGTGGACAACCTCATTGTCTTTATGAGGAATAAGGAGACCCCGTCATGTCATCCACAATAACATTCTAAGAAGACAGAGAATCCAAAGCCATCAAAATGGCCCAAGTCCACTAAGCTGCCAATAAAGGAATGGCAGAAGAGGGACAAGCTTCACCAGGTTCATGAAAGGATATCTTGAAGGAAAAGTCGTCATAACATCAACAAGTCTTCATCTAGGAGACGACGAGGCTGGGGCCATCATGGGACGACTTGTCCAAATGATAGCCAAAGGAGGTTTGGCTTGTCAACAAGAGCGTCATCCACACCTTCATCACAAGTTAACGATTACATGTCATCACGCTCAACCAGACGAAGGTAAGTCCCGCTCATCGGACTTCAAAAATTTGGTGAGTCCTTGCCAATAGGTTAATTGATAGTTATCTCATATTTGATTTCCCAATTGCATATTTGAATTTCCTATCAACCTCTGCATTTGCATTTAGCATGTTTGAATTTTCACACCTACATGTTGGAAGGTAAAATTTCCAACCAACATAAAATCAAAATTTTGACTTGGACAAAAAAATTTTGGGATATGAACTTTGGACATAACCACATGAACTCATCTTCCTAATTCAAACAAAAAAGATTTCCCTTAAATCTCATTGCATTTACAAGTTGTCTCAAGTTGGGCAAAACAATTTGACAAAGGGTTCAATTTGCTTTTCAGCTAACGTAACTCATTTTTCAGTTGTTTTGTTTGTTCTTGATTTTAAACAGCCAGAAGGAAACTTGTAGAGAGATTGGAAGGCCTCATCAAACCCAATGCACCATCGGGAGGATTCAAATGCACATCCCTCTACCGATCTCATTTTTAATTCATGGTGGAGGAATGCTCAAGATGATGGACCAATGGAGGAGCAAGATGAAGCTCATTCAACTCCAACCTCAACTTAGCAAAAGGCATTGAACATCAAGGCTACACCAAAATCCATGGTCGTGAAATTGTCACAAAACGACCTTAAACCTAGACTGATCTTCAATCGAGATATGAGTTTAAAATTTTTCGTCGTTTGAGTTGCATTGGGATTGAATGAATTCTACTTACATTGGCGGGGAAGGTTTACACCTCCTCATAATTCAATTCTTATGCACCCTCATGAGAGTAAGTGTTGGCATTGCTTTTTGATTTTCAAAAGGAATGTCTTACTTGGGAATAAATTTAAACAAGTACCTAGAATTTCATTAGCATTGTTGAAAATTAACTTAGACATTTTCTGCTTAGGTTTAGTAAACAAAGCTTACCGAATAACTTAATAGTTGAATTGGTATGTAGCAACCTATGAATAGTGATGTCCCTAGTTTTGAGGAGTTGAAGAAGAGGTTAACAACAGCCCCAGTTTTGGTATTGCCGGATGTAAGCAAGAGTTTTGATATTTATTGTGACGCATCAAGACAAGGGCTTGGATGTGCATTGATGCAAGAAGGTCAAGTGGTCGCCTATGCATCAAGACAATTGAAGAAACATGAGCAGAATTACCCCACGCACGATTTGGGACTCGTGGCCGTGGTACATGCATTGAAGATTGGAGACACTATATTCTTGGACATAGGTGTGAAATTTATACGGATCATAAGAGTTTGAAGTATATTTTCACACAAACGGATCTGAACTTGAGGCAACAAAGATGGTTGGAGCTCATCAAAGATTATGATTTGGGGATCAACTATCATCCGGGGAAGGCCAATGTAGTGGCCGATGCTTTGAGTAGAAAGGGAGTAAGTCACCGACTCACAGTTCGAGAGATACCATCCGAGCTATGCAAGGAGTTTGAACGGTTGAACCTTGGGTTTGTAAACGAGATGGAGATGATGGAGTTAAACCCAACCTTGGAGCAAGAAATTCGAGAGGCACAAACCGCAGATGAAGAGATCAATGAAATCAAGGAAAGGACCGAGGAAGGGAGAGAATTCAGATTTGATGAGGACGAACATGGTACCTTATGGCTTGGAAAGAGAATCGTTGTGCCTAATGTAAAACATATTCGGGATACAATATTAAAGGAGGCACATGACTCGCCTTACTCGATTCACCCCGGTTCTACGAAGATGTACAAGGACTTGAAGACTTGGTATTGGTGGGATAGCATGAAAAAGGGCATAGCTGAATATGTGGCATTGTGTGATGTGGGTCAACGAGTCAAGGGGGAACATCAAAGGCCAGCCGGATTATTGCAATCGTTGAAGATTCCAAAATGGAAGTGGGAAGAAATTGGAATGGACTTCATAGTTGGGTTACCACGTACTCAGTCCGGGTATGACTCAATTTAGGTAATTGTGGATCGCTTAACCAAGTCAGCTCATTTTGTCCCTGTGAAGACCAAATATACAGCTGCACGATTGGCCGAAATATACATGGAGCATATTGTGTGTCGACATGGAGTCCCTAAGAAGATAGTCTCGGATAGAGGTTCTCAATTTACCTCCAGATTTTGGCAAAAATTGCATGAAGCTTTGGGAACGAGGTTGAATTTTAGTTTAGCATATAATCCTCAAACGGACGGACAAACCGAGAGGACAAATCAGATTTTGGAGGACATGTTAAGAGCTTGTGCTTTAAAGCATGGGAAAAGTTGGGACAAAAGCTTGCCATACGCGGAATTTTCATACAACAATAGTTACCAAGCAAGCTTGAAAATGTCACCATATGAAGCGCTTTATGGGAGGAAGTGTAGGACACCTTTATTCTGGAATGAAGCAAGAGAAACTCAAGTATTTGGTCCGGATGTGTTGCAAGAAGCCGAAAAGCAAGTCCAAATAATTCGTGAAAACTTGAGGGCTGCCCAATCAAGACAAAAAGGCTATGCGGATAATAAGAGAAGGGAATTAGCCTTTGAAGTGGGAGATTTTGTTTACCTCAAGGTGTCACCAATGAGGGGTCATAAGAGGTTTAACATAAGGGGCAAGCTCGCACCTCGCTATATTGGACCATTCAAGATTTTGGAAAAAAGAGGAGAAGTAGCATATAAGTTGGAGATGCCAGCTCATCTTTCAGACGTACATGATGTGTTTCATGTTTCCCAGCTCAAGAAGTGCTTGAGAGTACCGGAAGAACAAGTACCAATGGAAGGATTGGAATTAGAGGAAGATTTGTCTTATGCCGAGCAACCGGTTAAGATCTTGGAAACTAAGGAGAGGGTCACAAGGAACAAGGTCATTAGATGGTGTAAAGTTCAATGGAAGCACCACACCGAAAAAGAAGCGACGTGGGAATTGGAGGATGATCTCAAGAAGGAATTTCCCTATCTCTTCTCTTCCGCGTTGAATCTCGAGGGCGAGATTCATTTTAAGGGGGGTAGGTTTGTAAGACCCTAATTTTCATGCATCATGCCCTACATACACTCATATACATGTTTAACATTAACCCACATAAAGAGGAACGAGTTTAACATTGATTCGGAGCATTTAAATTGATTTGGAACAAAACCACACTTAAAACGCAGAAAAGTGCGGACTAGTCCGATTTTACTGAGGACTAGTCCAATTTCTCTCTGACTAAAAACGGACTTGTCTGTTTTTGCTGCGGACTAGTCCGATTTTGGCTCTGGAAACTTTCGGACTTGTCCAATTTTGTGCGGACTAGTCCGATATTCCATGAATCCTTGAAAATTTGCTAAGTCCCTGGACTTTTCCGGACTAGTCCGGTGTTCCAGCGGACTTGTCCGTTTTTCCTCTCTGTTCAAATTCGGACTTGTCCGATTTTTGGCCAGACTTGTCCGATTTTCTCTCTCGACGACTTCGGACTAGTCCGGTCCTGTCCGAACTTGTCCGATATTTCACGACTCCGAGTTGATCTTTTGTTTTACGACTTGTTTCGTGGGTTTCACGATAAGTGGGCCTAGGGACATCGTGCCTAACTCTTTTAGAGCCCATGTGGGACTCTAAACCGGCCTCTACTCATCCCAAAACTCAAAATCCATCTAACCCTAGCCTCCACCTCTATATAAACAGCCCCACCCCTTGGTTTGACATCTATTTGCCACTTTTCCACCCACCCAAACCCTAGTTCGTGGGGAGCCACCATCAAGGAGGGAGGAAAAGATCACAAGCAAGAAGAAGAGGAGGAGGAAACGAAAAGGGATCAAGATCTCCACCAAGTTTCGTCCTTCACCACCAATTCATCTCCAAGTTCGTCACCAACCCTAGATCATCAAGATCCAAGTGCTACCTCCAAGTTTCTTGATTCATTGGAGTTCTAAACACCTGGTATACCTCCTATTCTCTTTTCCTTACGTGAATTCAACCCCTAATCTCCAAATTCGCATCGATCTAGAAAACCCTAATCTGCCGATCTCGTCAAGTGCGGACTTGTCCGGTCCCTAGCGGACTAGTCCGATCTTTCTGGTTAAATTGTGTTGAATTAATTCTAAAATTTGATCTAATCGAATCCAAACCTGTATAAACTTGTTAAAAGCTATTATAACTAATTAGTGATCATTAAAAGCAATCTAGTAACAAGTTCTACCTTGCATTTGCATCAATCATGCATGTCATGTCATATTGAGTAATATTTGTGCACTCTTTGATTGTGTTTATTGTCTTGTATGTTTATTATGTCGATTAGACGGATTTGCGCTAGAAAGTACCGCAGAGGATCTACAGCACCAGGAGTTTGAAGGCTTTGACCCTAATCAACAGCAAGAGCAAGGCAAGTGTCCTTGAAGCATATTGATCCTGTTTTTAAAATAAATGTTTTGTTGTAAAACTGCATGCTTGTGTCAATTTGATGGGAATCCTATGGTAGGGAGTTGACTAGATTTGCTAGACCACCCTTGTCACATGGAATTTATGGTAGAGCGTCGGGATGGACTTTGTACCTTTTGCTTCGCTTAATCAACTGGGTTGGGAATAACTATACCGCTCAATTTAATCATGCATGGATGAGATTATGGTTAACATGAACTGGTTAAATATGGTATGGTAATGGGTGATCTAAGCAAGCCTGGTATGTGGATTGGTTGGATGCTATGGTGGTTTGCTTGCTTTAGATCTAAGGACCGGTTCATGTGAGAATAAGCCAGGACTACAGTGCCACCACGAGGCCAAGTATGGGTGCGGCGTAGCTGATTAATTAGGGCTTTGCTAGTGCTGTTTGGAACATTGTGGATGCTCGGGGAAGGGGTAGTCGGATTGGGTTTGTTGATGATTGGCGGGACTACCCTGGGATCCGAATGGCTCAAGAGGGGTCCCTTGGTTGAAGATGTGCTCAGTTGGAGGCATCGCCACCGGTGAAACCTCAGTGGGGTCTAAATAGGCTAGTAATCCCTTTGTAAAGGCTATTTTGTGATCTCTTGGCCATACACCAAAGGAAGTGTAATTGGCATAAGGGAGGTTCTTTAGTTGCCGACGGGTGATGAAATCACAAACACGTGGGTAAAGAGGTACAAACTCTGCAGAGTATATTAAAACTATCATGATAGCCGTGCTCCCGGTTATGAGCACCTGGACAACTTCCATGATTAGAGGGAAATTGGAAATTTGGGATGGTTATGGTTTGGTAATGGTTATGGATGGTTATGGATTAATCTCTGGTATTGAATATGGTTATTGGCAAATGATGAAATCTGGAATCATGGATGAGGATGGTGAATTATGGACTGGTATTATGATATTATTTATGATTATGATGGGGTTACTTCACATAATATGATATATTGCTTTTCAAATGTTTTACTGTACTTTTCAGCACTTTGCCATTATTATTGTCGTCATTTGAATCAGCCACATGTCATACTTTCCACACTTGCTGAGTACGACATGTACTCACTCTTGCAATCCCCCCCAACAGTTCCAGGTCAAAATTATGAGTTTAGTGGCGATAATGCGGAGTTCTAGGCCGTGTCTACCGTCAGCTTTGCCTGTGATGTTATTGGAGCTGCGTTATACCCTATTGCTTATGCTGCCTAGCTGTTTAGTTTGCTTAATTAGTTTATTTCCGCTGCATTAGTTGAACTTGTCATTAATATTCGTTAGAGCTTGTATTCGAGGATAATCTGGTTTGTGTAATAAAATTTGGTTAATTAATCTTTTCTTGTGGTAATTTTCTGTATATCCTTTTGTGATTGCACTCGAGTATGTGTGATGAACATCCTGGGCACACATATGCGTTAGCTTGGTTCATCTTCGCAACCGGGCGTCACAGTAACCAAACATGGTTGAAACCTATCGGAATTTAATCCAGAGGGCCAATAATATCTTTACGAGGCAAGAGGTTTGACATGAAAACCTTCCATGAGCAACCAATGGGCTGCCATGAATAAGTGGGACCTCTCTCCCACTATTCTAAGAATCCATTCAAGCTCAAAGGAATTACCACCATCATTGGGTGCACATTGTTCCTCTGTGACTAAAGGTTATTTTGACCTTAGCCAAGAAATGATAGATCACACCCAAGACATGTTGGGCGCATGTTGTTCATTTATGGCTAAAGGAATTGCGGATCACACCTAACACATGATGGATGCACCTTATTCCTCTGTGGTTAGAGGTTATCATGACCTTAGCCAAGGAAAAAGGATGACACCCGGCATATGAAAAACCTTGAGGTGCGGATGAGCGGCATCAACAACACTTTTCTCGACAACACTCATGGAACCTATGGGAGGCAACAAAACTTCGACACTCAACCCTCCAATGCCAAAGCCATGCTGCAAAAAGGCTAGGCCAACATCGTAGTCTACCTCCGCCGTTAGGGATTCAACCCCTATGACGGACCTTGACCAAGAACAAGCTTGGGGGAGGACCCCCGCTTGAGGTAGCTGGTATCACACCTCATTTGCATTCCTTTATTTTATTTCTTTCTTTCCACCACATTTGCATCTAAAAAAAGAGGAAAATATAATATTGTAGTATAGTTAGGTTAATAAAATTAATGATGTGCGGTAAGAATATTTTTACTTTGCATAAGTTGAAATGATGAATAATTGCTTTGTCTTATTTTCTCTAGTCCCTTGTATAGAACTTAGTATTCTCCAATTATTTCGTTTATTGGCTTAGAATATCCTTGCCTTAACTTGGATTTGTGGGTAGCAAAGGCTAAGTCGAATTCTAGGTTGTTGTGGGGTATGATATAGTAATAAGAGCTGCTATACAATAGTTGAAAGTGAAACTTGATTTCTCGGAGAAAATTTAAAATGGGAGTTCCTCATTTGATGGAAATCCCTACCAAACCATAAGATGGTTTGAATTGGATAAACCCTATGCATACTCTATTTGCCTTCACATTGAGCCTAGTCAAACTAGTATAGACCTATGTGAGAATCTTTTCATGCTTTTAAGATCAAGATTGCACGGGCACAAGCTAAACATCAACACTAGAAGTTAGCAAAGTTCTATCATACCATTCCACTATCAAAAAGATACTACATGCTTTCCTTGCAAAATACTCTCTTCAAAATATTTGAAAAGAAAAGAGGCGTAGAAGACATGGCTACAAGAAAAGGACAAAGTAAAATGCATGCTCGTGTACTGGAGCATGAGAAAAAAAAGAATAAGTAGCCATGTTTCATCCTCACAAATAAAGAGAGTGCATACAAAGTAGTCATCTTCATATTTTTACTCTACAATTATTCCATCACACTTGCACAAATCTTGATCAAGGATATGATTTGTTTTCTCCTAAGGATTACTTTTTTGACTTAGCAATATATGTGTTGCAAATATGCCTACCCTTGATCCCTAACAAGCTCTTATTTAGATGTAGGACAAGAAAGGCATTGCCTTGTTGAGGATACAAATACCACTTCCACATAGGATTGATTGAGTTCATCATTTGAGAAACTTAAGTTCAAACATCATTTGAAAATTCTTTATAAATTTGAGTGGAACTCATACATTAGGTGATGCATGCTTATATTGCTGTTATGTCCTTCAACCACCTAAGAAAAGGATGAGGCATAAGCCCCATAATGACTAGGAAAAATGGTGAGGTACCATAGCCAATTTATTCAATGCAAGGTAGAATATTTTGTTGTGCAGTTGGTACTTTTGCACAATAAGACATTGCAGCAACTCCTAATCAACAACCTAAGTCTTTATCTTTGCTTCGGAACGAGCAAAGGTTAAGCTTGAGGGAGTTCGTTGACAGTCGTTATATACCAATTTCGACTGTCAATATAACTCAATTATGCGAGGGAATAAATATTTTTTACACACATCATAGTAAGAAATAACCTAGTTCCACTTGTACTTGGAGAAAATGGTGCATGCAGGAATTTTATACGGAATTGAAGTGAATTCAAGGGAGGAATCCTAAATAATACCTTCCCAGCCAATCAGACGCCGAGATGTGGAAACACATGGATCAAATGGCCCACCTATAGGAGTATGCGAGGGCATCCAATGGTGTAGCGCCCCAAAATGGTCAGAGGACCCACCTGTCATCCACTTGCAGGAAGCACACTGCAATTGGTGCTAGGAACAAGTCGGCCGACTATGGGGGTCACTGATCCTTTCCTGGCGCCAAACGCGGTCAATTCCCATGTGTTGACTCCTCGCCGTGAGCTGATAGCGATGGAGACTGATCCGTGCGCTTTTGATGTCTGGAATCGCCTCTACCCCGTGTATAAATAGGGGGGAGATGCCTCACTTCACTTCACACACACACCACTCATGCATTCTCTCTTGTATACACTAGTTCTCCTAGTTCCTCAGTGGAAGTTAGGCTGTAGAGAGGACCACTAGTCCCAAGTCCAGATTGGAAAGATGTGGCTCATTTATCTTTTATTTTATTTGTGACATCATGATTTATATTAATATCATTAGTCATATACCAATTTCACCCATCATTATAACTCAATTATGTGAAGGAAATTTCATTTCTTGCGCACATCACCTTTCTATTTAACTTATTTCCACTTGTACTTGGAGAAATTGGTGCATCCACTTATTTTACACAGAATTGAAGTGACAAGGGGATGGATCCTATAGAATATCATTCCAACCAATCAAGCGATGACACATGGCACCACATGGATCAAATGGCCCACAAACACAAGTATTCGAGGCCATACAACAGTGTAGCACCAATATCAGTCAATGGGACCCACCTATCAGTCACCTAGAGAAAAAAAACCACAAAAGGGGCCAAGACCAGGTCGGTCGACCCTCCTAGTCGGCCGACTAGTTCCTGGTGCCTTTCCCGGTCAAACTCCACATGGTGGCTTGTCCTAGCTTGAAGTGGTCATGGGTGACTGATTCGCAGCTTTTGGTGGCGGGAACCGACACTTTATCCAAGCTATAAATAGGACCCCTCACCCGTCACTTCAACACACACCACTTGAGCATCACTCTATTGTGTACACTAGTTCTGTTAGTCCTTAGTGGAGTTAGGCTATAGAGAGGAGAGCCTCTAGTCCCAAGTCCAAATTGGGAAAGGTATGGCTCCAGTATCCTTTCTTATATTTGTAACTTCATGCATAATAAAGATATTATCTTTTGTCTTCTTTTATCCATATACATGGATGAAGCGTTTCTTGTTTGATTGTGGAGTCCATGTACATGGTAGGTGTAGTCTTTAGGATTATGCCTTATCACTCTCAATCTATCATCATAAACACTACAAACCCCCACTATAGTCCAATTAGTTATGATATGATCATGTTAATATGAATCACTTGTTCTATGTATAAACATTGGTTCAATGATGATTTAGTTCATTTCCTTAGGATGGCTTGTGCCCGGGCTCTTAAGGTAATTACTTAATATTCTAGCATGGTGCTAGGAGAGAAAGTAGCGTTGAATGTCTCGTAGACCCACAGATTGAAGAGGTAGGCAGTAGGTGGTGATAGTCCTATCTGTCCTTTGTAATCCTCCACTTTTGGCTATGCCACAGGCTCTTGGCGGGAGTCGCCTAGTGTTGCTAGGGGTAAACCTATGCCCGATGTGTTGAACAACTTAGTATAAGTATTCACCATTGAAATGCTCATTAGTACCTAACCTAGGCTATGTATATGTATATTGGAAGCATTGTAGGAGCAACACCCCAATCCTTAGTCTAACTTCCATTAGGACTCATCTACCCTTTAGAATAGATTGCTTAGGTGTGTGTCACACTACCCATATATTATCCACTTACCCCTGTATTGATAATTGATTAGTATCCCATAGCATGATCATAAGAGTAGTGTTTACTTTACTCCACTTCCTTCCTTTGAAATAAATACGATACCCTTGGGAATACTCTTGGGTGAAATACTACAAGAAAGTTTCCATGCGCTTGCGGACCTCATCTCTTCCGAGAGATGATCTATGACATAAGAAATGTCAACAAGAATTTATGGCGCCATTGCCGAGGAAGGCAAAGGAAGTGAAGGATAGCTATCACTTTTGATTAAGCTATAGGTACTAATAGTTATTAGACAGGATTATCCTTGTTTGTTTTCTCCCTTTGTGGTGAAAACAGGGTAGTGTTCGCTAACCCATTTCATGGGATGGCCAACGAGGACGCTAGTGCTCAACTACAAGATGATTCATGACATACCTCAACAAATGTCCACTAGGCAACACCATTGCTTTTTGTGGAAAAATTTCAGCTTCCAGTAGAAGCCAAAGTCATCCATTCCCAAGCTTGGGGGAGGCTCCAAAAGTTCTTCTTGGTTTGCCTCCACCATGGGATGGATAGTTGGCTCTTCATCCAACACTCAAGTCATGGGTTGGCTCCACCAATCTATGACTACATTTGTGCTGGAGTTGAAGGAGCCCTATTCTCATTCATCATGAATGAGAATATGGTCTCTACTCAAGGAGTGGATTGAAGAGTGCTCTACTTCCCATAGCTTGGCACATACACCACTGAAAAAGGTGGACATGCTAGCCATGGAACTACACCTCCCATTGAAGTATCATGAAGATCAAGCCAATGGATTATTGTTTGGAATTATCCAAGTCATGGATATTCACATGATTTGTGAAAATCCATGTCAACATGGGGCACATGGGGAATCATTTCCCTAAGACTCATGAAGATTCTTCCTTTCCAACACAAGTCCAATGGCTTTCACCTACAAGGAGGTCAAGGGTGGAATCAACATCACCCTTATAATCAAGGAGGCTATGAGGATTTTAAGGGATTTAAGTTCAACTAGCCTACCTTGAAGTATCTTGTCCATGGCCAAGCAAGAAATCAAGACAACATCCACATGAAGCCCTTGGCCAAGGAAAAAAAAAGTTAAAGAGCATTCAAGATCCAAGATGTCTCACAATTACTTGTTGGGATTCCTACCCTTCAACCAAGCCCATGGAACCTAGGGAAAGTGACATTGTGGATGAAGCATTTCTTGTTTGATTATGGAGTCCACATGTCATCATGCTCAAGGAAGCTTTTGATATATGATCAAAGTATGGGTTAACCTTAAGGAATATCAAGAAGGTCGAAGTGACACCCCAAAGGAAGGTCAAGCCTCACCATGCTCTTAATAGAATATCTTCAAGAAGGAAATGTCGTCACTACATCAACAAGTCTTCATCATGATGACAGAGAGGCTAGGGGCATCATGTGGCCCACATGTCTAACTAAAATTCCAAAGGAGACTTGGCATGTCAATTGAGAGAAGTTGTCCACATCCTCAACTCCGAGATTGTACAACAAATCATCGCACTAAAATGGACAAAGGTAAGTCCCACTCATCGGACATTCAAAATTCGATGAGTCCTTGCCAATAGGTTAATTGGTAGTTATCTCATATTTGATTTTCCAAATTGCATATTTGAATTTCCCATCAAATCTTGCATTTGCATTTATCATGTCTGAATTTTCACACTTGCATGTTGGATAGTAAAAGTTTGAACCTTCCTAAAACTAAAATTTTGAATTAGGAAATAAATTTATTTGGATACGAACCTTGGGCATAACCACTTGAATTCGTCTACCTAACTCAAACAAAAAAAATATTCCCCCTAATTATAATTGCATTTACAAGTTGTTTCAAGTTGGGCAAAACAATTTGGCAAAGGGTACAACATGATTTTGAGCTAACGTAACCCGTTTTCGAGTTGTTTTGTTTGTTCTTGATTTTAGTGCAGCCAAGACAAAATTTGTAAAGAGGTTGAAAGGGCCAATCAAGCGCATATCTCCCCATCGATCTCATTTTGAGTTCATGGTGGAGGAATTCTCAAGATGGTGGTCGAATGGAGGAACAAGATGAAGCCCATTCAACTCCAACCTCAACTTGACATTGATGAAGGGTACACCAAATTCATGGTCGTGAAATTCTCACAAAACGACCTTCAACCTAGACTGCTCTTGAATTGAGGTACAAGTTTAAAAAGTTTTTGTCATTTGAATTGCGTTAGGATTGAATGACTTTTGCTTACATTGGTAAGGAAGGTTTACACCTTCTCATCATTCAGTTCTTATGCACTCTCACAAGAGTAAGTGTTGGCATTGCTATTTTGATTATTCAAAAAAAGGAATGTCACCTTACTTGGGAATAAATCTAAACAAGTACCTATAATTTCATAAGCATTGCTAAAAATTGACTTAGACATTTTCTGCCAAGGCAATGCTTATGAAATGACTTATGGTTGAATTGGTATGTAGCAACCTAGGAATAGTGATGTCCATAATTTTGATTCGAAATTCATTCATGCGTGAATCACTAAATTTTAAATTCCTAGGGAAGAAATAAAAATGTTTAGGAGGATAAAATTGATAATCTTGTTTGCCATGACCCAAATGATAAATATTTGCTCTTGTAAAAAACTATGATGGTTACTAATTTTGCAAGATGAAGGGATCCTTATAGTGTATTTATATCACCTGCATTGCTTTGAGTAGGAGCTTAAGAAAATTGAACTTGATTTATCCATAAAGCCCCACTCTTATCAATGAATAATATGTTGTTTATAGATACACTTGAAATTGGACCCAATGCATCTTTGATTTTGCTCTTCCCCATGCGTACAAATTAAGATTCAGTTACCTAACCTAAAAATTCATTTGTACAAGTATCGGGAGCTAATAATCCCTCTCAATCATAGAGGAAGTTTGCAAGAGTAAAATAACTATGAAGGCATTCAATGATCCGATTGTTGGAATCCCTAGAGGATTCCATTTCGACATCTCTTGGCTAAGGAGTAAATTAGGATGGTTTCTACCTATCGGAAATTAAGACCGAAGGTCAACCATAACTATACGAGGCCGGAGATATGAAATGGTAACCCTCCATGAGCAACCAATAGGCTGCTACGAGTATGTGAGAGTGTTATGCTCTCAACTATTCTAAGCACTCATTCAAGCTCAAGAGATTTGCCACCGTAATTTAGTGTAAGTTATTCCATTTTTGCTAGAAGATATGATGCACCTTAACCAAGGAATAACAGGATCACATCCAATGAATATTGGGTGCAAGTTGTTCCTATGTGGCCAGAAGGTATTTTAAACCTTAGCCAAGGAACAACGGATCACACTCAACCCATGTTGAATGCACATCATCCCTTTGTGGTTATAGGTATGTTTTACCTTAGCCAAGGAATAACGGATCATGCTCAACATATGTTGGGCACATGTCACTCCTTTGTGGCTAAAGGTTATCGTTACCTTCGCGAAGGAATGACGGATCACACCGAATGCGTGAGAGGTACAAGTTATTCCCATATGGCAAGAAGGTATTATACACCTTACCCAAAGAATGATGAAACACACTCAATGCATGTTGAGTGCAAGTCATTCCTCTGTAGCCAAGCGCTATCATTACCTTAGCCAAGGAATAACAAGGTACATCCAACCTATGGAAACCTTGAGGTGTGGATGAGCGACATCGACAACACTCTCCTTGACCACACACATGGAATCCATGGAAGGCAACCCAACATCGACACTCAAACCCTCCAATGTCAAAGCCATGCTGCAACAACGATAGGCCAACCTCATGGCCTACATCCGTCATTAGGGTTTCAACCCCTATCACGGACTTTGACCAAGAACAAGCTTGAGGGAGGACCCCCACTTGAGGTAACTTGTATCACACCCCTTGCATATTTATTTCCATGTACACATCATCCACCTTCCATATAAAAAAACTTAAAAATAAGTAGAATAGATTTGCTTTGAAAATAAAGTAAAAGATGTGCTGTAAGAATGGTTTGGAATTCACATAGATGAAATGATGAATAGTTGCTCTATTTTAATTTTCTTAAGTCCCTAGTTTACAACTTACTACTCTCCAAAATATTGCTTTCATTGGCTAGAATTGATTTTGCCTTGATTTAGAAATTGTGGATAGCAAAAGCTTAATCCAATTCTAAGTTGTTGTGAGATATGATATATTGATAGGGTCGATATTCCTAATTTGAAAGTGAAACTTAGATTTCTAGAAAAATTCTAAAAAGATTTAAGTTACTCTTATTTGATTGGAAATACCTACCAAAGTCATATGATACATTACATTGTTATGCATATGCTATTTGTCTTCACATTGAGCTTTGTCAAACTAGTATAGACCTATGTGAGATTTCATTCATTACCTTTTGAATTCAAGACTTCACTTCCACATGCTATACTTCTACACTAGAAGTAAGCAAAATTCCCATCATACCACCATTCCACAATAAAAAGAGAAACTTCATACCATTCATGCTTAGTACTCTCTCCAAATTTATTGCATAAAAAGGTAGTAGAAGAAATGGCTACGAGAAAAAGAAAAAAAAAGAAAAGAGAAAGTGCATGCTTACATCATAAGCATGAGAAAAAAAGAGAGAGAAAATAGCCATGTTTCATCCTCGCAAAATAAGAGAGTCCACACAAAAAGGAGTCATCTCAAATATCCACATCCGCTCCATTCCATCACACATGCACAAGTCTTGAATCAAATTGTTTGGAATTGATTTATCCTAAGGCTTGCTCTTTCGACATAGTAATACTATGTGTTGCAAATATGCCGACTCTATTCCCTACCAAGCTCCACATACAAGCCTTATTTAGTGGTAGGACGAATTTAGGAAAAATGCCTTGGTGAGGAAATATTTCCACTACCCATAAAGGAGAGACTTGAGAGAATCAAATTGAGGTACTTAAAATCTAAATTGGACTCTCCGGAATTTGAGTGGAACTTGATTTCTAGGGTATGTGTGCTCCAGTTGTTGTTCTATCTTTCAACCACCCATGAAAAGGAAATGGCGTAAGCCCCATAATGACTTGACATGGGTGAAGTACCATGCCAATTTTTGCAATACCAGGTAGAGTATTTTGTTGTGCACATGGTACTTTTGAAAAAATATAACATTGTAGCAACTTCTGATCATCAACCTAAAGTCTTGACATTGCTCGAGACGAGAAAAGGATAAGCTTGGGGGAGTTTGTTGACGGTTGTTATATACTAATTTCACCCATCAATATAACTCAATTATGTGAAGGAAATATCATTTCTTGCACACATCACCTTTCTATTTAAGCTATTTCCACTTGTACTTGGAGAAATTGGTGCATGCAGGTATTTTACACAGAATTGAACTGAAACAAGGGGATGGATCCTATAAAATATCATTTCAGCCAATCAAGTGATGATGTGTGGCACCACATGGATCAAATGGCCCACAAACAGAAGTATCCGAGGCCATAAAACAGTGTAGCATCAATATCAGTCAATGGGACCCACCTGTCAGTCACCTGGAGAAAGCACACCGCGAAAGGGGCCAGGACCAGGTCGACCGACCCCCCTAATCGGTCGACTACTTTCAGGCGCCTTTCTCGGTCAAACTCCACATGGTGGCTTCTCCCGGCTTGAAGTGGTCATGGGTGACTGATTCGCGTGCTTTTGGTGGCAGTAACCGACCCTTCTCCAAGCTATAAATAGGAACCCTCGCCTCTCACTTCAACACACACCACTTGAGCATCATTCTATTGTATACACTAGTGCTCTTAGTCCTTAGAGGAGTTAGGCTATAGAGAGGAGAGCCTCTAGTCCCAAGTCCAAATTGGGAAAGGTATGGCTCATGTATTTTCCCTTATATTTGTGACTTTACGCATAATAAAGATATTATCTTTAGTATTATTTTATTCATATACTTGGATAAAGTGGTTCTTGTTTGATTGTAGATACCATGTATGTGGTAGGAGTAGTCTTTATGATTATGCCTTATCGTTCTCAATCTATCATCATAAACACTACAAACTCCCACTATAGTCTAATTAGTTATGATATGATCATGTTAATATGAATCACTTGTGCTATGTATCAACATTGGTTCAATGATGATTTAGTTCATTGCCTTAGGATGGCTTGTGCCTAGGCTCTTAAGGTAATTAAATAATATACTAGCATGGTGCTAGGATGGAAAGTAGCGTTGAGTGTCTCGTAGACCCACAGATTTAAGACGTAGGCAGTAGATGGTGACAACCCTATCTGTCCTTTGTAATCCTCCACGTTCGACTATGCCACGGGCTCTTTGCGGGAGTCACCTCGTGTTGCTAGGGGTAAACCCGTGCCCGATGTGTTGAACAACTTAGCATAAGTATTCACCATTGACAACCTCATCAGTACCTAACCTAGGCTATGTATATGTATATTAGAAGCATTGCAGGAGCAACTCCCCAATACTTAGTCTAACCTCAATTAGGACTCATCTACCCTTTAGAATAGATTGCTTAGGTGTGTGTCACACTACCTATATATTATCCACTTACACCTGTCTTAATAATTGATTAGTATGTCATAGCTTGATCATAAGAGTAGTGTTTACTTTACTCCAATGGCTTCCTTTGGGATAAATATGATACCCTTGGGAATACTCTTGTGTGAAATGCTACACGACAGTTTCCATGCGCTTGCAGACCTCATCTCTTCAGAGAGATGATCTGTGACGTAAAAAACGTCAACAGCCAGAGGCTCGTGGCGAGAATCATCCTGATATTCTCAGGGGTAAACCCGTGCGCTATATGTTGGACCACTAATCCCTAGTATTCAGCATTAATATATTCATGTGTTCTCTGTTAGGCTATGTATATGAGTAAGTAGAGCACAGTAGAAGTAGCCCTTTATCGTAGCTTAACCCTCACTAGGACAATCTTACCCTTGGAGTAGATTGCTTAGGTTTGTGTCACACTACTCCTATTATCATCATACCCCCATTCTGATAAATATTTAGTACCCTATACCTTGATCATAAGGATAGTGTTTACTTTACTTCACCGCCTTCATTTGGGATAAATACAATACCTTTGGGAATACTCTTGGGTGAAATGATACAATAGTATCTTTAGTGCGCTTGCGGATCTCATCTCCTAGCGGAGATGATCTGTGGTGTTGAGAAATACCGACAATCATTTTTGGCACCGTTGCTGGGGATAGCTTCGATTGGTTAACCATTGTCAACATTGGACCACTAAGCCTTAGTATTCATCGTTAGCATACTCATGTGTACACTAATGTGCTATGCATATGAGTAATTAGAGCATAGTAGGAGGAACCCCTTCTCGTAGCTTAATCCTTATTAGGACAACCTTACCCTTACAGTAGATTTCTGAGGTGTGTGTCACACTACCCCTATTATCATCTTACCTCTATTCTGATAAATACTTAGTACCCTATACCTTGATTACAATAATAGTGTTTACTTTACTTCACGGCCTTCCTTTAGGATAAATACGATACCCATCAGAATACTCTTGGGTGAAATGCTACAATGGTATCTTTTGTGTGCTTGCAGATCTAATTTCCTATCGGAGATGATTTGTGGTGTTAAGAAATACCAACAAGCATTTCTGGCACCGTTGTCGGAGAAGGCACAGAAGTGAACAATAGCTATCTCTTATGACTAGGTTATATGTATTAGTGTTATTAGACAAGATTACCCTTGCTTTGTTTTCTTTGTTGTGTGAAAACAGGATAGTGTTTGGCTAGCCCATTCTTTAGGAAAGCCAAAAGAGGATGCAAGAGCTTAACTCCACTAGTTCATCAAGGCGTTCATCAACAAATTCTTCTCGTTGGGCAACTTCGTTGCCCACAACGAGAGGATTTCCAGCTTCCAGTAGGAGCCAAAGGCATCTATACCCAAAGCATGCGGGAGGCTCCAAGATTATATCTTTGTTTCCTTCACCATGGGGATGGATATTTTATTCATTGTTGAACACTCCTACAACGGGTAGACTTCATCGACCCGAGATCAAATTCCTATTGAAGTTGGAGGTGGCATCTTCTCAATGATCACGAGAAGGATAAAGATTTAGTTGAGAAGGTCACCATTCAAAGGGGTGGATCCATGAATACTTCATTTCTGTTGGCATGGCATGTACACCATTGATAAGGTGGACATGCTAGCCACGGAACTGGACCTCCTCTTGAAAGACCAAGAAGGTCAGGCCAATGGTGAAGTGTTTGGATGATCCAAGCCAGGATATTCACATGTTTTGTGAAAATCCATGTCAACATGGGACCCCTGGGATGTATTTCCCAAATACCCATGAGGATCTTTCATTCCCGAACAACTCCAAAGGCCACCACCAATAAGGAAGTCAAAAGTGAAATCAATACAATCAGGGAGGCTACGTGAATTTGAATTCCAATGAATTCAACTAGCCTACATTGATGTATCTTGTCCATGGCCAGGGAGAAATCAATGACAACATGAAGCATTTGGCCAAGGACAAGCCACTTTGAAGAGCATTCAAGATCCAAGGGTTCCACCATCACTTGTTGGACCCTACACATCAACCAAGCCCGTGCAACCTTGGACAAAACGACACTATGTATGAAGCGTTTCCCGTCTGGTTGTGGAGTCCACATGTTGTAATGCCCAAGGAAGCCTCTTGATCCTAGATCAAGCATGGGTTGAGTATAAAGAATATCTTGAAGGTCGAAGCTAGACTCCCCATAAGTGCACATCCTCATTTGCCTTTATGAGGAATGTGGAGACTCTTTCATGTCATTTGCAATGACATTTTAAGATGATGGAGCCATTCAAACGGCCCAAGTCCACTAAGTCGCAAAAAAACAAAATGGCAGAAGAAGGACAAGCCTCACTAAGTTCATGAAGAATATCTTCAAGAAGGAAAAGTCGTCACAACATCAACAAGTCTTCATCAAGGCAACGATGAGGCCAGGCCACCATGTGCCCCACTTGTTCATATGGCAGCAAAAGAAGGTTTGGCTTGTCAACAAGAGAAGTCATTCACACCTTCATCTCTGGGTATGGATGACATATCATCAAGCTAAACAGGACGGATGTAAGTCCCGCTTATCTGACTTCAAAAATTCGGTGAGTCCTTGCCAATAGGTTAATTGGTAGTTGTTGAGGGCTACTATATCCCAATTGCACTCGTCAATATAACTCAATTACGTGAAGTACAAGTCATTTTTTACACACATTACATTTCTACTTAACCTATTTCCACTTGTCCTTGGAAAAATAGTGCATGCAAGTTTTTTTATGTAGGAATTGAGGTGAAAGAGGGTGAGCAATCCTATAAAGTACCATCTCGACCAATCAAGCATCAACACGTGGCATCACATGGGCCATATGGACCACAAACAGACGTATCCAAGGAGATATAACAATGTATCACCCATATCAGTCAATAGGACCCACCTGGAAGTCACCCCAAGAAAGCACGCGCGGAGTGGCACAAAGACCAGGTCGACCAAATAGGTGGTTCGACCGACCTCTTCCTGGCACCAAATGAGGTCAACTACCACTTGTTGACTCCCTGTGGTACCCTTATAACGATGAAAACTGATTCACACGCTTTTGGTGGCGGGAACCAACCCTTCTCTAGCGATAATTGACCCCTACCCCTCACTTCAACACACACCACTTGAGCTTCATTCTATTATATACACTACTTTCTTAGTCCTTAGAGGAGTTAGGTTGTAGAGAGGAGAGCCTCTAGTCCCAAGTCCAAATTGGGAAAGGAGTAGAGGGAGTCTCTCTTCCCAATTCCAAATTGGGAAAGGTATGGCTCATGTATTCCTTCTTGTATTTGTGACTTTATACGTAATAAAAATATTATCTTTAGTCTTCCTTTATACATATGCTTGGATGAAGCATTTCTTATTTGATTGTGGATTCCATGTATGTGGTAGGAGTAGTCTTTATGATTATGCCATAATGATATTCTTCTATCATCATAAACACTATAAACCCCCACTATAGTCTAATTAGTTATGATATAAACATGTTAATATGAATAAATATGCTATGTATCAACATTGGTTTCAATGATGATTTGGTTCATTGCTTTAGGATGGCTTGTGCTGCAGCTCCTAAGTATTTGCTTCATATGCTAGCATGGTGCTAGGATAGTTAAGTAGCGTTGAATGTCTCATAGACTCACGGATTGAAGAGGTTGGCAGTAGGTGGTGATAACCCTACCTGTCCTTAGTAATCCTCCACGTTCGGCTATGCCACAGACTCTTGACGAGAGTCATCCTACTATTGCTAGGGGTAAACCTGTGCCCGATGTTTTTAACAACTTAGCATAAGTATTCACTATTGACATGCTCATTAGTATCTAACCTGGGCTATGTATATGTATATTAGAAGCATTGTAGGAGCAACTCACCAACTCTTAGTCTAATCTCCATTAGGACCCATTTATCCCCCATAGAATAGAATGCTCTTGTGTGTGTCACACTTGATCCATCCTCATTGGAACCCTACCTAGACCATTCTAGCCTTTCCATTTGATGATTGCTACACTTCCACCTAGCCTTCCCTTGGGATAAAAATGATACCCTTGGAATACTCTTTTAATGGGAAATGCTACATCGATAGTTTCCGTGCGCCTGCGGAATTTATTCTGTACGTAAGAAACATCAACAAGCATTTCTAGCGCTATTGCTGGGAAAGGCAATTGAAGTATTGCATGATCGAGTGAAGAATAGGACCCTGGGAAGGTTTTTAGTAGGATAACCAATCTTTGTTTTTACATTTATTTTAATGTGAAAACAGGGTAGTGTATGTATGGTGCTGCCTGCCGAAAAACTTTACTGAAGATCCAGAATCCCTTCTTAGAGATCGACCTCTTGTCATTACTCCTCAAAAGCTTTGTGTGGCAAAGCAAACCAGCACTCATGCACCAACATCGAAAAGCCAATGGCCAAGAAGACCCTTCGTGAGTTTTCAGCTCCCTCTGCTAACAATATGCCTGTTGGAACCACTGCTAACACGGGAGATGTGAACTTCAAAATCAATACTGGTCTGATCACTATGGTGCAATCGAACCCATTTTGTGTGAAGGCTAACGAGGATGCAGCTTTTTCAAGATCAAGGTTCCTTGAGATATGCAGCTTTTTCAAGATCAAGGACGTCTCTCCGGATGCCGTCCATCTTAGACTATTTCCGTTCTCTCTTCTTGGGAGAGCAAAGCAGTGGTTCTATATGAACCGAAGTGCTATAGACACTTGTGGGAAGTGTTCTAGGGCATTCCTCGCCAAGTCCATTGGGCAAAACCAATGCCCTATGTGGAAGAATTTCCAACTTCTAGCAAGATCCTAAGGAGTCTATTCCTGAAGCATGGGAAAGGCTGCATGAGTACATCCTGGCCTGTCCCCACCATGGGATGGACAACTCCCTCAATATCTAGAATTTCTGTAACAGGTTGATTCCTTCCATCCGGGACTATGTGGATGTTGCTGCTGGAGGAGCCTTCTTCTCATTGATAGTGCCCGAGGAAAAAAAATTAATTGAGAAGATGGTGTCCAATATGTGTTGGAGTGATGAGCGTCTCCAAACCCATCAGCGAGGCATCCACACTTTGAAAGAGGTGGACATGATCGCTGCACAACTGGACCTCCTTATGATAAAGAAGATTGATGGACAAGCCAGCGGTGAAGTATGGCACTACCTGGGCCTTAGACTGTCACATACTAGGGGAGTGATTTTGGTTGCTTGGAAGGATGGCGGTTTTATATCGGATGCTTCCATATTGAGAAATTATTCTGCCTTGGTCCATTTGATAGATGAGTCTGGGACAGGGTGGTGGTTCACAAGTGTTTACGGCCCACATCAAGATAACCTCAAGCCTTTATTCCTCTATGAGTTGAGAGATCTTAAAGGTTTGTGTGATGGTCCTTGGTTGATTGCTGGAGACTATAATCAGATTTACTGATCAGAAGACAAGATAATTCCAACATTAATAGAGCCATGTTGGATAGTTCAGAAAACTGATTAATGATCTTGAGTTGATGGAGGTTCCTCCTGTTGGTAGAGAGTTCACGTGGTCTAGTGAGCACAAGGATCTGACCCTCGTAAAGTTAGATCATATGTTTTGTTCAGCTGACTTGGAAAGCTTATATCCAGACTGTCTGTTGCAAAGCAATGCTATGGAGCTATCAGATCATTGCCCCCTTATTTTGGGTTTGAAAGAGAATTTTAAAAGTAGGAGAAGGTTTCACTTTGAAAGTTGTTGGACTAAACTGCCTGGTTTTCTTGATGTGGTGACCTATTCTTAGGAACTACCTACTCCTACTATTTGTCCGATGAGGAGGCTCTCATTTAAACATAAACGGCTCACAAAGGATTTGCAGTCTGGGGGCAGAAGAAGGTGGGTCATGTTAAGAATCAACTGGAAATGGCTCGTGAGATCATGTACAGACTTGAGATTGCCCAAGAGTCGAGACCCCTCACTCCACTGGAGCTGTGGTTGCGAAGAAGGCTTAAGCATCATAGTTTGGCGTTGGTTTCCCTTGAGAGGACCATTGCCTGTCTTTTTTCCAAAGTTAATTATTTCTGGGAAGGTGATTCCAACACCTCTAATTTTCATATGCAGGACCGCTATAGAAAGAAGAGGAGCTTTGTCGCTAAGATATCTAATGGGGACCAGGTGGTTACTTCTCATGTTCAAAAGCAGGAGGTGTTGCAGAACTTTTGTGAGAGCTTGTTGGGAATGTCACAACAGCGAGATTTTACTCTTAATCTTGAGAATTTTCACAAACTCTCTTCTGATTTGAGCGCATTGGAAACTCCTTTCTCTGAAGAGGAAGTGTGGGTTACTATCTCGAACATGCCATCGGATAAGGCCCCAGGGCCCGATGGATTCACTAGGAGGTTTTACGAACACTGTTAATAGATCATTAAAGCAGATCTTATGGCTGCTCTCGTTACATTGCAGCAAGGAAATGCCAAGTTGTTGGGGCTTCTCAACTCGGCCTACTTGACTCTTATTCCGAAGAAATCTGATGCTATTACAGCCGGTGATTTTAGACCCATAAGTCTGATTCATAGTTTTGCAAAAGTTGTTGCTAAGATCATGGCCAATAGATTGGCCCCTCTCCTGTCCAGTTTGGTTTCGGTAAATCAGAGTGAGTTTGTCAAAGGGAGGTCGATGCATGATAATTATATGCCGGTGCAGCATACGGTTAGACGTCTGCACAAGAAAAAGATTAAGAGCTTGTTCTTGAAAATTGATATATCTAAAGCCTTCGATTCTGTCTCCTGGCCCTTCCTCTTGGAGGTTCTATCCCGGAGTGGATTTTGTCATTCTTGGAGCATTCTTATGGCTAATCTTCTTGCCTCATCATCAACTCAAGTGTTCCTCAATGTTGAGCTGGGGGATTTCATTATGCATCAAAGGGGCCTCCGACAGGGAGATCCTTTATCCCCTATGATCTTCATATTAGTTATGGATGTATTAAATAGCCTCTTTGTCAATGCTGAGGAGAAGGGGCTGCTGCAAGCTCTGAATATTGGGAGTGATAGGCCTAGGCTTTCTCTCTATGCGGATGATGTGGTGCTGTTCATGAAGCCCAATGAGGGTGATTTAAACTGGTCCAAGCTGATCATGGACTGTTTTGGTGAGGCCTCAGGCTTAGATGCCAATTTGGACAAGTGTTATGCTATTCCTATCAGATGTGAGGAAGCATATTTGCAAGGCGCTCAAGATTTGTTGCAGTGTACTACATCTTCTTTCCCCTGCAATTATTTGGGTCTGCCTATTTCCGATCTGAAACTAAAAGGGAGTGATCCAAGGGACTGGATTAATAAAATTGCCGATCAATTACCCCATTTGAAGGCTTCCCTTCTCACTCTTGCAGGTCCGGCTGTTCTTGTCAAATCCATACTTTCAGCTATCCCAGTTTACCTCCTTATCGCTATGAATATTCCTAAGGGGGTCATCAAGTCTATTGATAAGATAAGAAGAGGTTTTCTGTGGACTGAAAGGAAGGTCGCGAATGGAGGAAATTAACTAGTGGCTTGGGACAAGGTGACTAGACCTTATTCTTTGGGAGGCTTAGGTATCCCTAATCTGCAGTTCATGGGATGGGCCCTTCAGTTGAGAGGGTTATGGTTGCATAAGACTGATCCCCATAGGCCTTGGATTGACCTTGATGTCCTCATTCAACCCCAAGTCAAGGATTTCTTTCCAATATCCATGGACTCCGTGATTGGCAACAGGAGGTCTATGCTCTTTTGGAAGGATATGTGCCTTGATGGATGTACTATGCTCTTTTGGAAGGATAGGTGCCTTAATGGATGTACTATCTCAGATATTGCTCCTGAGGTGGTCGATACAGTACACAAGAGAGTTGTTACTTCTAGAACAGTGGCCCATGCCCTTGATAATAAAACTTGGGTTAGAGACATTTCTACTACACTTTCCTTGCAGGGAATCCATCAATACCTTATGCTTTGGGACATTATGGAGGAGATGGTGCTCTCTCAAGACGAGGATAGTCATATTTGGAGGCATGAGGTGTCCGGGATATTCTCTTCAAAATCAAGCTAAAAATCCTTCTTTAGAGGTTCCATCACTTTTGAACCCTGGAAACGGGTTTGGAAATCGTGGGCTCTCCCCAAATGTAAGGTCTTCTTGTGGTTGGCTATCCAAAATAAATGTTGTACGGCGGATAGGTTGGAGCAGCAAGGAATTGATCATCCAACGGCTTGTCTTTTTTGCGACCAAGAATTTGAAACAGCCCAGCACATCCATAATAGCTTTGTTTTCAACCGTCAGTTTTGGTATGATCTGTTGGCGCGGTTTGGTCTTACTGCTTTGGTCCCTTCTGCTGATGATAAGACTTTCTCGAAGTTGTGGAGGAAAGCAATCAACAGGGTTCATAGAAATAGCAGGAGAGTTGTAAATAGTGCCATCATCCTTGGAGCCCGGTGTCTTTTTCTCCATAGGAATATGTGTGTGTTTGAGGGTGCTAGACCTGATTCGGTTAGGCTGAAGTAAGAATTTTTGGATGAGGCTGTTTATTGGGTGTTGGCTGGTGCAAAGCATCTCCATTTCTTGAGGTCAGCCTTTGATCTGAGTTGATTTGGGTTGAGTGGATGAGTGTGGTTTTTGTTTAGATATAGGCTTTGTATGTTGCTCCTATTTCTTCTCTTTATATAAAATATGAGCAGTTATCCTGCGTGTTCGAGAAAAAAAAAAGACTCTCACATCATATGTGAAGTCCGTGGCAACACGGGTCGTATGGGTAATGACTGCCCAGAGACTCGTGAGGATGCCTTATACGTAGCCAAAAATGGGTACTTCAACAACAATGGCTATTGTCCAGGGGGTCAAGGGTTGCGCCAACCATGCCCTTTATTTCAAGGAGGGTACAACAACAACGGAAACAATGGCAATCAACCGAACTTGAGAGAGCTTGCCATTAGCCAACTGAACATCAATGATGCCTTATCCAAGAAGCTATCAGCTAATTATATGACCCTAAAAAATATCAATGCAAAGATTGAAGGACTATCCTTAGCTTTGAAGAATTAACTAAGCTTTAACAAGATGTTGGAGACCTAGTTGGCTCAACTTGCTGCAGTTGTTCCTCCGTTGGAAAGTAACAAAACTCCAGGACAGCCTGAAGCCCCAGTGGAGAATGTGAATGCGGTTACTACGAGAGGTGGAAAGACCACTCGTGACTCCCCTTATCCCACACATGAAAAGAGGACAACTGAGAAGGACCCTGGATGTCCTGCCATATCTTGCTTAATTTGGGCTCGCTACTTTGACAAGGAACTTTGTGACCTTGGAGCAAGTGTGAGTGTTACGCCCAAAGTGGTCTTCGACCAGCTACACTTCACGGAGTTGACTCCAACACCAACGCAGCTCCAATTGGTTGACTCTTCCCTCATCAAGCGGGTATTGCTGAGGATGTCCCTGTGAAAATCCAGAACTGCTTTATACCCGTGGATTTCGTGGTGCTCGACATGGATGTCCAAAAGGATACACTGCTCATTCTCGGGTGTCCATTCCTTAGCACCACATAGATGTGGGAGCTAGAGAAACCCACTTCCATATCAATTGTAAGGAGGAGAAGTTTAACTTTCACCCTAGGTCGGAGCAGTGCTCCATGATTCAAATAAGTATGGGCCGAATTTTAAACACATTCAAGAGGTCAAAGCACACCTCCAAAGGTGAATCCGCTCATTACATTCATGAGAAAATTAATCTATGAGGAGAACTCGTCTTTTCATCCACGCCGACATCCCAAGAAGATGTAGACGCGCGGGCCTTCCCAAAGGCCCAAGTCCAGTAAACCACAAAAGAAGGAGTGGTGGAAGAAGCGAGACATGCCGTTCGAGCCCATTCCTCCAGGCTTGGATGCTAAGAAATGAAGACAGAGGAAAAGTCCATCCCATCAGTCTTTGGTGAGATCTAGCGAACAAGATAATTGGTAGTTATATTTTATTTGATTTTTCACCACATTTGATTTTTATCACTCAGTTTAATCTTTACCACTGCATATTTGATTTAGCAAGTTGAGAATCTTATATTCTCAACCATCATTTTTTATTTATTTATTTTTCACAAAAAGAAAATATTTGGATTTGAAAAAGAGTTTTATTCAAAAAACAATTTTTCTGAGCTGCAAATGTGGTAATTCGTTAACGGGCTACTTTTATAGCTGTTGGGAAGCCACCTGCCAAAAGATGTACCAGGGGGCCCACCTTCAAGGTCTGGTGATCCCACCCTGGTTGGCCGATTTGGGGAAAGGGCCAATGAGGCTCTCTCTCCTCCAACGTCTACATTTTGTGCCTCTTATGACCATTGGGGCGTGTACACTATAAATGGTGGCTGTGAGGAGGACCTCTCTTCAAACTTCACCTCATTTTACACCTCTCCAAGTCATTCACTTGCTCACTCTGTTTTCTTTATCTTCATTGAACCACTCTTGCTCAAATCCAATCCAAAAAGTTTTACTTTCATTTGCATTTGCAATTTGCTCTCAAGTTCTTAAAGGAAAAATGTGTCGAGGGTTTTGCTTTCACTAACATCACCTCTTTTCGAGTTTTTCCTTGTTGTGTTCTTGCATGTTGTGGCCATGAAAGGAATGAAGAGGTTGTTTGGAAAGATGAAGGGGCTGCAAGGTCAAGCCATGGTGGAGACCCAAGTGCACACCTCTCCCCTGTCGCTACACCAAGTCAACGGGGGGGGGGGGGGGGGGGGGCGTGTGTATGAATACACCCCCATGGAAGAGAGGAACAACTCACATCAACTTCTCCACGACAACCACCTCGACATACAATGTGAAGTCGAAGATCAAGCACACAAGCTCCTCAAAGATTGTGAGTTTTATCATACTAAAGCTTATGATCTGGATTTGATTTCCAAAATCGGTATGGATTCTGTATTCTTTACCATTTGGTGTATATTAGGATGGGAAACTTTTGCTCACATAGAGGAGAAAGGTTCACAGCTTCTCACTATACAATTCCTATGCACTCTCAAAAAATGATTTGATAGGTATTTCTTTTAGATTTTTTTGAAAAAAATAAAACATCCTATGGAAAGAATTAAGTGAAATCCTATGATTCCATAAATGTTGTTTGCTAGATTTAGACACTATGCCTAGATTTAACAAAGAAAGTTTTTGGCATGGATTGACTAGTGAGGTCACATATAGTGCTCCTAGAAATAGCCACTTGCAAAATCCTACGGTACGCCTCATGCATAGAAAGGTGGCTATGACTATGTTCCCTGGAGGAGATGTTAGAGTAGTTCGTGATGATGAACTAAGAATTTTGTTTTCCATGGTTAAGAAGTTAAAAGTTGCTCCAGTTAAAGCCATGATGACACAATGGTTAGCTTATATTTCAAGTACTGGGCCAATTGAATGCACTTCATTGATTACTCGCATTTCTACTAAGGTAGGAGCATTAGAATATACTTCATTTGAGTACATTGAAACCAAACGAGAATTGAATAATGAAGATTATCTAGTGCGAGGAAATACCCTTTAGCATGATCATATTGGCTCTTTGGTATTTTTCTATTCCAGCTCTGTCAATGAAATTCGGTCACCTAACCCAAATTTTTTTTGTACAAATGCCAGAAACTAACCATTGATCTTCTTCCCATCGAAGAAGCTAGAAGAAGTAATGTCTCTGGCAGAGTAACCAGGAGCCGTGCAAGGAGTGTGGCCATGGGCATGCCTCCGACAACCTACCTGATCTATGAATACCAAGAGGAAGAGAACCCAACGGGTGATGCACCCAAATAGACTCAACCTCAACTGGATGAGACCAGAGGGTCAACATGGCATGGATGGTCGAGTACAAGATGGTAGCCATCCCTATCCACTTCAAGCTCTAGCATCTTGCCACCAATGTCGATGAGAAGCTAGAAGTCATCATGACTATAGCCAAAGAAATGACGGATCTCACTAGATGTAAGGGAGACCTTGAAGTGAGGATGGGAGAAATCTACAACACTCCAAGACAATGTCCAAGGTACCTAAAACTGGCAACAACACATGGACACTCAGTTCACAAACTTCAACTCCACGCGTCAACTACAGCAAGCCGATCTCGCGGCATACTTCTGTCATCAAGGGTTCAACCCTTATGACGGAGGTGATTGAAGAACAAGCTTGGGGGAGGACCCCCACTTGAGGTAACTTGTATCACACCCATTGCATATTTATTTTCCATCCATCCACCATTCACCTTGCATATAAAAAAATATAATAATAAAATATGTAATGTAGATTTGCTTTCAATCAAATAAAGGTGTGCGGTAATAATAATTTAGAAATCACATAGATGAAATGATGAATAGTTGCTCTGTTTTATTTTTTCTAAGTCCCCAGTTTACAACTTGCTACTCTCCAAATTTTGCTTTCATTGGCTAAAAGTAACTTTGCCTTGATTTTTAAATTGTGGGTAGCAAAAGCTTAATCTAATTCTAGGTTGTTGTGAGGTTTGAAATAGTGATAGGGCTGCTATTCCTAGTTTTAAAGTGAAACTTAGATTTCTAGAGAAATCCGAAAATATTTTAAGTTCCCCTCATTTGATAGGAAATACCTACCAAAGACATATGATGTTTTACATTGATAAACCTTATGCATATGCTATTTTCTTTCACATTGGGCATTGTCAAACTAGTATAGTCCTATGTGAGAATTAATTCATCTTTTTTAATTCAAGAATTCACTTGCACATGCTATACTTCTACACTAGAAGTTAGCAAAATTCCATCATATCATCATTCCACAATAAAAAGAGAAACTCCATGCCTTTCATACTTAGTACTCTCTTCAAGTTTATTGCATAAAAAGTGAGTAGAAGACATGACTACACGAAAACAATAAAGAAAATACATTCTTACATCATAAACATGAGAAAAAAAGAGAAAGTAGCCTTGTTTTATCCCTGCAACAAAGAGAGTCCACATCAAAAGAAGTTATCTCAACATATCCACGTCCACTTCCACTTGCATCACACAAGCACAAGTCTTGATTTAAATGTTTTGAATTGATTTCTCCTAAGGCTTTCTCTTTTGACTTAGCAATATTATGTCTTACAAATATGCCTAGTCTCATTCCCTACTAAGCTCCGCATATAAGCCTTATTTAGTGGTAGGATTAGTATAGGAAAATGCCTAGGTGTGGATATATTCCCACTACACAAAAAGGAGTGATTAAGAGAATCAAATTGAGGTACTTGGAATCTAAATTTAAACTCTCCAGAATTTAGGTGCAACTTGATATCTAGGCTATGCTTGCTCCATTTACTGTTCTATCTTTTAGCTACCCAAGAACAGGAAAAGCATAAACCCCATAATGACTTAAGAAGGGTAGAGTACCATAGCCAATTTTTGCAATACTAGGTAGAGTATTTCGTTGTGCACTTAGTACTTTTGAAAGACTGAACATTATAGCAACTCCTGATCATCAACTAAAATCTTGACTTTGCTCCGACGAGCAAAAGATAAGCTTGGGGGATTTTGTTGATGACTATTATATCCCAATATCACCCATCAATATAACTCAATTATGTGAAGGACAAATCATTTCTTACACACATTACCGTTCTACTTAACATATTTGCACTTGTCCTTGGAAAAATAGTGCATGCAAGTTTTTCATGCAGGAATTGAGGTGAAAGTGGGGGAGCAATCCTAAAAAGTACCATCCCGACCAATCAAACGCTAACATGTGGCATCACATGGATCAAATAGCCCACAAACAAACGTATTCGAGGAGATCCAATGATGTATCACCCATATCAGTCAATAGGTCTCACCTGGAAGTCACCTCGAGGAAGCACATGTGGAGTGGCACGAAGACCAGGTCGACCGAATAGGTGGTTTGACCGACCCCTTCCTGGTGCCAAACGCGGTCAACTTCCGCGTGTCGAGTCCTTGTGGTGCTCTAATAACGATGAAGTTTGATTCACATGCTTTTGGTGGCAGGAACCGACCCTTCTCCAGCTATAAATAGGACCCCCTACCCCTCACTTCAACACACACCACTTGAGCTCCATTCTATTGTATACACTACTTTTCTTATTCCTTAGAGGAGTTAGGTTGTAGAGAGGAGAGCCTCTAGTCCCAAGTCCAAACTGGGAAAGGAGTAGAGGGAGTCTCTTTTCACAATTCCAAATTGGGAAAGGTATGGCTCATGTACTCCTTATTGTATTTGTGACTTTATGCATAATAATGTTATTATCTTTAGTATTCCTTTATACATACGCTTGGATGAAGCATTTTTTATTTGATTGTGGATTCCATGTACGTGGTAGGAGTAGTCTTCATGATTATGCCATAATGATCTTATTCTATCATCATAAACACTATAAGCCCCTCGAACTATAGTCTAATGAGTTACGATATGAACATGTTAATATGAATAACTTTGTTATGTATCAACATTGGTTTCAACAATGATTTAGTTCATTACTTTAGGATGGCTTGTGCTGCAGCTCCTAAGGTATTTGCTTAATATGCTAGCATAGTGCTAGGATAGTTAAGTAGAGTTTAATGTCTCGTAGACCCACGGATTGGAAAGGTAGGCAGTAGGTGGTGACAAAATCTATCCTTAGTAATCCTCCATGTTCAGCTATGACATAGGCTCTTGGCGGAGTCATCCTAGTATTGCTAGGGGTAAACCCGTGCCCGATGTGTTGAACAACATAAACTAAGGACTCACCATTGATATGCTCATTAGTATCTAACCTAGGCTATGTATATGTATATTAGAAGCATTGTAGGAGCAACTCACCAACTCTTAGTCTAATCTCCATTAGGACCCATTTATCCCCCTTAGAATAGAATGCTCTTGTGTGTGTCACACTACCTCCAATTATCTATTATCTATCCTCACTGGAACCCTACCTAGACCATTTTACCCTTTCCATTTGATGATTTCTACACTTCGACCTAGCCTTCCCCTGGTATAAAATAAATGACACCCTTGGAACACTCTTTTAAGTGAAAATGCTACATCAATAGTTTCTGTGCACTTGCCGAATTTATTCTGTACGTAAGAAACATCAACAGTAGTTATCTCATATATGATTTCCCAATTGCATATTTTAATTTCTCATCAAACCTTGCATTCGCATTTAGCAAGTTTTAATTTTCACATGCATGTTGGAAATTAAAATCTCCAACCCACAAAAAATTAAATTTTTGAATAGGGAAATAAATTTATTTGGATGTGAACTTTGGGCATAACCACTTGAATTCATCTTCCTAATTCAAACCAAAAAGATTTTCCTTAACCCTCTTTGCATTTGCATGTTCTTTCAAGTTGGGCAAAACAATTTGGTAATGGGTTCGATTTTCTATTGAGCTAAAGTAACACATTTTCGAGTTGTTTTGTCTGTTCTTGACTTTAGTGCAGCCAAGAGGAAACTTGTAAAAAGGTTGGAAGGCCTCATCAAGCCCAACGCACAATCAGGAGGATTCAAGATCATATCCCTTCACCAATCTCGTTTTGAGTTCATTGTGGGGGAATGCTCCAGATGATGGCCCAATGGAAGAGCAAGATGAAGCTCATTGAACTCCAACCTCAACTTTGCAAAAGACAACGAACATGAAGGCTACACCAAAATCCATGGTCGTGAGTTTCTCAGACAACGACCTTCAACCCGAACTGCTCTTCAATTGAGGTACTCCCTCTGTCCCAAAAAGTTTGTCCCTTTGTAGTTCATTTTTTAAGTACAAAGCGACAAACTTTCCGGGGCGGAGGGAGTACGAGTTTAAAATTTTCAGTCGTTTGCATTGCAATAGGATTGAATGATTTTTTTTTGCTTACATCGACGATGAAGGTTTACACCTCCTCATCATTCAATTCTTATGCATTGTCACGAGTGTAAGTGTTGGCATTTATTTTTTATTTTTCAAAAAGAATGCCACCTTACTTGGTATAAATTTAAACAAATACCTAGAATTTCATAAGCATTGTTTAAATTGACTTAGACATTCTCTTCTTAGGTTTAATAAATAATGCTTATAAAATGACTCAATGGTTGAATTGGTATGTGGCCACCTATAAATAGTGATATCCATAAGTTTTATTTGAAACTCATTCATGAATCACTAGATCACTAATTCCTAGGGATTACATTAAATCTGTTCAGGAGGACAAAACTTGAGAATCTTGTTTGTCATGCTCCAAATGCTAAACAATTGCTCTCGTAAAAAAGTAAAGATTGTTGGAAAATTTAAGATGAAGGAATCAATAGAGTGTACATCTATCACTTGCATTGCTATAAGTAGGGGCTTTGGAAAATGTGCAAATTGATTAATTTATAAAGATCGACTCTTATATCAATGAACAACACATTGTTATGGATGCACTTGAATGCAGACTGATGTATCTTTGTTGTTTTTCTTCCTCGGATGTACAAATGAAATTCAGTCATCCAACCCGATGTTTCATTTGTACAAATGCCTGGTGCTAACCATCCCTCTCTATCCAAGAGGGGAAGCTTGCATGAGTAATGTTTTTATATAGGCATGCAAGAAGTCGATTTGGCGGTACCGTTTCAACATCTCTTGGCCAATGAGTAACCAAACATGATTGAAACCTATCGGGATTTAATCCCAAGGGCCAACCATAGCTTTGCAAGGCCAGAGGTTTGACATGGAAAACATCCATGAGAAACCAATGGGCTGCCATGGATAAGTGGGATCTCTATGATACCACTATTCTAAGCACCCATTCAAGCTCAAGGGAGTTGACACCACTGGTCGGTGCTAATTGTTCCTCTATGGCTAAAGGTTATTTTAACCTTATCTTAGGAACGATTCATCACACCCAACGCATGTTGGGTTCATGTTGTTCCATTGTGGCTAAAGGTTATTTTGACCTTAGCCAAGGAATGGCGGATCACACCTAACACATGATAGCTACCACTTATTCCTTTGTGGTTAGAGGTTATCATGACCTGAGCAAGGGAATGAAGGATGACACCCGACATATGGAAGACCTTGAGGTGCAGGTGAGCGGCATCAACAACACTCTCCTCGACCACACTAGTGGCACTCATGGGAGGCAACACAACATCGACACTCAACCCTCCCATGTCAAAGCCACGCTGCATCAAGGTTAGACCAACCTCATGGCCTACCTCCGCCGCTAGGGGTTTTAACCCCTATCGCGGACCTTAACCAAGGACAAGCTTAGGGGAGGACCCCCACTTGAGGTAACTTGTATCACACCTCATTTGCATTCCCTTATTTTATTTCTTTCTTTCCACGACATTTGCATCTAAAAAATATATATAAATGTAGTATAGGTTAGGTCAATAAAATAAAAGATGTGCGGTAAGAATATTTTACTTTGCATAAGTTGACATGATGAATAGTTGCTCTATTTTATTTTCTCTAGTCCCTTGCATACAACTTAGTATTCTCCAATTATTGAGTTTATTGGCTTAGAATATCCTTTACTTAAACTTTGAAATTGATAGGTATCAAAGGCTAAGTCCAATTCTAGGTTGTTGTGGCGTATGATATAGTGATAAGAGGTGTTATACCCTAGTTGAAAATGAAACTTGATTTCTTGTAGAAAATTTAAAATGGGAGTTTCTCATTTGATAGAAATTAATATCAAAGCCATATGATGATTTGAATTTGATAA
The DNA here is from genome assembly GCA_036927565.1 of Tuctoria greenei. Classification (NCBI taxonomy): domain Eukaryota; kingdom Viridiplantae; phylum Streptophyta; class Magnoliopsida; order Poales; family Poaceae; genus Tuctoria; species Tuctoria greenei. The sequence continues at coordinate 183,312,287 of JAYESD010000002.1, forward strand.
ACCCTATGCATATGCTATTTGCCTTCACATTGAGCCTAGTCAAACTAGTATAGACCTATGTGAGATTCTTTTCATGCTTTAAAGATCAAGATTACACGGGCACATGCTAGACTTCTACACTAGAAGTTAGCAGAATTCCATCATACCATTCCACCATCAAAAGGTACTCCATGATTTTCATGCATAATAGTCTCTCCAAAATATTTGAAAAGAAAAGAGGAGTAGAAGACATGGCTAAAAGAAAAAGAAAAAGAAAAAAATGCATGCTCATGTACAAGAGCATGATAGAGTGAATAACTAGCAATAATTCATCCTCACAAATAAACAGAGTGCATATAAAGGAGTTATCTTAATATTTCCACCCCACAAACACTCCATCACACTTGTACAAATATCGATCAAAAGTATGATTTTTTTCTCCTAAGGATTACTCTTTTGACTTAGCAATACATGTGTTACAAATATGCCTACTCTTGATCCCTACCAAGCTCCACATACAAGCCTTATTTAGATGTAGTACAAGAAAGGCATTGCCTTGGTGAGGATACAAATACCGTTCCACATAGGAGTGATTGAGTGCATCATTTGACGAACTTAAATTCAAAAACCATTTATGAAATTTTCCAGAAATTTTGAGTGGGACTGGTACATTAGGATATGCGTGCTCATTTTGTTGTTGTGTCACCCAAGAAAAGGATGAGGCATAAGACCCATAACGACTAAGAAAAAAGGTGAGGTATCATAGCCAATTCATTCAATGCAACGTAGAATATTTTGTTGTGCACTTGGTACTTTGAAAAATAGAACATTGTAGCAACTCCTAATCAACAACCTAAGTATTTATCTTTCCTTCGGGGCGAGCAAAGGGTAAGCTTAGGGGAGTTTGTTGATGGTCGTTATATATCATTTTGGACCGTCGATATAACAAAATTTTGTGAGGTAATAAATATTTCTTACACACGTCATAGTTGGAACACACATCATAGTTAGAAATAACCTAGTTCCACTTGTACTTGGAAAAATGGTGCATGTAAGAATTTTATAAAGAATTGAAGTGAAGTTAAGGGAGGAATCTTAAAGAATACCTTCTGTTGAAGTTTCTTACATCACAGATAAAAATCCGCAAGCGCACGGAAATTGTTGTGTAGCACTTCCTCTTAAGAGTATTCCCAAGGGTATCGAATCCAAAGAAAATGTGTGCCAATATTACGAACAAATCCACCCAAGTACATGAATTTATTTTGTAGGCAAGGAAGAGAGAGGAATTCAAAGTATTGATTCTAATTCAAAGGAATTTGTAGTAGCTGCTTGATTCGGGCACGGGTTTACATCTAGCAACACTAGGACGACTCCAACTAAGAGCCTATGGCATAGCCGAACTTGGAGGATTAGTAAGGACAAATAGGGCTGTCACGACCTACTGCCCACCTCTTCAATCCGTGGGTCTACGAGATATTCACTGGTTATTTCTAACATAAGAACCACGCTCACGTTCTAAATCCCAACTCTAGTTGTTTTGAACACAAAGCTACAACTAGAGCCTCTAATAAATTAAAGCAATGAATCCACAAGTAACTACTTATGCAAACTACTATAAATTGAGAATTAAACTTGAATTGAATTTGCAAAGGGATTACTTGTTTGCATAACACATTTGTAGGGGTACAAGTATAGAAGAGGGACTTGACAAGCCCAAGCCTCTTTCTACTAGACTCTCACCTCACTCTTCTTCTACTTGGCAGCCTCTAGGACTACTCTAAACTTTAGGAGTGGTATTCTATTCTAAACTTTTGGTGTGTGTGTGAAGTGAGGTGTGGGGTTCTATTTATAGGGGGGAGAAGGGTCGGTTCCTGCCACCAAATGCGACCGAATCGGTCACCACTTACTTCTTCAAGCCAGTAGGAGCCAACATGTGGCATTTGACTGGGTTATGCGCCACTCCCTAGTCGGCCGACTAGGGAGGTCGACCGACCTGGTCAGAGCTCTGTTGGGGCTATGCTTTCTCACGGTCTCTGTCAGGTGGTCCCATCCCTTGATATGGGTGCTACACTGTTGGATGGCCTCAGATACTTCTATTTGTGGGCCATTTGATCCATGTGATGACATGTGGTGTTACCTGATTCGTCGAAATCCAATTTTATGGATTACTCACTGCATGTCTTGGTATTTTGAGTCTAAATTCTCCTACATACATATAAAAAACCAACACTTGTGGAATTGGTTAGTTTTTAACCCTACCACAACATTGTGTTACTCTTTTGTGCACATTATGAGGTGAATTGACGGTCTAAATATAATACTTAAGGACCGTCAACAAACTCCCCCACACTTAGTCCTTTGCTCGTCTTCGAGTGAAGGCAATTAGAAGAACTAAGGTGTTTTCATAAATTTGCTATAAGTTAGAAAAAGAGAATACTAGATATTTTAACTCATACCTCAATTCATGAATTCCCTTTTGTGGAATGTGGCTACCACATGAATCTTGGGTGTTTGAAGAGTGGAATGGTTGGAATGAAGTTCTCTTGGATATTCACCTGCTGAAATGTTCTGATGATTTGCTATATTCAGAAACTCAAAAAAACAATTGCCCTTATCTCTAATTTGGAATCTCTGAAATCTCTCAAAGTGTTTTGATCCTCACCTTGGCATGTTGTGCCAATTTTGTCCCTATACTAAATATGGCTATATCTGGAGCTTGGTAGGGATAAATGTGGCACACATTGCAATTCATATATTACTAAGTCAAAAACTTGATCCAATGAGAGACTTATGCAACAAAAAAATTGGCAAAGAAAATCCTTGTGCACATGAATGGAATGGATAAATGTGGACTCCATGGTTTTCTCTTTTTAAGGATGAAACATGGCTACTTTATTTTCTTCTTCTCTTTTTTTGGCACACTTCCTCTTTTGAAGAGTATATGCTTCTCTCTCTCTCTCTCTCTCTCTTCCTAGCCACGTATTCCACTCCTTTTTATTTTTTCTAGAGAGATTTTGATGACCAAAATGTATGGAGTTTCTTTATTTGGATGGATGAATGGTAGATGCAAATACTTAATGTGAGATATTTTGCATGAACAGGGTGCACTAAAATTCCTAAGTCAAAAGTTCATGCATGTCACTCAATTGGGTCACGAGTTGACAAAGTTCAATGAAAAGCAAAGTGTCATATGAATGTGATTTTCAATAATATTTATCTTATGGCCGTGGTGGGTATTTAAATTTCCAATAAGAGAATTGGGCAAAGTTCAAGACTCCAAATTGTACAAGCATCAAAATCAATTTCAAGCAAGGAGATATCTCCTGGAATAACTCATTTACCATATCAGACTAGTCAAATACTTAAATGATGCGTTGTTCCTATTTTATTTGTGGAAATAACAAAAAAGGTAACAAAATTGAATTATAAAGTATTGAAATTTTCAACTCAAACAAATTTTTACTACCAAGTTTTAAATTTCAATTGTTGAGTTCAATTGCTTTCAAATATTCAATATTAAATACTAAATCAACACAAGCAGTAACGTGGCATGCATATTTAGGGGTAGGAGATCCAAACCGAATTTGTGAAGCGAAACGGGGCCGTGTGTTCTCCACACCAAGTCGGCCAACCAGGGGGTTCGACCGACCCCCTTCTGGTCTCTCTGTTGCTTTGTTTCGACATGTTAAGTCGTATTTTCGGTTGCGACGTGTTTTGGGATGTAATGCTATTTTTGCACGTCGGGATTTCACAAATTTAGGGTGCCTCCCCCCACTTGTTACCTGAATTCTTTATTCAGAAAAATAAACTAAAGATGGAACTTTACCAGGTTAGGTGAAGCGGTAAGTTCACTTTATTGAACTCAAAACTTTGGGGATGCTTACATTATTCAATCTAAATTTAATAAATAAAAATTTGGAATAAAACTAAACTAAACTAGTAAGCATCCTCTGCGATTAGGACATCTAAACTATGGAGCGTTGTAGATGTCGGGCTTCCCGATGGCATTGCATACGCGCCGCAGCTTGGCGCCCATGCCATGACGAACACATCAATCTCCTCCTTGAGGTATATGAGGCTCATCCTTCATTTCTGCCCTCTCTATGCACCCTTCAGCCACCAAGTCGATAGCTTCTTGTTCTCCAAACGGAGAGAAGCTAACTCCTTAGAAAGTTGTGCCACTTTAGGGGCACGAGGAGATTTTTTGTCGCTGTCCTCAAATTGGCCAGGTGGCCCTCTGATGGCAGGTGGCGAGAGGTGACGCCTAATATTGGAGGGTGACAAGCCCGTCGATTCCTCCATCACCAAATTATCCACTTGCTTGAAAAGGCCTTTTGCATAGCCTCCTTCAGGCTTGCGCTCCCTGTGGATAATGAGGCAATCTCCCACATGCTCGGGCGAGGTACTCGTAGGTGACCTTTAGTGGTGGCTCACTACATCACCATCCTTGGTCTTCAGAGTTTACATGAACTCCTTGCCAGGCTGTAGCTTTGGGAGAGACTCGTCTTTTTTAGGAAAAAGAAGGGTCTTGACTAACTTAAGGCTAGAAGTAGTTACACGACATGCAAGTGTCGTCGACTTCATGGGCATCCTTCGAGGGGAGAGCGACTGTGCAGCACCACGAGGCATGGAGCTATGCCCACGCAGAGTCGTTGTCGGTGGCGGGATCATGGTGAGAGGTACATCATCTAATGCCATGAGGACTCCAAAGCGAGGGTGGACTTGTCATTGGCCGGTGCGATGTGTCCACTCAAGTTGAAGGTTGAGCTAGAGGGGGCATGAGGCAACATTTTCCTGTTGGCCATGACCTGTATGGGAGAAATAGGAGATGAATTTTTCTAGATGGTGCAAGGTTCCCCTCTCGGTTCTTGTCAATCAATAAGCGGGGAAAGTACGATAGCACCGAGAGCCTTGTTGGGATACGTCGAGAGAGTCCGCATGAGAAAACAGAACGTCGTCGGCACAAAGGGAGGATTCAACCGACCCTAGGGTTCAACCGAACCCTTCATGGCTCCTTTCGGGCTAGGTTTTCGTGGGGTGGCTCAATGGGCCCCATGGATGATTAATTGGATGGGGCTATTAATTGGACACATAGAATTTATACATAATTTAACGAAACAGCGTGAAAATCAATAAGATTTATCACGTCTTTTTCTTTTTCTACCTCCTCCTCCTGGGATTCAAGAAGTAATTTGATTCGACGCCCATTCACTTTAAATATCTGATCATCATCACCAAGGAGTGTGATTGCTCCATGGGATGAGGTTTCTACTACTGTTAAGGATCCTTCCCATTTACTTCTAAGCTTCCCATGTTCAAAAAGTTTAACCCTAGAGTTGAAGAGTAGAATTTTATCTCCAGGTTTGAACTCTTTAGGCGTAATCCTCTTATCGTGCCATCTTTTGGTTCTTTCCTTATAGATTTTGGCACTATAATACACCTTATCTCTTCATTCTTCCAACTCGGAAAGTTGCTTCAGTCGGTGTTTTCTGCTTCGTGAATGTCCATGTTCCACCGCTTTATGGCCCAAAAGGCTCTACGTTCCAACTTTACAGGAAGATGACAAGTCTTCCCATAGACAAGTTGGAATGGGGACATGCTAATGGGAGTTTTGTAAGCATGAAGGTATGCCCATAATGCGTCGGGTAGCTTATGCTTCCATCCCGTTCCCATTTCCAAGACGGTCTTTTGCAAAATATTCTTAATTTGCTTATTATATGTTTCTGCTTGACCACTTGTTTGTGGGTGGTATGGAGTAGCAATATTATGTTGGACACCAAGCTGCCTCAAAAAGTTCCAGAAGGTCTAATCTATGAAATGAGACCCTCCATCACTTATGAGCATACGGGGAGTGACAAAGTGCGGGAACATGATCTCGGGGAACAGTTTCCTAGCTTGCTTGTAATCAGCATTTTTGCATGGCAAAGCTTCTACCCATTTTGACACATAATCTACGCCAACCAGAATATACTCGCAATCATAGGACCTAGGGAAAGGTCCCATGAAATCAATACCCCACACATCAAATAATTCCACTTGGAGATTATATGTTAGGGGCATCGCATTGCGAGCTAAGATTCCTCCATGTTTTGGCATTTCCAACATATACGAATGAATTCTCTTGTATCTTCATACATAGAAGGCTAATAGAATCCAGTTTGCCAGATCTTTGCCTGGGTACGGTACACACCATAATGGCCACCATAAGGGCTAGCATGGCATTTCTCAAAAATCTTAGTTCCTTTGATTGATGGGACACATCTTCTAAGAAGGCCATCGGCAAAAACTCGATAGAGGTATGGGTCGTTCCAAAGGTGTCTTCGACTCACATGGATGAGTTTCTTTTTGTTTTCCCCTGGTGGTACGTATCCCGTGACCATGAAGTTCATGATATCCACGTACCAAGGGTGAGAGTCAGTCACCTTGAGAAGCATATCATCTCGTAGGAAGTCATTGATAGGTATGTCCATGGTTTGAGTGACTTCCATACCTGAGAGATGATCTGCCACATAATTCTCTACTCCTTTCTTATCCTTGATTTCGAAGTCAAACACTTGGAGTAGAAGAATCCATCGGATTATCCTTGGTTTAGCATCCTTTTTGGTGAGCAAGTATTTCAAGGTAGCATGGTCTGTGTAGACTAGGACCTTGGCTCCAACCAAATAGGACCTAAACTTATCGATAGCAAAAACTACATCCAAGAGTTTTTTTTAGTTGTGGCATAATTGAGTTGAGCTCCTGTCATAGTTTTGCTAGCGTAGGCTATTGCTTGATGCTTTTTATCTTTGGTTTGGCCTAGGACCACACCAACAACAAAATCACTAGTGCCACACATGATTTCGAAAGGCACTGTCCAATCGAGAGGTTGAATGATTGGAGCTGAGATGAGTGCCTTTTTGAGTGTATTAAATGATTTAATGCATTCATCATAAAAATTTATGGGAGCTTCTTAGGTAGTAGATTAATGAGGGGTCTAGCGATTTTTGAGAAATCTTTGATGAATCACCGATAGAACCCCGCATGACCTAAAGAGCTGCGGATTCCCTTAACATTGATAGGAGGTGGAAGTTTTTCAATGACTTCAATCTTTGCTTTGTCCACCTCTATCCCTCTCTCGGACACTAAGTGTCCCAGAACGATGCCTTCTCAAAATATGAAATGACACATTTCCCAATTAAGTACGAGGTCCTTTTCTTGGCATCTTCGTAAGACCTTGTGTAAGTTTTCCAAACAATGATCAAAAGATTTTCCAGAAACGAAGAAAACGTCCATGAAAACTTCCATGATCTCCTCATTCTTGTCAGAAAAGATAGACATCATGCATCTTTGAAAAGAAGCAGGAGCATTACAAAGTCCAAAGGACATACGCCGGTGGACATAAGTTCCATAAGGACATGTGAATGCGGTCTTACTTTGATCATATGGGTGGATTGGGATTTGATGATAACCCAAATACCCATTAAGGAAACAAAAGTAGGAGTGTTTTGCCAACGACTCTAACATCTCATCGATGAAGGGCAGCGGAAAATGATCCATCCTTGTAGCCTTGTTAAGTTTTCAGTAATCAATACACATCCTCCAACCCGTGACGGTTCCTTGAGGAATTAATTCATTCTTCTCATTTTGAACGACCGTCATGCGAGGACTGGGTCCACACACTCCAGGAATCGCGGAGGGTGGTGTAGTGCAATGCGGCACCCAACCGCACACACGAAAAAAATACGACAAAATACAAAGTTTTATTTATAGAAACAGCGGAAGTCTTTTACAATACTTAATGTACAGCGGAAGTAATACTCATAGCTAAACTCTCAGCCTAGCTATGCAAAAGTGCAGCCGTCCAGCCCGGGGACACTATGCACTAGCAACACACAATAAATCACGGCATCATGCAGGGCTCCCACTCGGTAGTATATCCTGATGGGGTCATCGCCTCATCTTCAGGGCCCTTCCTCATACGTCTCACTTACAAACAACTTAATATATCAACCATGAGCACAAAGGCTCAGCAAGACTTGCCCGTCTCACCTAAACTTGGAACTCTATATGCAAGATATACGTAACATAGGACAACTGTTTGCAATAAAAGACTCGCCTAAATGTTAGTCCTTACTTTCAGCTTTTAGCAAGAAATTAGGTTTCATGAATCTGAAATTTAGTGAGCAACCTGTTCTAAACATACAAGTATCAATACATTATTAATTCATCAAAGCATGATTCAATAATATTCAGCTCTAAATAATTAACTACGTCACGACTCAGTGAACAAGCGGTACTCAATAACCGCGAGGGATGGCGACTCAAATCGATATACACCTGCAGGGATACCCGAATAGGACAACACATATACCCACACTCGGATCTGCGAAAGCAAACTCCACTGATGTTGCATGCGACAACCTTTCATTCGCTACCTACACGCCGACGGTCCCACTGCTACGAGCAGGAGGCCCCCACACGGAGTACATCATACCCGCTGGCAGGTTTACACCTTGCTGCTCTCAACCCGCACCTATAAGGGTATGCCTTGACGCTAAGGTGGACAAGTTACATCGGTTTACTGGGTCCCATATATCCAGTATGCCTTCGGTACATTCAAACTTGCTCAACAGGGCCGCACACGGATCGGTCCTTGAACGAAACAGGCACAACTACATCTCACAGGACCTTATGTCCTGCTTCTTCTACTCCATGCTTGGTCTCATATTTAACCAAATGGTGAACCTCTCACTTGACCAATGCCGTGTGAACCCAATTCCTGAACTCGCAAGTAGATTCCTACTACTCGACTTTTACAGAAGCAACTATAACATTAAGCATTGCATGGACATATCGAGGACCTAACCAACTACCCTTCTCTCTTGGGTTCTCTGGTCATGCATGTGGAAAACTCCAAGAAAACATAGACTTAATGCACATACATGCTAACCCATATAGTGTGATACAAATCAAAGTTTAAAACGCTATTAAATGCAAACCGAGACTTGTCTGGCTGTGAGACGGGAGTAAAGTTAGTCTCAGGGTTGATGATTTCTAGTGCTCCGGCTCCTCTTCGATCTCGGTCACTATATGATATGCAATATATAATGTACATGAGTGATAGTGAAACTATATGAAATATCTTATAAACACTGATCAGGTAAGAAAATGATTTTAATTGGTGTTGGTATTTTTACACTGGATACTAGGTTCTATGAGGGAGAACTGTACCAATAATGGGAGATGTTCAATGAAGTTTGTTGTCTCTAAAATTGCAACAAATAAAAGCCTTTTCTGAAATTTGGTATTAAATCTGGATTTTGTCATGGCCAACAATGGATTATATTGGTAGAGGAGGTTTTACTGGTTCTAGAAAAGTTTGTTTCATATTTTTATGAGCTTCCTACAGGGATAAATTAATTTTACAAGTTTGGGAAAATTCTAGAATTGTTTCTGTACATTTCTCAATTTTTAAACTACATAGAGATTTGGAACACTGTTTGGTCCAGTAAATGAAGCCCAATGACCTTGAACTTTTTACTGGATATCAAGTGTATTATAATGAAGGTTCTGACCAAAATAGGGAATTTTCCCATTTAGAAGATTAGGAGTAATTAACTTCCCAAGCAGTTAGATCAAAGGAACTAATTATGAAAATATCTGGGACTTTCAAGTACAAAAAATTGCACCACTGCAAAATAAGGATCAATATGAGTCTGCCAGAATATATTGGGAATTATTTGAGCAAGTCTACTAGGGTAATTAAATTTAGAAGTTTGATTCAAATTGTGAAGTATTTCTGTGTATTAATGAAGAGCAGAGAGGAAATTTGAAGTTGGGAATGTTATACAGGTTTAATTGATACGCAATATTTACAAGATGTGACGAATACCCAACTTGAAGTTATGGCAAAATTTGGTGAATTTCTAATAAAGGGATCAGCTGTGAAAATTCTAGGAGTGTTTGGAGTAATTGAATTTTACAGAAATGAAAATAGATTTTGATGTTTAAACAATTGCACTTCTGGAAACGAGAGATTAAGGCATTTCCAACAAAATTTGTTTGATTACTTTTGGAGCATTCTACATGGAGCTATCTATTTTTGAAGTTGTCTCAATTTTCTGAAATTTGGAAAACAGATTGAAACACTGCCAGTGGGTCCCACTGGTCAGGTTCATTTTCAACCTCGCGTCAGGTCACCCCAAAACAGGGGAAACAATGGCGCCTGCATGTTCCCACTTCCATGCTCAACAAACTTTGATCTTTTTGTGGTGATCGACTCCAGGGAGCAAAGAACACCCGTGGGACACCTTATTGACAGCTGGCAGCGAGCAAAACCTCGCCGGCGACGGCAACCACGGCGGCCTTGACATAACCGATGGTGATCACACAGGAGGATGCACCAGATGAGGCGCTGAGATGTCCAGGAGAATAGTGGTGCTCCAAGGAACAAGGAATTGGCCGCCAATCGATAGAAAGCTAGGCGCAAGGGTGTTCTGGACGGTGAACCGAGCTCTCAACAATGGCAATGGGGAAATCTTAAAGAACACCCTCTCTGGTCGATTATTTTGGATGGGACTTGATCTCTATGGTGAGTTAGGCTACCATGAAGATTATATCTTACAGCCATGATCGACTATCAAGCCTGTACAACGAATTAGAGCTAAACCTAGTTTATTCTTCACATGAACAGGTTACTGTAAAACTCGAAATACGAAATTGATAGGTGAAGAAAGGAATGGTTTTCACCATGAGATATTAGATGCAACGGTGCTCCTTTTCTCTGTCAGAGTCGGTGCTTGACAGCGGCTAGTTCGCCGGTGCCACATCGAGACAAAGGAGCGGTTCTCGGCGGCAAAACGGCGACGCCCGTCAAAACTTCAAAATAACGAATCACAGTGAGGAAACTGGGGAAACAAGTTTATAAAATGATAGAGGGCACAATAAGGAACGTTTGATCTGTTGGTTGCTTGCTTACCCGAGGTATAACATGTATTGGCGAGGAAGGAAACTGTGGAGCAGCAAAGGTGTCGAGCTTTTCCTGGGAAAGAAGAACAGGACACAAAGGCTCTCTCTCCTTCTGCGAAAATATCACCGGGGAGTGATAAGGTCGAGTGGAAGAACATTTTTCACGGTTGGAAACAGCTGATAGCTGAGTCATGGCGGTGGCATGCAAATCCGTCGCTCTGGCACTCTGTAAACGACAGAACAGAGGCGGTTCAAGCCTCTGTGAAGCTGCCAGGCGGGTCCCACCAGCTGCATTCCCCATTCTTAAACCTGGTCAACGAATTCTCCCAGCTGCATTTGTCCGAAAATTCCAGATATTTGTGGGGATGCCAAATCAAAGGTGAAGACTCAGATTCCGAAATTCAATTCTATATTTGGACAAGTTTCATCTAAATTCAAATTTGAATTTGAAATCAAGTTAATTTCAATGTATACAGTGAAATCAACATCAAATGGCCTTCAAAAATTCTAAAAACTTGCAGAGGTTCTATTTGGAATATTTGCAATTTTTTGGTGAACTCGGATTTATATTCGGGCCCAGTTTGAACAGGAGCTATTCTTTATATTTTTATTTCCCTCTTCTAATGTTTGAATTGGTTTGGTTTCTTCCTTTATTATTCGAATTCTTTTTATTCTACTTTTTTTTAAAATGAATTTGATCATTTGCATTTTAGGGCTTTTACATCCCTCTCCCCTTAAAAGAATCTCGTCCCAAGATTACAAAAGAGATAGACGAAAGAGAAGAGATTACCGGACGTAAGCGGATAGTAAGTTTGCATAATTCGAACAGAGATAAATCTCGCTCTCCTATGTTGCTTCCTCAACGGTGTGGTTACTCTTCAAGAATTTAGAAAATATAAAGTCCGATTTCTCGTGGCGCGAGTCTTTTCATCAACGATCCAGATCGGGATGCTTCTTGTAGTACTCAAAGATGATGAGTCTCGCAATTTGTGTTATGAACGATCAAGTTGTCCATAGCTCAAGATTATTTAGACACTACTCAGGTGTTTGGAGGGAGATACATATTCTTGCTTTATTAATTATGTTTCATGGTGCATCACAAGTTGAATGATGTCATGCATATGCAATGCAATCCTGGGCAGGATGCATAAGGTATGGTGCATTCACTTTAATGATTTGAACGAAAATAGGTAAAACAATTCAAACGCGATGAGACGCATCTCAAGATTCACAAGGCATGACAAACCTGGTCATGGAAGGTGTTAGACAAAGATCACAACCTGGATTACTTGACCAAGGTCATTGAACACCAGTTAACAGGATGATAAGAACAGGTGGAACTCATCCCAAATGAACATAGCGAGTAGGATTGAGATGAAGGATTAAACTAGTCGATGAGGTAGCACTCCCCGACACCTTCTAACCACAAGTTAGAAACAAAATTGTGGTTTAGTAACAAAAGGTCAGGTTTCTCATCTCGAATTGTTCTTACTAACGATCTCCATTCATTAGTGAGCGTGGTTGGGTTGCCTTCTGAAGTGGTAAAAAAGAATAACTTTGAAGAGTACGTAACAACCTCCAATTCGATAGGGGATAAAGATGACGTACAATGATGGTCCAACCACTCTAAGATATCAAGGTCATATCACACTCAAAGTTGTCAACTAATCCATCAAAGAAAAGTTGATGGTAAAATGTAACCTTTCTAAATAGGTCATCTAGTACACACAACATTTTCACCATGCTCCATGTGCGTACTAGTGTGATGACATTACCGTCCAATCAATACTCTTATCCAACTTTGGCTGCAAGAGACTCTAGCAGAGATCATGCTAGTCGTTTTCTCGAAACGATAAGAGGTTAAAGCTACTATTATTCTGAAAGGTGAGCCGGTGAGGTATTCTGACTTTGGCCTCCCGAAAACAAGATTCTCCGTCGCCACTTTGGTGTTGCCGTCCTCCAGTACAAATGAGGTTTGGTAATCAAACACCAATGTTAAATTGAGGGCACTCCCCCCCCCCCCCCCCTTATGTTCTAGTCTAGGAGATCGGAAGCTCCCTTTGAACTTATATCGGGAAGGGTAAGTGCAACGATGGTATCATACCCTTGAGACATGCCGTCGTTGAGCAATGGAAAAGATGGTGAAATTATTTGTCCTCATTACCTTTTGTGTTAGCAGTAACTAGCCTCCGTTAACAGGTAAATTGTGACGGACAAAACTGCTTTGCTGAAGTTTTCTACTTTCGAAAAAATGGTGTGCACACACCCGTTAGTAAAGAGTTATCAGCCACGCAAGTAAAATAGCTTTGACCACTTGTTCATACTCCCCCAAAAGAAATGTGGATCACGAAAAGGAAACAATTCTTCCTTGTGTCACACTTAAGGATAAGCAGTCCCCAAAACATGGCATAATTATTTCATTAAGTAAGTTTAATAATCAGTTAAGGCTTTACTAGAGTATCACCTCCAGAAATTTTTGCTTAACTGACTAAGAACTCACATAAATTTGTAGCAACTGTATAACAGTTGAAATTGAGAAGGTTACAGTATAATCAGCACTTTTGTTGACTATGGAAAAATGAAAGATAACACATGTGCCATCACATGGTTATAGTTTTGCCAGTAAATAACAATTAATCCCTGTTAGGGATGTTGGATGTTGGTTGAGGCGTCAACATTTCTGAACCAGCAAATCTGTATAGACTAACTTGACGGGAAATATTCAAGTTAACTATAGGCCTATTAAAAGATTCTTAGGAAAAGAAAAGCCTTAAATCATCCCAATGTGCACGCATATGCACCCTAATATCACTCAAGTCAAACACTTGGCAATCTGGCCAGAAAAGCTAGATTGGCACTTTAAATAAGAATAAATCTGGTGGAACAATCTGGCCAGAAACGATTTAGCAACTAGACCGTATCAAACCATTTAAGCATTTGGCACATTAAAGCTTAAGAGTCAGGGGACATCATTGACGGATAGAATCGCTCAAGGTGTTTCATCGGTATGCATACACCCTTTAATCAAAGAGTTCAACAGGTCCTAAGCCATAATTGATATGACTCAGAGTTCTGAAATTTTCATAATTTAACTTACTTGGCTTGTGTGCTAGATTAAACCCTAGTGGAACCGAAAATTCAATGAGCTACAAAAGTGTAGTATACCTCTGAATCTTTCCAACTGCAACAGAGGCTAGCATAAAATGAGTATATTATGGACTCGTAACAGTTTTGACAATCTCCATATTAAACATCCTCCAAAACAAGACTAGTTGGACTGGTCACTTTTCTGTCTGACTGGACCAGCCTTTTTTAAAATTTGATTTTTGGTCTTGCTAAAAGCATTTTCATGCCTTCAGCCAAAAATGAGAGGTGAAGTTAACTCAATCAACGAGTATTCACACGCCCCCAGATATATTTGCGAGCAAAGGTTATGACAGTTCAAAATGGACAAACCTGCTGGAAAGATTTCAACAGTACATCCATTAGAAGCATCCACTTTGATTCACTTATTTCATACAATTCGATTCAAATCCTACATTACTCATAACTTCAGAATTGTAATATAAGTCATGCGCTTTTTGGAGATGTATCACTCAACTTTTTGTAAGTTGTGCAATGCAGGTTATGATCAAGACACTACAAAGTACAGAAATACAATTTCTTTGTTCTGCAGTTTGGAACAGTTTGTGTTCCATTGATCATTTCACTAGTTTATCTTGGAAAACTGGTCATTGAGTGAAACAGAGGCCGTAGACGGCCTCAAGAACTGCGCTGGGCACAGTGGGTTCGGCATTAGAAGTGACAGGAGAAATTTAAACCAAGTTGATTTGAATTGCAACATTCAAAATCTGGTTTCACTGTCCAGATTCTGATCCAGCTGACCAGTCTGGAGAGATCAAAATGTTTCGACCAGTTAGAGGCAAATTCAGGACTTGAGTTCAACTACAAAATTTAGTAATATCAAAGAGTTTTCCATAATGTATTTATTTTCCTCTAGGTCATTTATGTATCAGGAGATATGACTTTTGCAAGTTGACAGTATTTCTGGAAAATTTTTGACAGCACCTCCTCTGTTTAAGGCTGATTTTGTCCACATTTTTTTTCCAGATACAAAATATCAAAAATATGCAAAAATAATAAATTACAACATTGTTGCATACATCCTAAGTATTACATAAATGTTTTACATTAAGTTATTCGTCGATTCTACTAAGAGATATGATAAAGACAGTGACAGGATACAGAAACTGTCCAGTCTCTGTCCTGATTCGACAGAGTTTGGAAATTTGAATTTTTCATTAGTTTACATGGGGGTTCTGATCTGTAGTTGAACATAAGAGTTTTAGAGGACTCTCTCTCTAAACTTTTCAACCATGTATGGAAGACCTTCAGTGGTTACTCCTACAAAGATTTATGCTATTCCAAAGTTAAACATTTTCCTGCCAAATTCTCAGTTTGAATCAGGAACCTGGCAGCTTAAGTGAAATTGAAATTTTCAAGTTTTAAATCTTGAAATATGCCTTGGAGCTGAAAATGAAACTTGTGGATGAATTCCTCAAGTTCCCAAACTAGATGCCCGCTTATCGCAGCGACCACACGATTAATTGTAAATCTGACCAGCACGCTCCAAAATGGAGATTACAAATTCAAACTTAGTCCTAAGTTGAAAATTTTTACTTGTTGTCGAGTCACACCTCTAGCACGGATATTGTCATCGACGTGTCTGATGAAACTCGAATGCAATGCCGGTATTACGCCCTCACCAAAGAAAATCCTAAGCCGGTATTCCGGCATACGTCTCAACGGTGGCACTGATGACGTCCGCTCGCAAATGTTTTCAACTCGAGCTACTTAAAACGTGGTTAGTGTACCTGTAACTTCACACAAATTACAGATCAATCATATGGTGCCGTACGGCATAGCCCGCACAGGCTATGACAACACAATAATATATATGAAAGTAAAAACATTCGTCCCGTATCATTCCATACGGGCCGCCCCGAGCTAATCCACGTCTCGAGGTACATGACCGGATTTTCTACCACCCGACAAGGTCCCACGTCCTTGCATAGAGCTGCACCGGTAAAGGGCACATCGGGTTATGTCCCACCCGATGGGGGCTACCACTAATTTTAAAGCACGCTGGGGTACCGCGTGTCATATGTTCTCAAAAACATGGAAATTTTCAAAGACTCATATTGAAATTTCCGTGCCAAGCCACGGAAACAATCACATGCTACCTCTCACATGGTGAGCTTACCGCAATTGACCCACTTGCAGTGGCGTACCTTACCTCTTACCTGATGTTGGAGCGTCGTTACAGAATATAATAACACATAAGTTAGTTTGCCACCTTAAGTAACTAATACTAGAATAGACCTTTTGTGGCCACAGTAACTAATCCTCACTCGACTACTTCAAAGTTTTCAAAATAGGCCCTTTTTAAGCGTGCTATTCCCAATGCGGCTCTGATACTAGGCTGTGAGGACCGGGTCCACACATTCTAGGAGTCGCAGCGGGTGGTGCCGTGCGATGCGGCAGCAAACAGCACACACGAAAAGAATACAACAAAATACAAAATTTTATTTATAGAAACAGCGGAAGTCTTTTACAATACTTAATGTACAGCTGAAGTAATACTCATAGCTAAACTCTCAGCGTAGCTATGCAAAAGTGCAGCCGTCCAGCCCTGGGATGCTATACACTAGCAACACACAATAAAACATGGCGGCCTGCATGGCTCCCACACGGTAGTATACCCCGACGGGGGCATCGCCTCATCTTCGGGCCCTTCCTCATACGTCTCACCTG